>OW799208.2:21006929-22206929 GCA_941918905.2 Xestia sexstrigata
TGTTTGCATTAAACAGTTTTTGATTTCAGATGTTTTTTAACGACGTTGATTATGGGTTATTTGCTCTGCGATACACAAGTTTACTCTGCGGATTGTTGAGATACCAAATTGCAATATCGAAGAACCCACAAAAAATCTTTTAAAAACTACAGATTCAAGTAAAAATGTTTGGCAATTTTTTGTATTTTTAATACTGTTTTTTCCGTTCCCACAGACAAACCGTAAAAACGGTTTTGTGAGGCAACATAACTTTCGAAATGAGTGTGTACTTTCGGTACACCCCTGCCTTAGCCTTCGAGGATTACAGGCGTCATATTATGTTATCATTGAATCCTGCCAAAAGAATAATAATTGTAATAACAAGTCATACCCAAAATTTATTTTTTTAAATTTCTCGACATGATTTTAAACCACAAAATGTTGTTTGTTAAGTTTAAAATCGAATGAGAAAATTTGACCGAAGAAGTTCAAAGATACCGCCGACGATACCGTTCAAAGGAACCCGACGTAGTGTATGTAGTTGTGTGCGATGTTGTGTGTGTGTGTGTGTGTGTGTGTAGTTTTCGACAAATAAATTTATTTCATGAAGATTTTAAGGATTATTTTTTATTAGTTCGGTTTCTTACGTCATCGAATGTGCATGCTTGATAGTTTTCGCGAAAACTTTTACTTTTTTGTGTTTATTTGAGTGAGTATTTTGTGTGATTGTGTTGTGTTGTGTTTAGTGAGTGTTTGTGATTTTTGAAGATGCCGTTCCACCATTACACTGCAAGGGAATACGTGAACATGGTGTACTGTTACGGGATGGCTCGGGGAAATGCCACCGCAGCTCGTAGGTTATACAGAACAGAGTACCCGGCCGCGTTCCAGCCAAGAGATTCACGCATTTTCACCCGAGCAGTGCAACGGCTGTTAGATAACCAGTAACCATATTGTACCTGTTCGAGAGGGAATCGGCCATCAAATACGACCAGCGACCGAACAGACCATCCTGCAAGTGATGCTAGAAAATCCTCGTTTGAGCGTGCGCACAGCGGCCAAAGTATTGCGGAGACGGCATGGCCATCGCTGCCTACCTCGATCACATAAGGGGGCTACCTGACAGAAACATTGGACGACATGCCACTGCAGCGCCGGCGAGACGTGTGGTACCAGCACGATGGTGCGCCCCCTCACATCGTGAGACCGGTACTTGAGGAGCTGACACGGCTGTTTGGTGACCAGTGGATTGGGAGGTACGGACCTCATGCTTGGCCTGCACGATCACCTGATTTAACCCCTCTGGATTTCTTTTTGTGGGGTTACGTCAAGGATAGGGTATTTGACCGCCCCTGCGAGACCGCTGCTGAGATGCGTCCAAAAATCATTGATGTTTTTGATGAACTGAAGCAGCGGTCAGAGCGAGAAGGAATCCTAGAGAGGGTTAATGAAAACACGTTGACGCGAGCGCGCGTCTGTCTTCGCGTGGGTGGTCGGCAATTCGAACCAGAGCTCGCGAGTGTCGAGAGGCGAGAGGGCATCGATCCTGGATAACAGCGACAGCGATGGTAAGTAGGTAAGTACCTAGTTTAAATCAAGTATTTTTTAAACCATGTAGTACTGCAATACCTACGTACCTACTCGCTGCGCGGTGGCACGTGGCGCGGCGGCACGCGCCACGTGTCGCGGTAACGTTTGAATTCGAGCGGCCTTATACCTACAAGCCTAAAGGTAAAACTGTCAACATGGTTGAATGTGATTTAGTTGTGTGCATCGAACAGTTTTTGATTTTAGATGGCTTACATAAACATTGATGATGAGTTGTTTAGCAATTTAATGTAACTAGGTAGCAAAGCTACAAATTTTACACAATAATTTCAAATAAATAAAACAAACAAACTCTAACGACACTCACATTCTATCCCATCTACAAACACACGACAAAGCCGGCGGTTGACCCTTAAGCCTTTAGCGTTAAGATTCAAAAGTGGTCACCCGGTAAGTTTGTCAATTGGTAAAAAATAGCACATTAAAATGGACTCCGTAAGTCGCTAGTAGCAGCGCGGCGGCATGCGTTTCATCATCGGAGTACATCAAAGCAAGCGAAGAAATTCCAAATTTTAAGAATTATTAGTTCCGTTTCTGGCGCCATCGAGTGTGCATGTGTATTTTTATTGCGCAAATTTTTATTTACGTTCAATGTTCATTCATGTTTCTTTTTTTTTTGTTTGTTTGGGGACATTGCGCATGGCAGTGATTACCATAATCGTGCGTGTATCGTGTTGTGTGATAGTGATTACGTTAGAGAGGTGATAGGTAGACGAATGTTACTACTGTGAGTACATTGTGTTTGTGAGTCATTGTGAGCGAGTGTGTTTTGGCTGATTGCAGTCTCGTTCTCGAACGATGCCGGTTATCAATCATCATCGCAGAAACGTAAGTACATGTTTAACTGTTGAGGTATGGTATGGCCTAAGGAAATACGATCGAGGCCATTCGAGGCCCCATGCTGAAAATTAGGGCGTCCGTCTGTTTTCACGTGCAGTGGCCACTGATGCTAGATCAGCTAGGTAGATGACAACAAAGCGATTCACATGTACCTACTTTTAAACAAAGTATCTTTTCGTGTAAGTAGTTGAATCGAATTTAATTTACCTAATACTTTTTGATAAGTAAGTACGCTGAGTAGCGTTAGGAATTAAAGTCTAGGTAACACAGGTCGGAGCGCGGTGGGCGGAGCCGCGCCGCCTGGCTGTGTGCAGTATTTGGTGTCCATGTGGCGTATAGGCACAACGCACGCATTGGAACAGTCGATTGCGCGCAAACCATTGCGCGCTACAAAAATCCGATTATTTTTTAGGTCCAAAAAAAAATTTCGTTTCCCCGCAATTATTTTTGCGCAGTGTTACTTTGTTTGGTGTACAGAATGCTTGGTTGACGGCTTCGTGATGAGGTGATTTACACCCTGTATACTTCTGAGCTCAGCCGTCCTGCAAGAGATGTTAAATGAGGACCCCATTGTAACCTTGAGTCGAGCGTGATTCCCAAGAAAACCGTTTTATCGACAAATTCTAGTTTCTCTTGATTCAATATTATGTCACAATTACTACTTTTGACATTTGGTAGAGCAAATCTAATGCACTTAGTTTTTTCCCATTAAGTACTAAATTATTAGCGGTAAACCAATTGTGGACCTGCAGTAGGGTGTTATTTACGTCGTCAAGATTAGTAGCACGTCTGTTTATCCTAAATATTAAAGAAGTATCGTCAGCAAACAACACCATATGCGGATGGTTCTTAAATAAATGGGGTAGGTCATTAATATATACTAAAAAGAGGAAGGGATCCAATTTCGAACCTTGTGGTACACCCATTTTTACTTTGAAACCAAAGAGTTATCACCATTTATTTGTACCTACTGCTGTCTATCATTCAAATACGATTTTACTAAACTGAGCGCAAGTTTACCTAAACCGTATTACCTATACCGAAAACGATAATACGGGTCCTTGCATGCGCGAGTTCGACTGGTTTTTTTTACAATCTTGGTCTTGTCGAAATTCATGCCATGCGCTTTGCTCAAGTCTTAACAACTGTAACTATACAATAATTATCTAAATGTTACGTGAAAACTTGTGTGAAATGATGAAATAGTATATTTCATTACAAGTGTGGAAAGGCTGTGATTGCGAAGAGTTCCAACAAATGTCTACCCGAGCCGAGGCGCAGCCGAAGGCGAGGTTTGACAGTCGGAACAAGTTGCAATGACGGTTCAGCAGGTGTACTGAACGACTATTTTTAATACAGTTGCGAAAAAATGAAGCAATTTAATAAAATAATAAAAACACAATAAACTAAGAAAATTTCTGGAAAATGGCGCCAACCGTAGAATGTAAGCAGTTTTTTACTTCACCCATTTTGGTAGGCAAAGGGAACTATCCATACAGCAGTCTTCAGTAGATTTTTTTTTATTGATATGAAATGAAAATGAAATTTAATGAGATGAAATGAAATGAAACCTAACCTAACTCATTCAATTAAATCATTAAATCTGATATTAAAATAAATTAGTAGCTTCTTTTTAGAAATATACGTATTTGTATGAATCACAAAAACTCTTTAGTAAAAACTTCATGGTTGGATTTTCTTTTTAATAGACATTATCATCATTTATTTATTTATTTATTTATACACCACTTTTTGAGCAACTGTATTAAAAATAAATAATCAAGTGGGACAAACCTCTTCGTGCTGTTGTTTGATATTTTCAATCATCTCGTGGTTCTTGCCGCTAGGTTTGGACAAAGCTGCCTGCAATTCCGTCTCCAAATTCCGTACCCTAGCTTTGAGAAGATCGATCTCTTCTTCACCGACCTGTTAATGAAATGTAGATGCGGTAATAAGCTAGTATCAAGGCTTGAGGTCTGTTTAGCGTTTGTGGACTACGAGAAAGCCTTCGATTCGATCGAGACCTGGGCTGTTCTGCAGTCACTCCAACGGTGCCAAATCGACTACATCGAGGTGTTGAAGTGTTTGGACAAAAACGCCACCTATCCTTCTGCAGCGACGTGTGTGATAGGGAGACGTCATATCTCCGAAACTGTTCACCGCTGCAATGGAGGTGTCTTCAAGGTTCTGGACTGGAGAGGGCTAGGCATCAACGTCAATGGCGAGTACATCACTCACCTTCGGTTTGCCGATGATATAGTGGTCATGGCTGAGAACATGGAGGACTTCAGTACAATGCTCGATGACCTCAGTTGAGCTTCCGAAAGAGTGGGTCTTAAAATGAACATGGAAAAAACCAAGGTTATGTTGAATGTCCATGTAACACCCACTCCTATCAAGATCAGAGACACTATACTCGGAAGCTGTAGACGATTATGTGTACCTGGGAAAAACAGTTCAGTTAGGTAATAGTATAATCCGACTCGGCTGGGCAGCGTTCCGGAAGCGGTATATTCTCGTCCAACTTACCGCAGTGTCTCAAGACGAAAGTCTATGACTAGTGTGTGTTGCCAGTGATTACTTAAGGGACCGAAACTTGGTCGCTCACAATGGGCCTTATCAGAAGGGTTAAAGTCACCCAAAGGGCAATGGAGAGGGCTATGCTCGGAGTTTCCTTGCGTGATCGAATCAGAAATGAAGACATCCGCAAAAGAGTCAGGGTCACCGACGTAGCCCGAAGAATTGCCAAACTTAAGTGGCAGCGAGCAGGGCTCACTTCTCGCAGAACGGATGGCCGATGGGGCCGAAAAGTTCTGGAGTGGCGACCGCGAACCGGAAGACGATACGTTGGAAGACCTCCCACTACGTGGACCGATGACTTGGTGAAGGTTGCGGGAATCCGTTGGATGCGAGTCGCACGGGACCGGTCAATGTGGCGACACTTGGGGGAGGCCTATGTCCAGCAGTGGACGTCTTTTGGCTGAAATGATGATGATGATGATGAAGGCTTGAGGGTCTCTGATAGAAGTAAGTAACAAAGCCACACCAACCCACAACTGACTAATAATAAAAAACAATGTGTTACCTTCAACACTAGTAAACTCCGTCTTCGGTCCTCTCGTCCATTACAAAAAACAACAAAATTTACATCCTGCTTTGGACAGGTTAGAATTGTTTAGATCTCTCGTAAAGGACAGGGTTATTTAGTCGACTTATAGACAAATTTAAGAGAAAGTAGCCTGCCAGAACGAGCGGAGCGAGCTCAAACATTTTAAACACTACCTAAAACAGGTAAGAATTGTTTCAACCCTTCTGGGAGCTACTTGGGCGACTTAAAGACAAAGATAAGATTCAAGAGATAGTAGGCTTCTTCCACACCCTAGGTATCACTGACAGCCCCCTGTGCAGAGCATGCATGGAGGCGGAGGAAACGGTGGCGCATGTGCTCCTTGAGTGCACAGGCATTACCAAGATTCGCGAGGAGACCCTGGGAACACCAAGATCCCTTGCGGATGCCCTGAATAGACCGGGAAGTTTAATCTGCTTCTAGAGCAGGGGTTCCCAAACTTATTTTGTCTACTGCCCACTTTGAGAAAAAAATATTTTTTAGCGCCCCCATTTTTTCACCTAAGTACTTAAAAACCACTTACTAGAGTCCTCAAGTGTGATCTCCAATCCGCCTGCCAAGCGTGGAGATTACGGCAAATTCCTCCCACCATGGAAGAGGCTTATGTCCAGCAGTGGACGTTATGGGCTGTTGTAGTAGTGTAGTAGACTCCTCAAGATGAAATTACAAATCGCCCCCTAAGCCTCTACACAACGCCCCCATTTTTTTTCTGGGTCTCTTACTGCCCCTCTTTAGACCTGCAGCGCCCACAAGGGGGCGTTATCGCCCACTTTGGGAAAGGCTGTTCTAGACGGAGGTGGGCTGGTTAGAGTAATCGGCCACCATGGCTCACGCACAATGGTCCACTTCAAGGACTAAGTGCGGAAACCTATACCCCATGATAGATAGATAGTAGGCTTCTAGAACGATCGATCATAATTGCCTATTAAGGCTTCGGGGTAAACGGATCCTAATTTATTTCAGTATATGTCGGTCGATCGAATGCGAAAATTCAATAATAATAATAATAATGATCCTCGATACGGCTCGCATTGTGAGGAGGTTCCTGTCTCTGCAGCCCTAACCGCCGGTGGCTTGGACCCTGTTCCCGACACCGGCGGACTACTATTTTTTTATATTTTTAAGTGTTTTTTTTGTATCGTTTTATTTTAGGAAATACTTAAAAATGTAATTAGATAAGGATGTAAATTAATAAACGGAATAATAATAATAATATATCATTTAATTCAGGTAACAAAAGATCCATATCATATATACCTTACAGACAAACATACATATTTATATAAACTACAAAAACCTAATTAAACTATTGTACACGAAGAGACGGTGTCATGTTGCGCTGCGTGGTGTCGCGTAGCCTTCCGCGGAATCGCCGATACATGACACTCTTCGGCCAAAACTCTTCTTTGAGGAAGGTCTCAATATGATGAGTCGGAACTCGCAGCACGAACGACTTAAAATTCATGTTGTGGCGCGACTCCAACTTCTCGACCCTCAAGGTCCTGCTCGTCTTCGCTCGGACATACTCCACGATTTCCTCAACCTTCGTGGTGTGATGAAGCCGGGACACATAGACCTGCGTCGTTGGTATCGCCGGACGCAGCATATTGAGTCCTGCCAGCGCGGTCCCGCATTGGTTCCGACAAGGAGGCTTCTTCCTCTTCTTCCTCTCCACCTTCACGAACCCATCCTTGTCACACGTGGCCGTTGATGGGCCGTTGATGGCTGTTTCGAACCTCTGTTGGCAGGTTCACAGCAGCTCTTATTTTCCCCCTTCTTCATCTGGGATGCAGGTTTGTGCGTGGCGACAATAGCAGCGTAGGCACGTTTAGGGGTCGACGTACCTACACAAGTCACTGCCTCGACCGGCACCGAGTCAGCAACTTCGGTGGCGCATGTTGCAACGCGTGCGATAGCAGCGGGTGACGCAGTGGAGCTCGCCGACTCAAAACGTTTCTCGTTCCGCAAAGTGTGTTCACGTTGGTGGCATCAGGCGACCTTAATAGCGTTGCGCAACAACTCCACTTCAGCACGTAGTTCACCAACGATGTTATTCGACGCCTCCAACTTGGAATGCACCTCGACCAGGCTTGCCTTGAGAGTTGTGATGTCCTTCAGCAACCTGGTGACGTCGACGTGGTCAAACGTGACTGGGGGCAGCTTATGAAGCTCCTTCGCCACAAAAGCGGCCACGTCGTCTGGGTCGGTGCTCTTCATCAATGTGATGATGTCCTGCACACACTTCTGGCCACCATCCCTCCGGCGGGACTGCATCTGCTCGGTCAAGGAGTGCCGATCCACAGGCTGATAAAAATTGCTTCTGTGATAAAAGCTTTTCCGCAGTGTTAAAGTACGGACCACGCGAGTTAGTTCAATGAAAATGTGTAAGTTTATAGAGGTAGTTATATTGCCCTGATTCTCATTTTTAGTAAGAATGTGAATCTACTGTACGCTACGATTTATTACGTCGGTACTTACTAACTCTGTGGCATCAGGCAAGAAAAGTTATAATTTTTTCTAAAATCCCGATCCTATAGGTTGAGCAGCCGGCTCCCCGTGACCCCCTGGTGACGCCCATGATTACGCGCCCCTGCCCGTGCCGCTCGCCGCATCGGTGTCGGCGTCGTCGGTCGCCTTGTTTTTGCTGACATCGAGGCTGGGGCTTGAAGAGTTTGAGTCTGGCAAGTTTGAATACAGCAAATAATGGGAATCTTAAATTTATGAACAAAATACTTGACACTTGTCATCAGTGACAGAAGTTTTTACATCTTTATTCGGTGTTGGTAGATAGGGGATTTCTTCCCCTTTTCCGAGGTAAAAATGATTACTTAAATAAATTTTGGGAAAACCGTTGAAGATTTTTTTTCCTCCATCCTTGGAGGAAATTTGAAATCCTGTCACATTCACATGTCCCACTGCCACTGACACACAGGAAAAACTGGAAAGAAAGAATAATGTTAAAGATTTTTTTATTGTTAGCCGTATTGTGCCACCAACGCGGAACCAACCCTTGCAGTACACGTCCAAATCGTCCCGCCACCTCTTTCTGGGCCGTCCGTCCGTCTTCCGGCAACCATAGCGTGGAGACTTTAATCCAGCGGTCATCGTGCATGCGACTGACGTGACCCGCCCAATCCCATTGTAGCCTAGCAGCCTTCATGCCAACGTCCGCTTTGCCCGGTTTGGAACGCAGCGTGGTTAATTGGTTATACATAATAGCCCTACTGAGCACCGTAGGTTAGGACGGACAGGATGCACATGTCGATGAGTTTGCGCTTCAGGGAGATCGGACGATCACCCTTTATTAGCGTCTTCATGGACCAGTAGCTTTTCCAGGCATTTTCGATTCGGCGATCGATTTCTCTTTCTTGCGTGTTTTCGGAAGATACGGGAATGTTTTAGGAATTAAAGGTCATTACTCCGCATACATTTATTCAAATACATAATTCCGAAAACAGAAATAATGACATAAACCTGTCCTGAAACGACCTTTATCGTGATCCTTGACTTTTTCTAGAAATAAAAAACGATTCATAATGTATTGTCGGGGTACCTACGCAGAGAAATTAAGTAAAGAGCAATGACCTTTAATTCCTACTTATCTGGCGCAGACTATAACTGGCCCCATTAGATATACTCATCGACATAATGTATTTCCTGCCCATCAGCCCTCTATACAAAACAAAAAAAAAATGATGTATTAAAAAAAAAGTGAAAATACATCGTATGTGCAATGTGTGTGTGTGTGTGTAAGTTCTTTTTGGAGAAGTCATCATCATCATTCTCCTGCCTATATCCCAATTAATTTGAGGTCGGCGTAGCATGTGTTTTTCTTCCATACATCTTATTTAGTTTTTGGAGAAATATTATAAGGAAAAAAATCGTATAAGTAGTAAAAAAATAAATTGATGATTATAATGGCAAAAAAAGTCGCAAAACGGATTATTTTGGCGTAAAATATGGAATCCGACTCGGCTGGGCAGCGTTCGGGAAGTTGCGCGGTATCTTCTCGTCCAACTTACCACAGTGTCTCAAGACGAAAAACTATGACCAGTGTGTGTTGCCAGTGATTACATACGGGACCGAAACGTGGTCGCTCACAATGGGCCTCATCAGAAGGCTTAAAGTCACCCAAAGGGCAATGGAGAGGGCTATACTCGGAGTTTCCTTGCGTGATCGAATCAGAAATGAAGACGGATGTCTTCATTTCAAGAGAACCAGGGTCACCGACGTAGCCCGAAGAATTGCCAAACTTAAGTGGCAGTGGGCAGGGCACATTGCTCGCAGAACGGATGGCCGATGGGGCCGAAAAGTTCTGGAGTGGCGACCGCGTACCGGAAGACGTTGCGTTGGAAGGCCTCCCACTAGGTGGACCGATGACCTGGTGAAGGTTGCGGGAATCCGCTGGATGCGAGTCGCACGGGACCGGTCAATGTGGCGACACTTGGGGGAGGCCTATGTCCAGCAGTGGACGTCTTTCGGCTGAAATGATGATGATGATGAAAATATGGAATTGGGGTAATTTCAGAAATTTTATCTAGCAACCCTGTCATATTCTAGTTCATTCGATCGTTTGTGGTTTGAAACCTACATTGACCTCTGTGAATCCGGACTGTGATCAAGTGGTTACGAATTTTAGTACATTCACATTAATTTCTAAAAATCCTTAGCCTGAAGAAAAGGTGTAAGTTCCGTCCGTGCTATTTTATTTTAGTTCTGTAAATCTTTAAGGTGACAGCGCCAGAGTAATACACGCAATTTAAATTACGTTAAGTTTTTAGTTTTTCTAAATTGCAGATCAGTGTTGGGTTGCAGTATGATTCGCTACAGCTTTACAGAGTTATAATCATTAAAATTATCAATATAACCCCCTCTAAATTTATATAATCCCATTGAATGACTATTTCATGAAAGTGATGATAATGCTATCTAGCCGATTTCGACCACAGCGCCTTCATTCTATGGCGTTCTAGGGTGGTTGTCGAGAGCTTTGGTGTGCTGCTCTGTCATATTCTAGTTCATTCGATCGTTTGTGGTTTGAAACCTACATTGACCTCTGTGAATCCGGACTGTGATCAAGTGGTTACGAATTTTAGTACATTCACATTAATTTCTAAAAATCCTTAGCCTGAAGAAAAGGTGTAAGTTCCGTCCGTGCTATTTTATTTTAGTTCTGTAAATCTTTAAGGTGACAGCGCCAGAGTAATACACGCAATTTAAATTACGTTAAGTTTTTAGTTTTTCTAAATTGCAGATCAGTGTTGGGTTGCAGTATGATTCGCTACAGCTTTACAGAGTTATAATCATTAAAATTATCAATATAACCCCCTCTAAATTTATATAATCCCATTGAATGACTATTTCATGAAAGTGATGATAATGCTATCTAGCCGATTTCGACCACAGCGCCTTCATTCTATGGCGTTCTAGGGTGGTTGTCGAGAGCTTTGGTGTGCTGCTCTTTCATGTGCTCTCAAGTGGTTTGGCTAAACTTTGGCCGAAAAACTGCGGGCACAAAGCGGACATGTCAGAACACCATTGACGACATTGTGGGAATAGCGGTATGTGACCTAACTTTAAGGTCATCACGCTTTAAATTTAACCCGACCTTCTTCAACTACTCAACAACAACTCTACTACGAAACCCCCTACTGTGCGTGTTCCGCACTTATTTTTATTAGCATTACATCAGTGAATTAGAGCATTTCAATGCGCGACCAGAAAAGATACAAATTTTAACAGTCGCGTGTTTTTGAACAAAATCGAATCATGGATTGGTAAATCACAGGCGAATGCTTCAGTGAGGGAGCGCCTTAATGAAAGTCCAACGGAAGCTGTTCCATGTAAAATACTGACATTCATTGCTGCCACTGCCTACCTAATTTAAATTGCAAAGCGGACGATGTCGACAGGTAGTTTAAGAAAATAATGTCTTCTTTTTTTGTTTTCAGATATTGGAATACATACAGTTTGCTTGAAACCATAAATAACTGCAATGGTCGAAGAGTGGAAAATCGCCAAACCCCCAAACTATAAAATCAACAAAGACAAACTGTATGCTTATTCTGAAGTGCCGTTTCTAAGCGGATATCAACTATTAAAGATACCTTTGTGTGTTAAAAATCTAATAGAACATGTTGATTACTTTGGTGAGGGGAGAAAAATAACATGCCATGGCACCACCGGGTTTCCCGACTGTTACAATGTTAACTATGAGTATACATTAGTTGACGGAGATCCGCAATGTCCGGATGTCGGCAGAAAGATACCTAACAGAATCCCGATATCCCAAGAGCCAAACATAGATTTCTGTACCCGTAATTACATAAAAGATAATTCTGTCCTTACAGTCACTGTGAACCTTGAAACAGTGGACATGACAGACATGATAGCTCAAGATATTGTTCGTATAGTGAATAGTGAGCAGGGAAAAGTAATTGTTTATGGGTACGAATTATCTGATGATTGGCTATGTGACGAACTAAGGAAGATGAAACAGATATTTTACTGCCCTATTTACTTGTTACCAGATAAGCTACGATTAACTCGCTGGGGCACTGATTATACTCATACATATTTGGGCGTCAAGGAACTCGAAAGAGAACTCTACCTAAATATTAATAAAGGTGATTTCGAGGCCGCAGTCATACTGACCGGTTGTTTGACTGACACGCTCTGCGGCGAAGCTCTAGGTAACGTCGTTAACAAACTCCTCCAGAATAAGGTCGGAAATGTCATCGCGTACGCTTACAAACTATGGAACAATAATGACAATGACAAAGAAGTTGTGTGTGAGCATTTCCCTTCTGTATTTCAATACATTTTCAACGGAGACTGTATGGCCATAATTATCACGAACAATCAGGCTCTGATTTTAGAACCTCAAACAACGAAAGCGCGAGGAGATGGCAACTACGGGTCTAATAGGAAATTGGGCTGGAAGATGATTCCAATATGGGATGATAATAACGTCTTCTTCAAACTGTATAACATCGACAGCGCTAAATATTTACAGCTGTCTCCGACGGCTGGGGAGGACGGTGTCAGAGAGGCTCAAGGCAAGAACGATTCATCTTCTAAAGAACAAACAGACGAGAGTGAGAGGTTTTCCTTTTCGCCGTTAATTATGGAGAACGGACAAGTCGCTTTTAACATTTTAAATTGCGAAGATAACAAACAATTATTGGAGTTGCTTGTCGATGTTGATTCCTCGAAAGTCAAGGCAGCTGTAAGCTATAGAAGTGTTGGCAGTGCACCGTATGAGTCTGATAAAAGTGACAAGCAGAGTGATTAATTTAATTTATTTTTGTCATGAATTCTTAGGAAACTATGATTTTAATTTTCTTTTTTTTTCCGCGCTTTGCTTTCGCCATATTGAAGAAAAAGCAAAGGTATGAAGCCGCTAAACAGCCTAATAAAAAAATAGAGATCTTTTTATATTTTTGAATTTAGAATACAATAAATGTTAATTATTATTATTTTGTTATTATATTATACTATATAAAGCTCGAATACTACTGACTGGCTCACTGACATAATTTTTCAAAGTTGACCCTTTTGCCCCCTTCTCCCCCCTTTAGGCGGATCTCGGAAGTTGAGAGACTTGAACATATTTTTTTTCAAATTCGTAAGGAGGGTTCAAAATCATTTGTATACCCTCCCCTCCCCAATCTCGTCTAAAATTGAAAGAACGGCGAACAAATATTATAGTAGGCGTCGAAACCTGTCCGTTGATAGGAAGGTGCTGAGCGGAGCGAACTCTGGGTGAAGCGTAACTCAGGGGCGACGACAAGCAAACTTTAGGGTAATGTTTTTTTAATGGGAAAGAGTAGAGTAGAAAAAGTTCTTAGTAGGTAGGTAGGTGGTAGGTAGTAGGTAGATAGTAGGTAGATAGTAGGTAGTAGGTAGGTAGTAGGTAGGTAGGTAGTAGGTAGGTAGTAGGTAGGTAGTAGGTAGGTAGTAGGTAGGTAGTAGGTAGGTAGTAGGTAGGTAGTAGGTAGTAGTAGGTACGTAGTAGGTAGTGGTAGGTATGTAGTAGGTAAGTAGTAGGTAGGTAGTAGGTAGGTAGTAGTAGGTAGTAGTAGGTAGATAGTAGGTAGGTAGGAACACAAAACCCGCGAGCTGCGCGCAGCTCGCACACAACGCAAATACTAGTTATACTATATAAAGCTCGATTACCACTCACTGACTCACTGACAGAATTGTTCTCCCAGATGGTGGATGGGGAGGTCGGTATATTTTGACAGATTCGTAAACAAGTAACTCCCGCGAGTATGGGGAAAGTGCCAAACCTCCCCTTTTCACCCCCCTTCCCCCCCCCCCTATCGTATCTTGGAAACTAAGAGACCCGTATTTTTTGTTTTTTACGGATTCGTATAGAGGAGGCTCGGAAAAGTAAAAACCAGTTTTCAAAAGTCCCCCTTATCCCCCCTAAAGGGGGGATAAGGGGGACTTTTGAAAACTGGTTTTTACTTTTCCGAGCCTCTATACCCTCCCCTCCCCAATCTCGTCTAAAATTGAAAGAACGGCGAACAAATATTATAGTAGGCGTCGAAACCTGTCCGTTGATAGGAAGGTGCTGAGCGGAGCGAACTCTGGGTGAAGCGTAACTCAGGGGCGACGACAAGCAAACTTTAGGGTAATGTTTTTTTAATGGGAAAGAGTAGAGTAGAAAAAGTTCTTAGTAGGTAGGTAGGTGGTAGGTAGTAGGTAGATAGTAGGTAGTAGGTAGGTAGTAGGTAGGTAGGTAGTAGGTAGGTAGTAGGTAGGTAGTAGGTAGGTAGTAGGTAGGTAGTAGGTAGGTAGTAGGTAGGTAGTAGGTAGTAGTAGGTACGTAGTAGGTAGTGGTAGGTATGTAGTAGGTAAGTAGTAGGTAGGTAGTAGGTAGGTAGTAGTAGGTAGTAGTAGGTAGATAGTAGGTAGGTAGGAACACAAAACCCGCGAGCTGCGCGCAGCTCGCACACAACGCAAATACTAGTTATACTATATAAAGCTCGATTACCACTCACTGACTCACTGACAGAATTGTTCTCCCAGATGGTGGATGGGGAGGTCGGTATATTTTGACAGATTCGTAAACAAGTAACTCCCGCGAGTATGGGGAAAGTGCCAAACCTCCCCTTTTCACCCCCCTTCCCCCCCCCCTATCGTATCTTGGAAACTAAGAGACCCGTATTTTTTGTTTTTTACGGATTCGTATAGAGGAGGCTCGGAAAAGTAAAAACCAGTTTTCAAAAGTCCCCCTTATCCCCCCTTTAGGCGGATCTCGGAAGATTTTTTTTTTGCAGATTCGTAAGGAGGGACCTAGAGTTGGTCAAAATCATTTATATACCCTCCCCCTTCCCAACCTCCCTTAAAATTGAAAGGGCTGTAACTTCATAACGGTTAGAGATAGCCATTGGGTGTTTAAACAAATATTATAGTAGGCGTCGAAACCTGTCTGGTGATAGGAAGGTCCTTAGCGGAGCGAACCTGCGAGACCGAGTGGAGCGAACGGGGGGAGGTGGCGTTTTAATGGGAAAAGGTCGTGAGTTTTTAATTAAGGTTTTTACTTTAATTTTATTAGGATTTTCAGGTATTGTTTTTTTTTTTTAATTACTTTTATGAGTTTAGGGGTTCTTAAGGGTTTTCAAAATATTTAAAAGATTTTATAAAATTTACAAAATCTTTTATGGACAATGGATTTTCCAATTCGTTTAAGGATTCTTATGGATTCTGAAAATTTTATATGGGTAAGGACTACTTCTCAAGAACACGACGACACGCGAGCTGCGCGCAGCTCGCTAACCCACGCAAATACTAGTTCTATTATATAAAGCTCGATTACCACTGACTGACTGACTCACTGACATAATTGTTCTCCCAGATGGTGGATGGGGACATTCCTTGCCCGTGGTACGGTTGGCTAGTTCAGTTGACCGGACAACGGGTAAATTTATTTTTCCTTGGTACTGTTGACTGGACTACAAAAAAACACATGTTTTCCTTGGTACAGTTGACCGGACTACAGAATTTTTTTATTGTTCTTTGGTACGGTTGACCGGACTATGGAAGAAATACTTTTTCTCTGGTACAATTAACCATACCATCGAAAAGTAATTTTTCCCTGGTACAGTCATAATTCTATTAATAGAAGATGAAACACTTTTTCATTTATTTGTACTACCATCACCTCTTCGTTCAAGTGACTTAATAAAACCGCCGATTATTCTTAAAGCTAGGTTCTATAATTTTTCCAATTTATAAGTGTGACTAATTGCAGAGTTATCGTACAAAAAACATCCGTAATCAATTCTGCTCCTAATAAGGGCCATATAAATTCTACGCATAAATATAGGGTGAACACCCTGAGATGGCTATCAAAATCCCGAGTCCACGTGGACTAAAATCTTTCTCACGTTTCATTGGACAGTGAATTTAATGACGGTAATAAAAAAACTGTGACTACGAAAACATCACATCTGTAATACGTAAAGCTCTAAGATAAGACAAAGGGCATACGGAAACGAAAGGGTGGAGCTTATGCGAACGTTGGGAAGACGCAGCAGATTAACGGGAACATTTCGGAGGCGACTCTGAAAGACATCAGTCGATTCACTTTACGATAATCTGCATTAGATTAAATAGAAGCTGTGTAGCATAGTTTGTGATTCCTATCTTTTGTTTTGTGAAAAGTGTTGTTAGATTTGAATTTGTAACCTCAGTGCGATTCTCACCTAAGGCAGCTACTACGTCCGCGGCAAATTGTAGCGCAGCGGACAGACTTCCGGCGTGATCTCATGGCGACATGGAGAGAGCGACTGTCGCAACCCCGTGCAGGGCACGCCACAATAGTGGCGGTAAGTCCCCTTTTTGAGGAGTGGCTTGAGAGACGCCACGGCGTCCTCACCTTCCGCCTGACGCAGGTGCTCACCGGACACGGTGTTTTCGGGAGGTTCCTGCACCGAATCGGGCGGGAGGAAACGCCCGGGTTTTTCCACTGCGAGGATCGACCGGAGGACACGGTGGAGCACACAGTGGAAGTGTGCCCCGCGGAGCACCGCCGTGTCCTCGAAGCGGCGATTGGCGGCGGCGACCTCTCGCGTCCCGCCCTGGTGCAAGCCATGGTCCGGAGCGAGACGGAATGGGACGCCGTCACCTCCTTCTGAGAAGCAGTAATGCTAGAGAAGGAGGTGGCGGAACGTGAGAGGGAGAGAACCTCACAGCGTCCCGGCCGCCGCGGGCCTGTGGACGGTGGGCTATGGGCTAGCTCGCCGTCCGTCCGTCTCATGACGACAGGCCGTGTCGACGGCGCGCTCGTGTTCCACGCGCGCCTCAAAGAGAGTCGGCAAAAAGGAAGGGGTCCGCAAGGACCGATGCCTGCCGGGGTTGCGGGACTGTTCGAAAGAGATACCGTGGCCCCGGAACACAAAGGGTGATGAAGGAACATGGATGGGTTTTAGTCAGTAAAAGTCTGACACCCCCTCCTGCTCCGCCCAGGGCGGCAGAAGTCATTTGATGATTTCCCATCCAAAAAAAAAAAAAAAAGGCAGCTACTACGTTGAATTATTCACGATAGTGAATTGTTCGTGAGTAAAATTCAATCAAGTCACGTGAGTGATTGGAGGTTGTGGGTGTCGACCCCGTTAATTATTGTAAATTAACGGGGTCGACACCCACAACCTCCAATCTATATAAATTCTCTAAGTAAATTGAATAAAACCTCTATCAGTATGGATCCCGATTCTCCTCCAAACTTCGAGAAATTAAACATAGAGTATTTACATTCCATTTTCCGGGATTATCACATTGAGGCATTCTTAATTGGGGTGATTATCATGATTGTTCTGATAAAAAGATGCATGGACATTAGAGACGAGAGGGAACCGGAGTAATGAGGATCGTGTGTATCGTTACCTAGACTATCTTAAGATTTAAAGTCGTCTCTATCATTAAAACAGACGTAATTAGTCCCTATGTAATTTTGATTGGACGGCTAATAGATAATTTCAGCTAAATTTTGTGATGAATTTCTTCCATTAATATGTGTGTCTTACTAAGGATGTTTTGAGGGGAACGGTTTCAGGCCGTCTTTGTGTAACTTGTACGTATAACCGTGAATATTATATATATATATGCAATTTGTGTTTATTTTAAGTTTGTTGGCAAAATAACGGTTTTTCTGTTTCGATATTTGGATTTTTCCGTTATTATTTTAAGGCCATAGGAACCCAAATATCGGCTCTAACTCCACTAGTGTTGGATTTAGAGTTAATTCACACGTGATGAGGGGCAGGAAGGCAAAGATAAATTAGAACTTGTCTCGTAGTTTGTAAATTCACGGGAGGTCATGAGAAAGGAGTCATCTCTGAGAAAGATATAAAATACAGAAATGAACTCGAACGAGCGAATGTATTGTAACTCTAGATATTGATAAATATTCCTTATATCACCCTAAATTGCATTGGATACCCAAATTGAGTAAATATAATGAATGGGACAGATCATAGTTCTGAACCAATAAAATAATAGAAAAAAGAAATTTATATTCTGAGTACAAGTAAATTGTGTTGAAGTGATGCATCGTACTTTATAATAACTGAAACTATGATGTCCCATTTGGATCTTTTAAAACCTCTGTTAGCTAGATTTCTGACTACTTGCCTATCCTCCCCTGAATCAACACCGATTATATTAAATAAATGATTTTGATCAACTAAACCATAAACTTGGTTTTCTTTATAGAATAAGTTCCCATGTTTACGACGACCTATAGTGCTCGGCCAGACTGGCAGCGCGGTGCGGGTTGCGGTGCGGGTGCGGCAACGTGCGCGGTTTGCCTGGCCAGACTGGCAGTGCAGTGCGGCGAGCGGCGCGATATCGGAGATCCCCGCTCCCGCCAGGGTTACCAACTTTGGGGTTTTCCTCCCAAATTTAGGGGTAAATAAGAGAAATCAATATAGCCCAACCAGACTAGTTCTACTATTAATTACGAGATCAAAGTAGAGAGAGAGGTGACTAGAGAGGGAATAGCTTATCCTTCAGATAAGCTATTGGGATATCAAAATTGCACTCTAAACCCGATTAAATTCCTCGAGACATCAATCTTTACCCAGTAGACAATAAAATCATGTTAGGAGGTGACAGATATACTCGTAGTTCAATCGATTAGTTCAAAGATCTATATCACTGCAGCTATCATCCTTTTATTATATCACATGAATCAGTACATACATGGGAGGCTACAAGTGCAGGGGGGAGCGTCACTCACACTCTCCTCTCAGACCGATCCCTGACTTGTTTGGGTGGCCACCCAGTTAAATTCCGTAGTTTGAAAATATATATCAGATATCTTATCAGGAGATAAAAAGATGCATAGCACACCTATGATTATGATCGCTTCGCAGCGGGTTAGGTACATAAGGGAAAGGTCTATAAACCTCCAATAACTACCGTAAGGTAGGCCTTGAGCCAGGCCCTAGGAAATTCCCCCGACGCTCACTAACCTGGCTTGATCAGTGCAGATACCATAGTATCGCTACAAAGTAAAGTTCACCTGTGTTCAACTAACTAGAACACTCATTCTTAG
The DNA here is from genome assembly GCA_941918905.2 of Xestia sexstrigata. Classification (NCBI taxonomy): domain Eukaryota; kingdom Metazoa; phylum Arthropoda; class Insecta; order Lepidoptera; family Noctuidae; genus Xestia; species Xestia sexstrigata. The sequence goes on from OW799208.2 coordinate 21,026,051, forward strand.
TTGCACTAGGAAATAACAAGTCAAGTTGACGGTGATATTTGATAAAACCAATGTTTTACTTAATTAAATTAAACTAATCTAAGATAATAACCGCTCTTTCTTAATTTAGTAGAGTTAATCTATCAAGGTCAAGAGACACGGTAGGTTAACTATGACCTAAGGTGAACCTAGTCAGAGAGCCAGTGGCAATACTTTGTCCGACCATGCTATGTTGTGGTGTATGTGTACACATGTATGTGTGCGCGCGGCGCACGGCTTGCGCGCGCGCACCCTCGTCGGCAGTAATAAATCAGCTTGAGCGTCACACGGTTGTTTCATTGCTTCGCAAACATATCATTTGGCGACGAGAATAATTGTTTACCCGCGTGTGTGTCGGTCAATAGAAGATGAGTTTTATTGGATCATTAAATGTATTTGACCATAAACACCAAGAATGGCAAATATTTTATGGAAAATTAAACCAGTTTATGAAGCTGAATAAAATAACAGGGGGCGACCAAGCGTCCTTATTACTCACGCATTTGTCAGATGAAACATATCGTCTGGCAAGGAACCTGGTTCATCCCAAGGAACTAGACACAGTATCCTTCGAAGAATTAGTGTCGAAGCTCAACGGTCATTTCAAACCCAAAAGGTCGACTTTCGTAGACAGAGCCAAGTTTTATGACGCGGTAATATCCGAAGGCGAAAGTATCGAAGACTGGGCGGCGCGTTTGAGAGGACTCGCCGTATATTGCGAATTCGGCGAGGAGTTATTGGACACTTTGCTACGAGACAAGTTCATTTTAGGCCTAAGAGAAGGGCGTGAACGGGACCGTCTATTTGAGAAGGATTCGGCAAGTTTAACCTTTGCAAAAGCGGTGGAAGTTGCTCAACAGGCGGCATGCGCACGTGGAGCTCGCACCCATGTAATGGGGGATGGCGGGCCAGGAGCGGCGGCTGTGAAGGAAGAACCTGTCTACAGGGTTGGGCAGGCTCGCGAACGGCGAGATTCATCAGCGGTTACTACTTCGACTGCACGTGGAGCCGCTAACAGTGTGCGTTGTTCAGTGTGTGGTTATAAAAATCACGAATCAGTGAAGTGCCGGTTTAAAAATTATGTTTGCCAAAAATGTGGTGAGAAAGGACATTTAAAAAAAATGTGTAAAGGTAACAGTGAAAAATCGAAATTGCATCACCTAGTTAGTGATGAACAGTCTCACAAATGTGAAGAATGCGACCTGTTCAATATGCGGTATGTTAATAGTGATCCTATTATTATTTCAATATTGATAAATAAATTGAAATTTGATATGGAATTAGATTCTGGTTCAGGAACTAGTGTAATTTCAGAAAAGTTATATCTACAACATTTTAAAAATTATAATTTAATTAAAACAGATTTGAGAATGTGTTTGTACAATGGGCACAAAATTGTTCCTATAGGCTATTTCATTTGTACCGTTTCATATTTCAACACGTGCCAGAACATTAGGTTTTATGTTATACAAAATGGCGGACCACCGTTACTAGGCCGTGATTTCATGACTAAGTTTAAAATATATTTTTCTTCAACCGTAAATAACATCAATGTTGATAATCAATGTACAGGGGAGGTGCAGCAGCTGTTAAATGAGTTCCCTGACCTTTGGAAGGACGAACTAGGATGTTTTAATAAGTTCGAAATAGATTTTCAGCTCAAAGAGGGGGCGAGGCCAATGTTTTTTAAGCCGCGTTCTATCCCTTTTGCCCTTAAAAATAAAGTTGAAGATGAGTTAGCAAGACTTGCAAACTTAGGTATTTTAGTTCCCGTAAACTTTTCTGAGTACGCGACACCGATTGTTCCTGTATTAAAGGCGAATGGACAAGTAAAAATAGCAGGCGATTTTTCGTGTACACTTAATAAAATTCTAAAAGTGGATAAATATCCATTGCCGCGCATAGAGGAGGTATTTGCCAAAATTGGGGGAGGGTTGCAGTATTCTAAATTGGATTTAAGTAATGCTTATAATCAATTCAAATTGTGTAGTTCGTCACAGGATCTTACTACAATAAATACTCCTAAGGGACTATTTAAATATACCCGTCTAGTTTACGGTCTTGCTAATGCGCCAGCCATTTTTCAAAGGGCTATGGAAACGTTGTTAGCGGGTATAGAGGGCGTGACTTGTTGGTTAGATGACGTTTGTTGTACTGCTCCCACTCGGGAATTGCATTTGCGTAGGATTAAGGAAATTCTTAAAAGGATGCAGGATGCGGGATTACGATTGCAAAAGGACAAGTGTGCCTTTTTCCAGGACAGTGTCACGTACCTTGGGTACGTAATAGATAAAAATGGGCTTAGGACGTGTCCCAAGAAGGTAGATGCGATTTTAAAAGCGCCGCGTCCTACAAATGTCCTTGAAACCAAAAGGTTCTTGGGCGTCGTCAATTATTACCGTAATTTCGTTCCGAATGCTTCTTCTTTATTAAACCCGTTACACACATTACTGCGTGCAGGCGTAACATGGCATTGGGGTGAAAGTCAGCAAAATGCGTTTGACAAAGTAAAGGAGGAGTTGGCCTCTGACCGGCTGTTAGCACATTTTGACCCAGACGTACCATTGGTACTTACTGTGGACGCAGGGCCGTCGGGTTTGGGTGCGGTTCTTTCTCACGTTGACAGTAAGGGCTGCGAGCGTCCAATTGCTTTTGCATCTAGGTCGTTATCAGTTAGTGAGAAGGTATATAGCCAGATTCAAAAAGAGGCAACGGCAATCATATTTGGTGTTAAACATTTCCACCAGTATCTTTACGGTAGGCAGGAGCCTTTCATTCTTAAAACTGATCACAGACCCCTTCTATCCATATTTGGCAAGAAAAATGGCGTGTCCGTAACGGCGGCGTTAAGATTACAACGATACGCAATTATATTGTCAGCATATAACTATGTAGTACAATACGTTACTGCTAAAAATAATTTAGTAGCAGATTATTTTTCAAGAGCGCCGTTACCCCCGTCACAACACGTCTGTAAAGGGGAAGAGGAGAACAAAGATATTCCTTTTCTATTTCTTGATGCCACTACGAAACCGGTATCATCCGATGATATAAAACAAGCTACTAAACTAGATACAGTGTTAGCCACCGTGGTAAAATATATGAATCATGGTTGGCCACGTAAAATTACATGCCAATCCGTATTGCCTTATTTTTACTGTAAAACGGATTTGGAAATGAATGACGGGTGTCTGTTTAGGGGGCATAGAATAATAATTCCAAGGATGTACAGGGACAAAATGTTAGAAGAATTACACTCAGCTCATTTTGGCATCGTAAAAACCAAAAGTTCAGCCCGCAGCAGAATGTGGTGGCCGGGTATTGATAAAGACATCGAGAGGTGGATAGGTGAATGTAACGAGTGCTCGCGAGTTCGGAATGCACCGCCCCGCGCTGTCCCCGCACCTTGGCCCCGCCCTCCTCAGCCGTGGTATCGTATCCACATAGATTACATGAGTTTAGGTCAGAATGTTTATTTGGTGGTAATTGACGCGTTCAGTAAATGGCTGGAATGTATTCATATGAACAACGGTACCTCCACAAATGCATTGATTATGAAATTGAAAGCCATATTTTCTACATTTGGAATACCAAACGTTATAGTATCTGATAATGATGCAAAAATTCGGTCCACCGAATTTCACCAGTTTTGTAATAATAACGGTATTAAGCATTTAACTTCCCCTGTTTATCATCCCGCTAGTAACGGTCAAGCGGAAAATTCAGTAAAAACTTGTAAAAAGATGTTAAAATGTATCATAGATAGCAAAAGTATCTCACAGTGTGAAATACACGAGAAATTACTGAGTTTTCTGTTTGAATATCGTAATACTGCACATTGTTCTACGGGAATTACCCCAGCTATGTTAATGTTCGGCAGAAATTTACGTTCAAGGTTAGATGTGATTTTACCATGTAAAAATGAAAATATTTATGACGATAAAGTTAAATTAAAATCAAGCAGAAATTTTCAGGTGGGGGAAGTTATACGGTGTAAATGGTTTACAGGTAGGAAAGCGCAATGGGAATTAGGAAAAATCATAAGAAAATTAGGTATAAGAGTTTTTGAGGTGTATATTGAAAAATTTAATACTGTATGTAAAAGACATCTTGATCAAATTTGTAAACAAAAAGGAAATGTTAATACTAAATCTGTAGATAATTATTGTGATGAATATTTGCCATCTGAGATTTCTGAATGTACGGAGTCCCAGCAGCAGCAGACAGTGTTAAGTTTGCCTACTAATGAGTCATCAACCGCACCACCATGCCCACCATCACCCTCACAGTCAGATATAGAAATACAAGGTGGAGCTAACAACCCTACAGAGGGAAATATTGAAGTTCTGGAGGGACGGGGGGAAGAGGGGTTGGATGTTGTTGCGGGGGATGGGTTAAAGGACAGACAAATAGAACCGGGCAGTGGGACGGCCGGACTCGGTCGTTCCGTTAGGGAAAGAAAGAAGGTGTGTTATAAAAAGTTCTTTTAAATATCCTAATGCATTTATTGTTTTATTGTTATAGAGTATTAAGCGAGTAGTGGTGGAGGAAATGTGGTGTATGTGTACACATGTATGTGTGCGCGCGGCGCACGGCTTGCGCGCGCGCACCCTCGTCGGCAGTAATAAATCAGCTTGAGCGTCACACGGTTGTTTCATTGCTTCGCAAACATATCATATGTACTAGGATAAACGTAAATGTAGATGACGATAAAGACTAATGAGGCAATAATTACCTATCTGTTAACAATGGTATCTCTTAGCTGATTCTAAAATTACTCTATGCACTTGACGATATATAGACGATCACATGCCTTACACTCCGCATAGAGTTGTACCACCACAACCCCATGACGATCCCGCCAGAACTTTCAGTAGCTGTATTTTTTTTTTGTAAACTCTCATACACTTTTATATTATATTATTCGTTAGTATGCTTCCCCCATCTTAAGCACTTGTCCAGCCACATTCCTAAATATTTAATATAGTCAACAGCTTCTAAAGTACTACTGTTTACTTTAATGTCAGCTAAGAGTCTTCTGCGTTCTCTTGTAAATATACATAGTTTGAATTTATTGTTTGATAGTTCTAATCCTAAAAGGTCTATTGATGCTACAAAAAAAATCTAAAGCTTGCTGCAATTTATCAACGGTGTCTTGTATTTTAGTTGTATTACAATATAAAACAAAATCGTCAGCATATTTATTTATATATTTATTATTATACACAAACGTTATTAATATTTTTACAGATATTGGCCGTAATTATGTTGAAGAGAAGAGGGGATAAAGAAGCACCCTGTGCAATATCCTTACCAGTCCATCTTACGTATTGTCTATTGCTTTCGTCAGCTTTTATAGTGAGATGTCTTTCTTTTAAAAATTATCAAATATAGGAACAAATATATTTCCCAACTTTCAAATCATTTAGAATATGTACTACCCGGTCAATAAGAACTTTATTATAAGCTCCTTCCACATCCAAAAAAACAGCTACAGTTGGGGTATTTCCAGTAAGGCTTTAATTTGTATTTTAGTAACTAGGCGTGCCAGACTATCTTGACATGAGTGATCCCTTCTAAAACTAGTTGTACTAGCAGGTAGTATTTTATTATATTCTATAAACCATTCTAACCGCTTCAGAATCATGGAGTGAAATATTTTGCATATACAAGATATCAGTGCGATTGGACGAAGCTTACCATCGGAACCGCTGCTAGTCTTAGGAATCGGTATTAAATAAATATCTCGCCATTGAAAGGGAACCGTCGACGTTTTAAAAATTATACTATATAAAGCTCGATTACCACTCACTGACTCACTGACATAATTGTTCTCCCAGATGGTGGATGGGGAGGTGGGTATATTTTGACAGATTCGTAAACAAGTAACTCCCGCGAGTATGGGAAAAGTGCCAAACCTCCCCTTTTCACTCCCCTTCCCCCCCCTCTTATCGTATCTCGGAAACCAAGAGACTTGGAACATTTTTTTTTTCTGATCGTATAGAGAAGGCTCGGAAAAGTTAAAAGCAGTTTTCAAAAGTTGACCCACTTGTCCCCCTTCTCCCCCCTTTAGGCGGATCTCGGAAGTTGAGAGACTTGGAACATTTTTTTTTGCAGTTTCGTAAGGAGGGGCCTAGAGTTGGTCAAAATCATTTGAAATTTGTATACCCTCCCCTCCCCAACCTCCCCTAAAATTGAAAGGGCTGTAACTTCATAACGGTTAGAGATAGCCATTGGGTGTTTGAACAAATATTATAGTAGGCGTCGAAACCTGTCCGGTGATAGGAAGGTCCTGAGCGGAGCGAACCTGCGAGACCGAGTGGAGCGAACGGGGGGAGGTGGCGTTTTAATGGGAAAAGGTCGTGAGTTTTTAATTAAGGTTTTTACTTTAATTTTATTAGGATTTTCAGGTATTGTTTTTTTTTTTAATTACTTTTTAGAGTTTAGGGGTTCTTAAGGGTTTTCAAAATATTTAAAAGATTTTATAAAATTTACAAAATCTTTTAAGGACAATGGATTTTCCAATTCGTTTAAGGATTCTTATGGATTCTGAAAATTTTATATGGGTAAGGACTTGACTCATTATTATCAAACACAGGTGTTGGAGTCATCACAAAGTCTGGGGCCAATGAACTTAGTAGATCTTCTTTTTTTCATCCGATGAGTAAGATCTCGTCTGTCCAAATCCCTTTATCCAACGCATTTTTCACCACATGATGATGATGAACTATAAGTCTCATAATAAAAGCAAGCAAAGTTGAGGAATTTGTGGTCCAACCAGCCGCTTGTCTTATAACTTCAATATTAAAACCCACTTCAGAGGTTTTTTACGCAGAAGCATGCCTTGTCCTGTGTGATGTGAATTTGGAAGTATTTATTCCACTATTAGTTAGAATTTGTTTCATCCAAAAACACAATGAATTCAATGAATTTGTTTGTTTTGTTTGCAGTAGTGGTGGCACGTTAATATGGTTTGCCTATAGTTATAATTGGTGATTTACAATCTTGTCTTATATTTTTTGTAATGTCTAGATAGAACAAAAGGGTAGTAGACACACCCAAAACACACACAGACAAATTCTCCTTAAAAGATGGTAGTATCAAATTGGATTAAAATCCACCGGATTCAGAGATTTTAATCATTTCTGGAATTTTTGTTTATAATTATCCTGATTACTTATAAGAAATGTTATCAGTATACTTATGAGAGACAAGCTTCGAATTCTGTGTGCAGTTACAAGGGCTATTATGGTAACTTACTTTTTGGTAATTAGTTCTAACTCTTTTTAATACACTTTTGAACGAAAAATATTTTTGTCATGAATTATTATGAAACTATAATTTTAATTTTCTTTTTTCCACGCTTTGCTTCTGCCAGGTTGAAGGAGTAGCAAAGGTATGACGCCGCTAAACAGCCTAATATAAAAAATAGCTTTTTTTATATTTTTGAATTTAGAACACAAATAAATGTTAATTTGTTTATAAAAGTAAATATTAGTTTTAAATAATAATAAATAAATATGTGTAAAAATATGTGTGTGGCTCTAGATGGCGCTGTGTGTAATGTCCAGCATTACACACAGCGCCATCTAGCGCCACACTAAGCAACAAGGCTTGTGTCGTGGACACCAGATAGTTGATATTCTACATAGATACTTATTATACATATAAACATCCATGACTCTGAAACAAATGTCCATGCTCATCACACAAACATTAATGTTTATCTATAATATTCTATTTATAAATACAATTTGAACATTCAAAAAATATTTAAGTATGCCCAAAGACGCATTATTACTTTGCCGAAATTAAAAAAAATCATTCACCTCCGACTATAGGCATTGAACCAATTTGGACTAAGTATAGGTATAGTTATCTGTGGCAATTTTCATTCCCGCACACGTGTTGGAAAATGAAAAAAATCGCACGCGTGTGATTGCATGTTGTACCAAAAAAAGTTAACAAAAAAAAAGGGATTTTACTATTACAAACTTATTATTTACGGTTGGTGCAATAGCCGTTTCATGGGATCGAACAGCAAAGTTAAGTTAGTCCTTTAAAAAGTTTGTACCGTTGCCCTCGGTGCGCGAGTCCGACTCGCTCTTGGCCGGTTTTTTTTTAACTTAGAGCTTTTTCAGTTATTAAGCAATGGACTCCTCCATAGCTTGATAGCTAAAAAAGCACCTAACTGAATAATCTGTTATTATGTGTTTTTTATAATTAAAAATAAATAAACTAAAATGATAAGATTGTATCTTATCGTTTCATTTTAGTTTATTTAATTTTATTTTTAAACGTAAATGTTTATAAGAAATAAACCTACGACTTTTCATGTTAATTTAATTTAGAATCCTTGAGAAATAATTTCTAATACAATAGGTGGAAAGTTTTTTGTAAACAATAAGTCATGGTCACCCTATCGAAACATTCAAAACGTTATTACAGGGATTATAATATAAAAAAAATGCAATTTATCGTCAGTTCTACATATTTAAGTTTTAATTAAAAAAAGACGAACTAATATTTACTTAGATTTTTCGATAAATAATCACGACTTATTTCTAAGCGATACCGTACTACAGCTCCTGAAAACCAAGGAAACAAAAACCATAAACCAAGGTTTTTTTTTGTGTATTTTCACAAATTTTGATAAATTAAAATCAAATCAAATCAAAAATGTTTATTTGTTAGATTAAGGTACAAATAGATGTTACAATATTGGTTCCAGCATATCCTGCCATAATATGGCGTACAAATATTTTTATACAAAAACAAAGCTTATGTCACTAACCCAGAATCAGAATGTTTATTTGTTAAAGTAGGTGTTACAGTGTGTTAGACATGGCGTATATAAATATTATCATAAATTTAAATTAAGTTAAACGTGCAGAAAATACCATTATCCCATAATACCATCAAATCAATAATGTCAAAGCAACTGATCCATAAATTTTCTCAAAATGTCAACAATAAAATTTATAAAATAATAAAAATATAGGAGATAATAGTGTCAATTAGAATATTTTTAAATCAATATTAAGTCAAAACGATTACTAAATTAATAAACTACTATATTAATAAATTATTATGAATCAGAGAATCAATTAAATCAATCAAGTCAAAGCAACTCGATCCATAAATTTTCTCAAAATGTCAACAATAAAATCAATAAAATAATAAAAATATAGGAGATAATAATGTCAATTAGAATATTTTTAAATCAATATTAAGTCAAAACCATTACTAAATTAATAAACTACTATATTAATAAATTATTATAAATTAGAGAATCAATTATGCAAAATATATTAGTAAAGATTGTATTGTAGTGATAATAATAATTAACAATGACTTTGTCATGTGGTGGACCAAAGGCTATTTTTATTTTGCTGTATGTTCACTAACGACAACGACTAACGACTTATCCTCTAAGTATTCTTGAACACTGTAATAGTTTTTTTCTAATAACAGTCTGGACAACACCCTTTTGAACAACGGCAATGGCAAGTCTTATACTATTTGGCAAATCACTATCACTATGACTATCACTACATATCATAAAACAAAGTCGCCCGCGTCTATGTGTCCCTAATAGTCCCTATGTATGCTTAGATCTTTAAAACTACGCAACAGATTTTGATGCGGGTTTTTTTTATTGTTAGTGTGATTCAAGAGGAAGGTTTTAGTATATAATTTGCGGGCGGGCGAAGCCGAGGGCATCAGCTAGTGGTTATATATAATAATAAAAATACGAAACTCTTTCTATTTAATACGAAATAATACGAAACTTTTTCTCTTTTTATTTATTAAAAATGCCTTGTATTGGCCCATAAAAACATTTTAGTACACTTGTTTAAGGACGCTGTTACGTTTTCGATGAACTCAAATTAAAAAAAAGGTATCTAGTCGCACACAGCAACATCACGCGGACGCACACATTGAACCACTCTGAGCGTTCGATTTTTTACTTCACTTATATAATCTTGGTCCTTGATATTATTTTTTAAATTTATTGTGTTAAGGAATATGCATACATTTTTTTCTTCACTTAAATCAATAAAAAAAACACTAATTTCAACCAAGAAAATTATTACAAAGTTAAGTTCAACGAGTGCTTGTCGCTCATAAATAATATTAAACTTCTGCAATTTTCTACGACAGTTCAAACGTCCGTGACTGTCGTGGCCATGATGTGACGTCATTTACCTCAATCTGCCTTGTTTACATCAAATTTTTTGGCCTTAATAAAATAATTTTACTAATTGTATGTGCTGTAGTCAAGCTTAGATTGCAATAACAATATTGTAATAAAATATTCGTTAAACTTTAAGTACTTTTGAAATAAAAGTGTTTTTTGACATATAGACTTTGACGTCACTACCGGCGTTATCGAGGGACGATGTGTTTTGAGAGTGCTTTCCGTTTCACTAGAAACATGCTACATCATCAGCCTATAATGTTCCCACTGCTGGAACACGGCCTCTTCTCAATGAGAGGGGAAACATGCTACATAAAACAATAAAAATAAGTTTATTTAACACTTCAAGCACAAAGTACAGAGGCGGACTTAATGCCATAATCATTTTCTACCAGTCAACCTTTGGGTCATGCAGAGTCAAGCAGTGGTACATCTGAAAATAATTTAATTAAGAAAATAAACTCGGCAAAAGTTATGTTTTACAAACTTATACTAGTGATCCACAATGTTCTTATGCACCAACACAAGGCATTTTAAAAAAAGAAAAAGAAAATAATATATTATTATATATTTTGTATTTCATGCATATTCCCTATTGATTCCTGTTGTCGCACTTGCTATTGCCATACCCGGATGAGGGTAGGAGGGGCGCGCCATGACAGTTCATTTTGAAGATCGTATTTAAATGATGCTCAGTGCAGCGGAGCTTCTCTGTAACGACCGATTCCCCAATTAATGATCCGACCCAGCCTGTTGTCCCTTGCTGCCCTCTCATCAATGACGCACTAAGCCGAGGCCCGAACCCCACAGGGGGTGCCCTTAGTGACCGTTCATTTAATTTAAATCCTTAGTTTGTAAGCCCTGGCTGGGGGCCTGAAAGTAATTTTTGGCCACCACAGGATTGTCCGGTTAAGCAGTTAAGCAACCTTAGCGCGTTGCAACTGCGAGTGGTCCCACCTAAAAAAAAAAAAAAAAAAAAAAAGCGGAGCTTCTCTTTTTACCACGCACCATCGTCGAAGCAACATCTCTTCGTGACCGCAATACTTCGTGTATAAGGGTAAATAGGTATCGGCTAGAAATAATGTTGGAAAAACCATTATTTCCATACATTTAATTATTGTTTAAATTTTCTTGTACTATTGATTATTGCATTCTATTTACAGTATATTGGTTTCTGTTATTATCATTAAAATGTAAACTGTGATTATGTGTGTTGTGTCTACTTAATTGTCAATAAATGTTTCATATGATTTACTGACTGTATTTTTTCTAATATCAGAAGTGACAACCGTACCTACATCGCTCACAATCATGCCGCGCAGGCGCAAACGAAGATCAAGAAGGGAGCCATCGACAGGTTCAAGTACGTCGACCTCCAGTTCGAGTAGCAGCAGCAGCAGTAGTGCAAATGAACGGAGGCGCAAGAAGCGACGCCGCCATAAGAATTCGCAAATCGTGAGTCAGAATGTTTTATTATCGTCAGTGATTCCCGAATTCGACCCACTTGTAGACAGTGTAGATATGTGGATTAATGTTGTAGAGGCTAATTCTCGAGCGTTTGGATGGTCCGATAATATGATTAAGTATCAGGCGCTTCAAAAATTACGTAATACCGCGAAAACTTGGTTAGATGCTTTGCAAAAAAATGAAATTAGGTGGACCACGTGGAAGTGGAAGCAATGGCGCGAAACATTGTCAGATACCTTTCAAGTAAGAAGTGATATGTTCAGATCTCTTAAAGAACTAATCGACACGAAACCTACAGCAAATCAGTCTTTATACGATTTCTTTTTTAAACAAAAGTCAAAAATAGATCGCTTGCAGTTAGGTTTTCGAGATCAAGATATAATATCCATAATAGTAGGTTCAATAGGTGACAAGAACATTAGTGTAGCTGCCGAAGCAGGCAATTTTAAATATTGTGACGACTTAGCCTCCTTTTTACACGGCAAAATTCAGTTACCTTCGGTTAACGAAATCCCTTCTAGAAACACATTGCCACCCAAACATTCTTCTCGACCGTTACAACCCGGGTACCAAAATGCTTTAAGTAAATCTGACATCAAAGTTGAATCTTCTGCCCATAATAATAGTGTACCAAACCATACCTGCTACCGATGTGGAGAGGTAGGACACAGAAGAAATAATTGTACTGTCAAAGACGATGTGAGGTGTACCTTTTGCAAAAAGTTAGGGCATTTAGAGGCAGCCTGTCACGCCAAGTCTAAGTCGAAGATCGAGAAAAATGTCGAAGTGAAAATGATTTCTGACCCAAAAATGAAACAAAAGTTTTACAAACCGGTTCTAATAAACAACCGGGAATGTAGTGCATTTTTTTATATGGGCAGCGACTGCTCCTTAATTACATCTGCGTTAGTAAACCAATTAAAGTTGCAACCTTTCTCTTTGAATAATACTGTTAATTTAGTGGGGTTTACTAATGATTTAACCGCTACAGTAACTAAGGCAGTCTCAGTTAAGCTTCAAGTCGATTCTGTGGAATTAATTATTACATTATACGTTATTGATGCTCTAGCTAGCTGTAATATTTTGATAGGAAGAAATTTTACTGAACATATAAATATAATGTATGTACGTGTCGGAGAAATTTTAACTTTTCAATCGGCTCAAGCATTGAATGTGTGTAGTATTAAGGTTACTAATAACGTAAAAGGAGACAATGAAATAGCATTAAATCAAATATTATTAAAATACCCGCTATCCTTTGCCCAAGATTTATCGAAGTTAGGAAATACCTCGGCTGTTGAATTAGAGATACAACTAACATCTAATAAACCTATTTACCAACGACCGTATAGGATGTCCGAGTCGGAAAGAGCTATCACGCGTGAACTGGTAGATGATCTTTTAAAAAATGGGATTATTCAAAACAGTAGATCTGCATTTATGCTAGCCCAGCTCTTCTGGTTGACAAAGCGTCTGGGGCAAAAAGGTTATGCGTAGACTATAGACAGCTAAATAAAATAACTGTTAAGGAGAAATACCCTATGCCCATGATTGAGGACTTCATTGACAGATTGCAGGGATGTAAATTCTTTACTTCTTTGGATCTTAAAAGTGGCTATCATCAAATAAGCATTAAATCTGAAGATGTGCACAAAACTGCGTTTATAACAAGTGATGGCCATTTTGAATTTTTGAGGATGCCTTTTGGAGTATGTAATGGGCCAGCTGTTTTCCAAAGACTAATGAATACTGTTTTGGGTAATCTACGTTTTGGAAGGGTAATATGTTACATGGACGATACCTTAATCGCTACGAAAACCATAGAAGAAAATATGGCTTGCTTAGAAAAAGTATTAGATATATTTGTTAAAAATGGGTTAACGATCAATTTAGACAAATGTTTTTTTTTAAAGATCGAATTACGTTTTTAGGCTATGATATTTCCGAAAAAGGCATCACTCCGAGTTCCCGTAAGCTAGAAGCTATTTCAAAATACCCGATTCCGACGTCAGTTCATCAACTGAGACAATTTTTAGGGTTAATAAATTATTTTAGAAAATTTATTAAGAATTGTGCGCTTCTCTGCAAACCATTGACTTGTTTATTAAAAAAGGGTGCAAATTGGCAATGGGGGCCCCAACAAGATCAGGCTGTAGCATGGGTGAAAGATGCGTTGATTAAAAATGCGGTGCTCAGCGTATTTGACCCCAAATTACCCATAAATTTGTATACGGACGCCAGTCGTGATGGCATAGGATGTATCTTAACACAGCTGACTAATAACGGCGAAAAACCTGTTTATTTTTATAGTCGTCAAACAAGTAACGATGAAAAGAAATACCATTCCTTCGAATTGGAGCTTCTAGCAATTGTTTCCGCTTTACAAAAGTTTAGGCATTATTTATTAGGAACTAGTTTTAAAATTACAACCGATTGCAATGCAGTACGGCATGCCTTAAGTAAAAAGGAGATAATTCCGCGAATAAGTAGATGGGTATTATATACACAGGATTTTACGTTCGAAGTAATTCACAGGGCCGGGTCGCAGATGCAACACGTTGACGCATTAAGTAGGAACCCTATTCGTACTGTCAATAATGTATCTGATGAGATACATATTAACACAATTACTGAAGGTGATTGGTTACTAGCGGTTCAATTGCAAGACCCCAGTATATGTAATATTAGGGACTTATTACAGTCAGGTGAGGCCGATACGAATAAAAATGTATTTAACGAATACGAATTGTTAGGAAACAAAGTTTATCGTAGAACTGAATTTGGCAGGCGTTGGTTAGTACCAAAGAAATGTATATGGTATGTAATTCGTGCTAACCATGATGATGTAGGACACTTCGCGGTAGACAAAACTATTGAAAGAATTAAGTCGAAATATTGGTTCCCTCGTTTAAAGAAAACTGTTTCGAAATATATTAAAAATTGCTTGAATTGTATCTATCACAAGAACGTTCACGGTAAAAAACCAGGCAAGTTGTACCCAATCCCAAAATTTGCTAGACCATTCCACACGCTTCACGTTGATCATCTTGGTCCATTTGTTAAAACTACGCAGCAAAATAGTTACATCTTAGTGATAGTTGACTCATTTACCAAATTCGTTTTTATTTCTGCTGTAAAAAACACTAAAAGCAAAGTGGTCACCAATGAATTAAATAAAATATTTAAAGTATTCGGAAGTCCAAAACGCCTAATTTGTGATGCTGGTAGTGCTTTTACATCCAAGTTGTTCACCAATTATTGCAAAGAGAATAACATTAGGCTTCATATAATTGCTACAGCTGTTCCGCGCTCAAATGGCCAAGTCGAGCGCTATAATCGGACAATTTTAGAAGCATTGCGTAGTATGAGTGCTGATACGGATAATAATAAATGGGATCAGCACATAACTAGCATACAACAAGGTATTAATAGCACAATTAATAAAACCACGTCTGCCGTACCGAGTGAGGTATTTTTTGGGTTTAGAATTCGTATGAATAATGACGCGATCACTGACGATAATAACGAGCATTCTATTGACGTCACTGCGTTAAGGCATAAGGTTGACGCAAATATAAAGAGTAATGCTGAACGACAAAAAGCATCCTTCGACTCTAAAAGAAAAGAGGCTCCTATTTACAAAGTTGGAGACTTGGTGGTACTCAAAATTCCAAGTCACACAAATGATGGTCAAAGCACGAAACTCTTGCCTCTGTACAAGGGGCCCTTTCAAGTGACAAACATCCTGGGGCACGATAGATATCAAGTAGCAGACTTAAGGGGAGCTGAAAGATCTTCCAAAAGGTACGATGGTGTTGCCTGCGTGGAGAATATGAAGCCCTGGATCCGCGTTGCTGAAGTACCGGATGTTGTCGAAGATGCATAGGTACCTACCTTAAAGTGGCAATAAGGTAAATTTTATAATAATAACATACCTATTCAGTTGCTCAATCTATTTGTGTCCATTCAGGTTTTTATTTTTATATTCTTAGTTACTGATATTTTGCCGGATAGCCATTATCATTCATGTGGTCCAATGCATTTGCTTTAAACATTATGGATGTTTATAGGGTGTTCGGTCTCTGAACAATAAGCAACAGGCATCCGTAGTGAACGCTGTTGTGTCTATTGTTAGTGGTGATACACGACTAGATTGATACTAAGTGAACATTGATCTAGTTCAAGCCCAAAGAGTAAGAGCATGTTGACCATGTTGCGATAGCATAGCTCTAATCTCGAACACCTTACCAACAGTCCGATGTTAAAGCAAGTCACATCTGTGTGTACTAAGTAAAAATACAGTGTAAACTAAGTAATTATTGTATGTTTCCAGCTTCTACATTGGACCAAAACGCTGTTCGAGGACGAACGCGTGAGCAGGACGGCCGGATGTTGTCGCACTTGCTATTGCCATACCCGGATGAGGGTAGGAGGGGCGCGCCATGACAGTTCATTTTGAAGATCGTATTTAAATGATGCTCAGTGCAGCGGAGCTTCTCTTTTTACCACGCACCATCGTCGAAGCAACATCTCTTCGTGACCGCAATACTTCGTGTATAAGGGTAAATAGGTATCGGCTAGAAATAATGTTGGAAAAACCATTATTTCCATACATTTAATTATTGTTTAAATTTTCTTGTACTATTGATTATTGCATTCTATTTACAGTATATTGGTTTCTGTTATTATCATTAAAATGTAAACTGTGATTATGTGTGTTGTGTCTACTTAATTGTCAATAAATGTTTCATATGATTTACTGACTGTTATTTTTCTAATATTCCTGAATATTACTTGAACCTTTGAAAATGCACTTGGTAGTTCTGTTACTTAGTACCGTCGCGCTGCACAGTATATTATTTTGCCTTAGTTGCGGACATGCCAGTTTTATGGTTTTTTTTGGAAATTGTTAACCAAACAAAACAACTATTGTATCTCCGCCAGCTCTAACTACTATAGTAAGAGAAAATAAGAAAATAGATAAACATCCTTAAAAACCATATTTAAAACACAATATTTTGTTTTTGCATTTGGTTTTTACACTAAATGTTTTAAGTTCAGATAGGAATTCACTAGGAACCATTTTTTTTAACCTTGCTCACCCATGTGGTTTTTTTTTTCTATGACTTTGTAATTAATTTTTTGTCTGTCTCTTAATGGTCGTGTTTTCTTTAAAAATCTAATTGTTGATTACTGTTGTGACTATCGCCACACAAAAAACCGTATGCAACAAACCCAAGAATTCGGAAATTTTGAATTTTACAATTGTGGGTTAGGGTTGTCAATCAAACCTGTGTGCAACATATAATACTGCTAGAAAGAAATGAAGTTTTACGTAGTATTATAAAGAAATGAGGTTGTAGGCAGCACAAGTTACTCGCGAGAGACTCTTGTAGGGAATATTGCTACGATTTATCAATAATCCTATTTTCATAATTCCTAAATTTCAACATTCCGAACGTTCATAATAACTATTCTCAAAATACCGAATTTCAATAGTCCGATTCCGACTAATTAATAATACGAAACATAAAAAATACGAAGCCAAATTTTTTTTTTTTTTTGTTTTAATTTTTTTTACCTACATGTTGAGAATTACGCGGCACGGGGTTAATCTCCTCATGCCAGCTAGCAAGACTTTTACGACAATTTTATCAGTTTATTCGAATTATTGAAAATCGGAATGTTTTTCGGACTAACGATAAATCGAAAATGTGATTCTTCGGACATATGACAATCGGACAGCAAAAAATTCGTATTTACGACTTTCAGAATTATGAATTCCGGGATTTTATATAATAGACATTAAATATTCTTCGGTATTATGAAATTCGGACTTTTGATAATCGGAATATCGAAATTAGAAATGAAAGATTTCGAAATTTTTGGGTGTTGCCGAAATAGACATCCATAACGTTACCTAAAATTGTACCTATTCTGACCCTACTTTTTACTATTTTCTGCGATTATTGTGACGGGAAAAACGTATTTTGTGCGAATATTTTATATGACGTCATACAATTTTTCAGATGGAGATCTGGAGATGAATATATTATTTTTAAATTAAGACCATGAAATCTTCACATATGTGGTTGATTATACATTAAAACGGTACCTGAAAAACACTGTTATTTGTAGAAAAATGTAAAAGCGTCCTTAAGTTGCCAATACATCACTTATTTTACAATTTACTGTTTTATGTAGCATGTTTTTGGTGAAACGGAACGCACTCTCAAAACGCATCGTCCTCGATAACGCCGGTAGTGACGTCAAAGTCTATGTGTCAAAAAAACAGTTATTTGAAAAGTGCTTAAAGTTTCACTAATATTTTATTTGAATTTTGTTATTGCAATTTTTTCTTGACTAGAGCACATACAATTAGTAAAATTATTCTAGCCAGGGCAAAAAAATTTATGTAAGGCATATTGTGGTAAATGACGTCACATCATGGCCGCGACAGCTACGGACGTTTGAACTGTCATAGAAAATTGCAGGAGTTTAATATTATTTTTAAGCGACAAGCAGTAGTTGAACTTAACTTTTAATACTTTTCTTGGAGTACTGTATTTTATTGATATAAATGAAGAAAAATTACGTGCATATTCCCTATTGCCATGCAGTAAGTATTTCTTTTAAATAGCATTAATTTTGTTTGGGTTAATTTCAATTTGTCTCTGTGCCGTGTTCTTCTATTTATTTTGTAAGCTTTTGAAATAATGGCTTTATTGTATTTGTTTTTGTCATGTTTATTTTTAAGTTGTTTTTTTCTAGCCATTTGATTGCCTTGTCTAGTGCTTCAGCAATTCGTTTTTCTAAGTGTTTATAATCGTCGCTTGTGTCATCAGGAAATAGTACCTACGCACTCCTCATTAATCGCCTCTGGTAGGTCGTTGAAATATACTAGAAAAAAAGAGGGCATAAAATTCCTCCTTGAGGTGTGCCGAAATTGTTTTTTTTTGTTCAGTTTGATAATTTCTTGTTATTTATACGCATTGCATTCGGTCGGTAAGAAAGCTTTTCATGCAATCGTTGGCCTTCCCGCGCATCATCATCATCATCATCAGCCTATAATGTTCCCACTGCTGGGACACGGCCTCCTCTCAATGAGAGGGAATGGGCTATAATCCACCACGCGGGCCCAGTGCGGATTGGTAGATGTCACATGTTTTCGAATTTTTGGTTCTAGGACATGCCGGTTTCCTCACGATGTTTTCCTTCACCGTTTTGAGAGCAGTGGTGATGAAATAAATTACACAAAGTAATGCGCCTGTCTAGGTTCGAACCTACGACTTACTTTCGTAAGTCGGGGCCGCCACCACTGGGCCACCGCTGCTCTCAACGATCGATCGATGCTGTTGCAGCGAGATATCGGTGATAAAGTGTTTTTCACTGTTTCAATGGCGTGGCCATGGGGTTTTAGTCTTACAGCTCCTAAAATATAAACCTTGGACTATTTGTTGTATTTTTACAAATTTTGGCAAATTCAAATCTGTGTTTTACAAAAAACTTCAGACCTTTGCGATGCTATTTCAGCGAGATATCAGCGATAATGTGTTTTTCACCGTTTCAATGGCGCGGCCATGGGGTTTTAAGTCTTACAGCTCATAAAATTGCTTGGCTTGGCTTGGCATGGCTTCCGGGTTAAAAGTTAGAATCCGCTTAATCCTAACTTTTTTCACCTCTATTTATGTCGGTCGATCATGCGAAAATTCAATAGGAATGCCGATCCAGAGGCTGTTATATTGCTTTTGTGCTTTAGACACGTGCGAAAACGTGTAAGTTTGTAGGTAGGTAGTAAGATTGCTCAGATTCTCATTTTTAGTGAGAGTATGGTTCTATTGTATTATACTTTATGCTACGATTTATTACGTAGGTACCTACTAATTCTGTGGCATCAGGCAGAAAAAGTTATATATAACTTTTTTAAATCCCGAGCCTCTAGGGGGGGCAGGTGCCCCAACCTGTCCCCCGTCCTGGTGATGCCCATGATTACGCGCCCCTGCCCAAGCCGCTCGCCGCATCGCGGCGTCGCGCGTCGTTCAGTCCCCTCGTTTCCGCCGCTGCTGTCGAAGCCGGGGCTTGAAGAGATTGAATCTGGCTACTGAGTACCGAGAGAGTTTGAATACCGCTTTAGTGGGAATTTTGAATTTAAGAACAAAATACTTGACACTTGTCATCAGTGACAGAAATTTTGACATCTGTATTCGGTGTTGTTTGATTGGGGATTTCTTCGTTTTTCGATGTAAAAATACGTGCAAGCGGACATTTTGGGAAAACCTTGGAGATTTTTTTTCCTCCAAGGAGAGGTAGAACAGCTCTGTAAAATTTCAGAGTCAAACTAGCTGTGCACGCAGCAGTAGATACTTTTATTTCAGGAGAAGGAGGCAAAACAATAAAACGAAATGGTTAACAAAATCCGATTCAAATAGTAATATTTTTAACCCTCGACCAAAAAATGAGGGTGTTAAAAGTTTGAAATGTTTATCTGTGTGTCTGACTGTGATGAACCGATTTTGATAAAGTGTTTTCGTTTGAAAAGAAAGTGTCTTAATCGAGAGTGTATTTAGATGTTTTAAGAAAATCTTCTCTTTTCTAGTTGTGGCGCGAGCGCGTGTATACTGCCAACTCCATGGCCAACTCCGCACCACCAAATTTTTGGGTGGATCGATTACTCGGAATAAAATTCGGTTTCCACTTCACACACTTTAATGGAGGTACCACTGTCACAATTATTATTATACTAAACTTGTTCATTAACAATTGCTGTTAATTTAATAGGTAAATATTCTTATATTTCGTGACCACCGCGTACAAGGAACAGGAGCAAAGAGAAAGAGGAAAACGCAAAGAGTATAATAATAATAAGGGAGGGAAAACGGATATAAAACAATTTTGCCATTTTAGCTAACACGATGGTATGTTGCAAATTAATTTTTATTTTAAAAATATTTTATTTTGTTTCCAACAAGTTGATGAAGAGAATATAATAGAATATTCTTTATTATGCAGGCCATGTACTTAAGTAATATTCCTAAGAGAAAATATTTCACATAGGTTGACACAATGAGCGGTCTTATCGTTAAAAGCGAAGTACATCACAACTTCCACAGGTCTGCGGGCCTAAAATGGCCGCTTCAGCAGAAAATAATCAAAATTATAATATGAATCACGTTAAAGGTTAAATGGACTTTACGGTCATAAGCATAAAGTCCATTTTAAGAATTTTAAGGTTTTAACGTGATTCATAATAAGATTCTGCTAAAGAGGCCATTTTAAAGATGACGATTTAAAAAAAAAAATTAAAAAAGTGAAAATATATCATATGTGTCATAAATGTGTAACTACTTTTTGGAGAAGTCATCATAATCATTCTCGTGCCCTTATCCCAATTAATTTGGGGTCGGCGTAGCATGTCGTCTTCTTCCATACATCTTATTTAGTTTTCAGAGAAATATTAGAAGAAAAAAATAGCTAGTTTATAAAAATAAATTGAAGAATAAAATAGCGACAAAAGTCGCAAAGCGTATTATTTTGGGGAAAAATTGGAATTGGGGCAAATTCAGAAATTTTATCTAGCAACCCTGTCATATTCTAGTTCATCGTTTCTTGCACAGAGTACATTATACTTATGTTTCTTGTTTGAAAGTACTACATCTTAGAGTATATTATGAATAGGTAAGTAGGTATATAAAGAAAACCTACATTGACCTGCATATTGAACTGTGAATCCGGACTGTGATCAAGTGGTTTTAGTACCCTGAAGGACAGGTGTAAGTTCCGTCCGTGCTATTTTATTTTAGTTCTGTTACTCTCTATTTATGCGATGGTACCGCGAAATTCAAAATCTTTTAAGTTTTTCTAATTTGTAGATCAGTGTTGGGTTGGAGTATGTTGAACATGTATGTTGCTGTTCTGTATGGTGTCGGACGCAAAGAATAGCACCATCCCATATCTTCCCGTAGGTGTCGTAAGAGGCGACTAAGGGACTTACCAGAGAATGGGCAGTAGCGTTGTCTGTGCTTTTGTAACAACCGCACTGCGATCGCCAACCCGCCTGCCAAGCGTGGCGATTATGGCAAAACAACCCCCCTTTGGGGGAGGCCCATGTCCAGCAGTGGACGTCTTTCGGCTGAGATGATGATGATGATGATGTTGAACAAAATATGATTCCCGACCGTAAGGCGTCGTCCTAACTGGCAATGATCGTACGAGCAATCGATGCGTTCATCAATTCACGACGAGATTAAACACACTCATTTCTTTAATGTGTCTTAGATAAAGCTTGCAAATCATCGCGCAATCAATTATTGTGCACATTTATTACACACTAAAAGTATGTGAATATGTAAAAAAAAAATTAAATAGAACATGTAAAATTAAATTACGTTTTAGTATGTAAAAATGTATTAGTAGGTTTTTGTAAAAAATATTAGCAATTTTAGTAGGTTGTTTGAAGTATCGGAATATCAAAATTCGGAATACAGTTTTTCGGAATTCCACACGTAGGTACGTTATACTCTATGCCAAAATAGTCTGTAGTGTGGAGGTGGACCAAAATAGTCTATGGTGTGAAATGTCATTTTTTTCAATACAATTGATATATATGCGAACGGGAAACAAGTGAAACGACAGATAGCTGGTAGCACACTGAGTTTATTTGACAAGCGACACAACTTATATAGGAGTGGATGCAACCACCCTCATATTCCACGAATATACAACATTCCTCCCCATAGCTTGACAACATAAACATGATAATATAATTTACTTAATAAAATTGTTTATAATCGACCCTTGGTACAGATCGCAGTTTCTTCCCGTCACTCCTTTGCCTTTTTGGCTGTGGGGTCTGGCCTGAGCCTGCCTCCACGAGGGGTTCATCATGAGTCCCTTCTGTTGCCTCATAGAATTCTTCGTCTTCCTCTTTGGATGTGCCAGTCGGTGTTTCTGTATCCACAATTCCTTTACTCTCACTATTTCCCTCCCCTCCCGAGTCTGACTCCTTGTCGTCCACTGGGGGTGTTGGGTTTGGTGGTGGAGTTCCTTGTGTAGTGATGTCTTCGACTTCAATAGGGCAATCCTCTGTTCGGTGGGAAACTGTTTCTGTACCTTTATATGCTATTAATTGATTTTTATGTTTTTTCACATTACAAGAAGTTATATAGTCCTTTACAATATATATAACTTTCCCCATTTTTTTAATTACTACACCTTTATTCCATGACCCTTGCTTATTTAAGTTGTTTTTTTTATACAAGACATAGTCACCAGCTTTGAAATCTTTGCAAGCTTTGTTGCCATTTTTAGACTGCAAACACTGTTTGTTTTCGTCGTTTCGAGTGAGAGTGACAGACGCAGCCGGTTTTGGTTGGTTAGGTTTGATTAAATCTAATCGCGATCGCAGTTTGTGTCCGAACACTAACTGGGCAGGTGAACAGCCCGTTGCCGAATGGACAGAATTTCGATAGTCAAATAGATATTTAAATAACTTGTTGTCCAAACCTTTAGTATTGCTATTACTTAACATACAAGATTTAATTCCCTTCTTCACTACCTTCACGTAGCTTTCTGCCTGCCCGTTACTGGCCGGATGATAAGCCGGTGACGTCACATGCGATATACCGTTTGATGTACAAAACATTTTGAATTCTGCAGATGTGAACTGCGTGCCATTATCACTGACTATGGTATGCGGTAAGCCAAATCTTGCCATATATTCATACAATTTATTAATCAGTGAACATGATGATGTGCTTGTTCCCATATCATACGCTTCTACCCACTTTGAGTACGCATCTACAATCACTAAGTACGAACGATTATGAATGGGGCCGAGAAAGTCAATATGAACACGATAGAACGCCTGCGGAGAGTGTGGCCATAGCGCTGGCGGCGCACGCGCTGGTAACTGTCTCAACTGTAAACAAACCTCACAATCCGCAATCATTTTTTCTACCGCGTTATCTATTCCCGGAAACCAAAATCTACTGCGCGCTTCAGCTTTCGTTTTTACGATTCCTAAATGTGATTTATGTAGTTCCGATAATAATTTAGTTCTGAGTGTTTCGGGTATTACTACTTTGTGTCCTCGCATAATACAACCGCCTTCATAGGACAGCTGGGTTTTACATAAAAAATATGGTTTGATTAATATATCTGATAACCGCTCAGGCCACCCGTTAACAATATATGATAAGACTTTCTTCAATATTGCATCCTTAATAGTTTCGCTGTGAATTTCGCTACACGTAACTGGTAAACTGCCATCGATAACGAAATTAACATACGATGCGCGATCTTCTACCGGCACTAAACTACCGTCGGCTTCGTAGCCGCACCCCCCTCTTTGCGGCGTTGACTCATAGTCTGGTAGGCTGGCGCGCGATAGATAATCGGCGCTGTTATCAGCGCTGCGTATGTACTCAATGGAGTAATTATAACCACTAAGAAACATCGCGTAACGTTGCAGCCTGTTTGCAGAAACTTCTGGAATTCCCCGATATGGCCCAAAAATAGATAAAAGAGGCTTGTGGTCTGTGCGAAGTACAAACGGAACCGCCCTCCCATATAAATATTGGTGGAAACGTCGCACACCGAATATAATTGCCGTTGCCTCTTTTTGTAGTTGTGAATATCGCTTCTCTGCACAATTCAGTGTTCGAGAGGCAAACGAAACTGGACGTTCTACTCCGTCACTCCCTGTCTGCGATAAAATAGCACCTAACCCACTGGGCGATGCGTCTACCGTTAATATAATTTTGGCATTCTGATCGAAATGTGCTAGAACCTGATTTGATGCTAAACATTGCTTAATTGCCTTGAATGCTTGATCATGTATGTCCTCCCATTTCCATGTATTGCCTTTTTGTAACAATGAATAAAGCGGGGACAATATTGATGAAGCGTTAGGGACGAAGTTCCTATAATAATTGACTAATCCTAGAAATGACTGCAGCTTATTCGTTTGTTGGAGTAGGCGCCTCAACGATTGCTTGGACCTTTTGTTTTGATTTACTTAAGCCATTCTTATCTATGGTATAGCCTAAATATTCTATTTGATTCTCAAAAAACACACACTTATCCTTACGTAGTGTTAGTCCCGCGTCCTGCAGTCTTTGTAACACCGCGCTCAATCTCTCTAAATGTTGTTCTTTAGTATGTCCCGTTATACAAATGTCGTCAAGCATGCACATTACACCGTCCAACCCCGATAGTAAACACTCCATTGTTGAAAAATAGCTGGGGCACTAGCGAGACCAAACACTAAACGCGTATAAACAAACAACCCACGGTGAGTATTAATACAAGTTAAGTTCTGAGAAGCTTCGTCCAGGACAAATTGTGAATAAGCTTGCGTCAAATCTAATTTGCTAAACTGCTGTCCCCCGTGTAATTTTGTAAAAAGTTCTTGTGCCGTTGGTAACGGATACTGATCTACAACCAGCTGCTTGTTTATGCTTACCGAATAATCTACGCACAACCTAATTGACCCGTCTCGCTTTAATATGGGAACAATAGGCGATGCGTAATCAGAGTGCTGAACCGGTTTTAGTACACCTATACGTACCAAACGATCGAGCTCGTCGTTTATTTTATCTTTAAGTGCAAATGCTATAGGGCGAGCTTTGAAATAAACCGGTTTCGCGTCATCTTTTAATTGTAGTTTTACCCGATACTTTGTAAATTTACCTAAGTCGTCTGAGAAAACAGATGGATATTGTAGTTTTAACTGTTCGGCAATATTATTTGACTGACAATAATTTATTTGCACCATTTGTAATTTGAACAAACAAATAAAATCTCTGCCTAAAATTGGGGGTCCACCATCACGTATCACTCGCACATAAACTACGTGTGTTTTGTCTATGTATGTAATAGGTAATTGCACTATTCCTAGACAATTAATAATATGACCTGTATACGTAAATAATCTATCCGACGTTGTTAATAACGGAAACAATTCAAAATATCTTTTGTACATTTTCTCTGAAATCGCTGTGACTGCCGACCCGGTATCAACTTCAAACTTTAGCTTCCTACTTTGTATCGAAACTGTTATCGTCATCGGTTCGCCGCTTCGTGAACATATTTTTTTTGACTTACCGTCATCGTCACTCTCGCTCGACCCGCCAGTTCCTACAAAATTATTTTTTTTGCACATTCTACGTAGATGGCCTTTTACGTTACACTTTTTGCATGTATAGTTAGCAAACCGACACTGAGACCTTTTATGATTTTTGTAGCCGCACACGGAACACTTTTCTTTGTTAGCACTGGGTTCGTTTGTGGTGACGATCTTGAATAGCGCTTCGCTCGGCGGCGACGCCTGCGCCGACGCCGATGATGATGCTGCTGCTCCTTTCCGTGCACTGCGCACGCTCTCCGCCAAATCCACCGCTTTTGCCAATGTCAACTCCTGAAGTTCACGCGCGAAAAGCTTGTCCTTCTCCGGTCCCGGCAGCATACCCATAACAAACCGATCACGCAGCGCCTCTTCTACATTTAGAAATCCGCAATGTGTAGTGAGGCCACGAAGCCTCGCAGCCCACTGTGGGAATGTTTCTTCTTGACCTTGAGTAGCAGCATAGAAATTATACCGCTCACCAAATCCGCACTTCCTTGGTGTGAAGTGACTGTCGAGAAGTGTGAGAATGTCTTCGTATGGCGTCTGCGTCAGCTCCTTCGGTAACGCCAAATCGGCCGCCAGTTTGTAAGTGCTGTCAGTGAGTGCACTCAGCAATATTGCCCGTCTTTTCACTCCCTTGGGATCCTGTACGTTGTCAACATCGTTCGCAATGAACCATTGCGAAATGCGTTGTTTATAGTTTTGCCATGTATGAATGTTGTGGTCAAAACTCGATAATATTCCAAAATGTGACATTTTTTTTTTTGTTTTAACGTTTTTTTATTTTTCCGTAATCGCGGGTAAGTACTCGTCGCCACTGATATATATGCGAACGGGAAACAAGTGAAACGACAGATAGCTGGTAGCACACTGAGTTTATTTGACAAGCGACACAACTTATATAGGAGTGGATGCAACCACCCTCATATTCCACGAATATACAACAACAATAATAACAATAATTCTGCAACTAATATCTCCGAAACTATTCTGCCGTGCTAGTTAGAAGTGCAGTAAGGAAGTTATTAGTAGTTTCGAGTAAATGGCGCCTAAAAAATTTTACTTTTATTTGGTTGTTTCAGGTATGATTTTGAAGTTTTGTAAAAATGTTTTGAGTTACATGTATAGCTGAATATGAATTGTTTCGTAAGAACTAACCCTATTTTCTATAAGTTTAATACAACTATTTTAAAACAAAAAAAACTATTTATGCTTAGCAGGGTCTTCATGACTAAACCCAGTATTACAAGCTATAACAGCAGTAAGCTTGGAGTTACTGCGCTTTCTTAGTATAAGCGCAGTAATCTGCATTTGCTAGTGCAAATGCAGATTACTGCGCTTATTTCATTGAATTCAATTATTATTATCACTCCAACTACAAATTAAAAACGCTGTGCACTAGTTAGAACTTGCCATTAAAAATAGTATTTAAGTATGAAAAAGCACGCTTAATTGGTTTTATTTATCCTAACCATTTCCTAATTAAATATAAGGACATAAACATTAAAAAAATACGTTATTTTAAATGACAAATAAAACTATCTTATACATACACAATAACTGCATTTTTTATTAGTAACATAATTTTTTCTTAAGCTATTGCTTAGACTGACTACAAACCATAACTGCAGTATAAGAGTGACATAGCTTTTCTAATTAGTGTACAAACGTAAAAAACACAATAACTTGGATACAAATTTATAATATATCAAGAAGAAGTAAATGATAAAAATATTTGAATAAAGAAATGTACTCAAAATAAATCTTATAACACAAAATTATTATAATCACAGCCAAGTATAATTATGGCACCACATTAAGTTGAGATCAAAATCATAGATTAACATTTAATTACCTGTGTCGACGTCGACGAGGACTTACAACTATCACCTATCAACTATCACACTGAAATATTAAAATCTAGTAACAATCTAAATATATAAAAGAAGAAACTGACTGACTGACTGACTGACTGACTCATCTATCAACGCACAGCCCAAACCGCTGGGTCTACAGATTCTAAATTTGGCAAGTAGGTTCCTTATATGGTCTAGGGGTGCACTAAGAAAGGATTTTTCAAAATTTACCCCCTTAGGGGGTTAAACGGGGCTCCAAAGTTTGTATGGGGAAACAAGATTAATTAGACTATTTTATTAGAAACTTCACAGGAGTGCTCCTTTTGATAAATAAGTAGAAACGGGTTTCAGGGTTTTTCAGAATTCAACCCCTAAGAGGGGGAAATGGGGTGACAAAGTCTAAAAATCAATGCACAGCCTAAACCGCTGAGTCTAGAGATTCCAAATTTGGCACGTACGTTACTTATGAAGTTAAGGGGTGCAGTTAGAAAGGATTTTTCAAAATGTACCCCCTAAGGGGATGAAACGGTAGTCGAAAGTTTGTATAGGGAAACAAGATTAGGTAAGACTGTTTTATTCGAAACTTCACAGGAGTAGGTACTCCTATCGATAAATGAGTTAACATTTGTGTTTCAGGTTTTTTCAGAATTCAACCCCTAGTATTGTTTGTATGGTGTATCGGGTCGGGTGTGTTACAAAAACAACGATTTTAAGATTTAATGTGGCGGTCCTGAAATACCATCATCATCCCCTGTTGGGGTGCGATGGGGTTGAAATCTCAAAAAATCAGTATGGGTGTCGATACCGAGATTATCAGGGGCAGCACCCCTTTATTACGAATTTTTATTACAAATATATTTCTAATAAAAATTCGTAATAAATGTTTAACGAATTTTTATTACAAATATATTTGTAATAAAAATTCGTAATAAATGGCATTTATTTTGACATCCAGAAGACGACGGATTCGACTTTTGTACAAGGTTATTGTGATGATTGTGAAAACGATGATGATGATTGCGATAATGATGATGATGATTGTGATAACGATGATGATAATTGTGACAACGATGGTGATGATGGTGTGATTGTGATGGTGATTGAAATGGTGATTGTGATGGTCATGGTGATTGAAATGGTGATTGTGATAGTGATAGTGACGGTGATTGTGATGGTTATTGTAATGGTGATAGTGTGATGGTGATGGTTATTGTAATGGTGATAGTGATGGTGATAGTGATGGTGATTGTGATTGTGATTGTGATGGTGATTGTGATAATGATTGTGATAATGATGGTGGTTGTGATAGTGATGGTGATTGTAATGGTGATTGTGATAATGATGGTGATTGTGATAGTGATGGTGATTGTGATAATGATTGTGATAAGAATGGTGGTTGTGATGATAATAATTGTGATGATTATGAAATTTGGCACATATGTAGATAGTTCTGAACCTGGATTAACACGTAGGACACTATTTATCCTTTTATCCAGTGGGACGGTTACTGAACTTTACGCGGGCGAAGCCGCGGGCAACAGCTAGTATAATTATAAAGTCTCAAAATCTAGGAATATTAATAACAAATAGGTAACAACTTCAACCAAACTTCCTTCTTTATTGCGAACATTTAAGGTATCTTAATCACAGCTTAATAATTATTCATGTCTATGGCAAATAAGGAGATCAATCAGAAATTATTCGCACGTACTTAACATTACAAAGATCTATCAGATTTCTTAAGTCTAACAAGATCTGATAGATCTTTGTAAGATCTATCAGATTTCTTAAGTCTAACAAAAAAAAATTAAATAATTAAAAAGCAACTATCAGGCAGGATATCAGTTTCATTATTACTATTTACGGGCAAATTCAGCCAAAATTCCTTCCTTGTATCGGGCATTAGATTTAAAAGCTTATCAATTATGATGGCTGATTTAGTTTTCGCCTATATACCCCCAAGGGGCGTGTTTTGGTGTAATATAAATTTTATCTGAAAAAAAAAAACAGAATTTGGTACTCATTTTCATCGTGGCTTGTTACATAGTCTAACGTTTAAGTGACCCTTCTTGATACAACAACCACAATATCTTTTAAGTAAACCTCTTGAACAAATTTTACGTAGTTTGTGAATTTTTGAAAGATCAGAACAAGAATAAAAATCGGATACTTCCATGATTTTAGCGTCGACAGGTTTTTGAGCTGTTTCACAGCATCAATAAAATCGGTAAAGTCGTAAACTTTTACTTTCTTTTGTAAATATTGCTCGACTCTGTGATGAAAACTGTCAGCAGACATAAATGTATGCCCTGGGTTGCCCTGTTACGCATTTTTAAGTAGTATCCTTTAATTATTCACTAAACATTATTAACAAATCATATCAGCAGCAAGTGTTCCTTACTGCGCTTCTTACTAGTGAAATAAATTATGTTCAAAAAAATACTAGAAGGCAAAGAGCAGTAATATGTCTTACTGCAGTTGTGCTTAGTAGTTTACTTCTCAGCAAGAAACATACTGCGGTTTGGCTTATTAAAAGTCCCACTTCCGGGACAGCTATCAAAGGAGGTATAAGGTAAGGATTAAATCATTATACAGAGCTCATTACGAGGATTCCGAATCTATGAATATCTCAATTTTCCAAAAATCCTTCCTTACTGCGTTTCTAATTAGCACGGCAGTATTCATCTCCGACAGTTAAAATTTCATAAATCGTTTGCTTACATTAGTAGAAATCTACAATAAAAATTACAACATCCTAGGGTAACGATATAAGTGTCTAGCCGCGAGAACAGTAAATTTGAATATTGTGAATTTTCATCGCACGACGATGAACGTATCGTTTGCTCGTACGAACGTTGCCAGTTAGGACGACACCTAAGGCTTGAATTCTTCTTGCGTTGACTAGGGTCGCGTGCGTCAATCCCATTGAATGACTATTTCATGAAAGTGATGATAATGCTATTTAGCCGATTTCGACCACAGCGCCTGTTCTAGGGTCTCAAGTGGCTTGGCTTAACTTTGGCCGAAAAACTCTGAGCACAAAGCAGACATGTCAGAACAATATTGACGACATTGTGGGGTATAGCGGTAGGTGACCTAGCTTTAAGGTCATCACACTTTAAATTTAACCCGACCTTCTTCTCTCTTCAAAGGCGTTGACCTGCCGATGCACTGGACACGACGTCTCCAGCTCCACTCGGGCCAACTTTGCGCTAGCTTTTCCCACACTAAGGCGTCGTCCAAATTGGCAACGATCGTACGAGCAAACGATGCGCTCATCGTCGCACGACGAGGTTAAACACTCATTTCTTTAGTGTGTCTAAAGCTTGCAAGTCATCGCGCGAAAACAGTAAATTTGCATGTGCATTTTCATCGCGACGCCTATAGGGCAAATTTCGCATCTTTTCAAGTGTCTATTCTGATCATCCTTGAAACTTTAAAACTGACCTCCTCCTTCCTGGAGTTCAGAATAGATGATGCGCTTCCTGAAAATATTATTCAATGGGATTAACAAGAATAAGCGTAAGTCCGTTAAAATTTAAATACATCTCAAATCATATCTCTTAATCAGTTCTCCAATTCGTAGTATTGCGACAAGGACCAAAGTCACCGGAGACCAGAGCTACGGCCGATTGAAAACGTTGTTATTTCCTGTATTAGGTGAGTTTATTCAGTATCTCGTATTTCCTCCCCGGGCTCTAATGACTGGTTCCATGCGGTTTTTTTTATATTATTTCATTTGAATTCATTTACAATACCTACCTAGGCTGGCATTGTCCTACATAAAAATGAACTATTCGCCAATAAAATATACCCTACGCATATTTTATTGGCGAACCACAACAGCCTCCAGACAGCCTTCAATGAAACGTGACCAATTTAATGACGGTTAGCGAGGTCCAGATACAAAAGCAAGTTCAGTTATTCCACCGGCGCTTCTACAAACCGTCCATGAACCGCCACCGTAACTGACTCTTTCTTCAATGCAGCACTTTGCAAAACGCTCTCCTTCTCTTTGATACACCTTCTTTCTTACGTCATGATCTTACATTCGTCATGAAAAAGAGAACTTTGCTCCAATGAAGGTATGACTAATTTAAGTGTTCAGTGCAAAGTTAAGGCGCGCTTCGGTGGTCTACCGTCAATTTTAGGCCATTAGCTGGTTTATGAGGTTTCAGGCCACGCTCCACCAATCTTCTAAAGGTCGGTCTTCTAAGAATCGCTCAGTCAATCCTCGAACCTCACAGAGCCGCTGCTGCTGTGTGGAGTTAGTAATGATTTCTTAAGGAATCTGAAGCAAAATACCGGTCAACTTACTCATACGTGACCTAACACCGTAACCTGCCAGATCTTAGACGGCGAGTAAACATACCAGTCTCGTGATAACGCTGATACACTCTATTGACAGCAGAGAGGGATAACAAGCAATCGTGCAGCCACAACACGGTGACTATGCCGTGAATCCAGCAAGGCCACGACTTGGGCGTTTTGTGTGGGCGAAGTATCCATATTTGTTGGGAAAAAATCTCTTTCGTAGGATATAACAGAGCTAGTTATCAATCACTGTTAAAAACCGATAGTTTTTGCAAAAAAATGTGATTAAACGCAGAAATACCGACGGAATACACATGAAAACAATGGGTTCAAATATAAAGAATGCATTTCTAAAGTAGTACCTATCAGAACGGATAAAATATCCCTATGCTCGTTCATAAAGATCGGTGCATTCATTATGTTTGTACCCAACCCATAGTCTACATTCATTTATTGGATAAAACATCGAAAATTATTTGGAATATCAGTAACTATAGTATTTTTTTTTTCCTTTAAGAATTACTTCAAATTCGACGAATTCGTATTATGGCGTAATACCTACGTGCATTTGTGTGTGGTGTGTGTGTTGCTCCACTCCTCTAGGAACTCAATTAAAAGTCCCATGAAAATCTGAGCATTAAAAACTTTTTGAGTAATTGCACAGTTGCACTATTATGTGTCTTACGCCCAGGGTTCATAGAAAATGCCCATGGTCATTAAAGTTTGTTCGTGTACAGACGCCAAGCACATCGAGCTACTATATATAATCTCATAATCTGCAGACTTCTAAATAGATTTTAACTTTATTGCTAAAGCATTAGGAATTAGGATTAAGATTGATTGGGAAAATTTGACAAGTTCAGGTAGCTTGATTTGCTGGCGTCTGTACTACAACCCTACTACGAACCCCCTACTGTGCGTGTTCCGATACGCACTTATTTTATCAAATGATACGACCTCGAAGGTCTCGAAAAGTGCGTTATTGATACCGTAATCAAAGGTGACAGTGGTTTGTTGTCATAAGGCGCAAGCTCACTGGGAGCATTCGCCTGTAATGTAATAGATTACAAGGCGCAACTAGAAAAGATAAGTACAAATTGTAACAGTCGCGGTTTTCTTGACCGATAAACAGGTGAATGCTCCGGTGAGGGAGCGCCTTTATCAAAGTCCAACGGAAGCTGTGCCATGTAAAATACAGACATTCACTGCTGCCAAAGCGGACGATGTCGATAGATAGTTCAAGAAAATAATGTCTTCTCTTTTTTGTTTTCAGATATTGGAAAATATAGGTTATTTTCTTTAATTAAACCTTAAATAAGTGCAATGGTCGACCAGTGGAAAAAAGCTAAATCCCCAAACTACGAAACAAACAAGGAAAAACTATATCCTTATGCTGAATTGCCGTTTCTAAGCGGATATCAACTAGTAAAGATACCGTTTTGTGTTAAAAATCTAATAGAACACGTTGATTACTTTGGTGTGGGGAGAAAAAATCTCACCACAGGCACCACCGGGTTTCCCGACTGTTACAATGTTCATTATGAGTATTGCTTAGTTGACGTAGGTCCGGATAAAGGCAGAAAGATACCTAATAGAATCCCGATATCCGAAGTGCCAAACATAGGATTCTCTACCCGTAATTACATAAAAGATAATTCAGTCCTTACAGTTACTGTAAACCTTGAATATCATGACATGACAGACATGATAGCTCAAGATATTGTTCGTATAGTGAATAGTGAGCGGGGAAAAATAATTGCATATGGATACAATAAGAAATTAGAAAAGCTCTGTGACGAACTGAGGAAGATGAAACAGATAATTTACTGCCCCATTTACTTGTTACCAGATAAACTACGATTAACTTACTGGAAAACTTGTTATAGAGCATACTTGGGTGTCAAGGAACTCAAAAGAGAACTGTACCTAAATGTATATAAAGGTGATTTCGAGGCCGCAGTCTTACTGACCAGTTGTTTAACTGACACGCACTGCGGCGGAGCTCTCGGTGACGTCGTTAACAAACTCCTCGAGAATAAGGTCAGACATGTGATCGCGTACGCTTACAAACTATGGAACAACAATTACAAAGAAGTTGTGTGTGAGCATTTCCCCTCTGTATTTCAACACATTTTCGACGGAGACTGTGTGGCCATAAATAACAAGAACAATCAGGCTCTGATTTTAGAACCTAAAACAACGAAAGCGCGAGGAGATGGCAACTACAGGTCTAATAGGAAATTGGGCTGGAAGACGATCCCAATATGGGATGATAATAACGTCTTCTTCAAACTGTATAACATCGACAGCGCTAAATATTTACAGCTGTCTCCGACGGCTGGGGAGGACGGTGTCAGAGAGGCTCGGGGCAAGAAGGATTCTGAAGAACAAACAGACGAGAGTGAGAGGTTTTCCTTTTCGCCGTTAATTATGGAGAACGGACACGTCGCTTTTAACCTTTTATATTGCGAAGATAACAAACAGTTATTGGAGTTGCTTGTCGATGTTGATTCCTCGGAAGTCAACGCAGTTGTAGGAGAGAAAAGTGTTGGCAGTGTACAGGATGGAGGATCCTGTTGGATTTTAACTACTTCGGATGAGTCCGTTAAAAGAGACAAGCAAAGTGATGAATGTGAAGATGAGCAAAATAATGAATGTGAAGATGAAGATTTTTCTAATATCTATGATTACGATTAGTACTTAGGTACTAACCTTTACCGCTTAATTATACAGGGTGGAATTTTTCAATGCCACCTGGAGGGAAAGTACTCTAAATAAGTACTGGAGATACGAGTAGCAAATTTTACTCAAAGGAAACATTCCTTTGTTTTTAAAAAAACACATATGCATTCAGATTTTCGAAAATTCGCTTGCCACACTCGGGAATCAAACCGACTAAAGTTCGAAAAAATAACACCTCTACAATCAATCGATAGGGGCAATTATATGGATCAAATCTCTCTAACAAACATGATAAATGAACTATAGGGAAAACCATGAAATCTAAATAGAAATTCAACGGGATAAGATAAAGTAGGTACTTTTACTCAAAGGTTCATCCGATTACTTAGGTTATAATTTACATTATCTTTGTTTGACTGGACACTGGCGGGGCCACCATCAAGGATTTTTTAAGTATAGTTGTCTAGAAACGACTAAAGTTTTTTGTACTTGCTTGTACCACTATTTTTATTTTATTTATTTAAAATAGGTGCACCAACAGTACATACATATAACATTATTATATTAAAAGTACACTTGCTATGGTTCTAATGTACGTACACAACATTTTTAGTGTACTAAAGCTTCTTTGCTAAAAAAGAGATCAAATAACAGACTTAAATTAGCAGGCTTGCAATAATAAAGTAGTAATAAACAGAATAACATAACAAAATATAAATATAAAAACGAAAAAATAAAAAAAATATACATAAGACTGTTCAAATGTAGGTTCAAATGGGAGCGCAACAGAGTTTTGAACTTGGGTAGGGAACCAAAGAACACATCCAAGGCAGGCAATTTTGAATTGAGTTCGTTGTATTGAATGCACATTCTTGATACTGGTGAGTGTCTCCCGATGTTACTTCGACTGGCTGGCGGTTGAAATAGTCTAGAAATTGGCTGTCTATAGGACGGTTATATGGGACTGACAACATGACACGTTCTAGCAACTGTTCGCATTCAATTTCACTATGGGGAAATTGAATTCTTTAATAACTTTTAGACAGGAGCACAAATAATATAACAGGAGGATTGCAATTTCCACGTGTTTGTTTGTGCAAATTGCAATCTTTTTTTTTTCACTTTAAAGGTCCCATCCTTTGAATAAGTGCCGCTTATTGAATTTATAACTTTAGATTCAGAATCATAGTTTTCCTTTCATTTAATTTAACATGTTTGTTAGACAGATTTGGTCCTTAAGATTGACCTTATCGATTGATGTCAAATAAGTACAGGGTGCCATAACTTATTGAATTTATAACTTTAGATTCACAATCATAGTTTTCCTTTCATTTAATTTATCATGTTTGTTAGACAGATTTGATCCTTAAGATTGACCAAAATCAAAATCAAAACATTTATTTCAAGGCCAATTAGAGCCACTTTTGAATTGTCGAAACAAGGATGAAAATTAAATGTAGCTACAGTCTCAGTCACAAGACATAAAAACTGTGAAAGTACTGTAGTTGCCCATTCCCTAGCGTAGATCTCTATGGAGAAGAACGGGCAAGAAACTCCATGGACACTCTTTTAAACCAAAATATTGTTACAAAATCTTGGTTACATCATTCTTGTTGACATGGTACATATGTGAGAAAAATGTAGCCAGAAGTGCACGTTAAAAGTGTCCACAGTAAAAACAAAACAAAAAAATACAATTCAAAAAAGAAAATAATTCATTTAAATCAGCCATGGCGCCCGTTCACGAACATGACGCATGGATATTATCGATTGATGTCAAATAAGACAGAATGCTATTATTTCGAATTTTAGTCGGTTCCATTCCCGAGTGACAAACGAATTTTCGAAAATCAAAAAATATAAAAAAAAATATTTTTTTAAATAAAGGAATGTTCCCTTTTAGTAAAATTTGCTTTCCCCAGTATTTAGAGTACTTTCCTTCAATAATTTCTGTGAGCGTTCATATTTTTAATTACATTCCTTATTTGGACGTCAAGCGCCTTGGCAACCATGATTAGTTTCCGAATTGACGGCGAATTTTAATTACTTAGATATTAAATGTACTTATCTTTGAAATGCATGTCCGATTCTCGTATTATTGTAACACAGGATTCCCTGATATAGCTGATAGTGCTGACACTACACAACTTTCAATTTGGGAAAAAAATATTTGACTTATTTTTAATTACCCGACTACAGCGAAGTCAAAAGGAAGGGTTATGATTTTAGTAGTCTATGTATGTATGTTTGTATTTACGTATGTTCCTCCGTAGTACCTAAACTACTCATCCGATTCGTTATTATGGCCCGGGTAACATAGGCTACATTTGAAACCCACTTCAACAATAGGAGGAGTCGATTTTACCTTGTAAACCCCGAATATGATTTTTAGTACCTAGTCGGCTTTGTAGGAGGTACGTATACAACACAAATTCTTGTTTACGTAGTCGGATTGTCGGATTATAGTATTCTTACACAAAATAGAAACACAAAATGATTTTTTTCAAAAGATTTTAATGGCCTTCGGCCAAACAAATAAAAATGGCGAACACAATTTAAAATAACGACAATCGCTAGTAGTTCGGGCAGAGCTTCTGCAGTCTGTGACGACTGATGAGCAAATGGACGAGTACCCGGAGTAGTCGCTGCATCCCCGTAAGGGGTGCGGCTGGCGGGTTATGGGCAACGCCCTTTGTCCCGCGGGATCCCTTTGTGCCCGTAAACATACGGGCACCGTCTCTGGAGTGGCCATATAGGCCTTGGCCAGTGGCGAGCGCGCTTTCGCCGCTCGCCTGTGAGTTAGTGTCATTTTGTGTCGGTAGGGGCGCCACGGTGTTAACCGTATCTTTACGCCGCCTCGGCAGTCTGTCACCGCCAGGTGGAACTCCCGGTGCCCCGGGTGAAGCCCGGCGGATGATGACCAGCCAGAGGCGGCTGGGGCTGCCCCTACCGGGCAGGGGGCCCCAGCCCACAGCGTTATCGAAGCTAGCCGATGCGCTCCGGGCTAAGGGGCCATGAATGTATGTGTGAGCGGTATTGTGTTGTGTAACACCGCTCATGTTTGCGAGTAGATGGCGTGCCCGCGCCGCTATCCATCGCGTGAGTCATAATGTTGTGGAGTCGTGTGGGTATGAGGTGGGGGGTGCGCGCCGCGCCTATGTTAACTTAGAACGCGACGTTGCACCGGTGTGTGTGTACTGTGGTGTTGTGGAGTCTTTTTGTACGAGTATGTCGCGTGTAGGTGAAGCGACATACTCGGTTGGTCAGTCCGGTGGATGTGTGACGTCACTCACGTCTGTCACAAGGTCGCGAGGAAGGCGCCTGGGTAGGCGCGGGGGGCGCCCCGCGTCAGGCGGGCGTGTGTGCCATGGCGCAATCTCCTTGATGTGCGGCCAGGCAGAGGCGTAGGCGCGCGCGAACATGTTGGACGCGAGGCGCCGGCAAAAGTCCTCCAGGCTCTCGATGCCGCGGTCCCGCTGCACAACGGTGTTCCTCACGAAGCGAGGCGCGGCGACGATTTTCCGTAGCGCAAGGTCCTGTTGCGCTTGGAGCTTCTTTCTGTTTTTTTCGCTCGTGAGGGCGAGCCAGGCTGGGGCGGCGTACGTGAGAAGTGGGCGGATGTACGTTTTGTACACCCCCAACTTGGTGCGCAGCGGGAGGCGAGACGAGAGCACTGGGTGCAGCAGGAAACGGGCGGTCCTGCTTTTCGCGACAACCGTGCAGACGTGTGACGTCATGGAGAGCCGACTGTCGATGGTGACTCCCAGGTACTTGGCCTGTCCGAGCCACTCGACGTCGGCTCCCTGTAGCTTCAAGGGTGGTGGTTTCTTGTTGCCGCCGACAGCCAGCGCCTGTGTCTTTCCCACGTTCACCAACAACCTCCATTTGGAGAGCCATTCTGGCAAAAGGTCGAGCACGCGCTGCAGCTTGACCGCCGCGTGATGCACGTTGAGTGATGTGGAGATGTACGCGGCGTCATTAGCGTACAGCGCGAGCGTGGTGTCCGGAGGAAAGAGGAGACCACCTGTATCAAGCGACGAGGCGCAGTTGTCATTGAAAGTTTGTTTAGCAGGCGCGCCCAGACTCTGTCAAAGGCTTTTTCATGTCGAGGAATGCTGCAACTGCTCGCTCCTTCTTATTCACCGCCGCCGTGAGCAGGTGCAGCACCCTCGACAGCTGGAGCGTCGTGGAGTGTTCCGAGCGAAACCTGAACTGTTCCGGGCGTGGTGTGACATGTTGCTGGAGGTGTCGCAGCAGGAGTTGCTCAAACACCTTGGAGATGCAGGAGAGAAGCGTGATGGGCCGATAGCTCTCAGGCTTCAGGACGTCCTTGTGCGGCTTTGACAGCATAATGACGCGCCCCTCCTTCCACGCAGCCGGGAAAACCCCGGTGCGCAGGATCCCTGCAAACAGGCGCGCCAGTGCCGCAACGGTACGGTACGGCAAGTGGCGCAGCACTGTATTCGTGATCCCGTCTGGTCCCGGGGCCTTTCTCGGTTTCGTTCCGAGGATGGCGCGTCTCACTGCGCACGGAGAGAAGAATACTGGGTCTTCATCTGGAGCTATCGGCTGGGCGAAGTACTCTCCAAGGTGCCTCTCGACTGCTGCGATGTGCTCGGGGTCGTCTGTCGGGTTCGGCTGGAACTGACGCTCCAGGTGCTCCGCGAAGATTTCAGCTCGGTCTGCTGCTAGGTATCTGGGCGCCCCGTCGCTGTGGCGTAGAGGGCGCACCGGGGCTGGGGTGTTCGTTAGCGTCCTGCAAAGCTTGTGCAGCGACGCCCAGTCTCCTTCTGCGGCGTCGATGCGTTCCTCCCAGCCCTCGGCGTTGAACTCCTGGAGCTTGGCCCTGACCTTCTCCGCCTAAACGATTAAGGTCCCGCTTGGTGGTGGGACATCCAGTGTCTTGCCACCGCCTGTTTCAAATCATAGGTTTTACACAGGTCTGTACCCACGCAACCGAGAATACCCCGCACATAGGTACTCTCGTGCGCAAACAGGATTTACCTGTCTTTAGTAGGTCACCCCAGATACCTAATAAGGGCTGGATTTACACAGGTCTGTTGTCGGTTGCGCCACCGACTCACCCTAGAAACCACCAGTGTCAAGGTCAACCTAATACACACAGGCGCACAGGATTTACACGGGTCTCTTCCACTGAACACAACACTTAACGTAGCCAAAATCAATAAATATGGGCTTGTTTACGAAATAACGTTTAAAGTAAGTCTTTAGACTTCTTAGTGAGAGTGCTAGGACTAATTGAAGTGTTTTTCTATTTAATGAAATAACCTTTAAGCTATGTATTATTTTGGTTTTTTTATTGCAGAACAAATTTAAACTAATTCCTAAGAAGTTTTGTACAAAATATGATAAGAATCCGCTTAACCATTTCAAAGATCTAGCAAAACCAAA
The DNA here is from genome assembly GCA_941918905.2 of Xestia sexstrigata. Taxonomy (NCBI): domain Eukaryota; kingdom Metazoa; phylum Arthropoda; class Insecta; order Lepidoptera; family Noctuidae; genus Xestia; species Xestia sexstrigata. Next base: position 21,066,126 of record OW799208.2, read on the forward strand.
AACGTTACCCCAGCAAAATCTCGAATAACTTCGCAACCGAAGAAAGAACAAATACAAAATAAGGCACAACATTTACTTCATCTAGACAACTAATTTTATAGCTAGTATTTATTTAAATATTCCCATTAGAACGAAAAAGGTCTGGCTGGGGTAACGTTACCCCAGCAGGAAATGTTTTTGTGAAATCATTAAAAAACTATAAGCGCAACAAATTTAAAAATGTGCGCAACAATTACAGAAGCCGCAAAACTAATTATCTATAAGATTCAAATGACCATTTTCGACAACATCTGGCTGGGGTAACGCACACCTTACCCAGTGTCTTAAGAAAGGATCAAAAATTACCCTCGATACAAATTACACAAGCTGTTTTGAGAAATGCAAAACTCTTTTAACTAATGACCCCATACTTCAATACCCCGATTTTAACAAGGAATTTATTCTGACTACAGATGCATCCAATTGGCGCTGTACTTTCTCAAGGCCCGATAGGTCAAGATAAGCCTATAGCTTACGCCTCGCGAACATTAAACTCCAGCGAGATAAATTACAGTACAATCGAAAAGGAGTTGCTGGCCATAGTATGGGCCACTAAGTACTACCGTCCTTATTTATTTGGTCGCAAGTTCAAAATCATCACGGACCATAAGCCACTCCAGTGGGTGATGAATCTTAAAGAGCCAAATTCTCGATTAACGAGATGGCGATTGAAATTAAGCGAGTACAATTTTACAGTAGGTAATCTATAAACAAGGCAAATCAAACAATAACGCTGATGCATTATCCAGGATAGAAATATGCAATGAGGAAACCAGTTCCGTAATAGCTAACCCTACTGCTAATCCGCCAACACTAGACGAATATAGGACCCTCACAGCTCACACGGACGCAGAAAAACCTATATTAGAAGTTCCGATATCAGACGATCCGCTGAATAAATTCAATAGACAAATTCATTTCACGATTGTAGGCGATTTTAAGGGCAAAACAGTTGTAACCAAACCATTCGACACCCATACCCGCACGGCTATACAATTATCAAAATCTAACCTTGAAACAGATGTTGTGAACGCTATCAAAGAATTTGTTAATCCTAAAGTAAAAACAGGAATATTAATTAAACCGCCCTTAGAAATGTACTCCATTATACCCATAATTCAAAACCATATTAAGAGCTCATCCATGAATCTGGTACTTACAAAAGCCGAGTTAGAAAATGTTAAGGAATATCTACGCCAACAAGAAATAATTCGGAAATACCACGAAGGTAAAACCAACCATCGCGGTACTAACGAATGTTACCTTGCATTATCACGGCGATACTTTTGGCCCAAGATGAAGGAACACATCGCGAAGTTTATTAATGAGTGTACCATTTGCGGACAGGGAAAATACGACCGACATCCAATAAAGCAACAATTACACATAGTTCCCCCTCCGGCGAAACCATTTAAAGTTATCCACCTCGATCTGTTCACAGCTGAAACTGAGAAATTCCTCACGATCATCGATTCCTTTTCAAAGTATGCTCAAGCATACCATTTAAGGGATGGAACTGCAATAAGTGTTATTCAGGCTTTGTTAATATTTTGTACTCACCATGGAGTACCATTATTATTAGTCACTGACCGAGGCACAGAATTCACTAACCAGCTTTTTTCAGAATTTACAAGAGTTCACAAGATTAACCATCATAAAATTTTAGCACACACACCCAATGAGAATGGGATGGTTGAGCGCCTCCATTCCTCATTATTAGAACATCTCAGAATACTAAAATTACAAAATCGTGGTGAATCAGCTATCAATCTAATGCCTTATGCCATACTAGCATATAACAGCAGCATACACAGCTTCACCAAGTGTAGACCATTAGAAGTTACAAGCGGACACTTTGACCCTCGTGATCCATTAGAAATGGACGCAACAGAGCACTTAATGCAACAGTATGTTCAAAACCATAGGATAAGAATGAATAAAGTCTATGAATTAATAAGCGAAAACTCTTTAAACCGTAGAACTGAAATTATTGACAATTTGAATAAAAGCCGTGAGCCTGAACAAATTTACAATCCCGAGCAGCAGATATTTATAAAAAATCCCATGGCTAGCCGTCAAAAATTAGCACCCCGGTACACACAAGATACGGTATTAGCAGATCTCCCGATACATATCTATACAAAGAAAAAACGCGGTCCAATCGCTAAGTCTCGTTTAAAGAGAGTGCCTAACAGTGCACAATTGTTACAGGATAATACTGATGTACCTGCTGCAAGCGGTAGCTGCTCAAGAGATAACCCTTGAGAGCCTCGAAGATGGACCAGGACTACTCCCTTTAAGCTAGGCTCTGCAAAGATCATAACCCAGCATCATTCCGTTTTACAATCCATTGACATAAATGAAATTAAATCTAAGGTAGCAGTAGTTCAAACTCAGCTGAATTATATTCAGCCTCAGCTAAATAATAAAACCCGTTCCTTGTATGAACCACACATTGCACATCTTAAAACTAAGTTAGATAAGATTTCAGAGCAACTGCAGACATTTGATTCCAATCGCGTTAAAAGAGGCCTTAGAGACGGTCTAGGCTCAGTAATTAAAAGTATCTCAGGCAACTTAGACTATACAGACGCTTTGCGTTATGACAATGCCATCAGAGTTCTTCAGGATAACGAGCAAGAAATAACTTCGCAATATAATCAACACATAAGTTTAAGCAAGGATTGGATGTCACAGCATTCAAAAGTCTTAAAAAGTATTGCCGAAAATCAGGAGAATATATCCCAAATAGTTAAAGTAATGATCAACACTACCCAAGTAACCAATATAGATCTTCTTAATTATGCCCATCTGGCACAGCTACTTTTAATTCTGGGAGATAACATTGAAAACTTATCGGAGGAGTTAGTCAGGATAGAGAATCTTTTAGCTTTTATTCACGCAAAGAGCACGCACCATTCAATGCTTAGTCCAAATGCACTAAGAAGTATGATAGTTAGAATACGTAGTTTATATAATAAGGAAGAAATATTAGACATAAGCATAAAGGTATATTTCGATATAATTAAATTGGGTTCATATTATAGTAACAATAACTTAGTTATAGTGTTCAAAGTACCGATTGCCCTGCCTAGCACCTATGACCTATACAAACTTTCCATAGTACCTAATAAAAATCATGAAATCCTATTACCATCCTCTCCCTATATCGCAATACATAAGGACGAATTCATGTACATGGAGACAGAATGTCCGAAGGCAAAAACTTGGTATCTCTGCGAGATGAAAGCTAGCTTCAAACCCCGAGATCAAGTGGACTGCATTCAAGAGCTGATTACAACGCAGAAAATCGACTCTACATGCAACTTTACACCTGTGAAACTCACCAGAGAGGCACTGGAGCAACTAGACGACAAGCATTATACCGTAACATTCCCGATACCTACTAAAGTCCAGACGTCCTGTGGAAGAAATGAATATAAGAATCTACAAGGGAGCTTCTTAGTTATCTTACCTCACAACTGTTTCCTGCGAACTCCTGAATTCACTATCATCAATAATAATGACCAAGCAAGAGGACAAGTTATCAAGATCACAGACTTACCAACACGAGACCCCAATTCTATATCACCATCGCAACCAGTATTAACCCTAAATTCAATAAACCTGGAAAATCTACACGCAAGCAATGCTAAGATAACGCTACAGCCGCCGATCGAAATAAAGAAGTCTCAAGATACAACCTTAGATCATACGACAATACCGTTGTACGCTTTCCTATTAAGTGCAACCGTACTAAGTAGTTACGTCATCGTCCGAAGAATCTTAGCAAAACGGCGATCTAACGAACCATCAGAAACTAAAACGAAGCAAACCTCATGCCAAGATGTCAATCCTGAAACTTCAAACGGGCGTCAACCTGACACGCAAGATCACTATTCAACATTATTCTCGACGAAAGTACTCTAATAATGGTGAACTACGGCGGTAGGTGTTATACCACGGTACCACAGGGGCACCGCCGACGATGCGCTAACCTCATTTACACCTAGCAACACATTTCATCAGCCACGGACACGAAGATGGACCACGAGATGCTGACTTGTTATACCACGGTACAAAGGGGCATCGCTGACGATGCGTTAACCTCAATTTATTACACCTTACAACAAATTGCATCAGCCTCGGACGGACACGAGGATGGACCACGAGATGCTGACTTCGCGCAACGTAACAACCATCATGCCACTATTTCCAGGGCATCAAAAAGGTTCCAACCTCGAACGTAGTCATAGCCTCTAGCCATAGTTAATTAATGTAATTTATCTTTAAATTAAATTCATTATAAGTAAATTGGCTTTCTTTGAATACTCCGCCTGCAGTCTCCGTTAATTCATATGAAAATAGATAAATACACAACAAAAAATAAAATAAAAATACTTAATTAAAAATAAATTAAATTAAATTAAATTACTCGATTAATTAGAAATAGAAAAATACGCCTTTACGATCACAAATTAAATTAATAAAACAATGTCGGAATAACAAGAAATGTAAGCGTTAACTAATTACCTAAACTCATTAAAATATTTAGTGTTTAGTTTGTGCACAACAGAATCGACACCATTACCGACGAAATATTTCTATGAGCGTCGGTGTTCCTTCCACTACTAGCAAAGGGCGGTTTTGAGCGATAGAAAAAAGGATAGGAGCAAGGAAAAATGCGATAGCTTGCTGCTATATGAGGCGCAACCCTAACCCAATAGCAGGGCCGTCTTTACATAATGTGCAGGGTGTGCGTTGCACACGGGCGCAGCGGTCCTAGGGGGCGCCGAGCGCCACTCGCCACGGAGCCCCCACAAGGCGCGCGCGTTGGCTGGCCGCGGCACTTTCAATGCCCAACGTAAAAAGAGCTCCGGTTTGCATACATTTTGTATGGTATCTGGAGCTCTCATATTTGTCGAATTACACCATGGCAAGCCGCGCCACTAGCGCGCGAGCAGCTTTTACAATACTTATTAACTTTTTATTCAACATGAAATAAACCTTATTACACATTATTACCTAAAGATTATACTTGGTGTAGTAGTGAGTGTCGCATCGCTCGGCGGCACCTGTTTCAATGATTCGTTTGAAAACGCCGACAATCATATTGCGAATAATGCGAATTCAACTGTTTATAGAAAATAAAGTTCAAATTGCTATAGATGAACGAGAAGCGCGCGGCATTTCTCAAAAGCGTGAGTACGCGTGGGGAGTGCCGCGTGCCGCACCCAAGTGTTCTAAATCTACCGCTCGCTACACGTAGTTATACGAAAATAAAAATACGAATAGTACGAAATAAGCCATATCACACCACGGTATCCAAAACCGACGAATTTCTTCTTCAACTCCAAACAATACTTAATTATCCATTGGAGAAATTTGACAGTTTGTGGTAACTTGATGTGCGGTTACTTGTACTTTGTACCCATTGCATTTTGACCGCGCGCTTCCTAGGGGGCGCTTGGGTAATGTTTGCACACGGGCGCTACATGGGCTAGAGACGGCTCTGCCTAATAGAGAATTTTTGACATCCGTGGATGCGGATTCGAGGTCCACCCACATCTGTGAATGTGGATGTGAAGAATTTTTAAGATATTCAATTATCTGTGCACAATTAAGAATGAAAATGATGGAATTATTTATTTTTAATTTATTTATTTTAAATTATCAAAAAGCAAACAACAAGAATACTCATACTCATACTTAGTTTATTTTTAATTAATGAATAAAATTAAAAACAATTATTTGATGTAGGTAGGTACTTAATAATTTAAGTAAATTATTTGTGAAGCATCTTTGCTGAATAGCCAGCCTTCTTAGCCGCCAGCCTGTTTCTTAGTGGATCATAAAATCATAACTTATCCCAGCTCCATTATATACTCCAACTCACTGAGAACACTGGCTGGTGGAGGTAATAAATTCCTGCTTGCAAATCTGGAGACTTGCTTCATACCTGCATCCGCAAAAGATCTTTTCAAAACACTTTCTCGAAAACTGGTCCATAACGCACTAAGATTACGTACAACATGCAATGTATTACACACGTGTGCGATTTTATTCATTTTCCAACACGTGTGCGGGAATGAAAATTACCACAGATAACTATACCTCATTTTTATATATCAACGCTATACCTATACTTATTCAAACCCAAATCGGTTCAATGCAGAGGTAAATGTTTTTTTTTTTAATTTCGGCAAAGCACTAGGCGTCTATAAGGCGTAAACATTTTTTGAATATTCAAATTGTGTTTTTAAATAGATTTAGACATTTATTTGTGTTCTAAATGCACAAATTAAAAAAAAAGTAATTAATGATTTAAATATTTTACGTTTTTATTATTTATTTCTTCAAAAGTGTATTAAAAACGTCGTTGGATACACGTGGACATTTGTTGTTGCAGTTCTCGGCTCAAAAACACCCTCGCCTACGTCTCGGGAGTTAATTCCGCCTCGGAGGCAATAACAAACTTTCACCACTTGTATCAAAATGTACTATTATATTTGCAGATCATGCGGATGCAGATGTCTAAATTAATGAGAGTACATTACAATAAAATATTTAGCTACAGTTTGGCCGCTGAGAGAATGCGTTTCTGACGTCTGTCAGTTGGTACATAAATTTAGTGCGAAATTATAACATTTATTGTTGCTTGATTTATGTGTAACATAAAAATGCTAGATTTAATGATATCGTTTTTAATAATTTTATTTGGGCAAAAAAACGATAATTTTATGTTTATCCTAAATTGTTCGCCACTTCAAAGTCACATTGTCCTTTCACTCACGACCTGTCAGGAAAGCATTCTCTCAGCGGCCAAACTGTAAATGTACATTACATGGACTTTATTAAATTATCCTTTTAAAATGTAATAAATGAGTTTACACAGGTCTTGTATTTTTTAGCTTATATTTAAATTAATTCTTTAGAGAATACATTTCTTAATGCATTAATTACAACATTATACTTGGTAATCCTTTAGGAAGCTTTATCAGTAATTGAATCACATATATTATGGAACACAACTTATCAAGATGCTCTAACATGGATTGGTGTTTGCTTGATAAACGCATCCAGTTTGTTCTTAAATAGTTCACTAGCAATGGGCTCCCCGATGCCACACATGGGATTTCTCACAGCATACTTCACATAGATTTCTCCATAGATCTTCTTCAATAAGTCTCTGACTCCCTGAGCTTGGTTGTCTGTATTCATAACAAATTTTAAACCTGATGGAGTTTCAAGACAATGAAGAGTGTACTTTGAAGTTTTGTAATTCATAAAACCTTCTTTTGGGTCCAGTGGAGATATTTTGGCTACAAATGATTTAATTGAAAACAGCATCCCATACATTAACTTCCCCTCCTGAAAAGGGCACAAACGAATTTTTTCATTAGCCACCATTTCATACCAGTATTTAATCAGAAAGTAATTCCCTAACACTTCTACTGTTTATTTCAACACAAAGTTAACATGTTTTCCAATCCTTTAACCACCTACGAAGCTAGCTATTAACGAACTTTCTTTACTTATATTATTAGACATGTTACTTTTGCATTATTCATGAACAGTTGTTCAATATTAGCTAACAGTCAGCTCTTATTCCCAAATTAGTGGATAGTACCTAGTAGTCTAAATTATGTCTGCCCAGAACTTGGCTACGTTTGTAGCACTATCACTATCATAAAATGTAGTATTAAAGAAGATGTCTTGTGAAAACAACGAGTCATTCGGGGGCGCGCGTTCTGTATTTTGTTTCATCTAGTTTTAAAAGGACCAATAAAATAATGTTATTTAAACTTATAAACAAGTTTACACCCACTAACCTCCTCTCTCGACATTCCAGATTGTTTTGACCTGTTCCATTCGCCGTAATAGAGTAACGTGCCATATCGGTCGAATATGTATAAATTGTAAATCGTCATCGCTAATGTGTAATGTGCGTAGCGGCGCGTGTGAAAATTAACACTCCATATAAATGTACACTTTTATGCAGCGTAATAATTGCATTAAATTATTTTTAACAGAAGAAGTTGTGTGATTGTGTGTGTTGTTATTTCATTTCATTCATATAATATATCACAGATTACATCTAACAAAATAGTGACAAATCAATGAGACAATGACATGACATGCAGTGTTGCCAATACCCGCGTCGACTTTCGGACGATTCACTACCTGAATTAATGGGACGATTTTTGGACAAAAAGGACGGTTTGAGAAATATTAATTGGTTACGATTGAATGAAAAAAAAGTATACCTAAAAGGTCGTGAGTACAGGACCTGGTATATTTTTAGGGCAAACAAATAAAAAGTGAAATCAAACATCAAAACAAAAAGTTTAAAACAAACTTTTGATCAAGAAGAAAAACGGATCGATACGTACATAAAGCAAGTTAGTCGCTTCGTGTCTTCCTCAGTATCTGTCCATTAAAGGTGAACGCAGACTAATCGAAGGCTGGTCAAAGAATATTATTTATATTAATTATTTTTAAAACCCTAAATCAGATTAGTTTGTCGCCGCGTTAAATCATGCCTTTCAAACACCGCCGAGGCCCGAGCATCATACATAATGAATTTAGCTGAATAACCGAAAGATTGTGGTTGTTGTATGCGTGAACGCACAAGCAGCAAAGCGATATGGGATCACTGCGCGTGAAAAAGGGATAGCGATATTCGCCAGCAGTGGTCTGAAGTTGCACTCAGACGCCTTGCGTTTAGTTTTTACTTAAAGTTTTTTGTAATATTTTAAAACTACGTTTTGTTATTTGTATTTTAACACATTTTTGTATAAAGAAAAGTAAATATTGTAGTTGGCTATTTAAAAAGGGACGGAAAAGGGACTGAATATATGACTGCGTTGACCTTAAAGCAGCGTCTCCATTAAGAACCGCGAGGCTTAGCGCGGCCCACCTTGCGCAGGTTCCACAGACTATAAAGAGATAATAGCGGTAGTTTCTTTTGAGATACAGTACGAAGAAGAGACTACTCTCAAATGCTACAAAATCATACTGAATTATGATAAATAATCCATTATGTTCAAAGTTTTGACGTGACTCCTCAATCCAAACATTTAGATTGAGGTGTCACCCATAAGATCACATAACTTTTGAAGTATTATACTACAAAATCGAGGATCGATCCTGCAATTTTTGTAAACTTACTAATAAATAAGTATATTAATTTCATTAATCTACAAAAACTGGCTCCTCAATCCTTACGGACATCGTGCTTTTAGCTTCAGCAGACTTGGTCGCACAGCGCGCGCCACAGTCGTCGCATTCGAATTCTTCATATGAAGTTCTATGCAATCTCGCACACCCACACGCGCCGCAGTACCTGAAGCGGCCGAACTCCTCAAGCCGCAGCTGATGGCGTCATCGACGCCAGTCCACCCGCATCTGAGATCTGACGCAGCGGTGTGAGATAGACAGAGAGAGAGAGAGAAAGGTGAATGCTCCAGGGTAGCCTGCGAAATTCAAATTTTCGTTCGTAATAATAATAATAATTCGTTTTTTGCAATTTGTAGGCCAGGGCTAGGTTGTATTCCCCCATACTCGTGGGTTCAAATATGGATGATTTAACCAAAACCAACAACAACAACAAACACAACCAACAACGCCGGCAACGGCAAAACAGAGGAGAGGAGGGATGCGGGGTCGAAGTCCGACGCCGCATCCAGCGATGTGAGTGCGGGAGGCTCGGAGAGCTCCCGCTGCGTGAGGGCCGGGACTGCTGCGGAGAACGGTAAGTTCTTCCGCAAGCGGTCTAGGAATGATGGCGACCAAGTCTCGTCATCCGAGGGAGAGATGGCCTCGGCCCGTTAGATCCCCACTAGCAAGCGCGGTGGGATCCGAGGCAAGAGGAGGGGGCCTGTTACCTCCGAGAGGTCGGCGAGACCAGCAGAGGAGGGGCACCGCCCGGGCACGAATGCTCACGGGTCTGGCGACGAGGCGGATGCACCTGGCGGCTTCGAGGTGGAGCGTAAGGCCAGGTTTGCAAAGGAGGTGGAAGCCGCGATTAGGGGCGTGGCCTTGAAGATAAAGACATCGTCTAAACTCAGGGCCATACTCGCGGCTTACGCCTCCATCATGGCGGCAGCGGAGGCCAACTTTGCGGGGCCTTCCCCTCCTCCTCCGATAGGTGGAGAGGAGGTGGCCACACTCCGGGGGTGGTTGACCCGCCTGACGGCTGCGATGGAGGCTCTCCAAAGGGAGAACGCCAAGCTCCACGCAGACCTGGCCAGTCTGCGTGAGGCTGGCACCCGCGTGGCGCCTCCAAATGGGGGCCACCAGCAGCAGCGACAAGCCGAGCCGGTACCGGTAGTATTAAAACACAGAGTAGCTTCAACAGACTAACACTTTATTGTTTTACACAGACGGTTAATTACACATAACGAAATTAGATGGCGCCACATGTATTGTTTTAAATATTTCAATATCAACCAATATCTCCTCTTATTGAAATAATGTAAAAACAATAAATTATATGTATTTGCTAATTAAGCTCTAATATAATTTTACAACACCTATTTTTTGCATGAAATTAGTATGTTTCATTTTACATAAACTTTTCGTGAACAAATCAGCTGGCATTTCTAAAGTACTTTGGTATGCAATCTTAACAAGTTTCTTTTCCACAGCTTCTCTAATATAATGAAACTTAACATCTATGTGTTTGGTTCTTCTATGAAACATGGAGTTTTTTGACAATTTCTGTGCACTCTGGTTGTCATTATACAATAATACCGGCACATCGTCTCTATTAATGAGTTCTGATAACAACCTTTTCAGAAAAATTGCTTCCTTACTAGCCTCACAGATGGCCATGTATTCGGCTTCTGTGCTGGACAGGGCCACTGTTTGCTGCTTTCTACATTCATGAGAAACAATACATCCTGAATATTTGAAACAGTATCCGGTATAGGATCTTCTATCCATATTATCTGAGGCCCAATCTGCATCTACATATCCAACCAAATCTGACTTGTGTTTTACATACATTAAACCATAAGACTTTGTTGAACATAAATACTTCAAAACTCTTTTAGCATGTTTCCAATGGGTCTCATCATTACAGTTATTGAATTGACTCAAGTAACTAACACAATATGAAATATCTGGTCTTGTAAGAACTGAAAGATACATTAAGCTACCTATTAGTTGTTGATAAGGATATTTACTAGTTATATTGTCACCTTTCTCTAGCTTCAAATTTACCTCCATAGGGGTCCCTACAGTTCTACAATCTTCCATATTATATTTATATAATAATTTTTCTATATATTTTTTCTGGTCAATGCAAATCTTATCTTTTTCTATTGTAACAGTCATACCCAAACACTGCCTTAATTCACCTAGATCTTTCAACTTAAATCTGAAGCTTAAGTCGCCTTTTAGGTGAACAACTTCGAACAAGGCTACGAAAGTTTTAACATTTCCTGAAGATTTTACATATAAACATGGTTCATGAACAGAGTTTTTATATCCTAACTCCTGTAAACAATTATCTACCCTCATGTACCATGCACGTGCTGACTGCTTTAATCCATAAATGGCTCTTTTTAATTTTAAGACTTTACATACATTATTTTTACATTTTAAGTGTTTAGGTAGTTGCATGTACACAATTTCCTCAAGATGACCATTTAAAAAAGCTGTTGTGACATCTAAATGGGTGATGTTTAAATCTAAGTTAACACTAATAGCAAATAACAATTTCAAAGTAGAATATTTAAGTACAGGTGAAAAAGTTTCTGTATAGTCAATTCCCTCTTTTTGGGTAAAACCTTTGGCGACCAATCTGGCCCTGTACCTCACTGTGTTATCACTATTTAACTTCTTTTTATACACCCACTTGCACTGAACAACACGAGCATCACTGGGCTTGTCCACTAGCTCCCATGCTTTGTTGTCATGGAACGACTGCAGCTCATCCTCCATTGCCTGGCACCACAGCTCCTGTTCATTACTATTCATAACATCTTCATAGGTTAGATTTTCTTCACCAATACCGTTATCATTGGTTGCACATACATTACTGTAGCCAAACCGTTCTGGTTGTTTTCTCACACGCTTTCCTGTGCCTACGTTTTCAATTGGTTCTATATTGATCTTTTCTGGCACAGCATCACAGAACTCCTCAGAACTTGTAGAACACGAAGAATCCTGGTCACTTGGCATGTATGTTTGGTCTGTATGTTCACTCATGGTCTGGTCTTGTTCTTCTCCTCCCCTAGCTGTTCCCTCTTCTTTCTTCTCCTCTACCACAGCTTGAACCATGTCTGAGTCTTGACTAGACTCCATGATTACAACATCTCTGCTGGTGATAATGCTCTTTGTTACAGGGTTGTACAATCTATATCCCTTGGTATTCTCTGCATATCCAAGAAGAATATACTTTTCCGCCTTCTTGTCCCATTTTTTTCTTTTTTTTTTTAGAAATGTGAGCCATTGCAGTGCTTCCAAAAACACGAATGTGGCTAAGATTTGGCTTTTTTCCAGTCCAGAGCTCATATGGTGTTTTTTCTAAACCTGATGCCAAAGTTCGATTCCGCAGGTACACTGTAGTGTTTACCGCTTCAGCCCAAAATTTCTTTTCCATTTTAGCATCAAACAGAAGACACCGAGCTCTTTCAACCACAGTTCTGTTTAATCTTTCACACATGCCATTCTGCTCTGGAGTATAAGGGTTTGTTTTTTGATGCACTATCCCTGCTTTCTTCAAAAAACTATCAAATTCTGTTGAACAAAATTCTCCACCATTGTCTGTTCTCAGTACCTTGATGAACTTTCCTGATTGCTTTTCTGCCATAACTTTGAACTCTTTAAAGTACATCATCACTTCGCTCTTAGACTTCAGAAAATATACAAATGACATTCTGCTGTAGTCGTCTATAAATAGGAGAAAATACTTTGCCATTCCTATTGATACTGTCTCCATGGGACCACAAACATCCGCATGTACAACCTCCAATACACTGTCACACCTGGAACCTCTGTGTGAGAAAGGCAATCTCGCTAACTTCCCTTCACAACATGTGATACACTGGGATTTGTCAATTTCAGCTTTATCGGAGTAGGAAATCCCGTCTACAGCGCCATTCTTCATGCTGTTCAGATTTTTACTGTTTATGTGGCCCAACCGTCTATGCCATAACATACTGTTTTCTTGCATTGCTGAACCTGCCAATAAACACTCCTTTTTGATGTCCAACTTGTACACTCCATTCACTATATGTGCTTTTGCAACAAGTTTATTGTTCTTGTTAAATATTTTGCAAATATTTTCTTCAAAAGTCACTCTATTTCCGTTTCGAATCAACTCACTAACTGAGAGAAGATTAGTTGTAAGGTTAGGAATGCACATGACACTTTGCACGCTAATATCGTGCTCTGAACCATCCACTATCGTAGTCAACTTCGTCTTTCCCGAGCATAACACTGGTACTGTTGTTTTATTGGCTACTAGTATTTGTTTCACGTACGGGTTATAGGAAATATCTGACAAACGTTCTTTGTCACAAATCATATGGGTGCTGGCACCGGAATCAACATACCAATCCGTTTTGTTGTATGTTGAGTTTGAAAAAAAAAACCACTAAACACTGTGCTTTCTTTATCTTTGTTCTTGCACTGATTTTTATAATGTCCTTCTTGTTTACATTTATAGCATCGAATCGTCTTGACAGGTTTCGAACTCGAAGATGACGTTTTTGACTTTGACATTTCTGCGTTTTTGCTGCCAACCTTAGAGGTAGGAACCTGTTTTTTACGCTGCCAACTTTTCGACAAGAAAGCACTTTCGTTTCCAGAGCTGCCAACCTCTGCACTCATATCTAATAATTTTGATTTGATGACGTCTGTACTCACGGTCATTCCCGAATGCTCTATGGCCATTATCATCGGGGCGAATTTTTCGGTTAATCCCGCTAATAACAAGCATCCAATCCATTCATCAGTAATTTGAAAACCTGTTCCTCGTAATTATGTCCCGTATCCACAATCTGGGTCACATAGGAAGTCATAGATTCGCAATCCTCTAATCTGATAGAAATAAGATTTCGTAGCAAACTGATCTTCCTTTGAAATCCCGAGTCATCGAAAAGTGATTTTAGACGTTCCCACACATCATAAACAGTTTTCTCGTCCTTGATATATGAACATAAAGCGATGAGTCGATGGTCATAATCAGCTTCGCTTTTGCCTTCTGCGCATCAATGGCTGGAAGAACGGCAGCTGGCTTCACATTGATGTCCACTCCTTCTAGGATGAGAAAATTCTCAGCGGCAAACGCCCACTCATCGTAGTTTTCTCGACCCTTGAGCTTCGGTACATTTACAATGTAACTGGCGGCCATTTTTCAAGAACGTTAACTTTGTAAAACGATTTTCACACTATACAGCAGTTCTTAATCTGAACAAATCTGGTCATAGGATACAGTTCACAAACGAGTAACTACTGAGAATACAATATTTTACAATTTGTAGATCGAAAAACCAACTTTTTATCGCGAAATATGAGACTGGGCCCATAACCTATTAAAACACAGAGCACACCCTATATAAAATGTACTCTGTGACACAGAGTAGCTTCAACAGACTAACACTTTATTGTTTTACACAGACGGTTAATTACACATAACGAAATTAGATGGCGCCACATGTATTGTTTTAAATATTTCAATATCAACCAATAGGTAGAAAATCAGGTTCTGATCCTGGTGCAGCGGGAGCTGGCTTCCTTCCAGGCGCCGTTTTCCGTCCTGTAGGCCTATTACGTATCTTTCTGATATCCAGTGACTATCAAGCTTCACCGCACACCGAACTTTGATGACAACCGAAAATGTCATAATATTGGTATTACGTATCGCACTGAGTGGATCACTTTACGATGATTAACAGCCCGGGTACGGTGTAACGTCTTTCACGTAACCCACTTCAAACCCAGTTGTCCACTATGTTTACAAAATCGAAATAATATAAGTATCGAAACGAAAGCGTCTGCCAAAATGAGTTACAGTGACTATCAGCCACGATGACAACGAATAATATCATATTTGATCGCGACTGGTCATACATAATACGAAACAAACCTTTTGACGGTTAATTGATGGACACTGAGCCCAGTTACTATCATTTCGAGCTGTCAACAGAGATACGTAATACTGGAGGGAATTGTTCTGCACCCCGCCCTGGGTTCAAACAAGACAGCCGCGGGCCCGAGCACGATGCCGACCACGGTGTCGTACGCGGCTGCTGCGGCTGCCGCGCCCGGACCTGGGCCGTCGAGTCAGTCCTCCGGCGGGGCTATAGCGCCCTCCCCTGGAAAGCCGGCTCCGGCGACACCGGCGCCGGCTAAGAAGGCGCCCAGGAGGAAGAAGGGCAAGGCAGCCCCACAGGGGGTGACTGTGCCGGTGCCAGTGCCAGCGGCGAGTGGGCCAGCGCCTGCGGCACAGCAGTTGCCGCCGCCGCCACCGCCCGCCCAGCTCCCTACACCTCCCGCGGCTGAAGCCGGGTGGCAGATGGTCGGCGAGAAGAGGAAGGGGTGAAAGCCCTGTAACGGCGGCAAAGGCAATTATTGTGGAGGGCCGTAGGCTACTGGTGGGCTGGGTCAGCTGGGGCGCAGGTGAAGCTGCTGGAGCCCAGACCTCTGAGGTGCTACCGCTGCCATGTGGGACACCATGTGTCGGTGCAATGCGCCTCGGAGGTCAACCGCAGCGGCCTCTGCTTCCGTTGCAGTCAGCCTGCAGAGGGGCCCTCACAGGGGGCCCGAGTGGAGGAAGCGGTAATAGAATGCCAATTACGGCTCCATTACGCTTCCTCCAAGCGAACATAAACCACTGCGCCTGCGCTCAGGATCTGTTGCTCCAGAGCATGGCGCAGTGGTTGATTAACATCGCTGTGGTAGCTGACCAGTATTTTGTCCTGCCTAGGGAAGATTGGGTCGCGGACCTTAGCGGCTCAGGCTTGAAAATGTCAGGAGAGGTCAGGGGTGCGTAGCAGCACAGTTCGGGGAGATTGTAGTGGTGGGAGTCTACTTCTCCCCAAACCGAACTCTCGCCGAGTTCCACATTCTCTTGCAGAGTTGAGTGTCGTCGTCGGGAACCATTCCCTCCCCGTGCTTGTCCTCGGGGACTTCAATGCCAAGAACTTGGCTTGGGGTTCTCGTTGCACAGATGTGCGGGGAAGGATGGTGGAGGACTGGGCTCTGAAGAAGGGCCTGGTCGTCCTAAAACGGGGTTCTGTCCCTACGTGCGTGCGGATGCGGGGTAAGTTGGTGGTGGACATCTCGTTCGCTAGCCCCGTCATGGAGGGGGTGGAGACCTATTCCGACCACCGGTATATCCGGTTCAACGTCTCCACCCAGACCTCAAGCGCGCCGGTCCAACAGGCCCCGAGTGGTCCTTGTTGGGCGCTGAAGCAGCTGGACCGGGAGCTCCTCCTGGAAGCCTCGATCGTGCAGGCCTGGGTGACATCACCAGACAGGAATGCCGACATTAACAATGAGGCAGGGTGGTTCCAGAAGGCCATGTCCGACATATGTGACGTGGCAATGCCCCGAGTCCGGCCAGGAAGCGCCCGGCGTCAGGTGTACTGGTGGTCGCGAGAGCTGACGTCTCTGCGTGAGGCGTGCGTGGCTGCGCAGCACCTGTACGTCAGGCATCGCAGGCTCCGCATCCGCCCACCGGATGCGGCAGCCATTGAGGCGGAGCTATATGAGGGTTACAGAGCGGTGAAGACCGCCCGCCGCGAGGCTGTCCTGCGGGCCAGGGACCTGGCCCGCGAGGAGATGCTGGAGACTCTCGACAGAGATCCGTGGGGGCGCCCTTACAAGATGGTGCGGGATAAACTCCGCACCTAGGCCCCCCCACTGACGCAGAGTCTCCGGCCTGAGCTCGTGGAGGACGTGGTGAGCTCTCTGTTCCCTTCGCGAGGGGAACATCCCCCCCCGCCTATGGCTCCGCCACCTGCGGTGCTGGAAGCGGACCACCAGGATGACGACGATGACGCTCCGGAAGTGACTGGGGTAGACCTGAAAGTGGCGGTACGCAGGCTCAGTGCCAAAAATACCACCCCGGGACCCGACGGCTTGCCTGGGAAAGCCTGGGTCCTGGCCTCGGAGGCTCTCGGGCCCCAACTGGAGGGGCTCCTAAGCGCATTCTTGGAGAGAGGCCAGTTCCCGCTTCATTGGAAGACGGGAAAGCTGGTCCTCATTCGGAAACCGGGGCGCCTTGCGGACTCTCCGTCCGCATACCGGCCCGTGGTGCTGCTCGACAGGGTGGGCAAGCTCTTTGAAAGAGTCATTGCAAACCGCCTCGCCGAGCACCTTGCGGGGACGGGGCCGGATCTTGCGGAACACCAGTTTGGTTTCCGCAAGGGGCGCTCTGCGGTGGACGCCATCATGCGCGTAAGAGCCCTCACGACGGGGGATGCGGTGTCCAGGGGTGGGGTCGTCTTGGCGGTGTCTCTCGACATCGCCAACGCCTTCAACTCCATGCCCTGGAGCTGCATTAGGGAGGCACTCCGGTATCACCGGGTGCAGACCTAACTCTGTCGTGTGGTCGGGGATTACTTGACGGACAGAGCCGTCATCTACCCCGGTCGCAGCGGAGAATGGAAACGGCGAGAGATGTCGTGCGGTGTTCCACAGGGATCGGTTCTAGGGCCGTCCTTGTGGAACATCGGGTACGACTGGGTGCTGCGCGCCGACCTCCCTAGCGGACTCCTAGCGTGGTCTGCTATGCAGACGACACGCTGGTGCTGGCACAGGGGAGGCCGCACGAGGCGGCGGCCGAAGCTATTGACACGCGGGGTTGCGATAGTCGTTGAGAGGATACGGCAGCTGGGTCTCGAGGTGGCACTGCACAAGTCCGAGGCCATATGCTTTCATGGGCCTCGGAATGCGCCACCGACGGGATCGCTACTCACGGTAGGAGGGGTATCCATCGGCGTCGAGTCGACTTTGAAGTACCTAGAACTTGTCCTCGACAGCCGGTGGAACTTCGTGGAGCACTTCCGACGTTTGGCCCCCAAACTGGAACGGACCGGGGCTGCCTTCAGGCGGTTCCTACCCAACCTGGGGGGGCCAAACGCCTCCTGCCGGAGGTTCTACGCGGGAGTTGTGCGGTCCATGGCCCTTTACGGGGCCCCGGTGTGGGCGCGTTCCTTGAGGCTGTGTGCAGCCCCTGAAGGCACTCCAAAAGGTGGTAGCCGTAAGGCTGGCCCGTGGGTACCGCACGATCGTGGTGCCTCCTTGCTGGATTGCCGCCATAGGATCTGGAGGCGATAGTCCTCGCGCGCCTGCACGAATGGCGCGCGGAGGCGCTACGCCGGGGGGAAACTCCGCTGCCGCGGCAAACAGCGCAGCGTACAGACTTGCGATGTGATCTCATGGCGACATGGAGAGAGCGACTGTCGCAACCCCGTGCAGGGCACGCCACAATAGTGGCGGTAAGTCCCCTCTTTGAGGAGTGGCTTGAGAGACGCTACGGCATCCTCACCTTCCGCCTGACGCAGGTCCTCACCGGACACGGTTGTTTCGGGAGGTTCCTGCACCGAATCGGGCGGGAGGAAACGCCCGGGTGTTTCCATTGCGAGAATCGACCGGAGGACACGGTGGAGCACACGGTGGAGGTGTGCCCCGCGTGGGCGGAGCACCGCCGTGTCCTCGAAGTGGCGATTGGCGGCGGCGACCTCTCGCGTCCGGCCCTGGTGCAAGCCATGGTCCGGAGCGAGACGGAATGGGACGCCGTCACCTCCTTCTGCGAAGCAGTAATGCTAGAGAAGGAGGTGGCGAAACGTGAGAGAGAGAGAACCTCACAGCGTCCCGGCCGCCGCGGGAGACGCCCCGGGCGTCGGGGGCCACCAGGTGGCCCCCGACGCCCCACTCCATCATAATTATGTTCTGTTGAATCGAACCAAATCGATTATGTAGCACATCCCTAATGTAAGTGCGTGTGAGCAACCCTATGGTTGCCATAGTGTGTTGATTCCTAATTCAATTACTATGTAAAAAGCAAATGTCGGTTTAGTATTCTAATATAAAATATTAAGCTGAAGCGTATTCGTTAAGCCTTAAGCCAAAAGAGGAAACAGTAAAAGTAAGTTCCATGAAAATGACTTGCTTCCTCGATCAGAGTTATTACTGATCATTTCACCGTCAGAACTTAAACAAGTGCGGGGATGCAAGACATCAAATCAACATTATGCAACGATTGAAGGAAAAAGAGAAGTGACAGTGTTCAAAGAAAACGAAAAAAATAATTTAAATGACACATTGTTTATTCCTGATTTGACAACCAACCTATTGTCAGTAAGTAAAATAACTGAAAAAGGATATAAAGTTATTTTTGAAAAAGAAAAGGCATATAATTATAATGGAAAATGATGGAACAATAATACTGACAGCAAAGAAGAATAACGATCTAAACTACCTCGAATTTGATGAATCAAATGAGACCGCAAAATATACACGCACAACTGGAAATGATAACAAAATCATGCAGTGGCATCGAAAATCAATGAAAGAGATTTGTTTAGGATGGCAAAAGAAGAATTGATGTATGAACTTGATGTAGGTGAAGGAAAACTTGATAATTGTGAAACCTGTCTAAAAGGAAAACTGTCAAGATTGCCATTCCCGCGTCATGAGGAAATATACAGTACCGAACCATTGCAAATAATCCATAGTGATGTATGTGGTCCATTGGAATATGAGTCTATAGCTGGATATAAGTATTACGTAACGTTCATTGATGATTAGGTATACCAGGTACTGTTGCATATATTTTATCGCACAGAAAAGCGAAGTATTTGAAAAATTTAGGGAATTTAAAAGTAAGGTGGAAATTTTTACTGAGTTAAAGATAAAGAATTTGCAATCAGATAACGGAAGGGAATACGTTAATAAAATATTTGACGATTATCTGAAACTGCATGGGATCCAAATAAGGTTAAGTACTCCTTATACTCCGCAACAAAACGGAATCAGCGAGCGCAAAAACAGGTCCCTGATGGATAATTCCAGATGCTTAATGATAGAAGCAAATACACCAAAGCAATTGTGGGCAGAAGCAGTATATGTATACTGCCAACTATTTAATAAATAGAAGTCCATCCAAAGCACTGAAAGGAGAAACACCATTCAAGAAATGGGTTGGACGAACTCCATCAGGAAATCACCTTCATATTTTCTGAAGTAAAGCTTTTGTACTTCAGAAAAGAAGAAAGGGAAAACAATCGGCAAAAGCTACACCCGGTGTATTTATGGGTTATGCTAAAAACGTAAAAGGATTCCGAATTTACGTTCCTGAAAAGAATTCTGTAATAATCAGCAGGGATGTTAAAACCATAAACTAAATGTTTTATGAAACAAAAGAAACTACGACAATTTTGTTGAAGAATCGGGACAAATACCTGAGAAAGAAATACAAACTAAACAAATAAAACAAAAGAAAAATCTGAGCACTGAAGTAATTGGAAATATTGAAGAAAGAATTTATATGAAATTGCCTAATTACATAGAGAGATATGTAAGAGAGATACTAGTTGCTGAGTTTGAGTCTGATGATCTAACCGTCTACATTAGAGCAAAAGAGGTTTTAACAGATTTAAAAAGCATAGAAGGAGAAAAAGGCTCTTTAGGGACTTAAGCAGGCAGGGAGACAATGGTATATCAAACTGGACACAGTATTAAAAAATAATGGCTTTCAGGCAACAAAAGCAGAACCCTGGGTATACACATACACAGAAGGAGGAGTGCGTGCCATTATTGGAATATATGTCGATGATATATTACTTGCCTGCTCATGTCAAAAGAAGTTGAAAGAAATAAAAGAAATGCTAAGTCAAAAGTTTGAAATGAAAGATCTGGGAAAACCAAAATGCATACTTGGCATAGAAGTATCATACAAAAACTAGGAAATTATTATTAAGCAAACAAAGAAAATAGACGATGCTTTGAAAACATTTAAAATGGAAGAATGCAAGTCTACTACTGCACCAATAGAACCAGGCATTGCACTAGAGTCAAACAAGAAGGAAATAGTAGGTAGACCTGCCTTACAAAAATTTGATTGGCCCGTTAATGTTTTTAGCTGTAGCTACAAGGCCAGATATTGCATTTTCTGTAAGCTACTTATCGCAATTTAATGACTGTTTTGATGAAACACATTTTAAAAGTGCAAAACGTGTTTTAAGGTATCTGAAGGGTACAAAAGATATCGGTTTAAATTTCAAGAAGACTGGAAATAAACTATATGGCATGGCTGATGCTGATTGGGGTTCATGTAAGATAGACAGAAAGTCCTTTTCCGGATATTTTTTTTAATTTGCTGGAGCTCCTATCAGCTGTTAAAGAAGCAGCGTATCTACGAGCATTGTTCAATGAAATAAATATAAAACAAGAAAAGATACTAATATTGAATGATAATCAAGGAGTGAGAAGGAGTGTTGAATCGAACCAAATCGATTATGTAGCACATCCCTAATGTAAGTGCGTGTGAGCAACCCTATGGTTGCCATGGTGTGTTGATTTCTAATTCAGATACTATGTAAAAAAGCAAATGTCGGTTTAGTATTCGAATATAAAATATTAAGCTGAAGCATATTCGTTATTTTCACTTCTTCCCTGCTTGCCGCTCCCAACTCCAACATCTTCGCGCGCCGCGAGCGGCGACCGCGCTGGCATACCTGCAGAGGTCAGTCGAAGTCCGCGCTCGAGCACTCTTTACATATACCTACTAGACGACATACCCGCAGCCTCACTATTAGACTTTTGGACTTCTAGTAACTTCCAAAACTTTTCTTAATATTTTTTATTTTATTGAAAAGTTTAACTAAGGAACATTAACGTTTTTAATTAAATTGTTTTAATTCCCAATATCGGGTAAGTGGCTAAGTGTTAACAAATTCACGCAGTGCTTATTTTTAAATGTCATGTCAAGGTCAATGTTCTGCAAATTAGTTCATCATCTTTTTCCTAGACATCAGTTTAGCTATTATTTCAACCATGCTACATCAATGTTTTATGTATGTAAATATTAATTTAAAAGTGCTTCACACCTTTTTTCTCTTTTCTTTTTATCTCTGTAAACTCCGCTTCTGAAGGTGACCTCTACACACATTCGCCCTAAGCGCAATAGTACCCATCCCTACGCTTGCGCTTACGCTGCTGTAGTCACCGTCAGGAGATGATAAGCGGAGAACCCCATATAATATTCTGGACGTAAATTCCAGGAACCAAAGCTCGGGTTTTTTTTTGACCGGGTTTAACCCGTGTGTGCCGTTGCCGCGTCACCTGGCAACACTCGCCACCGACGAGTCGCCTTCTCCGGCATCCGGCATCCGACGACGCCTGTACGGGCATCGGGCATCCGGCACCACTACCGCCTGCCCTGCGGGACCTGCATCCTGCTCCTCGGCTCCAGCGTCCATACAGCTACGCGCAAGCCAGCGCAGTACTTGACGCGCCTACCTCCATGGACAGAAAATTTATGACGGGCTTAAGAGACCTACGACCTATTTTTTAATAAAGACAGTTTTTCTTCAAACTAAATAATCAACAACTCCTAAGCTACAAAAGGTTAGTTTCGTATTATGTATGACCAGTCGCGATCAAATATGACGTCATTGGTTGTCATAGTGGCTGTTAGTCACCGTAACTCATTTTGACAGACGCTTTCGTATCGATACTTATATTATTTCGATTATGTAAGCATTGTGAACAACAAATTGATGACGACCGAGTTTGAAGTGGCTTTCGTGAAAGACGTTACACCGTACCCGGGCTGTTAGTCACCGTAAAATGATATCCACTCAGTGCGATACGTAATATCAATATTATGACATTCTCTTTTGTCATCAAATTTCGGTGTACAACCGAAGCTTGATAGTAACTTGATATCAGAAAGATACGTAATAGTCCTACTGTAGGACTATTACGTATCTGTCCGTCAAAATGAGTTACGGTGACTATGGGTTCTTACAGACGAGCGGCACGTTGACAACTGCAGATAAACTGCAGCCATCGCAACCTTTCGATGGCTGTCGTCGACGCTTGCAGTTGTGGCGTCGGCGGCTGCCGCCAGCGCGTCGACGGCAGCCGTCGACACATATTTACGCGGCATGCCACAACTGCAAGCGTTGACGGCATAACGGCAGATAAACTGCAGCCGTCGCCACCTGTCGACGGCTGCAGTTTATCTGCCGTTGCTAACGTGCCGCTCGTCTGTAAGAACCCTATCAGAACGTTAGTTCTCTATATAATCTGTGCCTATCAGCTACGATGACAACCAATGACGTCATATTTGATCGCGACTGGTCATAATACCTAATTCGAAACTAACCTTTTGACAGTTAGTTGATAGACACTAAGCCCAGTTACTATCATTTCGAGCTGTCAACAGAGATACGTAATTGGCCGCACCGCACGCACCACAGTCGCCGCATCGCATTCGAATTCTTCTATGCAATCTCGCACATAGAAATAGACGATTGCATAGAACTTTAAATGAATACCATATACTATACCTACGAAGAATTCGAATGCGGCGACTGCGATGCGGCTAGGTCTGCGTTCACCTAATTACATTTTTTTTTTTTTATAGATATAGTTATTGAGCGAGCGGCGAGCGAGCCAAAGAGTAGATTATATGATATATGTATAGACTATAGATTACTCACTCTGAAGTTGGAGCGAGCACTGAATTCCTTTTGGTAATTAATTTGGTCTAACTAGTATTTTTTTACTCTTTGACTGGGACGTAAATGTGTGAACCATGGTCCAACAATTATTGTGACATATTCTTTAAATTACTCTAAGTCTCAAATTAAAAAAAAAACTGTATTCAAGTGTTACTAACAAGCATAACACCTAACCAGTGGTAATATAATATAAATATTTCTTTCTTGAGATGTTGACATAAGGTTATTTTGAGGTTATCTTTCTTACCTAACACCTTCATTCCAGGACTCGTAAAATCAATAAACAGAAGGCATGGATGAATACACAAGAGAACCTTGCCCTTGGCGTATTTTGGACGATTCCGGTGGTGCGTTTATCATGGGAGCTATCGGTGGTGGCATATTTCATTCGATAAAGGGTTTTAGGAATGCACCTGTGGGATTGAGTAGAAAAATGGTATGTTCTTTACCAAATTGTGAAAAAGTATCATAAAATGCCGTTTGGTGGTTGTTTTAATGTAGACCTATTTTTAGCTTGGAAGTGTAGCAGCATTGAAAGAGCGCTCTCCTATTGTGGGTGGTAACTTTGCAGTTTGGGGCGGTATGTTCTCAACCATCGATTGTTCTCTAGTATACTTGAGGCAGAAGGAAGACCCCTGGAACTCCATCATGAGTGGGGCCCTCACTGGTGGGATTCTTGCAGCTAGGAATGGTAAGTATTTTGAATATGAATTAGATATTTGGTGATTTTAATAACAGACTGTGAACTGTCAATTGACAAATACACTACTTAGTGAGTGATAAAATTCTTAAACATAATCAAGGCCATGCTAAGCAGGCAGATGATCAAAAAATGGAACCATCACCCTTGTCCCATTCTATTTGGCTTGGTTGCCAACATAATTCATTTTCTTTGTCTATTCTTCCCTGTCATAAATTGCGTCATGATTTACTTCCTCTTTCATATCATTCCTCACATAATCCATCCATCTTTTGTTTGGCCTTCCTCTTCCTCTCCATCCATCAACATTCATGTCCATCACTCGTTAAGTCACACGATCATCCCTCTTTACATGTCCATACCAAGGACCAAGACAAACAACTTATTTATTTTTTTTGTAACAATATAGGTACTCTTTACTTTATCCATTCTTGTCACTCCACACATCCATCTCATTCTCATCTCCGCTACATGCAATTGCTTTTCATGAAATTGAACAGTTACTATTTAATTTCAATTCAAACAATAATGTGATATCATCTGAATATAAAAGAACGGACTGAAACTTGAAAGATAATTTGTATACTAATCTGTTGATATGTTTTCTAATGTCTTCCTATTCATAATTCCAGGTGTCCCTGCGATGGCTGGCAGTGCTCTTGTTGGTGGCATTCTTCTGGCATTAATAGAAGGCATAGGTATAATGTTCTCCAGGATCACAGCAGAACAGTTTAAACCACAGCAACCAATATTTGAGGACCCTACAGTTTTAGGTAACCAAGGACAAGCACAGAGTCAAACTTTCCAGTAGTTTAGGTGTTAAGAGCATGATTGTTATGGTTGTACAGCCTTACATATATCACAGTTTTGAATATAATTAATATAATCGGTTTAACCTTACAAAAATTCCAGTAGTCTAAATTGTCATCATTAGTCCGAATTCTCTATTTCACAAGTAGATACATATAAATTTATATTAAGTGATAGATATACCATTAATAACTATTTTCAAGGGTCAGGCTGTACAAACTAAATTGAAAACAAATCTCTAGCCAACATGGCACTGTATCAGTAAACAGAGTTGTCTCTAGAAACACTTAGTTTTTTTACGAGTGAATTATTTGCATCTGTGATATTTTCAGTCTTGTACTGATTGTTTATAATTTCACTCGAAATCATTTTGTTATAAACCCATTTGTTATTTGGTTTCAATAAAATTTTGTTCCCGCTAGCACAATGCAACATTAATTTATCAATATTCATTCGGTATTTCACAGAATATTACCTACTTGCATCACCCCTACTTAATTATTTGTTCCCATAAAGTTAGAGGGCCTGCAATATCAGTTTATAACTGGCTGACTAAGAAGATTATTTATACCATCTTCAAATTAGCTTTTAAAATTGTTAATATATGGGTAATTTTCTGTGAAATGTGTTGTGAACATAGAATTTATTTAAAGAATAAAGACTTTTTATAAATAATATTATCTTTTATTTTGTTCTTCAGGCATTATCCTAACTTAATTAATATATTTACATGTTACAAATTACTCTTTATCATCAACATAATGATAATTTTGGGGCTTAAATATTGGTACTTATAATATGGGAAAGCAAAAACAGGTTACTGTAAAATTAAATATAATATAACAAGTGTATGTTTTGAGAATTAAGAGAGGAAGTGGTTAAGTGAAAATGGAATATGTCCTGTCTCGTTCCTGTGACCTTATTTTATCCCAAGAATTTAAATCCATACAATTTTTTAAATATAGGTAGTAATCATTCATGTCAGTAATGGTACCTGAACAGTAGATGACATACACTGATATGGTAAACCAACTTCAAGATTTGGTAGTTCACTCATTCAATATTTACATGCAAGAGTGACACATCTTTACCAGGGTCACCTGGTGGTAAACCCCTAGCTAGAGTAAAGGTTAACCTGTATAATAGGGTTAATCAGCCTACAGGGTGTAAACAGACCCTTCACAAAGCCGTCAACCAAGCATTATGTACATCAAAATAAGTAACATAACACAGAAAATATGATACACTTATTGTTTTGAAAAAATCCCGTTTTACGGTAGGACTCAATGGAACACACTCAAAACATTGTGCTGATAGAAGAATTAACTAGAACAGGGGTTGTGGATGTGTAAGAAGTAAAAAAACTTGCATTAACTCTATCTAGAAGGTTCCAAGGTATGGTCTAGATCAAAAAAAAAATTATCACAATGACGGCGAGAACAACTGCCTTTCGGCTTTGTTATGGGTCTTACACCCTTTTTATTA
This sequence comes from Xestia sexstrigata, assembly GCA_941918905.2. Taxonomy (NCBI): domain Eukaryota; kingdom Metazoa; phylum Arthropoda; class Insecta; order Lepidoptera; family Noctuidae; genus Xestia; species Xestia sexstrigata. Next base: position 21,092,871 of record OW799208.2, read on the forward strand.
ACTGGTCTATCATTTATGTACATAAAAAGTATACAAGAAAGTGACTGCAGTTGGCCCACGTCCGGTGTGTCGTCTCTTTCACGCTAGTTAATCAGCAATATTTAAATGGTTAATTAATCATTTAGGTTATACAACTTTACATTTAACCAGTTAATTTTATATTAAATATTGGCCAGAAACACAAGACATTGGCACACTTTTCTGATAGGTCCACAAAATAAAATAAAATAAACTACATCACATAATTCACATATTATGTACCTATACCTCTACAAAGTATTTTCAGACGAAACAGGACGCTGAGAACGGAATTACACATATGATGCAATTAGGTAGGTATGTACCAATGTTAATTTTCTAACAATGTTTTTACTTTCTCATTTTATGGCTTACAAAAACCTAATGTTTAATTTTATAATATTCTAGGTTGGGGGCAATGTGCGAGTTAAAAAGTATGAAGATCACTTCTATGGATGTAAATTAACAGGTCTGTTTTGTACGGCGGTATCGCCCATTTTTCTGATTTCTTTGATAACGTGGGCTAGTACTTCAGGATCAACGCCCAGTTCACACAGTCTTATGCAAATTGAAAGAGTATCGGCGTCTAACCCTGTGCAGAGGAGTTGTGATATCTGATACATCATTTGAAAAGCTTCACGAGCTTGACCCACCTGCGCATTCTTTTCTGATGTCATTTTGATTTCCTGAAACTGAAAACAGCAATTAATAAATCAGAATTTAATATATCAGAATTTTATAAATACAAGCAGTACGGTAAAGGTGCTGTACCTACTTTAATGTTAGAATGATAGTAAGAATTAAATCTTAATTTATAGGCGTTTATGTACTTCTTTGTAGTAAAAACAGATTTTACGGTTACATTAACTTCGAATTTCACATCAAAACAATATTAACTGATCTCCTGAGTCCTGTCCATATATTACTTTACTCTATGGTCCTGTCTATTGATTCAGTCATAGAGTATATAACCTTTTCAGTTAGCCAGCCCTACGCAGTGCACAGATTAGATTTAAAACTTGTTCTACACTGCATGAGTTTTACTTCAGTGTTGCCAGCCCGGTCTTATAAAAATAAAGTTTCGTTCAATAGATAAAATAGTAACCTTTTAATTAGTTAGAAAATTGGGTAAAAAGGGGAAAATTGGGATAGGTTGTGGACCACTTAATAGGTATACTCTCAGACAGCATGGCTGTACTGCTAGCACTAAACAACCACACAGTCAACTTTGGGTTAATACACGAGTGTCACCAACGCCTGAACTAGGTTGGTAATCTCAATAATATAACCATCCAATGGATCAAGGGACACAGCGATTCCCGTGGCAATGATGCGGCGGACAAACTCGCTAGAAGGGGATCGAGCATGGCAGCGGTGGGACCCGAACCTATCGTACCACTCCCTTTCGGATACCTACGCACACTGGTAAGGAACCGAACTAGTGAACAACACCACAAGCTATGGCTAGACCATGGCGAGTGCAGGCAGGCCAAGGAAGCACTTCCTACAATCGACGACCGCCTCTCCAAACGCGCGCTTCGGTTGACCAAACCGCAATTGCGCACAGTTACAGCCGCCATTACTGGACACGGCTCGTTTAAAGAAACACCTCTTTGTCATAGGTAGGAGTTACAGACAGCCCCCTGTGCCGTGCCTGCATGGAGGAAGATGACAGCAGCAGCTTTTGCACTGCCCAGGGTTTGCAACATACAGGTCAAAGTACTTCGGTAACCCAGGTAAGTACTCTCCGCGAGATTGTCAGCAACACCAAGACGCTGCTGGCCATTCTCGGGGAGCTAGGGTGGATCGAATAAATTTCCGACCGCGATACGCGCTTTGACGTGGAGTTGCGGACACCAGCCCGCTATACAATACAATACAATAGTTATTAAATAACCTTCATCCATTTTTACTATGTGTATAGTTTTTTTTTTCTGTGCAGTATTATTATGTATAATGTTGGTAATATTTTATGTGCCACCGTAGTGCGTAAACTACTGAGCCAATTTTGATGAATGTGTGTAATTCTTATGCTACATTTATGGTAAACCAAATCAAATTAAGACGAATGCTACAGATACATCACAATTTGTTTTGCTGTATATCGTTTATAAACAGTATATATGTACATAACATACAATGTTGAAAGCTAAAATACAACTACGACAAACCGGCAACGAAAAAATATGTATTCATTCACAAGACATTGATGCGATTTTTTTCGGTTGCACGTAACTGTAATACATTTTATTAATGACGTGATTCCGGTTTTAATACGAAAACCGAAAATAAACACGTTTTATTGCGCGCGGTGAGCCGGATGAGGTGTAGTGCACAAACAGTTAGGGCTTTCGCACACTACTATTTCTAAAGGCTGATTGATACTTTAGGGTAGCCCGCCAAATTCAAATTTTCTTAGGTTTTTTGTTATTTGCGGGCCAGTGCTAGGTTGTATGTTGATTAAAATATTGTTCGCGACTGTAAGACGTAGGTATGTAGTTACAAATTTATAACCATCAATACAACCCTCCAAGTTCAGGTCGAGGAATGATCTTTAAGACGACGAACGTGTGGCACAGGTGAGACAACAAATTATCAGAAATCCCAGAAAAACGGAAACTGTCACTTCTTTGGTATCATCATCATCATCATCATCATCATCATCAGCCTATAATGTTCCCACTGCTGGGACTTGGCCTCCTCTCAATGAGAGGGAATGGGCTATAATCCACTACGCGGTTCTTCGAATTTTTGGTTCTAGGACATGCCGGTTTCCTCACCATGTTTTCCTTCACCGTTTTGAGAGCAGTGGTGATGAAATAAATTACACAAAGTAATGCGCCTGTGTGGGTTCGAACCCACGACTTACTGTTCGAAAGTCGGGGCCGCCACCACTGGACCACCGCTGCTCTCTTTGGTATACTGCCGTACCTATGATTGACGAGTTTTTGGTCCCGCAATAGGGATATGGGGATATAGGGATATGCACGTATTTTTTTTTACTTACATCAATAAAATACAGTACTATCAACCCAAGAAAAGTATTAAAAGTTAAGTCCAACTACTGCTTGTCGCATAAGAACAATATTAAACTCCTGCAATTTTCTACGACAGTTCAAACGTCCGTAGCTCTCGCGGCCATGATGTGACGTCATTTACCACAATCTGTCTTGTTTACATCTAATTTTTTTGCCCATATTAAAATAATTTTACTAATTGTATGTTGTGTGTCAAGTAAAAATTGCAATAACAATATTATAATAAAATCTTAGTGAAACTTTAAGTACTTTTCAACTTTAACAACTTTAAAAAATGTTATTACAATGTAAAAGACTATCTAGAAGAAAAAGATGTTGTATTTTGATTATAGAATTTATTTGTTCAATACTTTTATGATGGATAATATAATTACTATGACATATGACATTATTAATTTTCATGACATTGTTATTACTTGTAAATTACTAATTCAAATTTAATTATGTGTTTTAATTGTGTGTATTTTGACCATCTTTATCCTAAATGACATTGTAACTTAATAACCTCTGAATAAGAATAAATTCTAATTTAATGTAAATGTTGCTAACCTAATGTTCCTAACATATTTGCACACCTAGCATGGTTATAATACAGTGTACCTTATGAACCTTTTGTAACATCCTCTGAACCTGTGTTATGCAAATAAATGATTTGTATTTGTATTTGTAATCCACATACCGTAACTGCCCTACAAGAAAATATCCGGCGTGAAATCGCTGCTATCCCCCCAAAGCTTTGTTCATATTATTCATATTCATTTTATTTTGCGTACCATAAGTTTAAAAAGATGTTACAATGGGCTTACAGCTAAGATCAATTATGGACCCTGTTCGTGCGTACTTGCCAAAGTGAGGGTTCGCTTACAAGAGTGTATTACGAGAAATGGACATGATTGCAAGACATTACTTTTAAGAAGTAAAATCCGCAGACTCCTGTTACATTTTGAAAAAAAAAAAAAAAACTGTACTCTTATTCGTTATTTAATTTTAAATAGAAAAATTTCCGCTAGACACCAGCGGATTCGCCCGCGTGAATGGGATCTTACTACCGGGATACAAAGTGTTAATCCAGGTTATAAACTATCTGTGTGCAAAATTTCATCCAAATCCGTTCAGTATTTTTTGCGTGGAAGAGTAACAAACAATCATCCATACATCCATAGTTCCATACTCTACTCGACTATCAATCTCATCCAATTTCGCGTGGAGTTTATTTCGGTGGGTAAAAATAATGGCGCGCGTAGGTATAAGCTTGAAACAAAATTGTTTAAGGCTGATGCTCCAGGGTAGCCCGCGAAATTGCACGTTTTTTGCAATTTTCAGGCCAGTGCTAGCTTGTAAGACGTATGTAGTTATAGAATTATTATCATCAAAATCATCAATACAACCCTCCAAGTTCATAAAGGTGTAGGAAACAAAAAAAAAGCAGAAAAAGTCATTTCTACACCTTTATGAACTTGGAGGGTTGTATTGATGATTTTGATGATTATAATTCTGTAATTATATACGTCTTACAATCGCGAACAATATTTTAATCAACATACAACCTAGCACTGGCCTGCAAATTGCAAAAAACGTAAGAAAATTTAAATTTCGCGGGCTGGTTGGAGCATTCACCTTAAGTTGTGCTTCAATCAATGTGCAATGGGGTGGGCAACTGGTGGAACTAATAGCGCTAGCATCGCATGAACCAAACATCGTCATTGGTTGAAAATCTGTCAACGTAATTTCATATTTCAAAATAATATGACCTAATTGGTCAGATTGGGTCTAAGCTATGGACGCGCCATCTACAATCAGCTTTGACCAGCCTTCTCCATTGAAACTAGCGCGGGAAGTGTTACGAATTTCACGACGCTCTGTATTATTTTCTATTTTTATATCAGTGCGTCTGCACTCCCAAAAATAGACGTTCAAGTTTTGAACACAGTATATTGTACATTCTCTCGGCTTTTGAACGTAATCCTTTGCAGTGCGTTTTTTTCAGTACAAATTAAAAACCTACCCAATGGTGAGTAAAACTTTTTGATATTTAAGAAAATTGACGACTCTTGTCCATCTCTTGTCAGTTGAATTTCATTTTTGACAAAATTCTTAATAAGATAGTGAACTACCTCTACGAATTACATTGGTTTATATTTTATACATTCAATATAAAACATGGACTGTTGTTAGTGATCTACCTACTATGAGATCTATATGGACTAAAGTCCGTGGTTACGAGAAAGCACTGAGGGTAATTTTGGCTTTTAACTAGATACTTATAAGCAGCGAAAAAGCGCAAACGTAATTTCTACTTTTTCAATGCGCGCTAATCTTAGTAGTAGAAAATAGCTTGCATTCATTTAAATATAGATTAAACTGGACGTATATTGAAGATGTTGTGTTGAAGAGACTGTAATGACCGTTTTCACTCGTGGATAATTTTCAGAAATTTGGTTAGTATTTCCTAACCTACATACCACAGGTACGTAGGCACTTTAAAACACTAAAAATATTAACTTTATAGACTTAGCTACCTACCTAAATCAATACGTGCCTCCAATAATTGGTTAAGCACTTTGGATAAACAGGCCTCAACGCTTCGGAACTAAGACTAACAAGACAAACAACGATGACTCGACTTTACCAAAGTGACATTTGGCAGCAACATTAGGTACTTGTAAATACAGTTTGGAAGCCTCCAGCCCACCAGACTCACTGTGAGTGTGCTTTGCGGGAAGACAAAATCAATAATAACCAAAAAACTGCTCACATTCATGTTTCTCGTGTGTTTTCGGGGTTTCACAGCGAGAGGCTTGACGAGTCATAGAGCGTGAAGATAGCACGACACTCGGCTATTGTATGCTCTGTGCGACTTAAGAGGAAGCATTTTTCCTTTCTTTATTGCTACAGTACGATTTTTTTATATTGTTAGGTACCTTCCGTCCTAAGTTAAGCTTTAGGTACCTACTGGATTAATACTATCCTGTGCCTCTGTCACAACAAAACTTAGGTACCTATCATACCTATGCATTTGGTTTGCGTCGTGACTCGTACAGGCTATTTTCATTGTATGGTAAGTAGGTATCTATACCTGCCTACATATTTATGATAAACAAGGTAGGTACCTAAAATAAACAGTGTAGTTATACCTACTCGTACATGCATACATCCACGATACATCAAAACTATACTTAAACAATAATTTGCACTAGGTACCTACCTAGTGCAAATTATTGTTTCGTACAGGCTACGGCAGGTGACGTCGCGGTCGCTAGTTATAGTGCAGTCTCTTGAACCTTCGCCTATTTTTTTTTTTTTTTATCATTGGATATTGGTAGGTATTATATGTAAATCTTCATGACGACTATAAAGTTTCGCATTCGTTTAATTTGATCTTGTGTAGGTACGTAAAAAGGTATGATTCTGAGACCAGCTAAAATCATTAGGACCTACCTAACAAATAAACCTGCATAGGGACTCAGCTAAGAGGAATTGAGAATGTTTAAGCGCTAGCCACACATGTTGACACGTTGACACAACTGTTTGACACGGAGCTATGTGAATTTGTTCGTACAAAACACGTCAGAGCCGAGTTCCCGGAAAGGTGTGGATAGCGCTTTACTGCGTAGGTGTTCTAATAGTAGGGGTTCTGAACCTGAACAGGTTTCTAACTTTATGACCTGAATATTATTTTGTTTCCAGGCAGACCAAGTTCAGAGCCAAGGTCAGGAGTCTGGTGAGCTAGGGGGCGGTGAAGGAACCCTTCCAGCACAACCTACCGACCAATTACCAGTCAGTGCTGAACACAGCAAAATTGTAAGTGAAATAGGTTTTAGCGGGCTAGGTTATCAAAGCGGGCGGGTCAGAAATCTGCAGAATAAAGCAGTGTTTAAAATGAGAGGATCATCTTATCTCGCATTATTGCAAGAAAAGATTTCCTATTATGTTATGGCCCAAGTGATTAATTGGATATTATTCATAATAATACGGGCAACCCGGGGGATTTTGATTAAAACAGTTTAAATAATGAATAATTAGCCCAGGCATTATGAACAATGTCTAGCACCTATTGGGCACGATATAAACATTAAAATAATAATGTTTAGTCCGAAAATTACTTAATTAAAACGCAAATTTAGTAATCAGACTCGTAGCTCGGAGGAGCTTGTGGCTAAATAATAACAGCCGCTCGGGTCGATCGTTAGGTTAAGCCGTGTTAGTCTAGGTTGGTCTGTGGATGGGTGACCACCCATTACATACCGAGTTTCGTCCGTGCCTCGGAAAGCACGTTAATCTGTTGGTCCCGGCTGTCATTTGTAGATCTTTGATAGGTAGTCAGAGGCTCAAAAAGTCACAACCAGTCTTACCAAGGGGTATCGAGGGGGTACCCAGTACTAACTGGGTTGTGGAGGTCAGATAGGCAGTCGCTCCATGTAAAAATACTGGTATTCAGCTACATCCGGTAAAACTGGAAGCTGACCCCAACATAGTTGGGAAAAGGCTAGGCGGATGATGATGAGTAATCAGACTCGTAATTAGAAAGGTTATCAGGCTAGGACTCAACACTAAAAGCACGGTAATATTATAATACAGTACTCCAACTTCATACAAACGGACAAAACGCGAGCTATACCTACGCGCCTCGATCTCGCCACGGTAAGGTACAGTAGTGTAACTCGGCCGCATGATAGAAATAAATGCCTACAGCCGCGCGGTACGTAAACATGCGTTAAATTTGATTTATTTAGTGTGCATAATTTGAGTGCAAGTCAGTATTTTTGGTTTAACTTTGAAATATTTTGATCGAAAAAAGGGAATATACAGATATCGATTTAAATACATGTCACTTCATACAAACGGACGAAACGCGAGCTATACCTACGCGCCTCGATCTCAGGGTGCGCTCGGGGCGCAGACAGTCACGGTTGTACCGCAGTGTCGAACGGACGGTGTGTTGTTTTTTTAACAAAAACCGCGCGATTTTTTCTCTAAAAATCAGTTAATATGACGAGTAGGAAATATTGTACTGTTTTTGGTTGTATGAATTCGTCAATAACGCATCCAGACATAAGTTTTTTTAAATTACCTGGAAACTCTGAAAGGTAAGACTATAAAATAATTTTACTTACTAGTAGGTAGGTACAAAATGTGTGTCTTTTTAATGGATAAGTATTTCCTTTTATCTCACGAAAAAAAAGGTGTTTGGATAAAGCAAATAGAGTAACATGTTTTTTAAATTAAATCTACCAATCAAAAAACAACACGCATTTTTATTGAACACTTCCTATTCAATATACAAAGTATTTCATTTATTTATATAAAAGGATATTTACAATCACAAAACTAAATAGAAACAGAAAGTAGGCAAATGTAATTAAAATGCTGGAGACGGGCAGCCCTAACGCATGTTTACGTACCGCGCGGCTGTAGGCATTTATTTCTATCATGCGGCCGAGTTACACTACTGTATTATTATAATATTGCCGTGCTAAAAGCCTATTATAGGGCACCTCGAGTAAATGGGTGAGGTCAGGTTGTCGGTTTGGTGCCCGGAGGCGGGCTGCGCCTTATCATCTCCCCACAGTACTGTCCAGTACGGTATGCGTACCCAAATTTTCGAAGATATGTGACATCTCGCATTGGGCCCGCGTGGTGGATTGTAGGCATTAGGTATAGCCCGTTCGGGCCCGTTCTCTTTCATAGAGAGGAGCCCGTGTGTCCCAGCAGTGGGAACATTAAAGGTTGATTAAGCTTAAGCTACAACTAATCTTACTTATAATGTTAATAGATTGAACCTTCGAGCGTACAGCACGATATAAAACCTGAAGAAACAAAGGTACAACAAGAAGTAGAAGACAGCAAGCCTGCTGAGCACAGCGACACTACACCGGAACTTAGCGAACTGGCTATGAACGTGAAAGACAATGTAAGTTATCATTAAACTTTTCTTCAAAGTTGGAAATGCATTCTGCGGCTGCATAATGCAAAGCTAGAATGAATGCGCGGTGAGGCGGTGAGGCTGACTACTGTGATACGACTAGGTACACACACAGTGTATCGGACTTGTTGCAGTTCGTTTCAAAATGTAATTTTTTTTACAGGGTGATTGGCAGCAAAGAGAACAAGAACTCTTGAAGAAAATTGAGCAATTGGAGAAGGTAAAGCACGAGAGGACCGAAGACGGAGTTAAACTTGAGTTGAAGGTAACACAAAATCTTTTACTATTAATCAGTTGTGGCTTTGTTACTTACTGCTTCTCACAGACTCTTAGGGCATGCTAGGTACTATCTTATTATCTACCCTATCGACATTTCATTAACAGGTCCGTGAAGAAGAGATCGATCTTCTCAAAGCTAGGGTACGGAATTTGGAGACGGAATTGCAAGCAGCTTTGTCCAAACCTAGCGGCAAGAACCACGAGATGATTGAAAATATCAAACAACAGCACGAAGAGGTTTGCCCCACTTAATTATTTATTTTCATAATTTCACAAAAGTTTTCACGTAATGACATTCGATATTGTATCGTTACAGTTATTAAGCAAAGCGCGTGGCATGATCTTCGACAAGACCAAGATGGTAAAAAATCAAGAACTACAGATAGAAGCTTTAACGACGCAAGTACAGTCACTCAAGGATATCAACGTGATTACAAAAGACCTGTTGGAAATTAGAAACTCTGAAGTTAAAGCTATGGAGGTAGGTGTCAAGTTGTCAACGAAGAAACTAAGCCCGAATTTGGTGGAATTTGAAACGCTACCGCGTAAAGTGTATGTGCAATTATTGGGAGCATCTTTTATTCATATTTACCTATTAAAATGTAAGTGAATAAAAGTTATAAAATGTTCAACGGAAGTGGATGTTGTAAACTGTTGCGCGTTTTGGGAGTTGATCTACTGGCTGGGGCCAGGGCGTGTCAGAAAAAAGTAAAAATGTATGAAATGTTTAAAGCTATTCACTGTTAACTAGAGAATGCATGTAGACCGCGTTGGTTTGGGTGCAGGACAAATTTTACCATTAATCTTTGGACATCCAATTGTGTTATGTTAAATCATGTTGTGCTCCTAATCCTTGTGAGAATCTCTTGCTGTCGCCAATGTAAGCTCGGAGGGGTACCAATTTTGTGTCTGTATTCCAGGACCGCCTGCTGGCAATGGAAGCCAGGTTTAAGGCTGAGAAGGATAGATACGGATTGGTGCTGCAGCGAGCACAAACCAGCACTACCCTCAACGATGACTTGAAGAAGGAGTATGAAACACAGCTAGCTATTTTCAAGGTTGGCACATTTGTTTAGTTCGCTATTGCGAACTGACTTACAACACACGTACAAACACGAACTGACTTACGTTTCTTCAACAGGAACTGAGACAGAAATATGAACAAAGGGTACAGGCGCTGGTATCTGAAAACACGAAGCTTAAAGAAATAGCTGCTTTAAAGGCCGGTACGTCTGGCTAGAGGCGCCGGCCGGGTTGCGCAAGCTACTCCATTTATTGCAGTCATGTCGTCTATATCTGACAATACGAGTATTAACATCAATGTCTGCGTTCTTTTATTAACATCAATCTACTCACGCGTGCTTTCGTCGTTGCCGACATTTACCCACAACAATTACAGCGCGGTTATAGGTCTCCTGCCAGACTGCAACAAGTGAGGCCATATTTCTTCATTCAACCAGCAGAGCAGCACTCATCATAAAAAGCGTCAAGTGATTTTGTTCTAGGTGAAATTACTACTGTCACTTTGAATCGCTGCACTTAAAATTGTAATTATCTTCAAATTAATACAGCGTGTACCAGAAAGATGTGGTCCCGACTAATGCTACTTATAATATTATAAATGCGAAAGATTGTATTTATGGATGGATGTTTGTTACTCTTTCACGCAAAAACTCCTGAACGGATTTGGATGAAATTTTGCACACAGGTAGTTTATAACCTGGATTAAAACATAGGATACTTTTTATCCCAGTAGTAACACCTATTAGGCAGGGGGACCCATGGGACAATTATCAAACTTCACGCGGGCGAAGCCACTGGCAGAAGCTAGTTTATAAATAAATTTAATATGGGCCAGGGACAGCTGATATTTTTTTTGCGATGAGGGTGTTCATCCCATGTTTGAATGTTGTTCCGTTTGATGGTCTGTAAGTACACACCTTCCGGGTACACGCTGTATACAGGGATGACTTTTTTATATCACTTTCCAAAAAAAAATAGGTGAACGGAGTAGAAGCAAATGGCATACTTAGATTCTTTTCTTTTTTTTATAAGTCAAAAAAATTCGAAATTCAAATCATACGCATATTGCGTTTCAAAATTCGTTTTTTATTTTATTTCTTTCTTTATTCTAATATGAAAAGTTTACTTGAAATATGTAGGTAGCGTTTTTTGATGTTAGATAATTTTTTTCCAAGCTGTGGAAAAAAGAAAATAAAACTAGGTATGCCATAAGCTTCTACTCTTCTACTCCGTTCACCTAATATAGGTACTTACTACTTACCCATTTTTTTGGAAAGTGATAAAAATGTCATCCGGTATTACGGGTCAACCAGTCAACCTCGATATTTATCAGTTTAAGTGTACCCCAGACACATTTACCCACACTTTCTTAAGAACGCGTTGAATAGTAGTTAATTTAATTTAACTTATAAAATTGCATACCCATGTAATGTACAGAATTAGTATCATATATTATTTTTAATTCTTTACTCTTTTTTATGTTTGTAAACACTAATGCATGCCAAATCTTATAAGGTATCAAATTTTTTGGGTCTATCGTTTTTTACATATTCTCTGTTAATTGAGAGGTCTGGCTCTTGTGATACAGGAACTCCTAGTACAAGAGTCAGGGCTACACTGATGTAATCTAGCAATCATATGTCAATAAAGATTTATTATTATTAATTCTGACTCGTCAGACGAACGTCAATTAAGTTGGTATACCTAGACTGTTTTCATTATCATGAGATTGATGCGTTTTTTTAATATACGGGGTATGATTTTTTTTTAATGTATTAGATGTATATTTAAATAAAATATAATTTAACATTCGCAATACAAATTTCATTTCTGATCTTTTACTATACATATTAAACTATACAAGCTTAAGAGACACCGACGCTCAAACCGTTACCACGTACCTATTCAGGTGGCCTCCCAAATAGCAACAAACTAGTTGCTTAAGAGCTTTGGAGCTAATCCGATTATTCCCAAAAGCTCAAGCGCCACAGCGTGCACTGCAGACCTTATGCAGCCGCTTTGCAGCCAAAGGGGCACAACTTTTTGCAACCTACAGTTCCGTTAGAACTTCATAATAGTGGCATAAAACCGCTACAAGATCTGCAACTAATAATTAACACCACACTCTTGTGGCGCTTATTGAATGAATGACAGGTTTAACTGAACGAATAAACATAATATATATCTTAATAAACGTTTGGAGTCCGTCGCGGTGGGATCCGAGGAAGCGAGTGCCGACTGCCGCCGGCCGGGCGGGCTTCCCACGCCACACCTCCGCTCGTTCGCTGCGCAGGTCGGTCACGTCGCCAGCGCATGCCGTCTGCGTGTCAGTTGGGTGCGATTCCCAACCCAAGCCCTAGCATAATATTTATGAAAATACGCGCCTTGACGTAGAGTTGCGGACACCAGTCCGTTTTACAATACAATAATATATTAAATGAAAGGACTCGTTATGAGGATCTCAAAAATATTTTTGTTATTATTGTAAAATAAATAGTTTTGATTTTATTCATGAAAGAAGACGAAAATTGACCATTCCCACCTGATCTCCGAAACTACTGAGCCTAACATTTTGAAAAAATAACAAAATATAGTTATTGCTTATAGATTACAGGAAAACCTATAAAAATTCTATTAATTGAAAATAAAGTGGTAAACTCAATATAAATAAAAAAAAAAAAACAATTTAATTCAAGTATCACTGACTCATAATAGAAATACATAATTCACACAGTCACATTACATACACAACATTCAATTCGATCCAAGTAATAACAATTTCATTTACTTAATTCAATTACATTATAAAAAAGTCAAACACAATAAAAAATAAAATAAATAAATTAGTTAATATTAACAATTCACATAACAAATCAGGTCTGTCAGTCGCATCAGCCTGCCACATGTCGCATGCAACACTGGGAGATGATGGAGCAATCAAGCCTTCTCGCAAACGCGGCCAGCATACTGTTAGCGCTCCCCCGCACTCGCCGCACCAGCGACGTGCCTCTCTTGCGCCTAGTGGCGTGGAAGCAATCTACGCGCGCGCGTGCAAACGTAGTCGATGCAATGCAAAACCCGAGCGCCAACATCATCCTGAACGCGTTGTTGAACTGGACACGAAGGGCGCTGTATGACTTTTGCGTATAGTCAGTCCACAAGCTGCACGTGTACAGTGTAGTGCAGTAGGCTCTAAAAAGAGAGTTATTTTAACATCTTTGAAGCAACGCGCAAACCTGCGGATAACCATGTTCGCTCTGACCGACAGCGCCCTCCGCTCCCGCTCAATGTCTGCATCATCTATGTTGTTCTATGTTGTTGTCATCTATGTTTCAAGGTAGTAGTCACGAAATGTCCTAAGTACTTAAAAATGTCCACCCTTTCAAAGGGTGAGCCATTCAGCTTTATGGGTGGCATATCTCGCACTTTTCTAGATCCATCTTGAAAAACCATGCACTGACTCTTCTTGACATTATAACGCAGCCCGTGATCAGTTGCGTAATCCTCACATATACTCATCAGCCTCCTGAGTCCACAGACCGAGGCGCTCAGCAGCACCATATCGTCCGCGTAGCTGATGTTACTCGTATTAAAACAGACGCCATCGATGTGACAACCGATGTGTTGGTCGCTGAGCGCCTCGTTAAGTCCATTCACATACAGGTTAAAAATGAAAGGAGAGCTCAACCCCCCCTGCCTAACCCCACATTCCAACCTATATGGGTCCGACAACGCGCCCGCCCACTTCACGTTGTTCACCTGGTTCCCGTACCAATACTGAAAGATGTTAATATGTTCATACGGTATCTGGGATGATCTCATCTTATTCCACAAGATATCATATGAGACCAGGTGGCCTACCATGACGTCTTTAAGCAGGATCGTTTTAATCTTGTTCCAGCGTGGGTAAGAGACGGAGCTATAGAGGACGTCTAGCGCCAGCTCTTTCCCACACTGGAACAAAATTAAAACGATCCTGCTTTTAGACGTCATGGTAGGCCACCAGGTCAAAGGGTTTGGAAAGATCGAGGAAGCAAGCGTACACAGATGTTTTTCTCTCGGTGTAGTATTTAACAGCACTCTTAAGACACAATATTGCAGCTTCTGTAGACAGTCCCGGCCGAAACCCGAACTGATTATCGTGCAACTTTATGTATTTGTTTAATTGTGTATTAAGAATGCTGTCAAACACTTTTGCAACTATTGTAGCTAGAAAAATAGGTCTCTAACTACAGACCTATTTTTCTAGCTACAATAGTTGCATATATATCCGACAAATCCCCTGCTTTGTTTTTTACTACAGGCACTACGAATAGTAGTGCCTGTAGTCTACGATAGTTCTCAACATGTCAGCCGGCAGGTATGAGTGTGAAATACAAAAGTTATAGAACATAGCCAACACCCTGCACATATGAGGGCCAGCATGCTGAATATGTTCCACACCTAATCCGTCATGACCAGGCGATTTCCCATAGGAAATCGATTTTACTGCTATTGATACATCTCTGGCTGAGATTCTGGTATTAACATATTCCCCACTCACCCCTCCCCGCCCCAGTGACGAGGATGAACAGTCCCAACTAAGACCCAGTCTCCCAACAGTGATCTTACAATAAAGTTGTTTTTAAATTTATCAGCTATACCTTTCAAATCACTCGTCCCATCAACACTCAGGAGAAGACCAGGGCGTTTCCTCAAACGGTTGGTACTTTTCCAAAACCCTTTGAAATCCTTCGTGCTATGTTTATCTGCCAGAACATCCATTTGTAACTGGTTTTGATGGTTCTGACACCATTTTAAACGCGACTTAAATATTTTTCTGGTCTCACACATTTTAGTGAACATAACACCAGTAGTAGGACTACCACACAGTAACCATTCCCGAAAACTCGCCCTGGCCGCCCCGTGACTGTCGCTCACAATTCTACTCCATAGAACAATGGTTCTAGGTGGACGTTTACTCTGCTTACGCTTGCCCCCCCGCTCCCCCACCGCAGCCTGTGAAAACGCAAGCACGATGTCGGAGTACATTTTATCAATAACTGAGCTGTGAGTTGGGTCATCACAATACAGATCACCACACATGTTTATGACATTAGTTCGATATTGTGTGATGTCACTTGCGGTTTTTCTCCCCACATGACCAGATTTTCAGCAATACTGGTCGTAATTCTAAGAGGAGTCAAACGGTCTAGTTTACATTCACTTATCACGGGAAAATGATCCGACCACAGTACGTCATAATTAACGTACACATTGCACACAGAGACAACAGCTGATTGTGACATAACACAATGATCAAGCCAGCGCTTAGACCCGCAATATAAGACTGTGGCATTGTACGAAACCATCTTCACGCGAGTTCAACTCGCACTTGGCCGGTTTTTTTTTACCAACGAATTTTTTTTTTATGTGGCGGCTACAATCTGTGTAGTTTCTTTAATAGATTTCCAACTTTATCGATAAAGCATTAGGTATAAGATTGATTGGGAAAATTTAAGTTTCAGGTAGCTTATATGTGCTGGCGTCTGTGCCTACTGAATGTGTGGTGGTAACAGTTTTAGCGTCGTAGCTTACTGTGCTGGCTGGCGTCTGTGCCTACTGAATGTGTGGTGGTAACAGTTTTAGCGTCGTAGCTTACTGTGCTGGCTGGCGTCTGTGCCTACTGAATGTGTGGTGGTAACAGTTTTAGCGTCGTAGCTTACTGTGCTGGCTGGCGTCTGTGCCTACTGAATGTGTGGTGGTAACAGTTTTAGCGTCGTAGCTTACTGTGCTGGCTGGCGTCTGTGCCTACTGAATGTGTGGTGGTAACAGTTTTAGCGTCGTAGCTTACTGTGCTGGCTGGCGTCTGGACCTACTGAATGTGTGGTGGTAACAGTTTTAGCGTCGTAGCTTACTGTACTGGCTGGCGTCTGTGGCCTACTGAATGTGTGGTGGTAACAGTTTTAGCGTCGTAGCTTGCTGTGCTGGCTGGCGTCTTTACCTACTGAATGTGTGGTGGTAACATTTTTAGCGTCGTGTTTCTTCCACTCTGTATATATTTTATTTTAAGGGGACTTACTCGAGTTTGTTTGTTTTTTAAATTAAACTAAGATTAATTATGATTAAAAGTATTTATTATAGAAATTAAAACAAATGAATGATTTGTACAGTATGATGTAACTACGAGTATGTCAGTAAGTTAAATAAATGATGTTAAGTTTTTCTTTTGCTGTGAAACCGACAACGTGTTTCCAATATAACTAATTTTTTTACCTTTACTACAAACCTGATAGGCAGGTCAGTCATGGGATGATCTGATATTCTGATCATACTGGGTCATTTTACAAAAAGCTTTTATCAATTAGGCACAAGTTTTACTAAAAATTAAAAATAAGTAAATTAACATTTTTCCAAATTGAAAGCTGTGTAGTGTCAGCACTATCAGCTATATCAGGGAATCCTGTGGTATAATGATACGAGAATCGGACATGCATTTCAAAGTTATGTACAATTAATATCTAATTAAAATTAAACACTTTCATTCTTCATTATTTAAGATTTAAGCTATGCACTCCAACAATCAACATCTCTCTTCGAAAATATGAACGTAAAAGAACAATCAATAATATCTATTGGATAATTAAGTAGGTCCCTATTTGGTTACAGAGTCAAGGTCAAGGATAAGGAGCCCCCTAGAGATGGGCTCCATAGATATTTATACGTTTAAGTTACTGTTAGAAGGTGTATTTGTCGTTAATTCGGGACGAATCATGATTGCCAAGGCGCTTAACTACCGAACTAGGGAATGTAAAAATAAGAACGCTCATAGAAACATTAACTGAGCCAAATAACTAAATAATAATGTATCTAACTAAGCGTACAAAGTACTAATCGTAACTAAAGATATTAGAAAAATCTTCGTCTTCACATTCATCACTTTGCTTGTCTCTTTTAACCGACTCATGCAAAGTAGTTAAAATCCAACAGGATCCTCCATCCTGTACACTGCCAACACTTTTCTCTCCTACAACTGCCTTGACTTCCGAGGAATCTACATCGACAGGCAACTCCGATAATTGTTTATCCTCGTAATTTAAAATGTTAAAAGCGACTTGTCCGTTCTCCATTATTAACGGCGAAAAGAAAAACCTCTGACTCTCGTCTGTTTCTTCTTCAGAATCCTTCTTGCCCCGAGCCTCTCTGACACCGTCCTCCCCAGCCGTCGGAGACAGCTGTAAATATTTAGCGCTGTCGATGTTATACAGTTTGAAGAAGACGTTATTATCATCCCATATTGGAATCATCTTCCAGCCCAATTTCTTACGGGACCTGTAGTTGTCATCTCCCCGCGCTTTCGATGTTTTAGGTTCTAAAATCAGAGCCTGACTGTTTAGTTTGTTAATTATGGCCATACAGTCTCCTTCGAAAATGTGTTGAAATACAGAGGGGAAATGCTCACTCACAACTTCTTTGTAATCGTTGTTCCATAGTTTGTAAGCGTACGCGATGACATTTCCGACCTTATTCTGGAGGAGTTTGTTAATGACGTCACCTAGAGCTCCGCCGCAGAGCGTGTCAGTCAAACAACCGGTCAGTATGACTGCGGCCTCGAAATCACCTTTAAAAACATATAGATACAATTCTCTTTTGAGTTCTTTGATACCCAAGTATGCTCTATAACAAGTTTTCCAGTAAGTTAATTGTAGTTTATCTGGTAACAAGTAAATAGGGCAGTAAAATAACTGTTTCATGTTCCTTAGTTCGTGGCAGAGCATTTCAAATGAATTCATATCGTATCCATAAACAATTACTTTACCCCGATCACTATTCATTAGACGAGCAATATCTGTAATCCCAGTTTTTGACACATCACGGTTGTAAAGGTTCACAGTGACTGTAAGGACAGAATTATCTTTTATGTAACTACCGGTACAATATTTATCTAGCGGGATTCTGTTAGGAATCCTTCTGCCGTCATCCGGACCTCCATCAACTAAATTATACTCAAAGATAGCATTGTAACAGTCGGGAAACCCAGTGGTGCCTGTGGTGAGATTTTTTCTCCCCTCACCAAAGTAATCAACATGTTCAATTAGATTTTTAACACATAACGGTATCTTTAGTAGTTGTCCGCCTAGTCCGCTTAGGGACGGCAATTCAGAATAAGGATACAGTTTGTCCTTGTTGGTTTTATAGTATGGGGGATTGGCTTTTTGCCACTTGTCGGCCATTGCACTTATTTAATGTTTAAGGAACTTATACTGTATTTCCAATATCTGAAAACAAAAAAGAGAAGATATTATTTTCTTGAACTTCCTGTCGACACCGTCCGCTTTGCAATTTTTAATTAGGTAGGCAGCGGCAGCAGTGAATGTCAGTATTTTACATGGAACAGCTTCCGTTGGACTTTCATAAAGGCGCTCCCTCACCGGAGCATTCGCCTGTAATTTATCAATCCAATATTCGATTTTGTACAGAAACATATACCCGGTGAGCGTCCGCCTAATGACCACAACCCAATTTGATAACGGTATGAATAACACACTCTTCGAGACACAGAGGGTCGTAACACTTCATAAAACCGGCAAAGTGTGTGTCGGAAGTGTCGGAACACGCCCAGTGAGGGGTTCCTTATTAGGGTTGCACAAGAACAAACTTAAAGGATCATGGGCATTTTTCTATGAATTCTGGGCGTAAGACCTACAGAATTGAATGAAATGGACACTTGAAATAGGTTGCCTTTTCCAGTATTTTGCAGAAAATTTGACCTATTATTTTTCAGACTATAGAAAATAAACCTAGTTTACAAGAGGGTTCTGTAACAGCCTCCACATTCCTTAGTCGATTCAAGGTTCAGTGACGTAGGTCGAATCGATTACTGTGTGTTTAGCTTGACATGATTTACTAAAAAAACCGGCCAAGTGCGAGTCGGACTCGCGCACGAAGGGTTCCGTATCATTATCTATACAACATTAGACAAAACAAAACACGTTTGTTGTATGGGAGCCCCCCTTTTTTTTTTTTTTTTTCTGATGGGAAATCAAATTCAAATTCAAATTCAAAAGTCTTTATTGCTAACTATGTGTACATAAATAAAGTTCTTAACAGAGGATATCAGTTCTTAGAACATAGTGGCCCTGTTAGGGCATTGCAATTTCATCATGCATATATGCTTATAATTGTAACAGTAACAGTTGAACATGCATCATTTAAATTCATTAATTAAAAAGAAAAAAGTTATAAATATTAAATTTTATAGAGGACATCGTTTTAATTACATTATATAATTTTATCATTTACATCATATTAATTATAAATTATTAAAGTCATACCTAAATAAAAAATACACATGTCATGAGTTACCTGATTTAAAAATTATCATTATTCATTAATTCAATTGTGTCACAGTATTGTAATCATTTAATATTAATTATCCTAATCCTTTTAAAAATATTTTACTGAATTATATTCACTTTAGTGATAGGTACTTTATTGAACAAAATTATTTTTCCTCAAGAAATTCTGCTATTGAGTAATAGGCCTTTTTAATTAAGAAAATTTTCAGCATTCTTTTAAAAATAATAATTGAATTTATAATCTTAATGTCCATAGGTAGCTTGTTATAAATCTTTGTGCTCATACAGAAAACACTATTACTATACGCTCTAGTGTGGGACGTTTTATTTCTTAAGGTATGTTTAAGTCTTCTGCTTTTTAACGTATCATAGCTTGTAATGTTTGATTTAACTAAAATTGAGGCCAGGTAGATAAATAGAGCAGGGAGTGTTAAAATCTTGAGATTTACGAAATGTGGTTTACATGAATCCGTTTGGCGTAACCCACATATAGACCTAATACACTTTTTTTGGGCTTTGAACGCAATTTCTTTATCAGTCGAGTTTCCCCAATATAGTAACCCATACGACAGAGTGGATGCCACATACGCATGGTAAGCAGTAAGAAGCGCGGTCTGGTTGGATACTTTTTTAAGCATGTATAGAGCGTAGGAAAATTGATTCAATTTGGTACATACACTATTTACATGTGTTTTCCATGACATATTCGAATCAATATGGATTCCTAAAAATTTTGTATTTGCTACTTCAGCTACTGTTTCATTATTGTATGCAATACTTAAAGGAATAGATGTCGCGTTTTTATTTTTAAAGTTCATGTAATGTGTTTTTGTGAGATTAATTTGTAAATTATTTATTTGAAGCCAATTTATTAATTTAGATAAGGAATCATTTATTTCTTGTTCATGATTTTTGTTTTTATTATTTGTGAAAAGAACCGTACTGTCATCTGCAAATAATCATCAAATGACTTCTCCCGCTCTGGGCGGAGCAGGAGGGAGTGTCAGACTTTTACTGACTAAAACCCATCCATGTTACTTCATCGCCCTTTGTGTTCCGGGGCCACGGTATCTCTTTCGAATAGTCCCGCAACCCCGGCAATGGGAGCCCCCCTTACATATTAATTTTATTCTGTTTTTAGTATTTTTGTACACAGAAATACCAGGGACTCAGAAAATATTGCGATAAAAAGTTTTTATGTATGAGAGACTGTAACCGTCTTATTATAAAACTTCCAATAAGTACCAGGTTTAAACCAGGACTAAAAGGTCTAGGTTTGTTACGGTACTTACGTTAGTTCTTTCATTCGTATTACAAATCGTAGACCAACAAAGGACTACTTAGTACCAAAGATAGTCCCTGGTCTAAGCATTATCCACAGATTATAAGCAACAAAATATTTAAACTATTCATTCATTCGTTCAGCGTTCTCTGCACCGTTCCTTTTTACAAAATATTGCTACGTAATTTAAAGAAAAAATATTTTATAAATTGTTATTTGTAGTGGTAAAATATAAAGTTTGGTTATTTATAGGTATTTAAATATTCCGACGTGTATTTTTTTGAATGCATGATAGTTGTTCCAAAACAGAACAATTAGTTGTTCTGTTTTGGAACAACTATCGAGCTAGCGCGTATAATGGAGTGAACTGGGCTGCGCGCGTAATTCGAGTAATGTTATCGAAATGTTTATGTTACATCTTAAAGTAAACTAAATGTCCGGTTTCACTTCAAGAGTAATAATACAAGTAAAGGCACAGTTCTTTGGGCACAGTATTCTTTGTGGTGAGATCGTGTGTGCATTCAATTAAAAAAAAATGGAACAGTCAAAGAAAAAAAAGAGGTGAAAATTGGAGTTAAGAAGAAAAGGTTAGTGATAACTGACAAGTTAGAATACGTACACAACTATACACAGTATAAGATGCAATAAGCTAAACTATGTACCTATGCCACATTACTTACATTAATACAAATTTCATTCTAGGATTTATACTGCGTCAACTTATTGCCGAGTCGGCTAAAATACTTGAAGATAAGTCGACGAAAACCAATATAAATATGTTAAAAAACGAGTTGACAATTTAGTACCATAGTTAAACTAGGGGTCTCGATGGTCTAACTTTGGTATCATAGATAGTTCTAGGACTAGCGATAAACTTCGTTTTGTAATAACGTTTATACAAGTTCATGGTTTAAACCTAGTACTAAAGCCGGTACTTTTTTAAGACCACGTTTTATAATAAGAGGGCGGATGATCAGTCAAACATACGCTGCGTAATTCATTAAAGTGCGAATGAGATAGATAAAAAAATTTGGATGCATTCATAAAAATACAAAAAAGTTTAGCTCGTTCAAGTCTTATAGTTGTTTTTTTTTTTATAATTTCAAAACTTAATTTTATTTGTCATCTATTTTTACTTCGATAAAATGATGGGTGTAAGATTTGAAAAGATCGTATATTATGCGTACGATTTCGATCACTCGATCGTACATCGCACAAGAGCCAAAAAGGTTGCATAAATCCGATTTAAATCGTACGGTTGGCAACACTTGCACCGACACCGACCTAACCTAGTACTTTCGAACCATAGACAGTGTTGCTAGATTTAAAAACTTTATATTACTTTACTCTATGGAATACTTTTTCCAAAGCATAGAGATAAAATGTTTTGGAACTTTTTTATTCATTCTAATTGTTCTTCAAAATGAAATTTAAATTAGGTTTAACAAACGGAGAGATCTTAAAACTATGTTCGGTGTCTGTTTAGGAATGGGCTACCGCGCATGAATTCACTGATAGAGGCGTTCGTGTAGCATAAGGTCTTAGAAATGTCAGATGTCATAGAGTGTTCACGTATATTTAGCACGTATTTTTACTAATATTCACGATTGGTCAAGATGTTTTTAAAAATGTGTCGTGGTCGAGGAAAAATGTTTTTTAAATGTGTCATGCTTGCAAAATTTTAGGGGCAATATTGTAAATATGTATCTAAAGATTACACTATGTTGACGTAATAAAATAAACTTTTTATGAAGTTATGACAGGACCTTACTCGCCAGGGGCGTCTGGTGGGCTCAAAAACGATAGCACTAATTGCCCGTTACCGTTCACGCAAGCTATCTATCTATATATTAACATATATGTTAATATTGAAAAGATTTTTTTTTTTTTTTTTTTGAAGTTCTGTTAATATTTATTCCTGATCTCTTCAAATGTTACGTTAAATACTAAGTATTATGCTGCTCCAGGGTAGCCCGCGAAATTCAAATTTTCTTACGTTTTTTGAAATCTGCAGGCCAGTGCTAGGTTGTATGTTAATTTAAAATATGATTCCCGGCTGTAAGACGATTGTAGTTACAAAATTATAATCATCAAAATAATCAATTAATACAACCCTCCAAGTTCATGAAAGTCGATTGAATGATTTTTTCATGAAATAGTCAATCGACTTTCATGAACTTGGATGGAGCTAATTGCAAAAAAACGTTAGAAAGTTTGAATTTCGCGGGATATCTTGGAGGTGTATGCTCCAGGATAGCCCGCGAAATTCAAACTAGGGAATTAGCAAAATTGCATTATGTTTGTATTCTGTAATAGGGAATATGCATGTAATATTTCTTTACTTAATTAAATCATTAAAATAATGTATTATCAACCCAAGAAAAGTATTAAAAGTTAAGTTCAACTACTGCTTGTCGCTCAAAAAATAATATGTGATGTCATTTACCTCCATCTGCTTTGTTTACATTTTATTTTTTGGCCTTATTATAGTAATTTTACTAATTGAATGTGCTTAATTCAAGCAAGAATTGCGATAACGATATTATAATAAAATCTTAGTGAAACTTTAGCTACTTTTCAAACAAAATTGTTTTTTTTACACATAGACTTTGACGTCACTACCGGCGTTATCGAGGACGACGCGTTTTGAGAGTGCGTTCCGTTTCACCAAAAACATGCTACTTATAACAATAAATTGAAAAATAAGTGATGTTTTGGAATCTTAAACAAGTGCACCACAGTGCACAGTGTTTTTATGCGCCAGTACTTACATGGCGTTTTTTTTTTTCAGATGGGAAATCATCAAATGACTTATCCCGCTCTGGGCGGAGCAGGAGGGAGTGTCAGACTTTTACTGACTAAAACCCATCCATGTTCCTTCATCGCCCTTTGTGTTCCGGGGGCACGGTATCTCTTTCGAACAGTCCCGCAACCCCGGCAGGCATCGGTCCTTGCGGACCCCTTCTTTTTTGCTGACTCTCTTTGAGGCGCGCGTGGAACACGAACGCGCCGTCGACACGGCCTGTCGTCATGAGACGGATGGACGGCGAGCTAGCCCATAGCCCACCGTCCACAGGCCCGCGCCTACAGTGGCCGGGGGCCACGTGGTGGCTCCCGACGCCCGGGGCGTCTCCCGCGGCGGCCGGGACGCTGTGAGGTTCTCTCCCTCTCACGTTCCACCACCTCCTTCTCTAGCATTACTGCTTCGCAGAAGGAGGTGACGGCGTCCCATTCCGTCTCGCTCCGGACCATGGCTTGCACCAGATCCGGACGCGAGAGGTCGCCGCCGCCAATCGCCGCTTCGAGGACACGGCGGTGCTCCGCCCACGCAGGGCACACCTCCACCGTGTCCTCCGGTCGATCCTCGCAGTGGAAACACCCGGGCGTTTCCTCCCGCCCGATTCGGTGCAGGAACCTCCCGAAACAACCGTGTCCGGTGAGGACCTGCGTCAGGCGGAAGGTGAGGACGCCGTGGCGTCTCTCAAGCCACTCCTCAAAGAGGGGACTTATCGCCACTGACGTGGCGTGCCCTGCACAGGGTTGCGACAGTCGCTCTCTCCATGTCGCCATGAGATCCCGCTGGAAGTCTGTCCGCTGAGCGACAATTTGTCGCGGCAGCGGAGTTTCCCCCCGGCGTAGCGCCTCCACGCGCCATTCATGTAGGCGCGCGAGGACTATCGCCTCCAGATCCCATGGCGGCAATCCGGCAAGGAGGCACGCCGCCTCGCGGGCGATCGTGCGGTACCCCCGGGCCAGCCTTACGGCTACCATCTTTTGGGGCGCGTTCAGTTAGTGGGCGGCTCGCCGCCTCAATGAACGCGCCCACACCGGGGCCCCGTAAAGGGCCATAGACCGCACGACTCCCGCGTACAGCCTTCGCCAGGAGGCGTTCGGACCCCCCAGGTTGGGCAGGAGCCGCCTGAAGGCAGCCCCAGTCCGTTCCGGTTTGGGGACCAAACGTCGGAAGTGCTCAACGAAGTTCCACCGGCTGTCGAGGACGAGTCCTGGGTACTTCAAAGTCGACTCGACACCGATCGATACCCCTCCTACCGTGAGTAAGGATCCCGGAGGTGGCGCATTCCGAGGCCCATGAAAGCACATGGCCTCGGACTTGTGCAATGCCACCTCGAGACCCAGTTGCCGGATCCTATCGATGACTATCGCAACCCCGCGTGTCATTATTTCGGCCGCCGCCTCGTGCGACCCCCCTTGTGCCAGCACCAGCGTGTCGTCTGCATAGCAGACCACGTTGACGCCGCCAGGGAGGTCGGCGCGCAGCAGTCTTACCCGATGTTCCACAGGGACGGCCCTAGAACCGATCCCTGTGGAACACCGCACGACATCTCTCGCCGGTTCCATTCTCCGCTGCGACCGGGGTAGATGACGGCTCTATCTGTCAGGTAGTCCCCGACCACACGACGAAGGTAGGTCGCCAATAACGGCCCCATTACGCTTCCTCCAAGCGAACATCAACCACTGCGCCTGCGCTCAGGATCTGTTGCTCCAAAGCATGGCGCAGTGGTCGATACACATCGCTGTGGTCGCTGAGCCGTATTTCGTCCAGCCCAGGGAAGACTGGGTGGCGGACATTAGCGGCTCAGTGACCATAGGTTCGACGGCCGCCGCCGGTACCCCGACCCTTGAAAGTGTCAGGAGGGGTCGGGGGTGCGTAGCAGCACGGGGAGATCGTAGTGGTGGGAGTCTACTTTTCCCCGAGCCGAACTCTCGCCGAGTTCCACAACTCTCTCGCAGAGTTGAGTGTTGTCGTCGGAAACCATTCCCTCCCCGTGCTTGTCCTCGGGGACTTCAATGCCAAGAACTTGGCTTGGGGTTCTCGTTGCACAGACGTGCGGGGAAGAATGGTGGAGGACTGGGCTCTGGAGAAGGGCCTGGTCGTCCTAAATAGGGGTTCAATCGCCACGTGTGTGCGGATGAGGGTGAGTCGGTGGTGGACATTTCGTTCGCTAGCCCCGCTCTGTCGCCACGTGTCGTTGACTGGCGTGTCATGGAGGGGGTGGAGACCTATTCCGACCACCGGTACATCCGGTTCGACGTCTCCACCCAGACCACAAGCGCGCTGGTCCTAGTGTTGCCCAAAATCGGTCTTGGTCTTGCAGTCTTGGTCTTGTTCTTGCATTTTTGCAAGACCAAGACCAAGACCAAGACCGACTTATTGTAGCAAGACCAAGAACAAGACTGAACCCTGCAAGACTTGAGCAAGAACAAGACTAAGCCTGCAAGACTCTTGCGTCTCGCAGTTAAGTCAAACTGAGATTTGGGCGTTATTTGGTTTCAATCCCGATTTTGATAGACGTTCCCCAGTTTCAAAACCGTATTGTCATAACACTAAAAGGTATTGTATTGATTATTATATATTTCGACTATTTATTATGTAGGTAGCCTGTTACTTACAAATATGTTCCCATGTGATAAAAATGTATCTAGCATAACTATCTAGCAAAGTTCATACCTTGTAGGTATATTTACCTATAGTATTATGTTATGCTTGTATAAGTCTAATTTGCAGATCTAACGTTAGTAGGTTGGTAATCATTATGTAGGTACTTATGTTTCAAAGTTTGTCCGTAGCATAGACTTAGTAAATATAGACCAACAAAGCGTGCGAGGGACAAGAAAATCCCTTATGGAAATATAGCAAGATGAAAAAGGATCGCGAATCTAATATCACTGTGACCGGTTTTGAATGACAGGTCTGCACAAGTCGGCACGCGGGGAATCAACTCCTCAGTATTTTGGATTTTTAGCTTACATCGTGGTTTATTTTCAGTGAATACAGTAGTATTAAACAATGGTTACTTGTTCTGTGCGTGAATGTGGTGTTAATCATAGAAATAAACCTGAAAATTGCACATTTCATAAGTCAGGACCACTCACTGATAAGACGCGTTTATTTTTGGTTAAAATTTGCCTTTTTACCTGTTTAAAATATAAAATAATACCAATGTTTTTGTTTACTTTCACATTTTGTATAGCTAAAAGTCCATTTGTTGATAATTTACATGATTTTGGTGAATAGATTGTTCATCAATCTAATTTTACATGTACGCTAGGGATTGACTTAAATTTATCGATACTGGTGCCGATTCCCTTGTTTACAAACTAAACCAAATTTAAGTTCAGTGCATCTTTTTCTTTCTATTTCATTAAGAAAAGGACAGAAGATAAATTTTAGTTACGTTCTGTCAAATTAATCAGCGCCATACAACTTTTAGACGCGATTAAAAAGTTGACTACTAAAATTACATCAAATTACGTCAGGTGCTGACTAATTTGACAGGATTAAACTAATTTTATCTTCTGTCCTTTTCATAATGAAATAGAAAGAAAAAGATGCATTCAACTTAAATTTAGTTTAGTTTGTGAACAAGGGAATCGGCACCACTATCGATATTTTATCTTGAACGTTAACTATGAAAATAAATGCTACCTTACGTTTACCGTCTGTTAACTGAACCATTTAATCAGGAAAAAGTTAATTAACTTTTAACAAATACATAAACTAATTGTTTTGTATAATTTGTACAACAGATTCCCTTTACGTATATATACTATACGTATAATTCGAGGAAAATGGTTGAGATTCATTGGGTGCGTTGGTTGGAATCCAAAGACGTGATACAACTTTGTTTACAGATTGAAAATTTTATTCTTGAAAGTAATAAAATCAGTCAAGGTCAAAATCCACAAAACAAATCAACAAAAAAAAAACCAACCACAAAATCGAAACGTTTTGTTGTTGTAATCTTCAATTTGCCAAGCTGTACTTCTTATAATATATTAGAAGATAATTTCAGCTTATTTTTGAGTTTGGAGAGCCAAAATTTGGACCAAGATATTTTAAGTGGTCGTAGATATTTAATAATGGAACACATTATAGAAATTTACTTTGACATTCGACTTGAACATGAATGTAAACTTAATAATTTAGGAAAGAAAACTATAAGGAACCAGTTAAATAAGATTTTTCTGTTTAAAGGTCAGTATTGAGCGATTTTTAATAAAATGTTGGCTGTTTTATTTTTTAATGTATTTACACTTTTTAACATAATAATCTAGACAAAGGCAGCCTATGGAACATCTTCCTCCAAGGGTCGAACTTCAACCACTTATCGATAGTCCTCCAAAGTAAAAGGTACATCGCTAACTAACGCACACACTGACAACTCAAAATTGGTCACGCTTTATCGAGCTGTTAGTTCGTCTATATACGGCAGTATATACTAAGTCTATGGTCCGTAGTGTGTTTGTGTTGTTTGTTGTTTGTTTGTTGTTTGTTTGTCCTTCTATTCAGCAAAATTTAAAACTAACAGCGAGTCGAGTAGGTCTAGTACCAGTAGCAGTTTTTAAGCCAGCCGTGTTATGGTACAGACGCCAGCACATCAAGTTACTACAATCTGCCAAATTTCTTTAACATATTTTCAACTATCTCGCTAAAATCATTAAGATTCATGGTTGATTGGGAAAATTTGACGTTGCGCGAATAAACCGTTGGTCGGTCGGTGCATTACGTACCTACTTATTTGATAATTTACCGACAAAAACGCCGCGGTGTATCAAAGACTGTGCAACAAGTGTATCACAGCATTTGACACTGTTTGAGCGCCGCATTCGCCGCCACAGAGTATGGACAGAAGCACACAAAATTGTTACCTATTTTTATGGTAGGGTTGGCACAAGAGGATAAAATTAAATGATCTTGAAGATGTCTCAGCAGTAGGTATAAATTGAATGAGTTAGAGAAGATACATTCTCACAATCACACGAATCCGAACACTACAGCGGGCGGGATAATAATAGCCAGTACACGTACAGAAAATCATTAAAGGTACCTATATAGAGTTAGTTAGTAATTACGCTTAGGTACTAAATTGCGTCATTTTTTCAAATTATTGTCTAGTTAATTTTATTAATTTGGTGGTTACTACACTATGCCTGTGTAAATTTAAGCTCAACATGTACCTACGTTACGTTCTTCTAAGATTTAAACTAACGTGTTTATTAAATAGCAATAGGCTAATAGGTATTTGAAAGTAGTCTAGTCTAAGTAGTAGAGTCTCGCAAGACTTGTGAGACTCTTGCTGCAAGACCAAGACCAAGACCAAGACTGAGAGCGCAATACCAAGACCAAGACCAAGACCAGGTGTATTGACGCAAGACCAAGACCAAGACTGGCTAAGGTCTCGTCTTGATCTTGCATTTGGGCAACACTAGCTGGTCCAACAGGCCCCGAGTGGTCCGCGTTGGGCGCTGAAGCAGCTGGACCGGGAGCTCCTCCTGGAAGCCTCGATCGTGCAGGCCCGGGTGACATCACCGGACAGGCCTGCCGACATTAACAATGAGGCAGGGTGGTTCCAGGAGGCCATGTCCGACATCTGTCACGTGGCAATGCCCCGAGTCCGGCTAGGAAGCGCCCGGCGTCAGGTGTACTGGTGGTCGCGAGAGCTGACGTCTCTGCGCGAGGCGTGCGTAGCTGCGCGACACCTGTACGCCAGGCATCGCAGGCTCCGCATCCACCCACCGGATGCGGCAGCCATTGAGGCGGAGCTATATGGGTACAGAGCGGCGAAGACCGCCCTCCGCGAGGCTGTCCTGCGGGCCAGGGATCTGGCCCTCGAGGAGATGCTGGGGACTCTCGACAGAGATCCGTGGGGGCGCCCTTACAAGATGGTGCGGGATAAACTCCGCACCTGGGCCCCCCCACTAACGCAGAGTCTCTGGCCTGAGCTCGTGGAGGACGTGGTGAGCACTCTGTTCCCTACGCGGGGGGAACATCCCCCCCCGCCTATGGCTCCGCCACCTGCGGTGCTGGAAGCGGACCATCAGGACGACGACGACGACACTCCGTGCCAAAAATACCGCCCCGGGACCCGACGGCTTGCCTGGCAAAGCCTGGGTCCTGGCCTCGGAGGCTCTCGGGCCCCGGCTGGAGGGGCTCCCAAGCGCATGCTTGGAGAGGGGCCAGTTCCCGCTTCGTTGGAAGACGGGGAAGCTGGTCCTCATTCAGAAGCCGGGGCGCCCTGCGGATTCTCCGTCCGCATACCGGCCCAAAGTGTTGCTCGACGAGGTGGGCAAGCTCTTTGAAAGAGTCATTGCAAACCACCTCGCCGAGCACCTTGCGGTGACGGGGCCGGATCTTGCGGAACACCAGTTTGGTTTCCGCGTTTTTAAGATGCCTGCCGGGGCTGCGGGACTGTTCGAAAGAGTAGCGTGGCCCCGGAACACAAAGGGCGATGAAGGAACATGGGTGGGTTTTAGTCAGTAAAAGTCTGACACTCTATGCTCCGCCCAGAGCGGGAGGAGTAATTTGATGATATACCATCCGAAAAAAAAAAGGTGATGAATACTTGTCTTCATGAAAAAGTCTTTCAAATGAACGGTTGTACTGACTTGCAAATTGAAAAAATCGCCACACGCGCAGACTAAAAAACCATTATTATTATTTCTCTAACTCGGCAATTAGGATGTTCCAAGCTAAAGGCATAGCCATAGCACAGATATGATGGTACTTTATTACTTTAGATATATTATTCTGAAGTGTATGTAACGTTTACCGTTCACCTGTTAGTCCGAATTAATCGTGGATACTGCGCATGGCGTTTTTGAAAATGTCATGCCAGCCGTGGCAGTACTCCAGTAGCGTGTCGGCAGTCACGCGGTGAGGCTGTCTCCACCCCGAACGATAAGCCAGCTCGCGTCTTTACGATCACGACTAAAAACAAATAGGTAGAACAGATTAGGTACCTGCATAACTTGAATTAAAAATAATTATCAAAGTACTTTATGTAATATACACTGAATATTCCCCGATTCTGTTTAGTTAAATTGTAATTTTATAGAAGAGTGACTTTAAAATCGTGTAGGTACGTAATTAGGAAAATTTAATAGGTTGAATTTAAATAGTAGTTTGAGCAAAATGTGGTGGATCCTCCGACGAGCTCGGTTGACAGGTGCGTCGCTGTTCAGCCAGGCCACGGGGACTAACAACAACAACAATGTGAAAACAGGTACTATAATGACAACCACATAAGTACTTAATTATTGCATGGAATTCATGTATTTGGGTACTTTTATTCCGGCTTTTTGGCCCTGCGTCGGCTGCGTCCAGACTTTGTCCGGCCTTGTAATTTGTCAGGACTTTTTTTTAATACGGTATGTATTGAATTATAAATTGGTAACCCAACTAACCGTTACAAAAATTTGGTGGTGCCAAAAGTAGATACGGTAATAGTAAGCACTGTTTTAATACACTACTCTGCATACGAAACCCCTCCATACTGCAACGGAATGAACGAGCTGTCAATCTTAGGTTTATGAATAATATTGTCAATGACAAGTTGTCACAATGGACGTGCTGTTGACTGTCTCGCCTTTTTAACCGACTTCCAAAAAGAGGAAGTTATGAATTCGTCTGAATTTTACCAACTATGTTGGGGTGGCTCCAATCTAACCAGATGCAACTTAATACCAGTATTATGCATTGAGTGACTGCCTATCTGACCTTCACAACCCAGTTAGTACTTACTGTGTAATACGAGACGATACGATACCTTGGTAAGACAGGATGTCAGACTGTCGGGCCACTGCCTACCAGTAACGCTTGTCGAACATCTACAAATGACATCTGGGACCAACTGCTTAACGTATTTTCCGAGACACGGAGAAAACTCGGTATGTAATGCGTGGTCACCCATTCACGGACCGAACTTGTTAAGCGATGCTCAACCTCAAAGATCGACCGTGATGTGGTTGTTATTACCTATTTATTCATATGCATTTTTCAAATCCACGCTCTATAAATAAGTATCTCTCAAAAGAACACCTAAGTATTACTTAATCGTTCCTTTACCTTTGTTTCATTAATACATTATAATCTTGACATAGGTACTACCTAATTATTTTTATTTTAAGCGACAGAGCTGCGTGACAGACAACTGTTTTCGTCTGTTTCCATTGCCAACCTAAATACTAAATAAATTTATCAGAAACAACCACGGAGGTTTGATTTGTACCTCTTCACCGTCGGTCGGGTCTCAGTTCGCTTTGAACAGGTGGCATACCAACCATGACGGCATGACAGTATTGTTTTAATGTCACTTCAGTGTGTTTAATACAGTTTTTTTTAGGATTCTGTCTCAGATAGGTTGATTTCTCTAAAGTTGTCCGAGAGTTCGGGGAAGGGTGGTTAACCCCAACCCCGACCTGCGACGTGCGTTACATTTTCAAGTTTTAAGATGAAAAGAACGCAAGAGCGAGCGAAGCGAGCTGGGCTTCGGATAGGTTAGGTTCTTTTGGTGCATGCCTACAGAAACAGGACTTACTTAGTCGTTAGCTATCATGCAAAGTATTTTGTTTGTATACAGGACGTCTAGTTCCATCTCCAGGACGTATAGTTCCATCTCCTTAAACTTTTTTTCCTTGGTAGCCCCCTTGTAAAAGTTCGTATAAACAGCTAACTGCACGTCTCTGTCGTCTGTGATGATAATTTCAAATTGCAGTAGTTTCATAATATCACACCACGGCTGTAATACCCGTTAGGGCAGCGGTGTCTTTCATTAGTAGGTACACCCACATTTCGCCAGTTAGGATTAGAAGTTTCATTGGCATTTTTTTTCGAAGAATAGCACCCTTAGTGAGGGGCCGAGGGTGGTTGTTCATCTCAAGGGTGGTTCGTCGCCGCTGAATGAAACACTTTCGAAGCGCTGACTCTGCGGTTTTCGGAAGGTTAGGTCCGGATTTAGAGAAGCGCCACGAAATTGAAAAAATATGCTGCTATAGGCAGGATAAGACGTCAGATTCAGCAGGTTGGCATGGCGTTATCAACCTTAATGCTTGGCCCCGATCAGCACGCGTATTGCGAAAGAAAACGAATGAAAAAAAATTTTTGATGCATGCCTCATACTTCCGTGATGCGACGGCATGAACGCGCGACATACACTTGTGTGGCTTGCGCGGGTTGTGTCACCTGAGGTCAAGAGAGTTGAAATAATAATATCCAGTCTATTACCATTACCTACTGTGTCCCACTGATGGGTAAAGGTTCTTGTCATCTCATACAGAGAAGACACGAGTATTGATCACCATGCTTGCTCAAGACAGTCATTAAATTGGATTAAATCAACTTAGAAGGTTGTAGGTTGTTTATGATTTTAATGAATATAACTCTGCCAAGCCTGTATGTTTCAATCACTAATGACACTGATCTGCAAATTGCAAAAAAAAAACGTAAAAAAAATGAATTTCGCGGGCTGCCCTTGGTGCTTTCAGCTTAAATTATAATTATTGATGCTTTTACCCGCGGCTTCACTCACCTTAAGGTCAGAAAGTATCCCACGGGAACGTCGTTTGTTTAGAGCAGAGGTTCCCAAACTTTTTTTTCTGGTAGACCACTTTTAAAAAAAAACTGGTTTCGGTGAAACCCTGCTGCATTTTTTTCAAGCCCGTGGACCAAAAAAGAAAAGCAAGAGATTTGCAATATTATTTTTTCGCGCTATCTGTTAGGATTGCATGAGGACTGTAGCTCCTAAGATTTATTTTGGATAAAATAATTAAAATAACAATCTTATAGCTTCGAAAACGCTTTTTTTAAAGTCTCAATCTCAATACGACCATTTTATACGTAAATTTTTGGCGCAGCCGTATACATACTACGATTTTAAAACATATTTATTTTTTCGGCCTACCGTGTTTTATGTGCCTAAGCAGTGTTTTGTAAAGTGTCCACGGCATACTGGGTGTATCTTGGTCACTAGTTGATTTGCCCCAGAAAAAAAAAATATCTCTTTAGTTTAAATAGACAGACGGATGAAAAATACCTACTTAAACAGTCGCAAAACTTTAATAATAAATCTTGAATGCTATTAGCAGCCGCTTGGGTCGATCTTTACGTTAAGCCGTGCTTGCCTAGGTTGGTCTGTGGATGGCTGACCACCCATACATACCGAGTTTCCTCTGTGCCTCGGAAAGCACGTTAAGCTGTTGGTCCCGGCTGTCATTTAGTAGATCTTTGACAGTCGCTACAGGTAGTTAGTGGCCAAAAGCCAAAAAATAAATTAAATTACTGTATTGGTTGCACACGTGATGACACGTGTTGGTCCTTAGGCCCTTTTCAACAATGTCCTTTTCCGCTTTCCTCCTTGAACACAAAAAGTTTGCGGAGCACTGGCCTAAAGCAAAGTTGGTTAAAATTAAGCAACGTTTAAAAGTAGGTAATAAAACGTTTGGTCTCCCTAAAGTTCAGCCCTTGAGTCATAAGCCCCCATGTAACTAAGACCCATCCGATCCGAGCTCCATAGGAAGACCAACCTTCTAAAGCACATTTGCATGTAAAAGCAAGAATCCGCACATTTCAAAAACTTTTCTTTTGAATTCTTTATTTCTGCGCGTTTACCGGATTCCATTGAATATTAAGCTTTATTGCTATGAATCTTTAGCTTAGTTTTATTGTAATGGTAGTCTCTTTGTTTGATGTCTTTTTTAATCGCCGTAAAACGACTGCCTCGTTGGTTTAGAGTGGTTGCAAGCACGACTGCTAAGCTTGTCTTGGGTTAGATTCCCAGGTCGGGCAAAATGTTATTGGGTTTTTCCTTTACTTCAGGAAATTCTCAGTGGCAACCGCGAAGTCAGAATTTGAGCCTGGTTGATAGCAATAGGCTCTTCCCCTATTACCATAACTGGCGAAATGTGGGTGGAGGTGAAGGTTCTGTTTTTCCTTTTCAGTTACGGAACCCTAAAAACAGGGCTGGTTCTGGGTACTACATTTCACCGTAAACGAATCCTAGGAAGGTAGGATATCTCGCTTGATAAGTGATAATAAAATGGACGAAGCTTGATAGTCACAATCCTATTATACCATAAGAAAATGAGAACTTAAAGTTAACATAAACAAAAGACGGCCAAGTGTGAGTCGGACTCGCGCATGAAGGGTTCCGTACCATCATAGTAGGGAGCCCCTTTTAATTTTTAATTTTATTATTAGTTGTTATAGCGGCAACCGAAATACATCATCTGTGGAAATTTCAACTGTCTAGCTATCACGGTTCATGAGCATAGATGTGAATTATTTGAAATACATATATTTGAAATGCAAATACAAAATGCGAAATACTTATTTTTATTTTACATTTGAAATACTTTTTTCAAAATGTATTTTGTATTTTATTTGAAATACTTTATATAAATATTATGTATTTGTAAAATACAAAATACTTTTGTTACATTTTTTAATTAATTTTTCTTATTTTTCATTCTTTAATCCAAAATTACTCTAGTAAAAAGAAAAAAAGGGCTGAACCTTATTATATGTTTGTTGAGGACTGTGATTCTTCAGCAGCCAGTGTTAATGCCAATGCTTCAATAGATCTGGAAACACTACAATACCTATTTAAAAGTTCAAGACAAGACTTTAGAATCCTTGAACAGATATGGGTGAATATCACAGCAACAAATTAACCGTTAAAATGTTTTGTGCGTCCGTGGTAAAAGCTTTTACACCGAGCCACCGCGCCGCACCGCGCCGCGCCAAATCGTCGTTACAAAGGGGGGAAAATATAATGACCACCAAAAATAACTTTGTGACCACAAACATCTATCACCTAAAAATAATATCAATTGATCACCATGACGTATGACGACAGTATCAAAAAATTGCAAATCTATTTAGTCCGTCAGTTAGAGTATTGGAAATTAATGGACACGTATTTTTTGTTTTTGTAAATCAATGAACATTGACAAAGATAAAACGCAACAAAACTCGGGAGTGGGGGCTCGTGACGTCAGAACTAGCTAAAAATTATACCTAGGCGTGATGTATTGAGAATTTTAAAAGCGTCATATCTTCGTCAATTTTGATTTAAGTACGTAACAAAAGAAAAAACACGGGTCAAATATTTTCTGATAATCTAACTGACGGACTAATTATTTTTTTTGTCGTCTCGCCTATTGAGCACCAAATTTTAATGAGGTGGTTGATGACAAATTAGTTTTGCCTAGGCTGACTTTGGGCACCCCGACACGGATAGATCAGGTTAGAAGGGCCCTTCGTAGTTATTTTTTTTATAAACCATTCAGAAGTAGGAGCCCCTCGCGACGCTCCGTCGACCGGGTCTCCCTCGACTCGGATGCAAGAGCGTAACAGTATTAACATTTCAATTTCTGGTGGTCATTAACTAAAAATAAAAATTTTTGGTTCTAATTTCACGATAAAATGGGGATTAATTTTGGTGATATTTTACTAATTTTGGCAAACAAAAGTGATTTTTTTGCTATTACATTTTGCTAAATCTGGTGGTTTGTTAATTGTATGCCGTTACAAAGTCATGGCGACCAGTCCAGTCTATGGACTGAGCACTTAAAAGACGAATGAAAAGGAATTACGAATAAGAATTAAGTACTTTAATAATTAAAACCCAACTACTTACGTTAATTTGAATTTTTCCTTTGCTTGTGCTGTAAGACCTTGCTTTTAACCAACATGGCAATTCTTGGTCAACCGGAAGAACCCAATAGGTTTTGGGTCGAAAACCTATATGGTAAATAGTTACCGTTGACCTAGAATCACGAAAAATGACGTCAAGCAATGTCTTACAGCAGATGTAAAGAGAAAATTCGGAAAACCGTGAACATGTAGTTTAATACCAAAAAATAAGCGATTTTACTATTACAAACTTATTAGGTATTTGCGGTTGGTACAATAGCCGTTTCATGGGATCGAACAGCAAAGTTAAGTTTGTCCTTTAAAAAGTTTGTACGGAACCCTCGGTGCGCAAGTTCGACTCGCTCTTGGCCGGTTTTTTCTTCAACTTATGGCTCTCTAGAAGGCGCCATATTGAATTTAGTGTGACGTGACGTGACAGTCTTATATAATACAGCGCACGATCACGACGCATCTAACGATACATAGTTTGTTGAATCAAAGCACTTATTTCAAGAAGGCTAGTTACAATATTACGATACGAACTTGAGAAGATAGGGGGAACAGATGAACATACAAACATACGGGCTGAAATCATAACCTCCGCGGTAGTCGTATAAAAAATATACGGTGAAAGGACTTATCGATGGGAAGGGTTAATTATCGATGGGAAGGGTTAATTATCGATGAAAAAAAATTCTATGGCCACCCCTCATAGAATTTTTTTTAATCGATAATTAACCCTTCCCATCAGAATGATGTAATGAATACGTGCCCGCGTAGCAGGACCATTGTAGAAACGAAAGAGAATAAACAAATCTTTTGTTCATCTGTAATTTTTTCGATTCAATGACCGTTAGGTACCGTTTTCGTGTGGGTGTCCCTCCTGCCACTCCGTATAATTATTTAGATATGCAATGAACGGTTAGCGAAAGTAGTTAGAAGTGGTGGCAGACCTACAGCCATTTGTCTGAGGTGGATGACACTCAGAAGATCGCAGAGTCAAGGGAAGAATGGCACAGAACGAAAGAAGCCTATACTCAGGAGTTCGTAAAACAAAGCTGCTAATTATGTTGAATAGGGTAGATGACACACCAATCAATTGAGATACTTTTTAGGAGCTGTCAAAACGCGGTTCTCTCATCGATTTTGTATGGCAATAGCAAACTGTGACGTCACTGTTTATTCAACTCAATGACTCAACTATTTATTGATTTCAAAGCAACTAAAAATCGAATTTAGCAATTAATTGCAAATAAAACGGGTTTACAGGCCCAAAATAAAGTGTTTTTTTTTTATATAATGGTGTCTTGGAATTATTGTTTTATGGTGTCATCTACCTATTAAGATGACCGGAAGCAAGGCTGTACGTTAGTTTATTTCAGTTAAATAGCTATAAACAAGTATTTTAAAGTCGTAGCCCACAGGCGCTTGGCTAGCCCAAGTTATCGGCCGTGATCTGGAGTCCAGAGAGGCAACAAGCTTCCTAAGTTCAACTACTTATATGAGTTTGTCCAAGAGTTAGGTCCTGGACTTGGACACTTAATAGCAACATAAGTTGATGTGACATGAATAACATTTTCCTCTCCGTCTTTTCTTTATTTCAATTGACTGCTGATCTAACTAATCTGCAAAAAGGTTTAATCCTACTTCCTATTAATATTATAAATGCGAAAGTTTGTGTATGTTTGTTACTCTTTCACGCAAAAACTACAGAACGGATTTGGATGAAATTTTGCACACAGATAGTTTACATCCTGGATTAAAACATCGGATACTTTTTATCCCGGTAGTATGATCCCGTGGAATAATTATCGATCTTGACGCGGACGAAGCCGCTGGCAGAAGCTAGTACCTATCTAATATTTCCTCAATCAGTATCCGTTCTCCTCCCTC
This sequence comes from Xestia sexstrigata, assembly GCA_941918905.2. NCBI lineage: Eukaryota > Metazoa > Arthropoda > Insecta > Lepidoptera > Noctuidae > Xestia > Xestia sexstrigata. The sequence continues at coordinate 21,131,098 of OW799208.2, forward strand.
TCTTTACTTTAAGGTTTATCCCTTATAACTTATTTTATGAGTATTTCCGCCTACTTTCAGTTGAGATCAAATAAATTGCTTTATCGTTCCTGAAAACTGTTGAGTTTGCCAATTTCTTTTGAAATTGTGAGGGTCTTTAGGAATGATTTATTAGTTTGTGAAATAAATGTTTTGGTATGAATAAGTTGTAATGTGTAATGAGTGATAATTGAAGTGTTTGAATTTGAAATGCCTCATACAAAACAGTAATTATGTTTATACTACACTTGCTTAGTAAGTGTACCAATACTACCCCACTAAAAGGCTTGAAAGTTTTTCATTAAACCTTCTCAAAAATCTAGGCAGTTATATTGTATGGAATTTCATTACTGCCCTGAAAATCAGGGTTGTAATCCATTACTAACGCGTTTTTTTTTTTTTTTTTTAAAGTCTTGATGACGTTGGCAATCAAACGATTTAATTTTACCATAAATGTACTGGGTACTAGCACTTTTAAAACAGGTAGCATACATTCCGATATGGCCGGCAAACTTCAAACCTCTGTGCGGTAGAGAGAGAGATTTATAACACTCTCTCGCTTTAACAGGCGCTTAAGTTGGAACCTGCGAAACAGGGCGTTTTTACCTTCTTTAACGTCTTGGCGCGAAAACTAATAAAACCACCCGGAAAAAACATAACATTAACATTTAACAATTGTAACAATGTCAATGTAACTTTTTACTAAATTGCTTTTTTTGCTATTTTGTCTTTTACTCTCGAGTGTAAGTACAGATTACTAAACTCGCTACTAAACACTTCACTTAAAGTAATTACGGGATAATATCCGTGTTTTTTTTTTTTTTGTCTTATTCTGGAATCTAGGTCTTAGCTCTATAATCTAGACCATACCTGGGAATCTTCTAGTCGGAGATATTGGGGGTCAAAGTTCCAACTTTTTCAAAGGGTTTTTTTCAAATAGTAGTTTATTTTTACGTCGAGTTACTTAATTTGATGTACAGAATGCTTTCCTGACGGCTCCGTGAAGGGTCCGTTTACATCTTGTACTACTAGTACTACTCGATATAAGTACTTAGTATAATCACATCATCTTACTTTTTAGAAAAAATAAATTTAGGTCTAGCAATTTGAGGGTTCTTCGCTTCTCAAACATTTTACGTGAAAATAGGCGTTGTCCACTTAATACCTTTCTGACAGTCCCCGGGGCGTACTGGGGGATTGGATTTAAACTTTCGAAGAACTTGTCGGGGACGAAATTGTGTGACAGAAAATAGACATAAAGAATATTTAAGTAAAGGAAAATAATTATTTTTTTCAATTGGACACCGAAACTTGTCATTGAACTTATGTCGCGAGTCACAAAAACAAAGTTACCGCTGGTCTTGAACCATCGACCGACTCCTCTAAGCGCCAGGATGTGGGTACGCTACCCGCACTCACCACTACTCTGACATCCGGGCAGGCCTGACCCACTACAGTCTACACCGATGCGCTCGCCATGATTGAGCATCGGCCAGCGCAGCAAGGACCAACTGCACCGGACTCCAATTTGCAGCCCTGAGGCACGTCGCCGCTACCGACCACTGAAAGAAAGAAAATTGTGTTTATTTGGCATTAAAAACACCAACAAAATTTTACAACCACCCCCCCTCCCTCCCACCACTTTAGTGCCGGAGGCTGCGTGCGACTTCTACGGTGTCCACTAAAGGTCACATAGCCCAAGGCAACTCAAAACAAACAGTGTACATGGTAAATAGTAGTTAATGGTATGGTATGGTAGCTAATAGTTTTAGTGTTAATGGTAAACCCCAGGGCAGTACTTAACCCATAGTAAAGACCAGTGAAGGACCCCTAAAGACTCCAGAACCTACCCCTGACATACTGTGCTCAGTGTACTACTATTACAGTTGGGATCTTGTTTTATTAACGGCCGTTTTCCAATTACTTACTAGCTGGTTTCTGTAGGTTGCTATCTCTGTCTATTTGACATTTTGCTTACTGGACGGTTACAAACAAAACGTCACAGAAAAGCTTTCTTTGATTTTTCCATGACTCAAGTGACAGCTAGGTGACACGGATAGAATCGGGATCGGGTCTATTCTATCTTTTTTTTCTGTTATGTCCTGTGTGAGTTTAGTAAATACTTTTTCTTTCTTTCTTTCTTATATTCTTTGTTTATAGAAACACCTACGAAAGAAGGCACATTAACCAACAGACTACCTTCTGCCCATGACTGAGTCTGCATGGACTTTAGAATTGGGATAAAAAGTATCCCATGTGTTTCTGTGTGCCAAATTTCTTCCAAATCCGTTCAGCTGTTTTTGCATGATTGAGCAACAAACGTAGAAATATGTACAATATTACTTATAGAATGAGGTTTACATCTCTTTCGGTTGTCATAGATATTAGTATTTCTATCCCAAAGTAAATGTTATTGGGAACTGTTCGAAGTAAAATGAAATTATATTGAAACTTGTGAAAACAGTTTAGGCTAAGCGGTTGGTATAACTTGTAGAATTTCAATATGGAAGCGAGCCGAGAGTTTGTGTTGAGTTTTTGAGTGTTTCTCTTTTAACAACTTGTGGGTTCTGACTCTGAGTGGTACTGATATTTTAGAAAGATATAGGTGCTTTTTGACATTAATCTTACGGACGGTTAGTAACAAAACCTCACTGAAAAGCTTTCTTTGTTTTTTCTATGAAGCACAGGTGGCCTACCATGACGTCTTAAAGCAGGATCGTTTTAATTTTGTTCCAGTGTGGGTAAGAGACGGAGCTATAGAGGACGTCTAGCGCCATCTCTTTCCCACACTGAAACAAGATTAAAACGATCCTGCTTTAAGACGTCATGGTAGGCCATCAGTCCTCAGAGTGACAAGTAGGTATGTAGGTGACGCGGATAGGATATTCCAAGCTAACTTTGTTTATAGAAACAGCGATAGCTACGAGACTTAGGTATATTAGTACTAACAGTTATAAGTACGTAAGTTGTAGAAAACGGCCGATAGTGGTAAAATACAATTTTAAAAACATGTTTCTGCGTACTTCGCGTCAATACGCGAGAAGAGAAGAGAGAGATGTGGGGTATCGTCCTCCTAAAATATTGCGGGTGTGTGGAATTTTACGATTCAGGGATCCATCCGCTTGCGAAATATTAAGCTGTAAAGTGCAACTTTTTGTTACAGTCAAGACTGTAGGGACAATAGGGTAAGACACCCATTTTTAAAAATTGTCTCAATTAGATTCTTTAGTGCTAATGAACCACTGAAAAATTCACAAACATTTTATTCAATCGTTAAGTGCCATAAAAATGCATTAAAATTTTGCATTTTCAAATTTCGTGCGTAATTTGATGAAAACGCTGGATGCAGTGGACGCCATATTGCTCTGTGGTCATGACGTCAGTTGGCTGTGTAAACAAATACAAGCAATGATATTTGAAGTTGACAGTTGACACTTCTATGTTTACATCATAGACATAGTATATATCCTACTTAAGTCTATGGTTTACATAGCCGTATGACGTAATAACATGGCGACTACTTTATTGGTGTTATGAAACAGATTAAAAAAGCTGAAACCTATGAATTAAATTTTAAAATTTAGTTTGTTTTTTTATGAACTAAAACTAACGTTTTCTGACTGCTATCTCAATAATATATTTTTAGTTTTTTTCTCATATAGAGTAAAATACCCTATTGGTTACCCGAACGACAAACAACCTAGCCAACTCAACCATATACATTTTAAAATAAACATGTCTGTGGTCTGCATTGGCTCCATTTAACAAAATTTAAAGCTCTTTGAGACCTTAGTGAAAGCTTAAAATTCCTAAAGACTTCCATGCACCGATGAATCTGTTAAGAAATTCCTTTGCGTAAAACACTTGGGTTTTTCATGCCTGCACAGTAATGTGCAGTAATGAATGCGCTTTGGTAAAGACATACGGTCTTTTGAAAATTGCAGTGTTATTACATTTCTATCCGTCCATTGGCATGGTATTAGAAATAGGGTAATGGATTCTAACCGACATTTTTTAATTGGAGATTCGAAGATTTATTACATGGATTAAACCTTTTCATGTTTTTTTTGCCTTAAATAAATGTGTTACCAGTTGGAAAAGGGGGTTTGCGATGCAGATTGCGTCCCACAACAAAGGCTGGTCTTTTCCCGTCACCTTCAAATAAAATTGTATGCTGCATAAATTCTTGCTAGTCCAAGTTACATTTCGATGTTTTTAATTAACCTTTATGAAAGTTCTGAATAAAATGTAGGAATAGATAGATGAAAATTCGGTCAGGTAATCCTTGAGAGATATTTGGAGCATCATTATATTCTCGAAAATGTTGTCATCGCAATACAATTTTGGGCTTAAGCAGATTTTCGTTTGAAAGTTTCCATGCCATGGAAGCTATCCCAACTGCCATCCCAACTGTGTTGTGGTCGACTTGAAGTTGAATCGAATGAAGCTGTATTTGATAAGCCCACGAGAAGATACAGGTGTAAACTCACATCCAGCTGTCATTCCATTATTTCAATTAAGTTATTTAAACTATTAAAATTTACCTATGATTTATTCACTTCTTAGCCTTGGTCATTCTAACTGGATGCAGCCGAATGCCAGCATTTTACATGGAGCGACTGTCTGAGTATTACAAGCCAGTTGCTGGGTAACACGATACCTATTGGTAATACTGGTTGTCAGAATTGCGAGCTTCTGACGACTGTTAAAAATCCACGAATGGCAGCCAGGACTAGGTACTATTTATCGTGTCTTTGAGGCACGGAGGATTTATGGTGTATACGTCGACCATCACCAGCGGTTGTTGACAAGCCTATTGATGAATACTTGTCATTGAATAATTAAAAACTTAGTTAACTCACACCCGTGCTTGTTCACAAGGCTTCGAGTGACCGTAGAAGGCCGTAGGGCCAAGCCAGGTTAAAAAGCTAGGTAGCTACGTTCATCGTTTAAAAAAAAACTTACTTAGGAGTATTCCCCTTGCGGATAAACCTCTTTGGTAAAAGACATCTTCATAAAATAAGGTGATTTTGTTACGAAATATCTAGCCTTGGTTGCTGGCGAGGTCAGACCTTGTTACGGTTAGTAGATGTTCGATGGAAAGGCCATGTAAAGCGAGTCTTGCCCCGAGGGGACTCGTAAACACTCTTATATTCAGATGACGTCTCATCCTAAAATTTTGCAACGTACTCTTCAAGAAATAGGTGTGTATTAGGTTCTCCTCTGCCTAAAACTTCGGGAAATACAGGTGTGATGTTATGTTAAATTAAAATAGAGTTCTAAAGTTAGTTTGCCTATGTTTACGGCCTTGAGCAGACTCTTTGTCCGCCGGACAGAAATGAGCGCTGCAATCGAATCCTGCTCATTGGTTGCCGAGTTGTCTTTATATCAACTGGTTGTTGCAAGTTACCATATCTGTCCGATGGAAACAGTGTTCATCGACTGCTCAGTCCCTAAGAATATCCGGCTAGGTACTTGTATCAAGTTATCAAAAGTTCTAATATAGGTTTGTATAGACTAGCTGTGCCCACGGCTTCGCTCACGTGACTGTGTATTCTTTTTCAAAGTTTATGAACGAAAACAAAATATTGATGCAACTCATGATCTATATTGGGCCCCAACTGTTAATTTCATTAAAAATAAAAATCTTTTAACTCTATGGAAAACAACAGTGAGAATATGCAAAAAACACGTTTCTGAAAAATACTGTGATTCTAATAAGTATATGCATACACAGCCTACACAGTAGTTTGACAAACTGTTATGCCCACATATTCACAACTAGGCAGGTCACCCTTGTAACAAATCTACTTGCTCCTATTAAATAAAAGGATAAGCAGACTTGTTCAATTAAAATTTAATTAGGGAAAGAAAGGCTGTATTGTTTTATCCCTAATTCTAATTAGGGATAAAACAATACAGCTAAATATTAAAAACCTACCTAGCACGCACTCTAGGATTGTTTTTTTTAGTTCACGCACTTAGTTGGTTAGGAAGTTCAGCACTGTAGGAGAGACGGGAACAGGCGTCAGGGTAGCAGGTCAATACCTGGGCAACTTCGAGGTTCAGCTTCAGGAAACCTCTGCAGGAAGGGCGTCGTGCAGATCTTCAGGTCAGCTCTATAGTAAGGCAGGCGAGACAAGTAGCAAGACAGCTTCAGAAGATCGGGAGTAGAGGTCACAGATCCGTAGATAGCTTCCGAAGATCGGGAGAAGAGGCACCAGGCGGAATCTTTAGTGGAATCCCCTGGGTAATATAGATATGTAACAGCAAAAACCAAACTGTTTTCTTATGCTTCTTATCTCAGATTCAATGGTAGACTTTTTCTAGCGGTTCGTCAGCTCGTTTTCAAAGTAGTCTTCCTTTTTAAAATTTTCAAATATATGTTTTCTTGTGGCCATCATCTCATCTGACAAGTGTAGTCGGCCAGGACATATCCATGATTTTAGTAAACAATCGTAATAATCTTTTAAAATATTATAGCTAAACATATTGATAAAAATAATTTAAATTTTATAAACCAAAAATCATCATAGACTAAGGTAGGAAGAGAATTAAAAAGTAATTGACAGTTTGACAATTTGGCGTGTCTTATTATGAACATTATGATAATATTTTATTTCAGCAATTTTTAAGTTTGAGTCGTAATTACATCGATTTGTTGAGTGTAAAAATATAAACAAATAAAAAGGATGATAAATAGTATTATAAATGATGAATATAAAGTGTAAGTATAGCATAATACATTCAGTCAAAAAAGTATCGGGAATGGATGATTTGTTTATGGTCCCAAATTCAAATTTTTGTTTTTTTGTAGTTGTTAGATTGGCACAACCGTTTTCCATTTTGGCGCGGAGTTTGAGTTGCATCTGTTATTTATATTAAATACAGTGCTGGTTTTAGTAATATCATATATAGTGTGTATTGCGAATTTCATAATGGACAAAAATATCGAACAAAGAGTTTGTCTTAAATTTTGCATCGCCAATGGAATTTCGTGTTCAGAGTCACTGAAAATGTTACAGAAGGCTTACGGTGAATCGACTTTATCAAAAACTCGTGCTTATGAGTGGTTCAAAGCGTTCAAAAGCGGTCGAGATGTGATGGAAGATTTGCCTCGCTCTGGTAGGCCGTCAACGTCTGCAACTGAAGTTAACATCGCAAAAGTGAAGAAAATAGTGACTGAAAATCCCCATTCAACTCTGAGAGAGATAGCCGCCGAACTTTCTGTATCTCACGAGTCGATCCGTACCATTTTAACTAATCATTTGGGTATGAAACATGTTGCTGCTCGGCTAGTCCCAAAAGATCTGAATTTTCTCCAAAAACTCAATCGCATGAAAGTCGCTGAGGACATGCTAGAACGAGTCAGTTCGGACCCAACATTCATGAAACGCATTGTTACTGGTGACGAGACGTGGGTTTACGAGTTTGACATGCAAACTAGTCAACAAGCTTCGGAGTGGCGCCTTCCAACTGAACCGAAACCGAAAAAACCACGCCAAAGTCGATCAAAAGTCAAAGTCATGTTGACTGTTTTCTTTGACTATCGAGGTGTTGTGCACTCTGAATTCTTACCGGAAGGTCTAACGGTAAATAAAGAATATTATTTGAGCGTTATGCGGCGTTTAAGAGAGCAAATTCGACGAAAAAGGCCAGATTTGTGGAAAGAAAATTCTTGGATTTTGCACCACGACAATGCGCCTTCGCACAAGGCTATCATTGTGAACGAATTTTTGACCAAACACTCAACAAATACCATCCAGCAACCACCATATTCACCAGATATGGCTCCTGCTGACTTTTATCTTTTTCCTAAACTCAAATTACCACTTCGTGGCACCCGTTTTCAATCGATAGAAGACATAAAGGAGAATTCGCGGCGAGAACTGAACTCAATTCCGGAAGCAGCGTTTAAAAAATGTTTTGATGAATGGATTATTCGTTGGCGCAAGTGTATCGTTTCTAAAGGAGCATACTTTGATGGTGATAAAATAAATTTGGATGAATAACAGACATTTTGTGTATTATTGATCTTTTCCCGGTACTTTCTTGACAGAGTAGTACTATACCCTCAACACTCTTCTAATACCATTTGCAGTTCAATTCAACCGACATTGTAGGAAAACTACAGTTACCCGACTGTGTACATCGTTAAAATGGAAAATGGCATAAATAGAGTGACAATAAAGTTACAATGTAAGTCATGTATCTCTTACTTTGTGTTGGAGTGGCCGACGGTACCGTAACAGTCAACGCCGACTCCACTCCGACGCAGGCACTCCCAGCATAGAAAATTTGTGTAAATATTGTTCGCGGTCGAGAAACGATTTTTTCAAGGTCAAAGTCATTGCTAGACCTTTATGAACTTGGAGGGTTGTATTGATGATTTTGATGATTATAATTCTGTAACTACATACGTCTTACAATCCCGAACAACAATATTTTAATCAACATACAACCTAGCACTGGCCTGCAAATTGCAAAAAACGTAAGAAAATTTGAATTTCGCGGGCTACCCTGACGCTTTCACCTTAACTACAGAATGTTGTAACGGAATGTTGTTGATTAACAATATAATTATTAATAATGCATAGGTTCCATTGAGTGAGTAATAAATATCGCTGGATAATACACACAGCGCCATCTAGTGCCACACTAAGCAACGAGGCTTGTGTCGTGGACACCAGATGGTTGATATACTACATAGATACTTTTTGTTTGTAATTACATACTTATTATACATATAAACATCCATGACTCGGAAATAAATGTCCATGCTCATCACACAAACATTTGCTCCTACCGGGATTCGAACCCGGGACCCTAAGAACGTAAGGCAGCCTTACTACCGCTGCGCCATTCGGGTCGTCATAAGTGAGTGCGTTAGAGGAGCTCGTAGCTAAATATAATAACAGCCACTCGGATCGATCTTTTTAGGTTAAGCCCTGCTTGCCTAGGTTGGTCCGTGGATGGGTGACCACTCATTATGTACCGAGTTTCCTCCGTGCCTCGCAAAGCACATCAAGCCGTTAGTCCCGGCTGTCATTTGTAGATCTTTGACAGTTGTTACAGGTAGTCAATGGCCCGAAAGTCGCACAACCAGTCTTACCAAGGGGTATCGTATTACCCATAACTATCTGGGTTGTGGGGTTAGATATAGGCACAGTCATGTAAAATACTGGTATTCAGCTGCACCCGTTAGACTGGAAGCCGACCCAAATATAGTTGGGAAAAGGCTAGGCAGATGATGAAGTTCCATTAAGTGAAACCACGATTCTATAGGTCGAGGCAGGCGCATTACTCGTACTTTGTGTAATTAATTTAATCAGCACTGCTCTCAAAACCGTGAAGAATAACATTGGGAGGAAAGAACACGTCCTAATATCGCCGTGTGTCTTTACATTAACTGATACTGTAACGCAATACAGAACTCAAATAGAGTTGGGAAGGACCTAGCAAGGCGCTGTCATGGTAGGTGGATTAAGGCTGTTACCGAATGGCGTCTAAGAACTGGAAAATAAAATGTGGGTCGTTCGGCGGCGTGAGCCCATCTCGCCGCCGGTCGACCCACATTTATTTTCACGACCTAGTTGCCATCGGGGGAAAAACCTGGATGAAGCTTCATCCTCATCCAGGTTTTTGTTAAAAAAAGAAAGGCTTTAACCAAGGAGTTGGTGAATCCAGACTGTTTAAGATGAATTTGAACCGATACTGCAAATTTGAGATAACCACGACCTGATTCACAAATTTTCCTCTAGAATACGCGATGTTAGTTGAATATTTCGCCAGTTATGTTAAGTCCCATGTATTAGGGGGTGAGCCCATTGCCATCAACCAGGCACAATTGTAATTTAATTTTGTGAAACAATTCTAGATAAAACATTTATTAATATTGATGATGAAGACAAAGGACTGACAGATAGGTACCTAGACTATCCTGTTCAATCTATTATTTGTAGGTACTTGTTATTCCTATATCAAGGTGAACAACAATGTCTTTAACAATGAATGGATCGAATTCTGAGAAATCCAAATTAATTTCAATACTCTGAAATAAGATTGATTTACAAAATGAAAATTATAAATATTAATGAAAATAGAATTAACATATCAAAAATTAACCCTCCTGATCAGAAGGTCTAAGTAGCTAACATCTGGCTAGACGCGGTGATGGCCGATGGAGCACGGCTTTGACCGAGTGGTGTCCAAGGTTAGGCCACAGAAACCAGGCCGTCCTAAAGCTCGTTGGGTCGACGACATCGTCAAAGTCGCGGAAAACACCTGGATAAGAGACACAGAGAAAGTGTGTCAGAAAAAGGGGAGGCCTATACCCAGCACTAGGTGATTCTGGGCTGATATGATTATGATGATGATAAAAAAAACTGTGTCCTCAACTTAATATTTTCATGATTTTAACTCTTAAACTATAATATTTTTAAACACTGTTTTAAGCTTTCACGGTTCATAACTATACTTAAAATGTAACTTACGGGATCAAAAATATCAAGGATCATATAAGGATATATAAGGATCATAAATCCGTTCAGTAGCTTTTGCGTGAAAGAATAACAAACATCCAAACATCCATACTCACAAACTTTCGCATTTTTATTAATATTTGTAGGATTAGTAGGGTTTCAATGTTCTTGGTACCTATAACCTACTGGTAGCAAAAAAAAAAGTTTTAGCTACATTATAAAAGCGACCCATTAGGAACTCGTAAAACAGATGAATAAAATACGTCTTCTGTAAAAAACCGGGTGCTGTCATAATAAGATATTCAAAGGAAAAATGGCGGCTAACGACGTCCGAACTTCTTGTTTAGAATGTTTTCGGAAATTGTGAGACTTTTTTTCGAGTTGGCTTAACATTTTTTCTCTTATAGACCGCTAAATGCCACTTGAGCTGTGGTGCAGAAGTTAACTCATTAAATTTCCTTTTAAGGCGCCTCCCCGAGCAAATGACCTTGAACGAGCAGTTTTTTGGAGCCTACTCCTCTTTATTTAAAAGAAATACCAACTAATAAAAAATACATTAAATTACTACATCTTCTTTTTCTTTTAAGTAGCTTAATGTTTAACAAATCCCCTCACAACGAAACCACAGAAATGAGAAATAATGATTTATAAAATGCTACTCCTCGTAAAGTAACCATTATTTTGATTTGCTACTTATACTAATGGATAGACAATTTAATAATGAACATAATTGTCGTTTTATTTTTTCCAAAAGACGTAAATTTGATTTTATAAAGAATAAAAACCACTCATTTCATACTATTCGGCCTGCAGTGACTGACGTAACAATCACTTTGTAGTGCAAGCTGATTAGAACTTTATTCTAACAGTTTTTCAAACGAAGTTTGAACCACCATAAATAGAGTTGCTAATTTTGCTCGGGGAACCGCCTTAAAATGATAAATATACACAGTGATTCTTACATTTGACTTAACTTCCGCTGTCCCGATTATTTTTTTACAATGAAATGATCCTTACACGAAATAGAGTCGATGGGCATTAAAAACAGTTTTTTTTTAAACTATGAACAACTCGCACGTGACCAAAAAAGAATTATACCAAAATAAAATGGAGCTAAAGTTTCGCGGTATCTCTTATTATAGATTCGGTTTTTCCCATATTGTCCTACATAAAAGAATCATACTTTATACTTACTCAAATATTTAATGATGACAAGTGTATTTAGCTTCAGGTGGATAATGTTAGATGCATGCAACTAACTGCCATTATATTCACAACGTTTCTATGAAATCAGAATATTCTATTCGTAATTTTATAGTTTTATGCAGATAGCAACGAAGCTAAGCTAACAAAACAAAGAGACAAAGAGAAACCCTAGGATAAGTTTATCCTAGGGTTTCTCAAATGTTTCTGTATTTTCTTATTATGCGAACTATCACAGCTTGTTAGTTCAAAACTGTTAAATAATTACACAGAACCGACACAAACTTGAAAGGGACTTTGCTTACAACGCTATCCGTTTTCATGACAAAATTGATTCCAATATTCTAAAAGGTCGACAATCGCGACTTGAATTCTATTCAATGCTATTTTAATATTGCGAGAAAACTTCGCGTTATACAAAGATGAGTTTTGGAAAAGAAATATTTATTTAAGTGTTGATTATTTTACTGAACTTCAACTTTTACTTATTTTTTCAATGATTTTTATGCAGGTTCCCATGTCAACCTAATTTCACGAAACGAAATATGTGTATATTTTCTAATTAATAGTATTTTGCAATTATGATGTTGGTCCCATGGAGAAATTTGTTCAGTTTGAAGAACTGAACCATACCTTACTGATACCCGTTGTATTACTTCCACCGGTCACAATAGCGGCCGACTTCCACAAACTTTCCTCATAACGACCATTAACTCTGCAGTTCGCCCCTAAGTAGGAAATCAAAGTTAAATCTATCACAATATCTTGCCGCGAACCGACCCTGGTGCCTGTAGACAATGGAAACTTTACAGCAACTTCGTCTGTTTTTCAGCTCGTGCACAACTTTAAGTGTTTATTATCCGAGGTGGAGAATTTGCAGAAGTTCAAGTTGGCGAAATAAACATAAATAAATAAACAAATAAACTAGGGGCTAACTACTAAAAAAAAATAAAATAGGGGGCGAACCTATTGGTTCGCCCCCTATTACATGGAATTTAAACATAACTGACGAAATGAAGAACGGTCTACCTAACCCTTCGGGGATTCCAGTTGTGATGTTTGGACCAATTCTCCCTGTATGCGTCAAGCTCGTCCCGTTGTCTTGGCCTGAGTGTGCCGCGACGTCAGACGTTTTCCGGGACCCACATTGTGCTTAACTTGCGACTGTGACCTGCGACTTCCGACAGTCTTTAGGGCAAGAGAAGTGGTTACCTCTCCCGACAAAGGACGTTATCGTAGTGCTAGGTTCAGTTGGCCTTCTGCCTTTTCTCGCGTGAAGTTGTAATTGTGATAAATATCGGAGAGCGACCGACTTCTAACAAGATTAAACTGAATTATATTGTCTGCTCCATGTTATTCGATTACTGCTAGGTCTGTTCAGTTGTGTTTGTTATGTAAATTCAGCTTGATTGTTTTGTTGTAGGGAACGAAAGAACGTAATATGTTTCTAAAGTGGCAATTAATTGTGTGGTCGAAATTACTATTATTTCTGGGTTTCATACTTAAGCCTTGAGTATTAAAGATAATGCTTTCTGAGTATGCTCAGGCTTCTTAATAAACCATCTGGCATATGGTTACATTTAAATTAAATTTAACAGCCTCCGATGCCTTTTTTTAAAATAAACTAAAATAAATAAACTAACAACAAACTATTGTTGTTAGTTTATTTATTTTAGTTTATTTAATACTTAGTTTTTAATTAATTATGTAAAGATTATACAGCCTCCACATTAAATTAAATGTCATTTATATCAGTATCATGAGCCATACTCTCGCTTCGTCACCCTGTAAGCTGTCCTGTATCAAATATGCACATAAATTGGAAGGGACCTGCCCGATTGTTCATAGTAGACTTAGTAATCTTAGGCTTACGAGTGGGCACGTCTTGAAGACTGACGACGGTGGGGCGGTATTGCATAGCAGTGGACAAATTTTAAAAGGGGCTCCACATCCATAGGTTTCAGTGTACCTTTGTGCTATACGAAGGTATAATACCTTAAGGCATCTTTTGGTGCTCCTGTTGGGAGCTCTACAACCAGATTGTTTTTCTTCTCATAGCTTTTTCTCAACTATGTTAGGGTCGGCTTCCTGTCAAACCAATCGCAGCGAATACCAGAACCGTCAGACTTTTGGGGCATTGAGTACCTGTCAAAGATCTACAATTGACAACAGCTAAACGTGCTTACCGAGGCACGGAGGAAACTCGGTATGTATAGGTGATCACCCATCCACGGATCAACTCAGGCAAGCGGCTAATGAAGACCTGAAGACCGACCCGAGCGGCTGTTATTATTTAGCCACGAGCTGCTTGTTTTTTGCTCTAGATTAACTCCTACAAAGATTGTGTTTTAAATTGTAGAGTAGTGTTGGCTCAGTCGTAAAGGCCCCCAAACATTGCGAGTTTTAGGTTGTGGGTTCGAACCCAGCCAGGCACGTTTCCTTTTTGTAATTTATTTCATCACGACTGCTCTCAAAACAGTGAAAAATGGGTCCGCGTCGAGAGAGGAGGCCTAGGTCCCAGCTGTGGGAACATTGGATGATGATTATGAAGTTTCATTCTCGTGAATTGTGGGTGTAGGTATTATACGTAATCCTTGCCTCTCCCTTCTGTTAAACAGGCGTTACGTTCTATGTCGTGTCGTGTCGTGTTGTGTTTAGTCGGACTCGACCATGAAGGGTTCCATACTATAGTATATTCTTCCATTACTTTCAATGTATTTTTATTGTTTGTTTTTATAGCGGCAACAGAAATACACATTCTGTAAAATTTCAACTGACTACCCATTACGTATCATGAAAAACAGCCCACTGACAGACAGACGGACGGACAGCGGAGGCTTAGTAATAGGGTTCCGTTGGTTATCCTTCGTGTACGGAACCCTAAAAAGACGGAGAAGGTAACTGAACAGCGAAATGTTACAGATAAAAGTTGCGTCAGTTAGAGGTGAATATTAAATTGTAAATACTAGACATGACCAACACTTCTTTAATATTTTTTTGCACCTTTTTATTTTAATTTAAACTGTCATCTAATTAAACTTTTGTTTTCATTTGTTCCAGGTAATCATTTTCGACGTTATGTGCTACCTACGAAACATGCAAGTTGTAGGTAATTGCAGGTCCAATAAGGTAAAGCCACGAGTGCAAAAAGACCCGAAAGGCGCTTGTTCTTCCCGTCATTGTGAACATTATTTTTGTTCTGGACAATACCTGGGAACCGAGATATTGTAGGTCAAAGTTCCAACTTATTCATACTTAATTGATTTTTTTTAAATACAAGTTTATAATGTTATAATTTTACTTTAAATACCTCCGTGACCCTTTTGCTAATAATTGCGTCCATCGGAACAATGTTTTGAGTGCGTTGCATTGAGTTCTACCGTAAACTGCCCTTTTAATGAATGCCCGTGAGCGTGACTGTACAGGTTCTCTGATCGGAGATAGATAATTATAACTTAACTATCCTCCTTAACTAACCTTTGACGACCCGAATGGCGCAGCGGTGGTGAGGCTGCCTTACGTTCTTAGGGTCCCGGGTTCGAATCCAGGTTGGAGCAAATGTTTGTGTGATGAGCATGGACATTTGTTTCCGAGTCATGGATGTTTATATGTATAATAAGTATGTATTTACAAACAAAAAAGAAATATCTATGTAGTATATCAACTATCTGGTGTCCACGACACAAGCCTCGTTGCTTAGTGTGGCACTAGATGGCGCTGTGTGTTAATGTCCAGTGATATTTATTTTATAACCTAATCGGGGACAATCGAATTAAACTTAAAATGTGGTGTGGTGTACGCTTGCAACAGCGTCGAAATATCGGGAGCTCAAAATTAATAATAATCACGGAAGATATAGTGAAAGCTTAAAACAGAGCTTAATCGAATTCAAATTCAAAATATTTTATTATACATAATCCTACATGGGCACTTAAGAAACGTTACAACATAGGTGCCATACTAAAACCCGGGAAAAACCGGTTTTACTATGGGCCGGAAACGCGGTTCTGCATGAACAATTAATCGATTTGGTGTTGTCCAAAACCTCTCAATCAGAAGACTAATCTGATTCTCGATTCCATAATTTCTCTAAGCTTCTGTAGGATTTTAGGGAGCGATAGATAAATTATAATTGTACCCTAATAAATAAAATATAATGTTTATGATGCTCGTTATAATATTATAATGTCGTCAATTAATTGTTCATTATTAAAATATTAATTCGCCGTGCAAGTGTCGAAAATCGCGACGGGTTTTAAAGAACCTTGGAATAATATACGATCAAGATGCACCAGATGAATTCGTGGAAAAAAAAATGTGACAAGATTTTTCACGGGTAAGAATAATTTCGTCAGTCAAGCCAAACAATTTACTTTATAACCAAGTGACTTATCTTTCGAGTCGAGTGGTAGGTTTTTCAGTCAGCTGTGTATTAACGTACCTAAATGCTGACTTAATAAGTTAGATGACATATTTATGTGAAGTCGAACTTGGAACACAATAATCAAATAGCCGAGGGGCGGGCGGTCTTTGAGTGTGTCGTTTTCAGTTTCAGGGCTACAACATGAAGAAAATATCGGAAAGTACGCAGGTAATTAGGTAGGAATGTAATTTACACGACAGAAGAGGTCAAGACGGCCAATTCAATGAAAAACAGCGTGAGTTCATGTGTGCTTGTAATTTCCAAACATGCAAAATCGTGTACTTTTCCGTTTAAAACAAGAATTTAAATAAATAGAAATTGAAACTAATTTAAAAAAAGATTTCAGAGATCAGAGTCAATGATTACACAGTGCGGAAAATTTAAAATTTCTTTAACAGATTTTCAACTTTATCGCTAAAGCATTACGTTCAAGGTTGATTGGGAAAATTTGACACTTTCGGCTAGCTTGATGTGCTGACGTCTGCACAATTGGCTGCTTTTAGACAAGAATCGAGAGCATCTGGCAACCCTACCGAGTAATATTCTGAGGATACAGTCGTGTCACGTAAACTGATAGAAATAAAACTAGAAGTGTATGAAAAAGTTTCACGAAATCTATTGGATTTGTGACTCCTTCGGGTGGTTCAAACGCTTTTGATTCTTCGTTGACGTTTCTCGTGTTGTTTACTCGAGGTATGAGGTGAAAGTGAATGCATCAAGATTCTTGACGATCTTTGTGTCAATATGCAGGGTGTGCTTGACTATAATGACCAGGATGTAAAGCGGATCAAGACGAAACCGCGGTCGGTAAGGGAAACAACCATTCATGTTACAATCGATACATCGTTCACAAATCCAGACGCCTTGGATGCTACTGACAAATTCCTGATGTAAAAACCCAACCCAATAACACTTTGGCCGATCTGAGGCCCTAGCACGAGCGCTTGCGGTGTAAACGTAACGCAAACACGTCGAATTTAAAAGTAAAAATCGTTTCACATACAATATTTTCGTAATTTTAAGAATTTATCTGTGAATGATACTGATTGTTGCAAACAATTTTACTAAAATTCTATAGGATAATTTTATGTTCTATAAATAAAATCTACCGTGCCTCTGATAATCGAAATACGCAAAAGGGTAGCAAGAATAGCCTAAATTAGCTTTCTCTATTCGGATTAAACCGTTAAGCATGTTTCAACGTACACATTTAAACGTGTCTATAAGGGTACGTTGGGTTATTCAGTTCCTTGCAATAATGCGACCCTCGTCTACTGAGACAACATGGCCTAGCCTCCCCACGCCGTCTACCTACCTAATTTAACTAGAATAGGGCTGTGCAAGAGTTCATGCCTGAATTTCCTTCAAGTATTTTAGTATAGCCTCGAAGTTATTACAAATAGATCTTATGCTAGTTAAAATGTTAGCCAATCAAGTTCTTATTACCTACGTATTGTAGATATAGTTTTCTGATAAACAAACAAATAAAACTGAAGTGTCTATTTATAATTTCAAAATAATATCAGCATATTGTTAACAGAATTCGGGTCAAACGGGGAAGTAAGACAGAAAGAAAAAATATTTATTCGTCGCAAGGACATGACGTGCATACAATATTCGATAAAAATAAACATAAGTACAACGCATTTAGACAAACACAACACAAATAACACAATACAACAAATATGCAATATCACAATCTAATAGTCACAATATCAATCAATATCACAATATCTTTAGAATAATGTCATGCGGACAAAGTCACGGCAACAGCTATAGTATTCAATAATTATTGCTAAAGTGAGAGCTGTGTGTTTATTTTGTCAGTTACTTTTTACCCGACTACGGCAAAGTCAAAAATAATAATGGTTATTCACTGTTCTCTGTAAAGAAGTTATAAATAATTTATGCAGCCTAACCAAATGTCCTTGCTTTTGTTATGAACGTCGTCGAGTTGCGTTTTTTCCTTATAATAATCTCAGACACTAACCTGCATAAAAAAACGGTCCTTAAGGTCATGGTCCTCATATGACTCGATCAAGATCATGTCAGAACTTAAAAAAAGACACCTCTGAATTTATTTCAGCACAGGTGTCTCTTCTCAGAATTATTGGGTAATAAACTTCATCGGAGGTTACGTAAATACACGTTGCATCGACGTTGCGTGACATTTGGCGCAATTGTTGATAAACGGAAGCAAAACAACTGGTTGAGGCGCTTACTGGGATTTATTATCATCACGATTTGCAGGCCTCAGATATGATGCCCGTATGCATGTAGGAAAGAATGCAATATACAGGGTCGCAACTTCGTTACCTGCATCCATCAAGGGCGTGATTCTATCCTTCGTACAAAAGTTGTCTAGTACTAGCTAATGCCCGCGGCTTCGCCCGCGTCGCCCACGATAATTGACCCACGGGATCGTACTACTGGGATAAAAAGTATCCTTTGTGTTAATCCAGGTCTTAATCTATCTGTTTGCCTAATTTCATCCAAAACCGTACAGTACTTTTTGCGTGAAAGAGTAACAAAAAACATACACACATACAAACTTACGCATTTAAATAGTGTGATTATAATATTATTGTGATGGTATGTAGAATAAAATAAAATTTAATAAAATAAAACAAAAATTGTCCCTTAAAGGTTGCAGATGACCAAAACTTGACATCCTGTATAATTATGCAACATAGTGATATTTTAGTTTATTTATTTATTTGTTGTCGATGACCTGTCTAGAGCTATATAATTTAACCTATAAAAAAAGAACGAAAAGAGGTATTTTTAAAAGAGATTTACAAGTATCACCATCTTCTATTTCACTTTTCTATTATTCTGTATATTTTAATTTCAGTGAAACCTTGCGTTGTTTATTTTCCGTGTCAGTGGTCGCCGGGCGTGGGTTCCTTCCCATGGGGTTCTCGACTCAACCAGATGATTTTAGCCCCAAATTGCGTATTGATCGGTCCAAGTACCTGTTGTTAGAGGCGGCTGAATGTTCATTTGATTTATATTCTGGGTAGGACGTGTTAATAACTTAACTGTCTTGTTAAAATATTGTTCAGTAACTTCGATCAGGGGGCCTAGTCTGCTATTACAATAATTAAATTTCGCAAACTATACAATTCAATAATATCTTATCTGTTTAGCTTTCAAAGTCAAATGTGACATTACTGCTTACTGACGTTTTATCTGTTTTTATTTCTAGCGGCCGGTGTTTTGATTTATTTTCATTTATGTGTTTTAAATTGTCTATAGTAAAGAAGCTTATATTTATTGCAATACAAAATGGTGCTAATTGAGCAAATTCCGGCTGGAACTGTCAAAATTTTAGCAGATTACCGCGTAAGTCAGTCATTCATATTTTTCATTGCGTACGAAATTACCATTTTAGGCTATTTCTTTCAATGGAGTGTCAGTGGTTGATCATTGGAAAGTCATAGTGACGCCATTAAATAGTAGATTACCAAACTTGTCAAAATCAACAATTATGAAATCAATGATAGATCATTGTGACACAATTGTAATAGCAGACTAGGCCCCCAGGTATCTATTCGATTTTTGGTTTGGTGGCAAAAGTAAAGGAAAGATAAACATATTTCATTTACCTAATTTTTTTAACGGTTTATATTCTTTTATTATATTACGGTCTTTTAAAGACAGGCGGCCTGAGTCCAGCGGGAACATTATAGGCTGGTTATAATTGACAGAAAAGTAAGGAAAAATACAATTTTAATCAAATTCTCCAAGACATAAAATAAATTACAATCCATGCTTAATGATATTGAAAATGCGAAAGTAACTCTGTTTGTTTGTTAACTTTTCACGACTTTATTATATTTGGCAAGAAGATAGATTATATTTAAGGAAGGACATAGGCATTTTTTCTCCTCACACGTACTACATATAAACATTTTCTATGCGAACGAAGTCGCGGGCAACAGCTAGTTAACATAAACAGGGTTAGTTTTCAAGGACCGGCCAAATTTTCAGAAATGGCTTAGAATCGATAAAATTTTCGATAAAATGAAAAAAAAATCAACATGTTTTTAAATAAAATTTAAATTCCTGTCCACCACTAAAAAACGAACGTGTGGATATGGCAACAGCACAATTCAGTTTAACAACCTAGATAGGTAGCAGTTAGCACACACACATAGATTTGGCGGTGCATGCACGCACACAGGTGCATTGATTCCCACTAGGTTAATGATTTAGGAAATTATTAGGACATTTTCAAATGAATGTTATTATTTTATTTTATACTTCGACAATAATATTTAAAATGCACTTTTGGTTTGATATCTAGATCTTAATTTTAAATTTTGGTTGGTCATTGAAAACTAACCCTGTATATCAAATTAAAGCATCATTTCAAGTTGGTTAGAACAAAAGCGAGCCTAACTCAAAATTAGTTACTGTTTTGTTGTTACCATATTTATTATACGTAGAGTTTAAATAATGATAGCTTAGTAGGGTTAACCCTACTATTGGATTCACTCAGAGATCTGAACAGGGGATTCTTTATGCAAAGTAAGTTGGATCTAAATCTCGTGGAGACATCGGTTAGGAAACGTAATCACACCCACAACGCTCTTGCGTCTGAGGAGACAGAGAATTCAATTGTACGTACCAGTCGAGGACTTTAATTGAAGAACCACTTGCCACTATTCGTATTTTAGCCGTGTAATGCAAATCGGGTTTAGTCGGCAATATTCGTACTCGTGAATGTATAAAAGTGCAAAATTGGAAAGTATTGTAAGTGGCTTATCAATTAAAGTCCTCGACTCTACATGTTTTATCCGGTTTTCACTTTAAAAAGGAGCCTGGTATTCCCTACAATTTTTCGAGTTATGCGAACACCCATTCCCGAGTTTTGATGCAATGCGAATGTCAATATTCAATGATTTACAAAAACAAAAAATACGTGTCCATTATTTTCCAATACTATAACTGACGGACGAAATAGATTTGCAATTTATTGATGGTGGAAACTAGCCTATTCTAATCAAATAAAATTACCTTCCTGAAAAGAATTTGTAAGAGTATTTATCTGTCTACAAACATTCTGATAAGTAATTTCTACGTGGTGCTTGCTTATAATATAGAAAACCTGGCCAAGTGCGAGTCGGAATTGCACACAAAGGTTTTCGTAGTTTCAAAAAATATAAAAACACGAGGTATCTATTTAACGCTCATGCACATGTCATGTGTATGTATGGTCGTGTAATGTATGTGTATAGTATTTTATATATCCTTGAAGTTTATCTTAGTATTAATTACAATTATTTTCAGATATACCTACCACTGCTGGTCTCTGCATCACCCATGGGTTGACTGGTAGAAAGTGCCTATGGCATTAAGTCCGCCTCTGTACTTTGTGCTTAAAGTGTTAAATATGACAATTCATAACTCAACAGGAAAACTAAATTTGTTGTTCAATGTATGTTACTTAATGAAAAATAAAATTACTGCTGCAGTTTCCTGAAAAGTCCCATACTATCACAAAAACCAAATATCAAAACATCTTATTCAAACCAATTTTCGTTGAAAAGTCTTTGTGCCTTCTACAAACCCACATTTTTTAAAGATACAATTTTTAGGGCTTTCGAAGCGAATATCTCGACAACCATTGAACAACAAGTTTAAGAAAAACATGTTTTTATGGAACCTCGATATTATTTTTCAATTTCAAGGGCTGTCGATAGAAAGCCCACACGTAGATTATTTTTTCAAACCTCTCCTCTTTTTTTTATAATTTCACATCACAAATATGTAACGGTTCATAGAAGAGATCTACTCTCCAAACAACTGTATGGTGCCATGCCAACAGTCTCAACAGATGTAAGGGTTCCGTTTTTTGCCATTTGGCTACGGAACCCTAAAAATCTGTGTGTCCGTTAAATGCCTTAATATGAGTTCCAATTATGCATTTAGGATGCTGTTGGGGTGGCCTCCAACAGCATCCCCGTGGGTGGGTGGCTTTTGCAGTGCATCAGGTAGGTGTGTTTGCTAAGGCCGGCTTGTTTTACAGCAATAGTGGACAGCGCGCGAGGCTGCACCAACAGCCTTCTGAATTACCCTCCCACAGGGCGTTAAATGCCCTCTTCTGAGGTACCGGAATTCCGTTCACGGATCTGTAGGTGACCTTTTTAATATTAAACTGGACAATAATAAGTAGGTATTATGTGCTAACAATTTATGGAATGATAATTAACTATTCTGAAATAAATTGTTTGCATAAATATACACCTACACTCACGCCTTTTTCCCATGGGGGTAAGCAGAATCTACAGGACGCCAACTGCTACGATCCTGACATACTGCTTTATTTTTTTTTTACGTCAGCCTATTCTGTTTCACAGCTGGGCAAAGGCCTTCCCCTGTAACAAATCTACTTGCTCCTATTAAATAAAAGGATAAGCAGACTTGTTCAATTAAAATTTAATTAGTTAAAGATTAGAATAAGGGATAAAAATACAGTTAAATATTAAAAACCTACCTAGCACGCACTCTAGGATTGTTTTTTTAGGTGTCGCACTTAGATGGTTATGAAGTTCAGCACTGTAGGAGAGACGGGAACAGGCGTCAGGGTAGCTGGTCAATACCTGGGCAACTTCGAGGTTCCCGTTACAGGAAACCTCTGCAGGAAGGGCGTCGTGCAGATCTCCAGGTCAGCCCTGTAGTAAGGCAGGCGAGACAAGTAGCAGCTTCAGAAGATCGGGAGTAGAGGTTCCAGATCTGAAGATAACTTCCGAAGATCGGGAGAAGAGACACCAGGCGGAATCTTTAGTGGAATCCCCTGGGTAATATAGATATGTACGAGAAACCAAACTGTTTTCTTATGCAGATTCAGATTCAGATCAGATTCAATGGTAGACCTTCTCTAGCGGTTCGTCAGCTCGATTTTTTTTCAATAGTCTTCCTTTTTTTTAATTTTTCAAATCTTAGTTTTCTTGTGGCCATCATCTCATCTGATAAGTGTAGTCGGCCAGAACTTATCCATGAGTGCGTAAAGAATTTTTTAGATATAATTTAATTTTAAGTTATTTAGTAAACAATCGTAATAATCTCTATAAACACATATTGACTACACTTACATATTCTCTTGACTTTGTATATTTTGTTTGTATGTATGTATATATGTATTTATTTATTTATTGTTTTATTTTATTATTTCTAAATATATTTAAATATATTTTTTTTTTTTCTTGAAACTTTTCTGTACTTGCACCTACTGTTTTGTCTCTGCATCACCCTAAGGTAGACTGGTAGAAAATGCCCAAGGCATTAAGTCCGCCTTTGTACATTATGTGCATAAAGTTTTAATAAATAAATAAATAAATAAATATTGATAAAAATTATTTAAATTTTTATAAACCAAAAATCATCATAGACTAATGTAGGAAGAGAATTAAAAAGTAATTGACAGTTTGACAATTTGGCGATGATTTGGCGTGTCACAACATAAAAATTATGATATTTTATTTCAGCAATTTTAAGTTTGAGTCGTAATTACATTGATTTGTTGAGTGTAAAAATATAAACAAGTAAAAAGGATGATAAATAGTATTATAAATGATGAATATAAAGTGTAAGTATAGCATAATACTATACCCCATGGCTTTCCAATCCTGTTTACAATTTGCTCTCTCCGACCAAACCGTCGAGAACAAGTCCAGGGTCGTCACGCTAGCGTTTCTTTGGCCTGCCTCGGTTACGCCGCGCGCCGGTGCCTTATAAATGATTTAATATAAATAAAACGCAATAATTATGTAGAATGTAATGTTTTTATTAATCACATTGTTCAGTAGATTCAGTAAGTTAATAAAATTTACTTGTTGACATAAATAAACATGTTCCCGTTACCATTAGCTACAGTTAAATGTGAAACATTTGAATTTGATGCTATGTTAGTACTTGGTAGTACGTTTCCTGCAATTCTCTTAAGCATATCTATTAATTTTTCATAGAGTCCTTTGTCATTTGTATTAATTGTTGAATTTAAAATGTTTACAGGGTTGCAGGACTTACAGGTGGTAGCTGGTGTTGTGCGGTTAGTTTGATCTGTGGTGTCGGTAGTGTTGTCTGGATTATATTGATAAGGGTCAGTTGTGCTCCTAGGATACCAGGTATATTCATAAGGAGTTGCTGCAGTCGACATTATTGTGCTTCTAGGATACCAGGGATATTCATAAGGTGTTGTAATCGAGATTTTTGAGGTCCTATCATACCAGGGATATTCATAAGAAGGTGTTGCAGTCGAGGTATATTTATCAGCATAAGTTGTGCTCGTGGGTCGTGTAGTAGCATTTGTGGTCCAGAGATACCAAGTATCATATTTATCAGCTGAAGTCGTTGATTTTCTCCAGCCCCACCAGTTACGCCTGTGGGGCCTGTAGGGACTTATTGTAGTCGTACTATTACCGTATTTGTATGACCACCAGTTAATTGGTCTTGTTGTAGTCGTAGCAGCTTCTGCGGTTACGGCAGGTCCGTTCGACCCGTAGTGCGGGTTGTAATATGGACGTCCTGTTGTCATAGTAGTACCGTATTTGTATGGCCACCAGTCAAATGGTCTTGTTGTAGTCGTAGCAGCTTCTGCGGTTACGGCAGGTCCGTACGACCCGTAGTGCGGGTTGTAATATGGACGTCCTGTTGTCATAGTAGTATCGTATTTGTATGACCACCAGTCAAATTGTCTTGTTGTAGTCGTAGCAGCTTCTGCGGTTACGGCAGGTCCGTACGACCCGTAGTGCGGGTTGTAATATGGACGTCCTGTTGTCATAGTAGTACCGTATTTGTATGTCCACCAGTCAAATGGTCTTGTTGTAGTCGTAGCAGCTTCTGCGGTTGTGGGTTCTTCTGCGGGACTTGTCTCGGGGAAGTGAGCTGTTAATATTCCGTTTTCTAAAGTAACAAATCCAGACCTGCCGCTGTACGAGCCGTGTCGTATTTTTGCAGTCGTAGTTGTAGAGTCTTCAGCTGTTCTGTTGTACCAGGAATCCGGTGTTGTTGTTGTATTAGAATGAGAAAGTTTAGCCCAGTACGAGTCGTAGGATATTCTTGTGGTGGAATTTTCAGAGACTTTGTTGTACCAGGAATTCGATGTTGGTGTTATATGTCTAAAAAGTTCTGGTTCAGTTGTTACGCGATACGAGTCATTCGTTTCGGTGAGAGGGGTTGGTTTATAATCATTTTCATTTGTAGATAAGACTGTTGTTACATTTTCTACGGCAACTGGTACGGAGTAGCTGTAATTATTCTCGACTGCAAATGATTCCGACTCATTTTTGCCTCTGTAAAAAATCCTTAATCATTATTTCGTGTATTTGTCGGTTAAAAACTCGTTGTTAGATCTAGATTCTTTACCAATATACCACTAAAAACAACGGAGGCTCTTATTTCCTCACCTGAACTCTCAATTGGCTTATTAAAGGCGAATGTGCCTGGCTGCCTGGCTGAATTTAAATTTAAACACATTAACCCTATGATAGTTATTAAAACTTTCCGGCAAATAAAAATCAAACTAACCGAAGATCTATGGGGAATGTCTGTCAAAGTTTGTACATCCATACTTGAGACTATAGCCCCTTACTTAGCTTTAATTTTTAATTTATGTGTAGACCAAGGAGTTTTCCCTGATTTAATGAAAAAGTCATACCTCTTTTCAAATCCGGAGACAGTAAAGATACTAATAATTATAGACCTGTATCCGTGTTACCAGTTTTTAGCAAGGTTTTCGAAAAAGTAATGCTTAATCAAATGCTCTATCATTTTAACACCAACAGAATCTTACATGATCAACAGTATGGCTTCACCAAGGGACGTTGTACAACTGACGCCGGTGTAACCTTATTAAAGCACATATTTACTGCGTGGGAAGAGTCTCAAGACGCCATAGGAATTTTTTGTGACCTCTCCAAAGCGTTTGATTGCGTAAATCACGACACATTACTTTTGAAACTTGAGCATTACGGACTGGGTAAATTTGCACTTAGTTTGGTAAAATCTTATTTGAATGATAGACAACAACATGTTCAAATAAATGGTGTTAATTCACAGGGTTTAAAAGTAAAAATGGGGGTTCCACAAGGCTCAATATTGGGTCCTTTTCTCTTTCTAGTATATATAAATGATCTACCCTATTTACTGAAAAACCAACCGCAAAATATGGTGTTATTTGCTGATGACACTTCCCTAATTTTTAAGATAAATAGGCGGGCCCAAAATCTAGATGACGTGAATAATGCCCTACTTCAGGTCCAAAATTGGTTCACAGCAAACAATTTGGTATTAAATGAAAAAAAAAACCAAATGCATAAGATTTGCTTTACCAAATGTTAAAAGTAGTGATTGTGATATAATATTGAATAAGGAGAAACTTGAATTCGTAGATAAAACGGTTTTCCTGGGGATTACGCTTGATTCAAGGCTACAATGGGGTTCTCATTTGACTTCTCTTGCGGGGCGGCTAAGTTCAGCAGCCTATGCCATTAGAAAAATCCGTCAGTATACTGATGTAGATACCGCTAGACTGGTTTATTTTAGTTACTTTCATAGTATTATGTCTTATGGCATTTTACTGTGTGGACGGGCTGCAGACATTAGTCTATATTTATTCTGCAGAAAAGAGCCATCAGGGCCATATATAATCTTCGTAAGCGCGATTCTCTAAGGGAACTGTTTAAGGATATTGGCATCATGACGGTACATTGTCAATACATCTACGAAAACATAATGTACGTCAGAAAAAATCTGCACCTTTTTGGTAAAAGGGGTGACAGACATAATTACAGTACTAGAAATAGGGACCAACTAGTTCAGCCAGGTTTCCGACTCGCTAAAGTAGACTCATCTTTCATGGGGTACTGTTTGAGATGCTATAATAAAATTCCACAAAGTATTCTTGAACTGAATGAGACGAAATTTAAAACATGCATTAAACGCACACTATGTAAGCAAGCATATTACAAGTTGAGCGATTATATCGCTGATAAAAATGCTTGGCTCAATGCTGGTCCTGTTTCACAAGGACAGGGGCGTATAAATTGATAGCATTAAAATGTATTGTTGGAGCTGCTGAAGATTGTACAACTATCTTTGCATTGTATAGATTCAATCTCTTTAGTATTATATAAATGCATAGCCTATATTGTGTGAGTACTATGTACTAGAAAGCTATCATTCACTGGAAACCTACGTCTTTTCTTGACTTGAATGTGCCCTGGCGGTTTAGAGTATGTCATGCTCACTCAAATGTCTCGCTGATGGTGGCGCATGTGTCGGATCATTTAGTTCCCTTCAAAATGGTTGAGTTGAATGGTGCTGATCCATGCGTCATGTCCGTGAACGGGCGCTGTCAGTTGTGACTGGTCATCTCTTAGTTGCCATGGCTTATTTGAATTGTATTTTTTTTTTGTTTGTATGTTTTTGCTGTGGACAATTTTAACGTGCACATCTTGCTACATTGTTCTCACATAATATACCATCTCAACATGAATGATGTAACCAAGATTTAGTAACAATATTCTGATTTAAAAGAGTGTCCATGGAGTTTCTTGCCCGTTCTTCTCCATAGAGATCTACGCTAGGGAATGGGCAACTACAGTACTTTCACAGTTTTTATGTCTTGTGACTACTACAGCTTGTAGCTACAGTCCCACTGTAGCTACATTTAATTTTCATCTTTGTTTCGACAATTCAAAAGTGCCTGTAACTGGCTTACTTGAAATAAATGCTTTGATTTTGATTTGTGCAAAAGAGAGCACCTCAAAATTATTAGGTCGAGGTAAGCCCTAAGTTAACAACTTTAAAATTACCTACAGACAGTTTAAAAAACACCAAAAACGTGAGTAGAAAAGATAGACATGCCTAAAAGATCCAAAGGTTTTTAGAATATTTGTTAGATACTTTCTAATAGTATGGGATCCATCTAACAACCCATCAATCGGAAGAATAGGCGGTTCCCACATGACACCGCTTGTCCTCAGCACGGTCGTGCGGCCATACAACCCAGTTACGACGTGAGATCCGCTTCACCGCCCGACCGCGCGGACGAGCGGTGTCCTGTGAGAATCGCCTCTTTTGCGTTGCAGTGTAATTAGGGTTGAACCTCATCTGGGAGCATCTCACTTTTCCATGCAATCGGCATCACTCTCTGTTTCTCGTTTAAAATGTTTGATAAAAAATTCAATCACGATCACTTACGTGCGATTCGCGACCGGTGTATTGAACCGGTCCAAATAGTCATCCCAATAGTCGCCCCCACCGTTTTCAACTGGTGGCACACTTGTTGAAAACGATTCTGTGTTGTACAACTGAAATAAAGAACAACAAACATTGTTATTTGTACCATAGGATAAAATTTCCATTACTGGACACCGATTTCGAAGTTCATATTTTTTTTGTAGATAGTACACATAAATAGAAAGCTTTTTACATTTTTTTTATACGCGGACGCCCACGGTTTACGAGATTTAATTCTTTAAAGTTTCTATATTGGAACATAGCACGACATTTTCACATTTTTAGCACAGATACTAGAATACTAGTCAGATTTTTAGGTTGGATAAATTGTCATTTCGCGCCCGGGTGCTGAACCTGCAGGGATGTGACATTCTACATAAAAAACGATTATTAAATAATCGAAGTAATAATATAAGATATTTATAATCGGTTCTTCTTTAAAAAACAATCGATTATTTTATATTAATTGATTTTTTCCTATTTTGGCAAATCTAGTACAAAATAAACGCCAAAGATATTGTATTAATCAAAGTTTTATTAAATACAAAATACACAATAAAAATTACAAATTTTAAAATAATCAACACAAATTAAAGTTTTAGAATAATCGTTAATCGTTTAATTGGCGTTTAAAAAATGAAGTTTCAACAATGAGCAATGACTATCGAACATCATAACAAACGAATAAGTAAGTAAAAAGGTACATTTTAACAATTTGATGTTTGGGCTCGAGAAGGTCAGACGGTCAGGTTGAAGATGAAAAAAAAAAATGATTATCGATTTCGATCGATCGGGGCAAATAGATTTAACAAACGAATAGCTAATATTTCAAAATCACTAACATCTATCACATTAAATATCAATTGATCACCAAATTTAGTTAATTGAGCACCAAATTTTAATGAGGTGGTTGATGACAAACTAATTTTACCTAATCCGACTTGGGGCACTACGACACGGATAGATTAGCTTAGAAGGGTATGGCGGGGTCGAATGAGCGAGCAAAGCGAGCCAATAGACCCCGCCGTACCCTTCGTGGTTATTTTATTATAAAGCATTCGAACCATTTGTTTTGGCTCCTCCCCCCTCCCTCGTCCTGCCAAACGATACTAAATGTTTACTCCTTTTCATTCTAATAACTAAATAGCGCTATTCTAACCTCAAAACTTTAACCATTGATATCTCCATAACCATGGGGCTCCGCGGGGTGGGGCTTTTACAGGGGGTACACCTCCTCCCCCCTCCCTCCTCCCTTCCCCCGCCCCTTAAATCGTTGTCCAGTAATGGAAAATTTAACCAACACTAGTTCACATTAGTACCTATTTTTAAGTAATTTCTTCAGAAAAAATCTACCTATTGGTCTTGCACCTAAAGTCGAGTTTTCCGAAAATTGCACCATACGGGGTCTAGTTATGGCCCTAGAGCCCAAATCAACCGCCACTTAAAAAGTTTAAATACTTATATATAAATGTCACCGGAAATGTATGAAATCCGGCTTGTATACAATTCCTAGGAAATGTCCTCCTGTTCCTAGGAAATTCCAATTTCAATCGTCTGGCAAACGTCATACGTCAAACATCGATCTGTGTGATTTAATTCCTATTAATAATTATATTTTCTCAATAAAAGTGGCTTATAAGTACAGTAATACACTCTGAATAAGTTGTTACATCAGTGACAGTGTTTTCAAGGCTTGAAGCTGTAAATACGCGTTGAAGAAGGTGATACCAGTGCAAGTGTATATTTTCGCATAACAATACAACAACATCATTAAAAGATTTGGCTGCAAACAATTCATAACAATAAGTCCACACACGGAATCCTGTGTCATAATAACAACAATTATTAACAAGAAACAAGATATAATTTTTTTCACTAACGTGAACAAAGAACAGATGACTCATTAGATAACGGTGTATTTAAAAGAAATGACTAACCATTGACCAATGAAAAAAGTTGACTGTGACTTGATGAAAGAATCTTCGTTCGGAAACCTGACTTTTACTGTACTGAATACCAGCCTTTTGAGACGACGTTCCGTAACAAGTATAATTTATAAAATTTAGAATATTTATTTTAATATCTTGGTTAACAATGGAGGCACACACCGATCACATAACTGATAACTGATCATGGATCACATACCGTAGAATACAAAGGACCAGTTCTTTAAATGACATCAGCAGAGACAGTTCTACGCTATTTGATGCGACCATGACCAGTATGCCATACACGTCATTAAATACTAGTCAAACTGTAGTAGACCTAAACGAAAAAGTTAAGCAACTATTGGACGACTTATTAATAGCTCACCAAGAAATTGAGAACCTTAATTCGGAAAACTTTCGATTAAAATCAGATCTACAGAAATATTTCAAGGTTATAGATGCTTACAAAACTATAAATCTAGTAGACAAAAATAAGGTTACACCTCGATCTGGACAAAAAAGTAAACTAAAACAAAAGACTGACAGAACACCGAGACTAAAGAAAATTCCATATGAAGATGAAATGACTACGCCTATAATAACAGAACTCGGAACCTATCCTCCTGCAGCGAGGTGTGAGACAGGGAGACGTCATATCTCCGAAACTGTTCACCGCTGCACTGGAGGATGTCTTCAAGATTCTGGACTGGAGAGGGCTAGGCATTAACGTCAATGGCGAGTACATCACCCACCTTCGGTTTGCCGACGATATAGTGGTCATGGCTGAAACCATGGAGGATCTCAGTACAATGCTCGATGACCTCAGTAGAGCTTCCGGAAGAGTGGGTCTTAAAATGAACATGGACAAAACCAAGGTCATGTTGAATGCCCATGTCACACCCATTCCTATCAAGATCGGAGACTCTACACTCGTAGTTGTAGACGATTATGTGTACCTGGGACAAACGGTCCAGTTAGGTAGGTCTAACTTCGAGAAAGAGGTCAATCTTCGAATCCGACTCGGCTGAGCAGCGTTCGGGAGGTTGCGCGGTATCTTCTCGTTCAACTTACCACAGTGTCTCAAGACGAAAGTCTATGACCAGTGTGTGTTGCCAGTGATTACTTACAGGACCGAAGCGTGGTCGCTCACAATGGGCCTCATCAGGCTTAAAGTCACTCAAAGCGCAATGGAGAGGGCTATGCTCGGAGTTTCCTTGCGTGATCGAATCAGAAATGAAGACATCCGCAAGAGAACCAGGGTCACCGACGTAGCCTGAAGAATTGCCAAACTTAAGTGGCAGTGGGCAGGGCACATTGCTCGTAGAACGGATGGCCGATGGGGCCGAAAAGTTCTGGAGTGGCGACCGCGAACCGGAAGACGTTGCGTTGGAAGGCCTCCCACCAGGGGGACCGATGACCTGGTGAAGGTTGCGGGAATTCGCTGGATGCGAGTCGCACGGGACCGGTCAACGTGGCGACACTTGGGGGAGGCCTATGTCCAGCAGTGGACGTCTTTCTGCTGAAATGATGATGATGATAATAACAGAATGTATTCAGACTTCAAGCACTGAATCAAATTCAATAAACCACAAAATAGCTACCAATTCGACGCCGCCGCAAAAAAAAAACTATACATCTAAACAGCAAGCAGACAATTCCTAAAGATATCAAGCCTTTTATCAAGATTATCAAGCTCAATTGTGTGTGCTAAGGCTAAGTAACAGCTCACAGAGGGGGCTCACAACTGCAGAAGATAACTTCGCAAGCGACTTTAAATAATGTAGTTATTCTGTACCAAATTGTAATATAAAACACCTTTTAGCCGGCATAGAATCAAAATTATGAGATTTTAACTTAAATGACTACTGTATGGGCATGACGACAGTATCAAAAAATTGCAAATCTATTTGGTCCGTCAGTTAGAGTATTGAAAATTAATGGACACGTATTTTTTGTTTTTGTAAATCAATGAATATTGACAACAATAAAACGCATCAAAACATGGGAGTGGGGGCTCGTGACGTCAGAACTAGCTAAAAATATACCAAGGCGTGACGTATTGAGAATTTTAAAAGCGTCATATCTTCGTCAATTTTGGTTTACGTTACAAAAGAAAAAACACGGGTCAAATATTTTTTGATAATCTAACTGACGGACTAATTAGATTTCTCTTGTCGTCTCGCCTTTTGTATTAGGCGAAACTGACATCAGAGACAATGATAACCTCATTAATTTAGTGAGAGAAATCAATGAAGGCTTAGCAAAATTGTAGCGGTAACATATATAAGTATACGTATATATAATATTGGTATGTGGGGCGCCAAGCAAAATTTAGCCACACTCTACAGGTCGCAATTATGCACCGATTGCTTTTAAACTTGGCCAAAAAATCGAAAGGGTCGAAAACTTAGGTTAGGTTCGTGAATGGGAATTCGTCCATGGGCGGTGGCGGGGGGCGGTTTTTCGAAAATCAGTTTTTTGGCCATAACTTTTTACCTATGGAAAATTTTTGGACCGTTTAATATTTTTATCATTCTGAGTAACAATACGGACAACTTTTAATTTTAAACTTTTTTGTTGCAACCCCTAACTTGGGGAGGGCGTTGAAATTTCCAAAATATTTGGAAAAAAAAATATATCTCCGAAACGGTAAACATTTTTAGTGTCAAAACTATTTATTTTTGAAAGCAAATTGTTTACCCTACAATTTTTTTTCTCCATGCTAGACTCTGGGAGTATTTTAACAAGGTTGAAAAAATATGGGTATTCGAAATCTACCTCCTCCTGCGGCTTGCCAAAGGGATTTTTATGATTCAATTCACTAAGGCTTGTGGCGCTTTTGGGGCAATAGGGTCCTCCCCCTGTAACAAACTAGTGAAATTTGGGTATTTCTACCTCAGGTAAATCTCTGCCTATGATATAGGCACTACAGGTCACCGTGCCTCCAGCAGTTGATGCTGGCCGCCGTCAATTTCTATACCTCATCATCTGCCTAGCCTTTTCCAGACTATGTTGGGGTCGGCTTCCAGTCTAACCGGACACAGTTGAATACCAGTATTTTGCATGGAGCGACTGCCTATCTGACCCCCACAACCCAGTTAGTACTGGGTAATACGATACCCCTTGGTAAGACTGGTTGTCAGACTTTTTGGGCTACTGACTAGTAGCTTAACGTGCTTTCACATAAAGGGTGTAAATAGACCCTTAACGAAGCCGAAAGAAAAGTTTTTTGGTTTTTTGTTCAGGACCATAGCTGGGAACCTACTATGTAGCTACGCAGATATTGGAGGTCAAAGTTCCAACTTATTCACAAGTTTTTATTCAAATACTTACTAGTTTTTAAGGTCATACTTTAAATACCTCCATAACCCGATAACTATTTATGCACAATGTTTTGAGTGCGTTACATTGAGTTTTACCGTAAAACGTGATTTTTCACCCAAAAAAAAAAGTTTCCCAGCAATAATTTTTGTGTAGAGTTACATAATTTGATGTACAGAATACTTGGTTGACGGCTTCGAGAAGGGTCTGTTTACACCCTGTATACCGTCTCTTAAGGATTCTACACACCAGGGGCCCTACTCTCTAACGTTTCGTCCGTATATTCGGATCTATCCGTCTCTCTCGCGCACGTCTGCAGATGAGTGCAAGTGAGAGAAACGGATATATCCGAATATACGGACGAAACTTTAGAGAGTAGGGCCTCTGAGCCGCCGGACCCGCCGACGCGCGACTCGACGTGTGTCGGCGGCTTTGTTATCGACGGGCTAGTTGGTAGCAGCCAACTAGTCCATAACATCATAGCAAATCGAAACACTTTGTCGGCGGTACTGGAAGGGCAACATTTTTTACTCTGGTCGCTGGGAAACAAAGCGAGTACACAAGTCGACGACATGCCGCCGCACAGTATTTTCTTGACCGAAAAAGTGGTCAGAAAGAAAACCTGGTTTTTATTTCAATATTCGATACTAGAAGCTATCTTTATATAAATGCGAAAGGAAGTTAGTTTGTTACCTTTTCACCCCTAAATCACTTAACCGATCATGAAAATCAAAATGAAATTTTACATATACGTAGGTGAATCGTCCGTTAGCTGAGTAAACCGTAAGTGAGTAAACCGTAGGTGAGTCAACCGTAGATGAAGCAACCGTAGATGAATGGTCCTTTATGGATTTCGTTCATTAGTTATTACAAAACTCTGTGAAACGATCTTTAGGTATTTTAAACTGTAGGACTTTGGACCGTTAGTCATATCGAAAATAGTTTTAATAAACTTAGGTATTATGATACGTAACCACGTTGTCAGGTACAGAAATGGACATAGGATACCTTTCATCCCAATAAAAAGTACTGTTCCCGGGGAAAACAACAATCATGTTTTTATGATACTAGATGGCGCCACGTGTCTTTTGAATCATGATGAATTATATTGTTACAAGCAGAGTACAACCTGGGTTGATTGTCAAATTTTAAATTAACGCAAGCGAAGCCGTGGGCAAAGCTAGTTTAAATAAAACAACAACAAAAAAACAAAAACTCCCGTGTGTCTAATGTGGTCGGATACAGAATAGTGGTAGTTTTTAAAGTATTGTTGTTTCCTACACCTACCACAAGAAAGAAAAACAAACCCAAATCTAACGGGAATCCTGAGTAATAGCATAGGCCAGTAAAGTTTTTTTTTTGTAAATAAACATATTCTTTTTTTAGATTTTGAAATCGACATTTATTAAGAAATCTGCACACATTAACACGTAATTAATGTCAAATCTTTGTGACAACCCTAAAATCATAGAAGTTTTTATTTTAACCTTTGGGACTTTTTCCCATTACATTTGGGTTTCTTTTTCGTACTTATTTTGTGCATACAATTTTAATTTTACTTGTATGAGACAGCTTGTATAAAGGAGCTCGTGGCTAAATAAAAACAGCCGCACGGGTCGATCTTTAGGTTAAGCCGTGCTTGCCTAGGTTGGTCTATGGATGGGTGACCACCCATTACATACCGAGTTTCTTTCGATGCCTCGAAAAGCCCCGGCTGTCATTTGTAGATCTTTGACAGTTGTTACAGGTAGTCAGTGGCAGGAAGTCTGACAACCAGTCTTACCAAGGGGTATCGTCTAACCTAGTACTAACTGGGTTGTAGAGGTTAGACAGGCAGACGCTCCATGTAAAATACTGGTATTCAGCTACATCCGGTTAGACTGGAAGCCGACCCCAACATAGTTGCGAAAAGGCTAGCCAGATGATGACTTGTATAACTGTACAATGGCGGTCTTGGGCAATTGCTACCAGTCTACCTTAGGGCGATGCAGAGATAAAATATAGTAACCTAAACAACAGATTTACAAGAAAATATCTAAAAATATTTAAAAATTTAAACTACTTTGTTGTTTTTTTACCGGCTTGTTGGTATTTTATGCGCTGATATAGCGCTCATTCGATTGCGATTATTTGCGACAAAACTAAGTCAATTTCTATCTTGCGCGAATGTAAATGGAAGCTGGTATAAATATGCAAGTATTCTTGTATTTTATGTACAAATACAAGACTGAACAAAACATCCTGTTTATGAGAGATAATAAATACATGATCGGACTACGACTGCAAATCTACCAATTTATACCCGACGACGGCTTGACGTCTTTATCACATATTCTATTTACCCGACTGCGGCGAAGCCCAATAGGCCCTCCTATTGGGTTTCGCCGCGTAAAATTACATTCAAACATATAAGTTGCATATATTTTTGTAATAACCTTTTAAAACCCTTCATTTTGATACCCCACTCGATGGTATATTAGAATAAAAAAAATCGAACTCCACAATATGGCACCCCAAATCCACGATTTTTATTTGTTTTTTGATTATAATGTAGCCGGTGACACTCGCGAAGAAGAATCTAACGACATATAATCTATTCGAATACCTTCATCCGTTGAGGAGTTACGAGGGAACAAAGAAACGGACATATATACACATACAGGTCAAATACATTACCCTCCTTTTGGGCTTCGCCGCAGTCGGGTAAAAAGCTTTCCTCTTGTAATAATATTAGTATAGATATAGATTTAGACACAGTTTTTTTTCATTTACTAATCAAATTAATCGCGGGGTGTCTCAACACATCGGTCTTACTTAATGGACATACTGTTACTTTACAACACCCCACTGCTGGCATAGGCCTCTCTCTCCCTATGACTTCCAGTTGTACCGGTCTAAGGTTATTAAACTTAGACCGGTACAACTGTTGGTTGGTCTGTCCCAGCTCGTCTTAGGGTTCTTACAGACGAGCGGCACGTTGCCAACTGCACATAAACTGCAGCCGTCACCATCTGTCGACGGCTGCCGTCGACGCTTGCAGTTGTGGCATGCCGCTTAAATGTGTGTCGACAGCTGCCGTCGACGCGCCGACGGCAGCCGCCGACGCCACAACTGCAAGCGTCGACGGCAGCCGTTGACAGGTACCACCGGTAGGCACCGTGTCGCTCGCGGAGTCTGTAAGAACCCTTAGCTGATGCCATCGCATTTGTTAGGGTTATAGCCCCAGAAAGCACTAGAAATAAAAGAAATAAACCTACAAATAAATATAATGAAAAATCACTCACCAATACAGAAAATAATACTAAACGGACGACAAACATTTTGCTTTTTTCCACATGCAGTCTGTTGAATAGAGTAACAATTGATACAAAGTTAGCTCAATAAGCCAGCGTGCTTCTTATATAAGTAAGATTATTGTTAAAAATACCCTAGTTTTCCTGTTTTTTAATAACTACACACATCAAAAGTATCTAGGGATCAACATATATTTTTGCAATAACTTTTCTCCTGATTGATATTAATTAAAATTTTCTTTAAGGATTCATCAAATAAAGTGTTTTCGTTTGTCACAGTAACGATAAACCAAGTCACCTTTGCATTAATAAAGAAATTTGCCATTTTCCTAATAAAGGGATTTTTGACATTTGAACCACTAACATTAAAGTTCGAAAAAAAGACTGAAATAACAGTTTTCTTTAAAATTTTATTGGGTAACTTAAACAATTAATAATCCGTGTTTCTACCGCGAACACTAACAACACAAGAACATCGGTTTGGCATACTCAAAATGAGTTCATCCAAATCACGCTGTGGAATGGCCGCCCATGTTCGTTGCAACAACAAAAAAAGGTCTTCTTGCGACTGGATACCCTCCATATTCGGCAGAGCTCTTCTCTGTAGCATATCCCATGCATGCTCAATCGGGTTCAAGTCTGGCGACTGAGCAGGCCAGGGCAGGACATTGATGTTAGCTGCGGCGAGAGTCTGTCTTACAACTCTTGCGGTGTGCGGTCGTGCATTATCATGCATTAACTGAAATAAGGGACCGATTTGCACTTGTAGAGGAACGATGACGTCTGATACAATCGTCTCAGCATAAATTTGAGCGTTGAGGTTGCCTCTGATCCAAATCAACTCAGTTCTTCCGCCGATCCAAATACCCGCCCATACCATGATGGTTCCACCACTATAAGGATGGACTTCCTGGCAGGATTTTAATCGCTGTTGGCGTCCAGGGGTTCTCCAGTGTCGTATACGTCTTGTATCCGGTCTCATACCAAAACGAGACTCATCAGAAAAGCACACGAAACGCCATTGTTCTTCTGCCCAATTTCTGTGTTCAAGAGCCCATTGATATCGAATCCTACGATTGTGCATTGCTATAGGTGGTACCCGTAGCGGTCTTCGGGAATGAAGGTTCACTTCATGCAAGCGGTTTCTGACTGTTTGGTCGCTAATTAAGTTCCCTGAAGAGTGATGAAGCCTCACGGCTAACATCATGGCGGTTATTGTTGGAGCTCTTCGAGTTAAGATTTGAATGTATCGGTCTTGTCTCCGTGTGGTGCAGCGATACCGTCCTCCATGGCGCTCAGCCACGGTACCAGTGCTTCGGTAACGTGTCCAAAGTCGACTGATAACACTCTGACTTGTATTCAGAGCTAAAGCTACAGTACGTTGCCGGGAACCAGCTTCTATCATTCCCACGGCTCTGAGCATTTCTTCCCTGCTTAAATGACGTCGCCGCTCCATAATAACGTTGGTTTTAATCAGTAGTAGGGAAACAGTAGCACTAATAATGTCTTCAATGCGTTGTATGTTTTTATAGGGAAAATATTGACAGCTTATTTTCATCTTTTACTCGAATTTGATTGAGAGTTCCTGATTCAAATTATGAAATGCACCAAAAAGGATCCATATAAATTTATAAAATCATAAATTTATTACAAAGCCACATCTCAATCTCAAGAAATCCGCATAAAAATGCTTGATCCCTAGACATTTTTGATGTGTGTAGTTTGGTTTTCATGCGTTAATTAAAACGAGCGTGAACAATATAGATAAGAATAAATTCTTTTATTTAAAATAATTTATTATTTAATTAAATAATACTATTGCGTACATTTTTGAGGTTCCGTATTTAAGAAAAAAAAACGACTATTTACGTAAATTCTAAATAATGATAAATATATATTACACAATACAGAACACACACATACACATATTTATACAAAATTCATTATATTTTTAAGTTTAACAGTACCTATGCACAGTTTTGCATAAATCTACGCCATGTTTACGCATGTTTTGTACCTGAATTAGATAATCCTATGTTTCTAGCGATCGGAGGTAACACAAGTAATACATTAAATCATTACAGCAGTAATTATATATAACTTATATAATAATATGAAAAACAAGTGTGTAAAGAAAACTGCAGAACAAAGTTAAGAAAACCAATAGAATATATCAACAGAAATTATGGGGAACTTAATTTTTAAATAGCTCCAACTCACTATGAAAATAGACCAGATCTGTAGTTTTAGCCACTAATAGCAGTATTGTTTTAATATTACTTCAGTGGGGATACGGGCCCAAATGTGCTTACTACACTGTACGGGACCAACGTGGGAGGCAGACTCGAACTTGACTGGTAAACAATAGATTCCATACCCAACAATTTTGCGTTATCGGGTGAATGCCTATTTCGCCTAATTAGAGTTTTGTTCTTACTTCCTTAGTGACAGGTCAATCTTGCGCCATAAATAAAGGGTGTAAATAGACCCT
Organism: Xestia sexstrigata; assembly: GCA_941918905.2. NCBI lineage: Eukaryota > Metazoa > Arthropoda > Insecta > Lepidoptera > Noctuidae > Xestia > Xestia sexstrigata. The sequence continues at coordinate 21,170,505 of OW799208.2, forward strand.
TAACGAAGCCGAAAGGCACTTGTTCTCCCCGTTATTGCGATGATTTTTTTATTCTCGACCATACTTGGAAACCTACTAGTTACGGAGATATTGGAGGTCAAAGTTCCAACTTTATCATTTTTTATTTTAAATACTTACTAGTTTTAAAGGTACTTTAGTATAAATATCTCCATTACCCGTTTACTGTTAAATGCGTCCATAAGCACAATGTTTTGAGTGCGTTACATTCAGTTTTAACCGACTTCAAAAAAGGAGGAGGTTATATGTTCGTGTGTATGTGTTTTTTTTAAACCGTAAATCGTTGTTTCCCAGCAATATTTTTTGCGTTGAGTTACTTATAGTTTGATGTACTGAATGCTTGGTTGATGGCTTCGTGAAGGGTCTGTCTACACCCTGTTTAAACATCACACCTATATTCCTCGAAGGGACCGACAGAGATGTGTTAGTAACATATAAAGGAGGCATTTAGTTCCCTGCAAAATGGTTGAGTTGAATGGTGCTGATCTGCGTCATGTTTGTGAACGGGCGCTGTCAGTTGTGACTGGTCATCTCTTAGTTGCCGTGGCTTATTTTAATGTTTATTTTTGAATTGTATTTTTTGATTTTACTATGGACACTTTTAACGTGCACATCTTGCTACATTGTTCTCACATAATATACCATCTCAACATGAATGATGTAACCAAGATTTTGTAACAATATTCTGATTTAAAAGAGTGTCCATGGAGTTTCTTGCCCGTTCTTCTCCATAGAGATCTACGCTAGGGAATGGGCAACTACAGTACTTTCACAGTTATTATGTCTTGTGACTGGGACTGTAGCTACATTTAATTTTCATCTTTGTTTCGACAATTCAAAGTGGAGGCAACTGGCCTACTTGAAATAAATGTTTGATTTTGATTTTGATTTTTTGATAAGGGACTGGTCATGGTCAGTTTATGATAATCTCACGGTTTAATGTTTACACATTTGCGGCACAAGCCGAATATTGCGTGTATGAACAGATGTATCAACGTGGAAGAAGCGACATGAGTCTGTATGGATCCTAGCAGATCCCATTCTGTAGTTTTCATACCCCTACGGGAAAGAGGCGTGAATTTATGTATGTGTATGTAAGTCGTATTTAACGAGTGCCTTAAAACTGTAAGGTATTTATAACTGAAGCGTCTCCTGTGGGTCGTTTTATCTTATTTAATGCCGCTACGACTCAATCATGAAATTAATTTAGTTTCTCACAGAGTTCTCTTGCGGAACAATAGCCTCAAATGACTTTTGAATCTTGAGGACTTCAGCTTTGTTCCATGTTGGATAAGTAGACTCTTAAGAATTTGATGGACAGGGCTTTTTAAATTGTTTACTCACAATTTTTTTGTCTAAGTTCATTTATAATTTATTATGAGTTTACTGCCCCTACCGTACCGTGTTCCTTTATCCAGCACTTGCATTTACAAATTTAGCGACTGCTGTAATCCACACTGATATGAGACGGAGTAAAAGTTTTTGAGTTTGTATGTAGGGGGCAATCTCCGAAACCACTCATTTGATTTCAAAAAATATTTTACCAATATTTAGAATGGATCATATTAATAAGATGGCGTGAATCTTGGCTGTACCTATTGTTTCCAACTTATGGGCTACTAAAGAAACATGACGTCTATTTCTTTTCTGTCCATGTCATCCATTTTATTGTATAACTAGCTGGCCCGACAGACGTTGTCCTGTCTTAACTATTAATATGTATCACCTTCCCTACCTACCCTACCTACCCCACCTAGCCCACCTACCCTACCTACCCTACCTACCCCACCTACCCTACCTTCCCCACCTACCCCACCTTCCCCACCTACCCTACCTTCCCCACCTACCCGACCTACCCTACCTACCCGACCTACCCTACCTACCCTACCTACCCTACCCTACCTACCCTACCTACCCTACCTACCCTATCTACCCTACCTACCCTATCTACCCTACCCTACCTACCCTACTTACCCTACCCTACCTACCCTACCTACCCTACCTACCCTATCTACCCTACCTACCCTACCCTACCTACCCTACCTACCCGACCTACCCTATCTACCCTACCTACCCTACCCTACCTACCCTACCTACCCTATCTACCCTACCTACCCTACCTACCCTACCTACCCTACCTATCCGACCTACCCTACCTACCCTACCTACCCGACCTACCCTACCTACCCTACCTACCCTATCTACCCTACCTACCCTACCTACCCTATCTACCCTACCTACCCTACCTACCCGACCTACCCTACCTACCCTACCTACCCTACCTACCCTACCTACCCTACCTACCCTACCTACCCTACCTACCCTACCTACCCTACCTACCCTACCTACCCTACCTACCCTACCTACCCTACCTACCCTACCTACCCTACCTACCCTACTTACCCTACCTACCCTACCTAAACTACCTACCCTACCTACCCTACCTACCCTACCTACCCTACCTACCCTACCTACCCTACCTACCCTACCTACCCTACCTACCCTACCTACCCTATCTACCCTACCTACCCTACCTACCCTACCTACCCTACCTACCCTACCTACCCTACCTACCCTACCTACCCTACCTACCCTACCTACCCTACCTACCCTACCTACCCTACCTACCCTACCTAAACTACCTACCCTACCTACCGAAAATCTGCGAACCAGTCTTACCACAGGGTATAGTGTTACCCAGTAATAACTGGGTTGTGGAGGTCAGATAGACAGTCGCTCCATGCAGAATATTACATTATTCACCTGCATCCGGTTAGACTGGAAGAGGACCCTTAAACAGTTGGAAAAAGGCAGATGGTACATTAAATCAAACTAAATCTGTGTTGTATTCGCTCCTGGGGTTTTTATAACTGAATAAAATAGAAACAAAAATAATTTGTACACGTTTACAGCTTAATGACGCCGATTGGCAGGATGTAGATTACAGTTTATTCCGTTCGTTCGGCCATTGCGGTCAGACATTGTATGGAAAATACCCATGTTTTATCAGGTGTAATATTAACCAGGCAGCCCATTGTATTATCAAAAAAGTTTTTAATTAAGCTCAATTAAATATAATAAGAATTATAGGATTAGATAACATGCGGCGTACGGTCATATTAAGCTATACATATCTAGTAAAGTAGTATATATGGCCTCGCTTTGTATAGATTTATGATTGATTGATGACCTGCAGCCAAGTGACAGTACGTTTAATAATAAGTCTCGTTAATGGATAGCTCACTGATTAATGATAGCAATAATTTATTTACTGAATTAAGTTATAACTGTAAGTCTTTAAAGAGATCAATCGTGTGTATACCTGTACCTCTGTAAGTCTGTGGATGTTATTGCGCTGCAGGAAACCTGGTTGTTGCCGCATGAGTTGACAATACTTGGTAGTTTGGATGATGTCTTTGGTTTTTTTGGAAAATCTGCGGTGGATATATCGGCGGGGGTATTGAAGGCAAGACCATATGGTGGGGTTGCTCTTTAATGGGGAAAGTCGGTATTTACATCCGTGTCACTAATACCTTATAGTAAGAGATTGGAAGGCTCGTCGGCGCACAGTGACTGGATGGAATAGGCATATCAGGGACGCTCACGGGAACGCGAGAAAGACATTTCTTAACTGGGTATGGTATGGGAAAACCTCGCACTGGGCAGCAGTTTGTAGAAATGAGAGAGACTAGATGTTTTTTTTAAACAAAAATTAAAAGTTTTGTCAAGATAATGAGGAACAAATTAAAATGAACATTTTGGCAACTGAACATAGGAGCAAGCATTTTCATAAATTTTGGAAATCCACTCAAAGATTGAGCCCAAAGCCGGTTTCGGTGAGCGTTAATGGCATGACTGAGCCTGGGGAGATTGCGAACATGTTCAGGAGGCATTTTGAAGTAACCTCGCGACTGCAACCGGAGGCACGGGGTTTTGCGCTGAGAGTAGATTGTCTGGTGTTCCGATTAATATTTCATCAAAAGAGATAAGGAACATCATACAGTCGATGACCAGGGGCAAATCTCCGGGTCACGATGGCCTCAGTATAGAACATTTTCAACATCCGCATCTCCCAAGAGACCTATCTATGCTGTATAATCTTTGTGTGAGGCACTTGTATCTACCACCTGAGTTGATGAAGACGATAATTGTGCCCATAGTCAAGAACAAGACCGGCGATGTCTCAGACAAGGATCATTATAGGCCAATATCGTTGGCTACTGTAACAGCAAAGGTTCTTGACGTGCTTGAGCGGAATAACTGGACAGCTCCATCTACATGATGCACAATTCGGTTTTAGAGCTGGGCTGTCCACGGAAACTGCTATTCTAGCGCTCAAGCACACGGTCAGGTACTATACTGATAGAAACACGCCTGTTTATGCTGCGTTTTTGGACCTCTCCAAGGCATTTGACCTGGTAGATTATAAGATCTTATAGTCGAAATTGCGTGAGCAAGGTCTTCCAAATGAGCTCATCACCAAATCAACCAGGTCAGATGGTCGGGTGCTCTGTCGGGGGCGTATGGGCTGGAGTGTGGGGTGAGACAGGGTGGTTTGAATTCCCCGGCGCTTTTTATCTTTCTTTTAATCTTTACGTCAATAATTTGATCGAGGAACTCAGTAGCACTGGTATTGGATGCTCTATTGATGGTAAGACAAATTATTATTGATGCTTAAAATATGTGAGGGGTACGCCATGTCTCATGGTTTATTGTACAATGTTCGGAAGAGTGTGCTTGTGGTGTTCAGAGTTGGTACTAAGAAGACAGTTCCTCCGGTGTGCCTGTATGGTGTACCACTAAATAGAGTGTCGCATTTTAGGTATCTTGGCCATATTTATTATAGTGACGGACTTAGTTATAGCTATAGGTTTTTGAATTGATTATTATTTTATTTTGATAAAAATGGTTATTATTATTTTAATTAGAATGTTGCTAACATAGTTTGTAAGTATTACTAACAACAATATGAATCAGTTGTGTTCGATATAAATAAATAATAATAATAATATGTTCGTGTGTAGGTTTTTTTTAATGTATTTTACCTGATCCCATTTGTGGACCGATTCTCAAAATTCATTTTTTAATTGAAAGAGTATACTCGGAGTATACTACTTCGGAGATATACAATGGAACTCTTCAAAAATAGATGGCAAATCTGTCGTGATAGCTGCAATCGCTTGGATGTTTATTGTTTATACAACATCATGACGTAACATCACGCCTGTATGCTCTGAGGGGGTACGCAGATGTTTACAATGCACCCAGATTTTGACAGGTATGTTTGCGGATGGATGGAAAAAGATTTTATTGGCATGTCAGAAGTATTGTGAGAGGAATTTATGAATGTGTGAACCTTTACTTTGTTATATTGCATATTTTAATTTTTTGTTATCTCTTAATCTTTTAGTTCTAGTTTTAGTTACATTAATTGGTTTAAATATCATCTGCCTAGCCTTTTCCCAACTATGTTGGGGTCGGCCTCCAGTCTAACCGGATGCAGCTGAATACCAGTATTTTACATGGAGCGACGGCTTATCGGACCTCCACAATCCAGTTAGTACTGGGTAATACGATACTCCTTGGTAAGACTGGTTGTCAGACTTTTTCGGCCACTGACTACCTGTAACGACTGTCAAAGATCTTCAATTGACAGCCGGGACCAATTGCTTAACGTGCTTTCCGAGGCACGGAGGAGACTCGGTATGTAATGGGTGGTCACCCATCCATAGACCAACCTAGGCAAGCACGGCTTAACCTAAAGATCAACCCGAGCGGCTGTTATTATTTAGCCACGAGCTCCTATTCTTAACTCACTCATGGAGATCTGCTAAAGAACTGCAATGTAGGATTTTCATTGTAGTTCTTCATTTGCGTTAGCAAAGTTTATTGTTGCTATTATTCTTTTTGTCAACTTGATTATGTCTATGTTCTTGTAGTAAATTGTATTAGATTTGTTTTAAAACTTGAGACCTTGCAAACTTGAGCGTCTCTAAACAAGTGTGCCCACTACACTGTACTATACCATCACCGTGATATGAACGTATCAGACACGGAAAGACAAAGAAACAAATACATGTTAAGTTCCATTTATTGGGGATAAGCCTATTACCATGACATGTATTGTTAATAATGTAAAATAAATTCATAGCGACTTGTTTGGGAACAACTAAAAATGGAAAAATAAATAAAAACTTTTTTGCAAAAATTAAAACCGACTTAAAAAAAAAAGGTCAAGCTTCGAAATCGGTGACCTTCGTTTGATTGATTTAAGGTTTTCACCGGCTTCTGAAACTAAAGTTATTTTTCACTTTTTTGTGTTTTCCTTTTAGTTGTTTTTTTTTGTGTAGCTTGATTGGTCGCCGAGCGTGCCTGGAGGTCTAATATCTCGTTCCCTACTCCGTATCACTTACGGACATAAGATTCGTTAACTAAAACTGAATAGCAACACGATTGGTCATCTGTCCTAACTTTCAATGTGTTTTCAAAACTCATGAATTTGAAAATATTAGGGAGTAGGGTTCATTTCAAAGTATAAGCTACTTTCGGACGGGCCCCGTGTCTTCGTTGACGGACTTAGAGAGTAGACCCCCTGTAACCTGTGGGGCCTTGTATTTACGTAGTACTTACCAATCCCACAACTACGGAAATAGGTAACTATAAGGTAATTTAATTTAAGGTAAGTTTATTTATTTAGTACAGCATAAACCATTAACACTAAATTAAATAATCCTTTTACTCGGTCTTCTTACAGAACCACAAACATTCTAACATTATCGTTTTCCTTTCATCAGCAAACAAGTCTAATCCAGTGTTGGTTTCCTCGAGCGCGTTGAGCGAAGTGGATCGAGCTACTGTGCGACTATGGGACATTAAACAATTTATGTTTTCTAGAGCGATTATAATTATTTGGAACAAATAATTGACACAGCTCCGCAAGTTAGTGAACAAGTGAACAGAGGGAACTACTATCACAGTGAACGGTTTAAAATAATGTCGTAGGAAGGTAGGCACTTGATCCAAGCGATCCCCGTTAAACCTTTCAAAATTATTCAGAATATTAAATTATTCAGAAACTCAAATATAATTAAATCAAATCTCTGGTAAAGTTTCGATCCAGTTATTTGGGACTACTGATATTCTGAAGTTTTATTAAAGGCGTACTTTTCGTGGTGTAACCAACCATTGGTTACACCACGAAAAATAACGAAGACCGCCGGGTCTTCGTTATTCTTCGTTATTTTTGTTCTAGACCATACCTGGGAACCTTCTAGTTCGGAGATATTGGGGCCAATGGATCCATCCATCGTTTCCTTGATCTGCCTCTCCCACTCCATCCATTAAGATTTATATTCATCATTATTTTAGTCATGTGCGATACATTAGTATCGCACATGACTAAAATTAAATTAGTATTATTATTATTGAATTAGTATTAAAATACAGGTAAATAAAGGGTCTTATCTCCACCAGATCGGGAGACAGGGTCGTGGAGGTGAGATAGGCAGTCGCTAAAGTAAAATCAGTATTTTACTTTAGCGACTGCCTATCTCACCTCCACGACAAAACCCCAGTGGTATTCAGGTGCAATCGGGCCGATCCCAGCATATTTGCGAAAAGGCTGTGCAGATCTCCGCAAGACCAAACGAAATTATAAGACTTGTTTTTAATCTGTTTTTTTTTCTATAGTTGATTCTTTCCAAGAACTATATAATATGTAGGTATTATGCTATTGTAGATCTTGTTTATTGTAAAGCCATTTCACATCGTAACAAATCATCATTATCTTTATCCGGCCCTTATCCTGATGTCTTCTTCTTCCATACTTTTCACATAGCCACATTTGATCCCTTTTTGGCCCAAAATTCTGATCCCTACAAGACAGCAGGTCTAACCATGGATTTATAAATCTTCCCCGTAAGTTTAAGGGGAATGCGGTTGTCGCGTGCTAATAATAAATGGTTTATTTGCATTTTCGTATAAAATATATGCATACACACTTAAACTCACACCTTTTTAATACAATCAAATAGTAAAACACAGAAACATGTTTTCATGCTATGCGAAAATAAGCATTCAATACATTTTTCGATTACGGTCTAAACAAATGTTGTTATGGTTCCTTCACATTCAGGAGTGTGTCTAACAAGCTTCAATTTTAACACAAAATTACTTTATTGAATTAGACAGTTGCAAATACTTGTGAACGATGGCGTGCTTACACGCCCGGGGCGCGAAACCGTCTCGTTTTAACTTTTATGAAGACAAAGTTCTTTAATGATCTCGAGATTTAAGATAAATAGAAGATTTCCAGAATAGATTGTATTGTTACAACTTTTTAGATTTAGGTCATTTGAAATTCAGATACATTTTGAGGAACAGTAACACTCAGTTATCTGTCATCGTCCGGTGTCCGGAGTGGTAATTTATCCGCATCGATTTGACAAAACTTTTACGCAGCATGTGTCAATTGTTTTCGGTTCTACTTCGATTGCTTGTTCTGTGAGATTAAGACACACCTTTTTTTTTTGGGGTGGGAAATCATCAAATGACTTCTACCGCTCTGGGCGGAGCAGGAGGGAGTGTCAGACTTTTACTAACTAAAACCCATCCATGTTCCTTCATCGCCCTTTGTGTTCCGGTGCCACGGTATCTCTTTCGAACAGTCCCGCAACCCCGGCAGGCATCGGTCCTTGCGGACCCCTTTCTTTTTGCTGACTCTCTTTGAGGCGCGCGTGGAACACTCCTGCGCCGTCAACACGGCCTGTCGTCATGAGACGGACGGACGGCGAGCTAGCCCATAGCCCACCGTCCACAGGCCCGCGAGATTAAGACAAACCTACAGTCAGTATATGAATGTCTAACTCCTGTCCGCGAGTTCCTCGTCGTCAAAGAAATATATATACCCTATGACACTCATGGCACATAAAAAGTAAGTTCGGATGTTGGTTGGGTAATCGCCAAAACCAATTTTCCAATTTCAAAAATTCTTTCGCTGCTGTAATGCGACACCTTATAAATAAAGCACTCAAGATACTGATTACTCTACACTTGTGGGTTGTTAAACGAAGAATATATGAGAAACATAAAAATGATTTAAATATCAATACGCATGTTTTAATATTCTGACATTTTGCCTATCTTCTTAATATCAACCGAATAAAGTCAGTTTGGACATCAGCACTTCTATACAACCAGTCTAATGAAAGGTAGTAATTAAGAGATAGAACGTTGAGAGGTCAGCCGCTCGGACGTGCTCGGCGAATCGCGTCTCGGGGCGCAAGTAGTGGGCGGTGTGCGGAGTAAACTGTTTGCCTCGAAGTTTGCTAATTAAGTACTTAGCTGTACAGCGACGGTATTGGTCTGGGAGTCGGGTTTTCTGCATTAAGTCGTACTTCTAGAGATTAGAGGCTAGATTGAACAACCATGCAGGTGGTAATTATGGATGATATGTTTGTTGTTACCTACTTCCATGGGTTTTCAGTTTTATAGTTTTATTATTTGCCATAATTTATTGTAGCATTGATAACTTACTTCTTTTTTATTGTAGGTGTTAAGTAGCAAATTTAGATTTTTATCCCTGATAAATATATTTTTCAGACGGAAGTTCACTCATAATAATCAGCATACTCTGTCCATGTTTCTTTTTTAGGGTTCCGTACCCAAAGGGTAAAATCGGGACCCTATTACTAAGACTCCACTGTCCGTCTGACCGTAGCTAGACAGTTGAAATTTTCACAGATGATGTATTTTGCTTGCCGCATAAATAAAAATATAAACAGAATAAAATAAATATTTAAGGGGGGGCTCCCATACAACAAACGTGTTTTTTTTAATCTGTTTTGTCTAAAAAATAAATACTTAATTAAATTACAATAAAATAAATATTTAAGGGGGGCTCCCATACAACAAACGTGTTTTTTTTATCTGATTTGTCTAAAAAATAAATACTTAATTTAATTACAATAAAATAAATATTTAAGGGGGGCTCCCATACAACAAACGTGTTTTTTTTTCCGTTTTGTCTAATGTTGTATAACACACGTTGTGTTTTGTCTTCGTGCGCGAGTCCGATTCGCACTTGGCCGGTTTTTTGTCAAGTTGTCATTCCTTCCTATCTATGTAATTCATTTCACCGAAATATGACCACGCGCCGGGGGTCAGGCGGGATCCATTTGTATATTTCGCGGTCGCCATAATTCATTCCTAAAAAAAAATCAAAACAGCCTCGTTTGCTTACCTCAACCGTATAAAACACATTCATGAGAAAAAATATTTACCTTATTAACCTATCTTTTCCCTGGTTTTCCTTCCTCCTCGGAAGAGCGGCGGTTGGACGAGAATTTATTTATTTATGGCGATTCATTTATATGCTAATTTTGAGTCTAAAATATTATGAAGATTATATAATTTTTAGTGTTATGAAGTGGAGCTGCATGATAACTTTTGGGAGTTGCTTTTCGATTAAACTTTGAACAGTCTGTCCCAGTCAGGATCAAGATTAAAGATTTTATTTATTTAAGGTGTATTAGTTTATGCTGTATAATATAATAAACAAACTCACGTACGTACATACTTAATATTACCTCAATTGCTCTGCAAACCAATTTCCACCGACCTAATATTGGTGGTTCACTGTTGGCCAAAGGTATTTTATTTCAACAAACAAACATCAAAGTTGGACGGTTAATATCAGTACTTTAACGGGGGGGGAGGACTCGGGAGGAGTCGGGCCCCGAATATTAAACACGACAGGTAGCGTGGGTACTAGGTATCTTTATAAAGGATGCAAACTGTTCAAGGTCGCCGTCTGTCCCTGTTACACTTGACCTAGCATTATGTTGTTTAAGGCCTTTCAAGATCGCTGCAGGATGGACTCAAGAATTTAATTATTTGAAGGGCTTTAATAGTGACAGAGGTGTAAAGCACTATAAGCAGCAAGTATTACGCTATTTGTGAAAATGGTAACGTTTCTTTTTGTCACTAACTATGCACACAAATACAAACTCCGAATTTCTGTGAAGAATTACATGATAGAAAATCCTCAATCATTCATTTCCTGCGAACTATGTATACAGAGCTCCGGGTACCGAGGATTAAACCCAAGACCCCACGTTTTAAAGCTGCGCTTATAGAAAGAAAGAAAGAAAAAGCATTTATTAGCCCGCACAGGACAAAACACACAAATTTAAATGGTTAAACTAATAAAAAATAGACAAAGAGACAAATAATAATAAATGAAATGAAATTTGTCCTGTACTAGGCCAAAAGCATGGTGCTGTAACATTAAAAAAAACGTCACAGCGCTGGTATTCTGATAGGGCCCAGAGTGATGCCACGATCAGATACGGATAATATAATAAATAAATAAAGTGTAAACGAAAAAATAGTACAAATAAGTGAAGAATAAATGAAGAAAATAATAATTACATGTACACCCCACGTAACCACCATGACTTATGAGCACGAGAGTAAAGAGCCAGGTGTTTAAAAAAAACAATACCTACATAACAGGCAGATGCGATTATGTAGGTATTGTTTTTTTTCTGTATTAATAGGTACTCATACTATTAGCCTGCATTATCCCACTGCTGGGCAAAACCTTACCCCAATTAAATGTGGGTTCGACTTCCAGTCTAACTGGATGCAGTTTATAGTATTATGCTATACTTACACTTTATATTCATAATTTATAATACTATTTATCATCCTTTTTATTTGTATATTTTTTTACACTCAACAAATCGATGTAATTACGACTCAAACTTAAAAATTGCTGAAATGAAATATTATAATTTTCATGTTGTGACACGCCAAATCATCGCCAAATTGTCAAACTGTCAATTACTTTTTAATTCTCTTCCTACATTACTCTATGATGATTTTTGGTTTATAAAATTTAAATAATTTTTATCGATATGTGTTTAGCTATTGTATTATTGAGATTATTAGGTGGTGCTAAAAGAGCAACAACGCCGAGCCATGGGCGGCGGTAAAATAACCCGACAACACTGGCCTAACAAGCTAGCCTGAGGATATTAGGAAATGAATATTCACGCCCGCAGCCGCTAACTAGCGATCGGGAGTCTTGGCTTAATTGCCCGGGCTGAGAGGAAAAAAACCTCAATAAAACAATCACCCCAATTCCACGGTGGGATACGCGCCAATGGAATGCATGGCTGATGGGAGACCAGTCGCGAGCGCCAACCTCGGCGGACCAGGCCAACGTCGTTGTATTGTGCCTTCGTTGGGGAATGGGCGTCACCCTCCACGTGACTTTTTATTATCGGCCCTACTCGTGGGAATCAAAATCCAGATGAATCAAATTATTAAAACAAATGAAAACCAGTCACAAATTAATCCTAATAAAACAAATACAACCATGATACAACAAACGCTTCATAAAAGCTTCTTCGTAAGACCCAGAAGCAACTCTACACCACCATTAAAGGTGGCATACGACACAGAAAGTACAAAAGACACTGAAATACCTCTGAACGAAACAGAAACAAACACACAAACACTAAACGATAAAGGAGGTACGGTCCCTACAGAATGGCAAAAAGATAAAACTGTAGGAAGACATAAAAGAAAAGAAACAAGTCCTATAACCAACATACAGAAAAAGAAAAAGAATTCTGCCTCATACTCGATACCACACATAACAGATTCGACTTGCTAGACGATGAAGATACCAATACAAATGATAAAGTAGAAAAAAAATATGAACCAAGACCAGAACCGATTTTTGTTACAGGAGTACTCAATATAATATCACTGAGAGAAGCTATGAATAGGTTCATAGAAAACAAACAATACACTATGACTACCCTCAGGGCAGGCCATATTATCAAAATAATACCTAAAGATATCCAAGCTTATAGAACCATAAGAGAAAACTTCATTTCGGAAAACATTTCTCATTACACCTATCAACTTAAATCCGAAAGAGCATACAGAGTAATTATTCGAGGACTCCACTCGTCGGATGACACCACACAGATTGCTAAGGAGCTAGCTGAAATGGGACATGAAGTCAGACAAATAGTCAATATCCGCTATCGAGTCACAAAAGAGCCCCTGCCACTATTTCATGTTGATCTAGAACCCAATCGCAATAACAAAGATATATTCAAAGTGAAATACATTAGCAACATGAAAATAAACTTTGAAGCCCCCTACCCTAAAAAAGAAATCTTGCAATGTAAAAGATGCCAGAGATTCGGTCACTCAAAAAATCTTTGTCACAGGCCATTCAGATGTATAAAATGTGCCCAAGAACATCCTACTACAACGTGCAAAAAGAGTCCTGACACAGAAGCTACCTGCGTCAACTGCTCAGAAAAACATCCAGCTAGCTACAAAGGCTGTAAAACATACAAAGAATATCAAGAAAGAATACTTAAAACCTTACCTAATGCAAAAGGAAAACAACCTGCTCTTGAACAAAACAACACAAACAAAATCGATAACAGCAAAGTCTTCTCCCCACGTCAGGTAAACAACCCTACTAAAATGTATGCAGAAACTACAGCACAACCTAAGCCCACACCGCGATCTGAAAAACGAGATGACTACATGGAAATCAAAGAAGTGATGGAAACCATGCTGTATAAGCTACGGCAGACAATGATGGAAATGATGGACAAAATGCTGGACCGTATGCTCCAGATATTCAACAGCCTAACAAAGAAATGATCTGCAAATTCCGAGTTGTAACTTGGAACGCCAACGGCTTGACGGAAAAACTTTCCTGCACTTGGAATCGATTGACGTAGCACTGATATCTGAGACTAGATTCACACTAAAATCACATATTGCGTTCAAAAACTACTCAGTGTATACAACAAATCACCCATCTGGTAATAGCCACGGTGGAACGGCTGTAATCATCAAGAACAATATTAAACACTACCCTATGGAAAACTATTGCACAGATAAGATCCAAGCTACTACAATAAAAATCATAGATAACGCGATCGAAACTGCTCTGTCAGCTGTTTACTGCCCCCCCAGACACACAATCACTACGGATGAATTTGAGTCATATTTTAATACGATGGGCCCAAGATTCATATCCGGTGGTGACTGGAACGCTAAACACCTCCATTGGGGCGCCAGACTGATAAACCCAAGAGGAAGGCAACTACAAAAAGTAATTCAAAGGGACAAACTGAAATGTTTCACCACTAGAGAACCCACATATTGGCCTGCGGATAGAAACAAAACCCCGGACCTGTTGGATTTCTTCATAGCAAAAAATATAGATGGTAACTTTACTAGTATCGAATCATGCATAGATCTAACATCCGACCATACACCTGCTATCCTTACTCTTAACCAGACGATCACGTTGTTAGAACCACCAAACAGATTATACAACAAAAAGACAAGACAAAATGGGTTCTGTACCAAAGCACAATAGCCTCGGAAATAAACTTGCGAACCAAAATTAATGAAGCGGATGAACTTGAAAATGCTGTGGAAGAACTTAACAGGATCATCCATAGGGCAGCGGACATTGCAACGACCAAGCAAAGGGGCCTTCCTACCAAACTTAACACATATCCTAAAGATATCAAGGACAAGATAAAAGAACGCCGCAAACAAAGAAAAATCTGGCATACGAGAGGATACCCAAACGACAAAGCACTATTTAACAAATGCTCCGCTGAACTATCAACACTCATAAAAACAATGGTTAATAGCAATCTACAATCCTACCTCTCAAGTTTAAGCCCCACAGTGGACACCAACTACTCATTATGGAAAGCAACTAAAAACCTGAAACGCTCCAAAACTCAAATTCCGCCAATTAAAAAAAGCAATGGAGGCTGGGCTAGATCTGACCCGGAAAAAGCGGCAACCTTCGCAGAACATTTGAGTGCCGTATTCCAACCATTCCCCGAAGGTAGTAATGAACACACGGCTGAAATAAAGACCTACCTTGACACTGCAATACAAATGTGTCCACCTCTTAAAAGTACAGGTCCAAATGAAGTCAGAACAATAATTAAAAATCTCACCGAAGGCAAATCTCCAGGGTATGACCTCATAGATGCAACTCTGCTGAAACAACTTCCGCACAAAGGAATAATGAGTCTGGTCAAAATCTTTAACGCTTGCTTAAAACTGGAACACTTCCCTAGTCAATGGAAAATAGCACAAGTGGTGATGATCTCCAAACCTGGCAAGCCACCTCAGGAAACAACATCATACAGACCTATAAGTTTGCTCCCCGTTATAGGAAAGATCTTCGAAAAAATCCTGCTCAACAGAATGAAACAGTACTTAGAAGACATACTGCCAAATCACCAATTTGGGTTTAGAGAAAAACATGGGACTATTGAACAGGTGCACCGCATTGTCGACATAATAGGCAGATGCTTTGAAGAACGTATGTACTGCTCAGCAGCATTCTTAGATATTAGCCAGGCATTTGATAAAGTATGGCATGAGGGCCTTATCTACAAACTAAAGAAGCGGCTTCCACACTCATTTATAAACATACTCAAATCTTACCTTGATAAAAGAAGTTTCCAAGTCAAACAGAACAATGATTTATCTGCTCTCCATGAGATTCAATCAGGTGTACCACAGGGTAGCATATTGGGCCCAATATTGTACCTTTTATACACCCACGACCTTCCAACATCAGACGACACAACGACTGCGACCTTTGCGGACGACACCGCATTACTATCTTCCCATAGTAGCCCGAAAACTGCGTCACAGAACTTGCAAAGTCACTTGAACAAAGTGGAGAGGTGGCTGAAACAGTGGAGAATTCGAGCTAACCAGACTAAGTCGACACACGTCACCTTTACGCTAAAGAAAGAGACCTGCCCTCCTGTCAAGCTCAATGGCGAAGAAATACCTCAAGAAGAAAATGCAAGGTACCTCGGCATGCATCTCGATAGACGACTCAATTGGCAAAAGCACATTTAGACAAAGAGAAAGCAACTTGATGCGAAACTACGAGGTATGCACTGGCTAATAGGACGACACTCACAGCTAAACGACCAAAGTAAAATGACAGTATATAAATCCATCCTAAAGCCAATCTGGTCATACGGAATCCAACTGTGGGGTTCAGCGAGCGTGAGCAACATTGAAATACTTGAAAGGTTTCAGACCAAGGCAAGAACAATGCTTAACATCCCACAGTGTATCAGCAACAAATACATTTACTTGGATCTTAGAATAAAGACCGTTAAACAAGAAATAAACCATCACAGCGTTAAATACCAGAGCAAACTGTCAAACCATACTAACGAGCTTGCTCGTGTCTTAAATAAGGAGGGTAGCCTTCGACATGTGAGACTAAAACGAAAAGACATAACAACATTGAAAACCAGATTCACTACAAACTGAAGAGTAGCTTCTGATGGAACATTTCATCTCATAGAAGCTCATTAAATAAAAACATCAAAACAGATAGAAAATCGGCCAGATGTATGGCTTATTGTCTCTAAGACAGATTGCCATGTAGAGGATAAAACAAAAAAAAAAAAAAAAAAATTGAGATTATTACGATTGTTTACTAAATAACTTAAAATTAAATTATATCTAAAAAATTCTTTACGCACTCATGGATAAGTCCTGGCCGACTACACTTGTCAGATGAGATGATGGCCACAAGAAAACTGATATTTGAAAAATTAAAAAAAAAAGGAAGACTACTTGGAAAGACGAGCTGACGAACCGCCAGAGAAGGTCCACCATTGAATCTGATCTGAATCTGAATCTGCATAAGAAAACAGTTTGGTTTCTCGTACATATCTATATTACCCAGGGGATTCCACTAAAGATTCCGCCTGGTGTCTCTTCTCCCGATCTTCGGAAGTTATCTACGGATCTGGAACCTCTACTCCCGATCTTCTGAAGCTGCTACTTGTCTCGCCTGCCTTACTACAGAGCTGACCTGGAGATCTGCACGACGCCCTTCCTGCAGGGGTTTCCTGAAACTGAACCTCGAAGTTGCCCAGGTATTGACCAGCTACCCTGACGCCTGTTCCCGTCTCTCCTACAGTGCTGAACTTCGTAACTAACTAAGTGCGTGACCTAAAAAACAATCCTAGAGTGTGTGCTAGGTAGGTTTTTAATATTTAGCTGTATTTTTTATCCCTAATTCTAATCTTTCCCTAATTAAATTTTAATTGAACAAGTCTGCTTATCCTTTTATTTAATAGGAGCAAGTAGATTTGTTACAAGCTGAATACCAGTATTTAACATGAAGCGGCTGCCAATCTGATCTCCACATCCCAGTTACTACCAGGTAATACGATATACCCCTTGGTGAAGTTTCACCAAGGGCTTTCCGAGGCACGGAGGAAACTCGATAAGCAACTTACTCATTAGTTAATCGTCATTTGTTTAATAAGATTTTGTCTATCAACCTAAAAGGTCTCCAAAAGATCGTACAAAATAAAACTTCTAAAGGCGTTCAACTGTCATTTTTTGTTAAAATCTAGAGAAATGGAAGTTGTTCAGAAGTTCTGATAAATTCTCTCCCACAAAGCGAAACTTGTCTTTAATAGGTGACAAAGGTATCCGCAAATTGCCGGCACAATCGTACATAGGAGTGAAAAGAACAAGTTGGGACTTTTAAAAGGTCAGCTAAATATTATAGGTATATAAAGGCACAGAACTTTATAAATTTGAAATAGAAATAGCTTTTAGTTTTGAATGTACTTACTTTATTACCTAATTAGATACTAGAAGCTTTAAGACATTATAACAGGTGTAAAAACCTGAGAGGTTCTACATGGTGCACAACGAATTTTATCTTGTTAATATTGTAATGCGAATGTTTGTGAGGATGGATGTATGGATGGATGTTTGTTGCTCTTACACGCGAAAACTATTGAACGGATTACGATGAAATTTGGCACATAGATAGGGTAGTATGATCCCTTGGGACAGATAACGAACTTCACACGGGCGAAGCTGCCTGCTGCAGCTAGTTTTTCATATTTTGTCTATCTAGTTCTACTACTAGTTCTTTGGCATGTCTGCGAAGTTTATATTATATCTGTCATTTCGGTTCTAAACCCTATTCATATAGAATGTCCCGACCAGGCCGATGAAGGGTTTACAATAAGGCCTGTATCAGTTTAATGCCTACGAATTGATGGTCTAAAGTAACGGATCCTTTCGGGGTCGCTTCAATTATCCCGAACCTGGGGATTACTAAGCTTTGATGTGTAGTGTAGTACCTACAGTCCTACATGCACAATGTAGTATGTATTTACAACCCTTCGGCTAAGGACCTGACGATATTACAATAATTTGTACTAGTTAGTGCCCGCGGCTTCGCCCGCGTGAAGTTCGGTAACTGTCCCACGGGATCATACTACCGGGATATAAAAAGAATCCTATATGTTAATCTAAATTATATACTATCTTTGTGCCAAATTCCATTCAAATCCGTTCATGATGTAAATTTCTTCTATATTGAATGTATCCCATCCATTCTAGTTGTTCCAGAGCTTTTTTATTTAGCCCATAATGTCGCACTGCTGCCCAAAAGCCTCCCCCATAGCCTTCTACTCTTTTGTACGAGTGGCTTTCTTAGACCAATCTGTCACAATGTCGAATCTGAGTCGTTACGCCAGTGTTTTCTAGGCCTCCCTCGGCGACGACGCCCGTCTTCTGGCACCCACTGACTGACGACTCTGGTCCCATAGTAATCACAAAATATACGACACAAAAAGTGTTGAGACAGCTAATTATTTTTGGCGACTGCGATGTTGATCCCATGAAGAAATTTATACAGTTTAATTTTCTGTACCACATCACACATACATATGACTACAGTTTTCCCATTCACACTGTATGTAATAGTCATTTATAGTTAAAGTTTCGCCTGTAACCGCATGTTTAGTCAAGATTTTTTGTCTTCATTCTTCTGCTCTTATCCCAATTAATTTGAGGTCGGTGCAGCATGTATTCTTTTTCCATAGGTACTTCTCTATTACTCGTCATGTCATGAGTCTCCTCCTATTTAGCCATGTAAGTCCTCAACGTTAGTTTAAAACGTGTCTATTGGAAATGTACTTCATGTTCATGCAGTAGTTCTAGTCTATAACGTAATCGAATACTGTAGATGTTTATCTTCCGTCTATTAAACTGAATAGTTGTCTTCAACTATTCAGTCGGAGAGTTCGCTCTGGAAACTTAGTTATAGTAACAACGGCGCTTTGTGCCCGTATTGTGTTGCGTGGTGAGAAAAGGCTACGGTTTTCTTTAAAAGAAGAGATAAACGCTTTTCTTGAGAAATATTTACTCGTTACTTTGGAAATAAGCTACAGTAAAAAGTTCACATTAGCCCTCGTTCTGGGTCGGTCGGAGAGGCTTTTGCCCAGCAGTGAGATAACGCAGGCTAACAGTATTTGTACAGAAAAACTAAAGCATCTATCTAATTACATACCGGGACCCGTTCCTCGGCTGTAATGTGTAGATCTGACATCCCGAAAGCCCGAACCACTCTTACCTGGAGTCTTTGTGTTTTTTTATTTATTTATTTATTTAGTACAGTATTTAAAACCATTAACACTAAATTAAATACCTAATCCTTTTACTCGGTCTTCTCGCAGAACCACAAACATTCCAATAATATCGTCTTCCATTCATCAGCAAACAAGTCCAATCCAGGGTTGGTCTCCACGAGAGCGTTGAGGTTCGTAAGCATACGTGGTACAGGCGAAGTGGATCGGGCTACAGTGCGACTAAATGGAACATTAAACAATTTATGTTTCCTAGAGCGAATATAATTATTTGGAACAAATAATTGACACAGCTCAGCATGTAATTCCGAAGCGTTGGTATAACCATGTATAATTTTATACGCAATTGTTAGTTGGCCAACAGCACGCCTGACTTTAAGGGAATTAAAATTCAAACATCCTAAAAGAAATTTAGTAGGATACATATATGGATAATATCCAAATACATGTTTGTAAAGGTACCTGAGAAAAGCTTTTTGCACTTTTTCCAGCATGAGTATATAGGTAACCTCATGAGGATTCCATATACAAGCGCTGGTTTCGAGCTTGCACCGAACTAAGGCGTTGAACAAGAGCTTGATAACTGCCTGGTTATTAAAACCTTGACAGTTACGTAAAACAAAACCTAAGCGTCTGAATGATTTTTTAGCCAAGCTTATAATGTGTGTATGAAAGGTCAGTTTGCTATCAAACAGTACACCGAGGTCTTTCACTGTCGACACTCTGGTTATAAACTCGTTGTTCACACTGTAGTCGTACTGTATTGGGTTCCGCATACGACCAAAGCTCATAAGTTGACATTTAGAGGTGTTAAATTCCATTTTATTAGTGGCAGCCCATTCACTCAAGGCATCGATATCACGCTGGAGAGCTATACAGTCAGACACGGAGTTTACTGTTGCATATATTTTCAGGTCATCGGCGTAAAGTAGACATTTCGAGTGTTAACATAATCAAAAAAAGCAAGGGACCTAAAATGGAACCCTGACTCACGCCTGATCGTGTATGATACGCATGTGAATTGTATGAGCCAAGGCGAACAAATTGCTGACGGTCCCGGAGATAGTCAGAAAACAGAAGAAGACGACTGCGTGTAAATCCTATGGCACAAAACTTGCGTAACAAGATGTCGTTATTCATTCGGTCAAAGGCCTTACGAAAATCGAAATACAGCACATCTACTTGCTGTCCGCGGTCCATTTGAGAAGAAATAAAATCAACTAATGTTAGCAAATTGGTGTCAACTGACTTTTTGTTGCGAAAACCATGTTGTTCATTGCACAAATAAATATCGACTTGTCTTTGAATTTCCTTATATAAAATGTGTTCAAATACTTTAGCAGGGGCAGACAATATAGCAATAGGCCTGTAGTCTTCAACTGATGATTTCAACCTTGTCTTCGGTATAGGAGTAACCCTAGAGAGTTTCCATTGAGTTGGGTATTTTCCAGTGGTTAATGATAAGTTGAATATATGACATAGAGGGATGGCTATGGAAGTTTTAGACAGTTTAAGGATATTAGCTGGAATGTTATCCGGTCCAACAGAACTACTGAGTTTTAATTTACTGATACCACGTTCTACATCGTTAGTTGAAAAATTAACTAAACTGACGGAGTTACTATTGCTACATGTTTCAAGAGCACATATTTGGGAGACATTCAAATCAGGTGTTTCAGGTAAGAAAACACTGGCAAAGAAGTCAGCAAAAGCATTAGCGCCATCGATACCCGACAGTGATTGACCCTGATAGTTGATTGTAGGCTCAAAGCCTCCTTTGCATCGAAGGGTTGATATGTGCTGCCAAAACTGTCGCGGGTTGACTCTTATATTACGTTCAACATGATGTAAATGTGAATTATATTCTTTGATAATGCGGTGCTTAAGGTTTGCTCTTAAATCAGAAAATGCTTTGTATACCGTTAAACAAGTAGACTTTTTCCAAGTTTGATGTAGTTTGTGTTTATTTCGAAGATCTGTTATTATATCACGGGTATACCAAACTGGATAACGTTTGCGACTAGCTGTATTGCGCAATTTTTTTGGCATACATTCGTTAAAGAAATTATAAATAATTTCATAAAAACTATTCGTGCAAAAAGTAATATCAGTTGACTCTATTACGGTACTCCAAGATTCCTCATTAAGTAGAGTATAAAGACGTTTATAATCGCACTTATTAAAATTCCAGTCCTTAGACCGATCACTATTACTAGCTGGCATAGGACGAACATGAGAAGCTGTGTCAAACTTTAAAATAATATCCAGTGGCGGGTGGTAATTATCGGGTGGTACCATACCTTCTGACTCGCTTATAGATACGTCGACGCTCTCGTGAACCAACACTACATCTAGTATACCTCCATGCAGATTCTTCACAACATTCTTCTCAGCCATGCTACAAAATGACAGAAAATAACAGAAATAATTATTAATATTAACCGAAGCACTATTTAAATTTAAATCACCACATATGAAAACAGTGCCCTTTATGGTTTGTATGAAACTCTCAACTTTATAAAACCACGACATATAGTCGTTATCAGTTGCACTGGGCTTTATGTACACTACACATACAAATATCAAGCGACCATCTATATCACATGATACCCACAGATCTTCACCGCTATCCGTTTCAAGATCCCGGCGTCGATTCATGAGTAGACCAGCCCGTGATAGGAGCATCACACCGCCGCACGGAGTACCACGATCTCGTCGTATAACGCTGTAGCCGTTACAGGTAACTTCAGAGTCTTCAACCGAGTGATCGAGAAATGATTCCGTTACAGCAATAATATCATATTCTAATAATAGTAAATTGGTTCTCCACATCATGAGTTTTGTCCTTAATCCGCGAACATTTTGATAAAAGATGTCGATTGTTGTTGTTTTGATAGGTTTACTGTGGGTGGCCTGAGCCACGAAAAGTATGCTGAGTTTGTGTTAATTCCTGCTTCTTATATTTATAACGACGTATATAGGGAAACCAGAGTTTAATTTGGGCATTTACTGGCCAGACATCGACCGAAAAAATCTTCTCAAAGAACGGAACAGGAATTCCAATTTTATAAGACTTACTTATTTGTGTTACCCAGTAACTGGCTTTTGGAGGTCAGATAGGCAGTACCATGTAACTGAAATTCAACTGTAACCTGTTGGATTGTAAACCGACACCAGCGTTGTGGGGAATCGGTTATTATAGGTAGATGATGATTAATAAAATCTATGACCTTTTTTAACTGTCATGGTCACTAACTTTTTTTTAACATAACATGGCGAATCCCGATTTCATTGGTAATGATGTTCTACCAAAAAATTGAGCCCGCTTAGTTGAAAGCTCTGTCTATATATTTAAACTTAATATTATAATAATAATAATAAGCTGGATCAAGGGCTTGATTCAGAAAGCAGTACTCCTGGACACGGCACGTATTGTTAGGAGGTTCCTCTCTGAAGAGCCCTGACCACCGGTAGCTCGGACCCTGTTCCCAGCGCTGGTGGGCTACTGTTTTTTTTATATTTTAAATGTTTTTTATAGTGTTTTATATAGAAATATTTAAAAATTATAAAAATATGTAAAATAATGAATAAAGAAAATAATAATAATAATTTTTATTCAGTTCAAGTCAGGTCAGTTCAGTTAAAGAAGTAGTTTATAAGTTTGTATGTAGGGCGTAATCTCTAGAACGAATGATCGAATTCTAAAAATTATTTCATTCACAGAAAGCTACATTATTCGTGGATGCTATAGGCTATAAATTATATTTATATCATGCATATTAGCCGAGCTATCACAATTTTTGCGAGCGAAGACGCGGGCGAAGTGCTAGTATCACAATATAGTCAAGAAACACTGATATTATTTATGTAGTACAGCGCCATTAAAATGTCCAGGGTCGACAATCACCTCGTCGCCATATAATTTTACACATAATTGCATTGTGTGCCAAACGTCGCGCTCACGTTTGTCTCGAGGGACTGCGCCCCTTCGACCCTGGCACGTAAATCAACTAACCTTTATCGATGGACGGGTTGCCGGCGGATTACGTTCTAGCCAAGGGTGGCTCGGGTGTGGTGGCACTTCTAACAGTCAAATCTTTACTTTATGTTCAGATAGTAGGTATTTTGATCTGCAAAGAGGCACTTGGGTTTACTATTTTTATTTAAAAAAATGCATGGTTCCTGAGGGACCACAGGTTGTACGATAATTTGTTAATTTATTCATTTATCTGTACAAGTAAATAAAATTGAAGTGTCTGTTTGTAATAAAAAAATACCAATGAAAGTATATGCGGTACTAAGAACAATTTTTTTTTTTAATTTTTGCCTGACTGTCTGTTTGGTCTGGCTAATCCCTGGAACGGCTGGACCGATTTTAACGGGACTTTTACTGGCATATAGCTGATGTTATAAGGCTAATACTGTTATAAGTAATAGGCTATATACTTTTATTTTAGAAAAAGAATTAGGGATCCGTGCAAAGAAATTAAAACACTTGAAATCGTAAACAACATCCGATGCAAACATAATATACTATACCTACTATAACTAATATTTTTAAATAATTTTACGCGGACGGTGGTTGCGAGGCACAGCTAGTTTAATGATAAATCACTGTTTTATCATTAAACTAGCCGTCCGTCGCGGGACGCCTGGCTGATGTGAAACATCGAAATTATTTTGTACAAGTAATATGCTTATAAAAAGTCAATATTAAAAACAAACACATAAAAACAAAAGGAAATAAAAACAAAATGACTAGATTCACAAAAATAAAATCCTTATGCTGGAATCGAACTTGAAGTCACGAGATTGTAACCCAGCGTTCTGTGCCCCGAGACCAGCTGGTTTGTTGGAAATCGTGGCAAATATGTAGATCTTATGCTGGTTCAACAACTGTTCGGGATTGTTCGGGCCTGGTTCGATCGCCACGCTCGCCACGAATTTTTTATTCGTTTTTTTTGGTTTACCTGCGCCCATAGATGTTTCACTTTAAAAATACAAAAAAAGAAAGACATGGGACTACGTAAATTGTCATGGCCTTCTTTAAATAAATAAATCTTAGATACATTCGCGTGAGCCCGCGATCAGTTGCGCCGAACCCTCCGACTCCTACCGGAAGGTAGAATCTCACGTCGCACTCACAATGGACCGTGCCTACTTATCGCGAACATTTCTCGAAACGGACGGCTGTTTCAAATCTCTGAAGATTGTTTCTATTTCCATTTATATCCAATTGCTTTTCTTAAACGTGATACGAGTATGCGTACTGCAATCAGTAAAAAACATAACCCACCTTCTACGCTTTGCCGAAGTCGGGTAAAAAGTACCTAGTAGTAAATAAATTTCCGGAATATTTAGCTATAATATATTATTTAGGTCGGCAATTCAATAAATTACACAAATGGCCAATAAGGCTAATAATGTCCCTTCTTGAATATTTATGAAATTGTAACATACGGCGACTCTCACGGGGCTTACACCAACCCTTTGTCCCGGGATCCCGGGAATTGCCCATCACTAGTAGGAACTGTTGAAAATTCAACAGGGCTTACAACGGGAAAAAATATCTCAGAAAAAATAGACACTCTTTTGTACGTTAGTTTTTAGGTAGTTGTTTATATAAGCCTTTTCGTTTCGTGAGAATCAAGACACAAATTGCTGTGTTCAGTTTTGCATCTACTTCAAAAAGAAAGCGGGTGTGTGTATTCGAGGAGCATATATTTTATTTTTCACCGTTTTTTCTTTCAAGTAAGAATTCAATTTCTTTCAGATACAATTCACAAAATGTGGCAACCTACACTCCTATTTAGAGCTCAGTTAAACAATCTCACTAAATATCGACGAGCTAATAAACGATAAGGGCGTTTATCCCCCTTAAAAACCCTATCTAATATACCAAGGAGTTCTTAAATAAAATAAGACGCAGACAATTTAAATCGCAATTACATCCGGGTATAAATTCCCTTCGACATTTGACAGACCTCAAGCCGGGGTAAGATTCCTCGGATCCGGTATTACGGCTATAAAGTGAAGAACGCTTGAGGATAACGAGTGTTCCGGGGTTCGTCTCAAATAAGGATTGCGGTTGCTTTACGCGTTTTGTGCGCTTTCGGATGAGCTCGTGAATGTTCAGAGATTCGGAGTTGAGAATCTATCCTAATATTTTAAGGAGGTAATTTTTGTATGTTTGGATGTAGAGAGTGATCTTCGAAAGTACTGATCCAATTTTGAAATTTCGTTTGGTGATAGGAAGCTGCACTATGTGGGATAAATTTAGACTATAACGAATCCGCGGAAAAGACTAGTTTTTAACTGAGTTAAGTACTATTACAGAATAAAATTTTAATAATACGAGTAAGTACAGGCGAATTAAATAAACTGATCACTGACCAGTGATATGCGAACTCATCATTAAGTATCATTTTTACAGCACAATTGCACGTTAAGTACATTTATTTCGTAAAATCACGCCGACATTTACGCTAAAAGCATCGTGTAAATCGAATGTCATTTAGAAAGTTAATATAAAAACTTATTTGAAGACGAGAAACTCAAAACTACAAGTCTCGTTTAAACAAACGATCACATTTCATGTACATCAGTATTCAATTTTATAATTTTATAATATTTGAGCATTGTTTGACGCTGGATTGCCAATCATTCTTAATGGTGACTGAAACTTAGAAATGAGATACTGAAAATCTGGGAGATTTTTATTTAAAAAAATACCCATGGATGGAATGTTTTATTTAAATAAAATAAGTAATAAATTCTCATATATTCACTGCAAACGTCAGAAGACGATGAAAAGGAAAAGCTACCCTTACAATTCTCGGTGCAAAAGAATTTTCAGGTTAATAAGGCGAAGGCGTTCCGGAGTAATGAGCTGTACAATTTACCTTTGACTAACAAGTAGAAAATATATTCATAACTTGTGAAATTCGAAGGAGTTCCCGACTTAATGGGAACCACATTGCTTAAAATATTACCCTGGAGCGACATCCTGGCGCTTTTCATTTAAATTACACGAATGTGAATTGCAAAAGATATAGGTGTTATAAATAATAATAAAAGCAGTCTGCGTTTTGTGGGCCGCTAATAGCAATAGGCTCGCTCCTGTTATGCCACCTGCCTAGTATTTTTTCCAACTAAATACGTTGGGATTGCCTATATATGACTTCCACAACCTATTTGTAGCTTAGGACAAATACGATAACTGTTGGTAAGACTGGTTGTCAGACATTTGGGTTTCAGACTACATGTAACGACTGTCAAAGATCTGCAAATGACAGCCGGGATAAACGGCTTGACGTGCTTTTGGAGACACGGAGGACGGAGAGACTCGATGGTACATAACGGCTGGCCCCATACACGGATCGTTCTCGGCAAACGTAGCTCTACCTCGAGGAATCGACCCGTGCCAGCTGTTTTTATTAAACTACGAGCCGTTTATGTAATGCTTATTATACTAACATTATTCTCCTCTCGTGTTGGCACAAGTTTACGTTAACAGGCTCTATGTTTCGTGTTTAAAAGATTACCAATCAAGAAGGTTGGCCGACTGCCCATAGGTTGGATATTATGTAGTTCGTAGGTACACTTTTTTAGTTCGTGTAGTGTAGACAGACAGAGGGATTTACGTTTATTCGTTGCTTAGGTAACTGTTTTTATTTTATTGTTTTGGTATATCAGGTATTGTAATAAATATCGGTTGACAGGAGGAATGGATGAAAAAACTTTTTTGCAAAAAATAAAACTGACTTCTAAACACAAAAAAGTGAAAAATAACTTTAAGACAGAAGTCACCGACTTCTGAAGCTAAAGTTATTTTTCACTTTTTTGTAATTTTTTATTTTTATTTTTCAATTTTTAGTGGTTCCCAAACAAATATAGTTCTATTTATTTATTTGTAATATTAATATATTTTTTTTTTTTTTTATTTTTTTTTTAATTTTTTATACACGAACGCGCCAACTTAACATACCTATCTGTCGAAATCTGGGTGTATTGTACACATAAACATCCAAGCGACTGCAGCAATCACAACATCACAATCACACAGTCAAAGATCTACAAATGACAGCCATTTTGGATTTAGGTTCTGTCTGTTGCCACAGCCACATCAATAACGCAGTGCGCAGCTGACCAAGCTGCATGTAACGATGTTTTAGTACTCTACTGTTTGTTACTCTGTGGCTCAAGCTTTCAGTTAATAGCAACACAACAATGTATTATAGTGTCTGTTCTAAGAGCAATATTTTTATAATGTTCGTAACATTGTGAAACCCAGCACCCAACACTTTGCCCTACACGGGAATCGAACCAAAAACTCGATGTTGAATAATATTTGATAATCATCATCGGCCTAGTTTGCCTGACTGCTAGTTTGACTTCCATGATTTTTATTTGATTTTCCAAAATATTCTTCCAATTATGATGTTGACTGTACTACTTATAGTAACCAGGTGTAACAAGTATTTTGTACTAACTTAAGCACTTTAAAGCTCCATTTCAGTACTGTGTTCGTTTATATGTAGAGAGAAGTGAAAAAAGCTTGTAATTATTTAGGTAGTAGTGGGCTTTTTTTTAACGCAGTCTTATTTTATAGAAGGAACAACAAGATGACGTTAATCGCTCTAACTGCTCAGGCGCTTCACTCGAGTGAACGGTTCACTCGAGTGATTCTTCATTTTTGTTTTATTTCAGGTTCAGTTTTGATTCAATTTAGACGTTTCAATAAATTACAAGGTTTTGTTACAATATTCTGATTTAAAAGAGTGTCCATGGAGTTCCCTGCCCGTTACTCGTTACTCTCCATAGAGATCTACGCTTTGGAATGGCCAACTACAGTACTTTCACAAATTTTAGGGTTCCGTACCCAAAAGGGAAAACGGGACCCTATCACTAAGACTCCACTGTCCGCCTGTCTGTCTGTCACCAGGCTGTATTTCATGAACCGTGATAGTGATATTTTATTAGATAGATGAAATTTCCACAGATGATGTATTTCTGTTGCCGCTATAACAACAAATTCTAAAAACAGAATAAAATAAATATTTAAGTGGGGCTCCCATTCAACAAACGTGTTTTTTTTTTGCCGTTGTGTTGTGTCTAATATTGTATGGTACGAAACCCTTCGTGCGCGAGTCTGACTCGTACTTGGCCGGTTTTTATATGACTTGTGACTGTGAAGGCTATAGCTTCATTTCATTGTTGTCTTTGTTTCGACACACAATTACAATTCAAAAGTAAGTCGAGCGGTCGGTAAGTCGAGCTTGCGCATATAGCATTAATCAGCCTATAATGCTCCCACTGCTGGGACACGGCCTCCTCTCTATGATAAGGAATGGGCTATAATCCACCACGCGGGCCCAGTGCGGGTTGGTAGACATCACATGTCTTCGGTTTCCTCACGATATTTTCCTTCCCTTTTTTGGAGAGCAGTGGTGATGAAATAAATTACACAAAGTAATGCGCCTGCCTGGGTACGAATCCACGACTTACTGTTCGTAAGTCGGGACCGCCACTACTGCACTTACTGGCCTATCTGAAATAAATGCTTTGATTTTGATTTTGACAAAAATAAACAGAAAGTGTCCGTTTGCCATATAAACTGGTCAAACATAGGTATTATAGGTAACGTATCTTAAACCCTCGGAACTTACAGTTAAACCAAATACATTTGTGGTGTCAAATAGTGAGTTTCAGTAAAAATATCAGGAGTAAGGTCCGACCCAGTAAGCCGCGGGATTACCTCCAACAGACGGACATAGATGAAATAGTATCAGAAGTTCCACTCTTATACAAAAACTGCGCCAAGGAATATGTTGGAATGTCAGCAAAAAAGGAAGGGGGGGGGGGGGAAAGCAAGGGCCGATGCCTGCCGGGGTTGCGGGACTGTTCGAAAGAGATACAGCAGCCCTGGAACACAAAGGGCGAAGAAGGAACATGGATGGGTTTTAGTCAGACTTTTACTGACTAAAACCCATCCATGTTCCTTCATCGCCCTTTGTGTTCCGGGGCCACGGTATCTCTTTCGAACAGTCCCGCAACCCCGGCAGGCATCGGTCCTTGCGGACCCCTTCCTTTTTGCTAACTCTCTTTGAGGCGCGCGTGGAACACGAACGCGCCGTCGACACGGCCTGTCGTCATGAGACGGACGGACGGCGAGCTAGCCCATAGCCCATCGTCCACAGGCCCGCGCCTACGGTGGCCGGGGGCCACGTGGTGGCCCCCGACGCCCGGGGCGTCTCCCGCGGCGGCCGGGACGCTGTGAGGTTCTCTCCTTCTCACGTTCCGCCACCTCCTTCTCTAGCATTACTGCTTCACAGAAGGAGGTGACGGCGTCCCATTCCGTCTCGCTCCGGACCATGGCTTGCACCAGGGCCGGACGCGAGAGGTCGCCGCCGCCAATCGCCGCTTCGAGGACACGGCGGTGCTCCGCCCACGCGGGGCACACCTCCACCGTGTGCTCCACCGTGTCCTCCGGTCGATCCTCGCAATGGAAACACCCGGGCGTTTCCTCCCGCCCGATTCGGTGCAGGAACCTCCCGAAACAACCGTGTCCGGTGAGGACCTGCGTCAGGCGGAAGGTGAGGACGCCGTGGCGTCTCTCAAGCCACTCCTCAAAGAGGGGACTTACCGCCACTATTGTGGCGTGCCCTTATCTTATTAGCCTTGTCCCATGTTACTTGGAATCCTCGCAACATGGTTTTAACTTCATTTCTGCAATTCTACCCTGTTAGGCGTGACGCTATCATTTACTCCTTTTTCTTTCATATAATTTCTCACTCAATCCTTCGAACTTTTCATTGGTCTTCCTCTCCCTCTCCATCCCTCAACATTTACATTCATCTCTCTTCTAAGAAATACTTATTTGTATTAAATTGGTTGGGCTTTTCAACTGTACCTATGATGTTTAATCAATATTTTCAGAACGTTATAACTAACCGAGCCGTCTGAGCATTCAAATCTTTATTACTTGTTATTAAAAAAAGCGTTTCACACTCTACTTGTTAAAAGAAAGCGTGGCACAGATTAGTCGCACTACAACACAACGACTTAAAGAAACTGACAGCTTGTAAATAGCAAAAAAAAAAAAACTTAATTTTTGAAGCCGGTTTTTGACAGAAGCTGTGCGCTGAACGCAACTTAGTTTTGGCGTCAGGAAATAACAAAATTAGACAAAAAAAATCTGATGAAGGTTCGGCTTCCATTACCCTCTTACAGAGGAAACTGAACTTTAGAAATTGATTTCCAATCCCTGAATAATCCTGAATTTAGCAGGACTATACCGTAAAGGTAACATCTGTGACCCACTTCTGCAAGGCATTGTCTGGATCTTAATCTTAAAGTGAGTTTACTACCGTTATATTTTATACCAATATAAAATTGAAATGTCTGTTTTATGACAATGTATTAATACTTGATTTTTGCCGTTGTACATGTATTTTTAGTTATAAGTTGTCCATTAAGTTATTTTTAGAATCGGTTTCAAATTAATATTTTTAAAACTCTGTCTAGCATCATAATACCTAGCTTCTTTATTAATTATTTTTTACCCAAAACATAGTCTATAAAATTATCAGCTTGGTTGAAGATTTATCTACATGAAAGGTTTTTAATAAACTATGTATCTTATTTCCAAAATCATTTTTAGGGTTATCCCAGAAAACAAAATAAACGATACAGTGCCAAAGTCCACCAAAAAAAAAAAATGTTTACTAATACGAACTTATTTTCACGCTGAAGTAGGTACATTAGTGAGGTTTGGCACTTTACAAAATACCTTAATCCTATTGATCCTTGCGTCACCCTCCACGACAGGAGGTATCTACTTCACCTACCTACATATACAGCTTACTGGAAATTATTGAACCCTTCGTGAATTTTTGCGGTTACCCTTATCTAACCTTCACATTCTGAACCAGTGAACATCTCTATTGTCGATACGTCGATGGAGTGGTAACCAACATCCCTTTGCTTATTGCTTCACATTTTCTAAGTTTAATATGGTCGATTGAGTTTTGGTTTTGAATTATTCGGCCTGCCTAACTTCCACCATTTTATTTTATAATCCCCTAGGGGTTAAGCAAAGGTGTAGCTAATAGTTCAGCTACATTTCGCCAGTTTTTTAAGTTCTATGTAAAAGGGGGTGATCCTATTGCCATCAAACGGGCGCAAATTCATAGTCATTAGTCATTAGTCATTTATTCTGAACAAAAATACATTTGTGTTGAATAGGTACAGGAATAATACAATAATAAGAATCAATAAAAGTTACAATCAATAATATAGATAAAATGTCAAAAATAAAATAAGTAATATCAAGAACTCAGTTTAAAAAAAAAACACAATTAGCCTAGTTAAAAAAACAAACATTCAACTTAATCAACAAAATAACTTGACAAGAATTAGACTTAAACTTAATTAAACAAGTTACACTGTGGCATTATTTTTGTCCCTAAAAAACTCTTCTATACTATTCGTCATTAAGAATGAGTTTAATTTGAATTTAAATATTCTTGGACTATTAATCATTTTTAGTTCTAATGGCAATTTATTGAAGATTTGTACAGACTGAACTTTAGAGCTATGTCTGACAACATTTAATTTTGGCTGCAGATAATTAGGCAAATCTTTCCTGCGCGTTTCTACCCTAGTTTCCCTTTCTTCCTTTTTTTTAAAACTACTTAGTAGAACCAAAATGTAAAGACAAGGTACAGGTAGAATTTTTAATTTCACAAAATGCTCTCTACAAGATTCAGTCTGGTCTATGCGAAGAATAGTTCTGAGGGCTCTTTTTTGCATAACAAAAGCTGCATCCATATTGTATTTATAACTGTTCCCCCATAGTTTAATACTGTACCTCAGCTTGGACTCAACTAAGGCAAAATAAACATTTCGTAATTGAGCAATGGTTAGTTCGTCCCTTAAACTTCTCAAGGCATAGCATGCACTGCTGAGTATTAAAACAGCACACCATGCTCACGTACAATGCTGACAATACTACTATGAGACGGAATGATATAGTATGCATTTCTAATACAACCTCCAAACATGTCTTTGTGGAAATATTCTTTTCATTTTTATGCCCATTTCTGTACAAGTATTTATAAGTTAAACTACTTTAGCTGTAAAAGTCTTACTTTTAGTTATTACTTTTACAGCCCATAATCTATGCACAGGCAGAAGATTTACTTGTCTGCAAGTAAACTGCTGACACATTGTTTTGTTTATCTTTTATGTAAGTTGTGATTTTAGTAATTAACTTTTCTTTCATTCTCAATTTATTTATTTTAAGTAGGTATTTACGCACCTTCTAGCCTGAAACACAGGTTCCACCTAGTTCAGGCAATAAGCAACAGTGCTCTTTTTTATTTGTTAAGATACTTAATTGTAAATGTGCCCCTTTTTATAAATAAATGATTTTATTATTATTATTTATTTGGAGCAGCGGTGGCCCAGTGGTGGCGGCCCCGACTTAACAGTAGGTAAGTCGTGGGTTCGAACCCAGACAGGCGCATTACTTTGTGTAATTTATTTCATCACCACTGCTCTCAAAACGGTAAAGGAACATCGTGAGGAAACCGGCATGTCCTAGAACCAAAAAATTCGAAGACATCTGACATCTTCCAATCCGCACTGGGCCCGCGTGGTTGCGCTTCATAGCCATAGGAGCCATGGGAGGGTGACTATTCGGAACGGTAACGAAGGAGTTCGGGAACGAAGTAGTTCCTGAATGACTGACTGACGGATCAACGCACAGCCTAAACCGCTGATCGTAGAGACTTGAAACTTGAAGGGAGTGTTCTTTGTATGACGTAGGCATCCGATAAGAAAGGATTTTTCGAAATTCTACCCCTAAGAGGGTGAAAAAGGGGGGCAAAGTTTGTATGGGACAACGTGTTTCCTTGGTCCAATTTACTTCAAATTTTGCATAAACTTTTTTTAACAGAAATGACGGAAGACGTGTTTCGTATTTTATTAAAATTCATCCCCTAACGGGGTTAAAAAAGGGTAGAAAGTTATCTTGGCGGCGATTTGCTTCGAAGTTGATATAAATACTCCTTAGTGCTTTTGATTTAATTACTTTTTATTTTGACACATGCCTAAAAACTCAATCCGATTTTATTCAAAAAAGGTTGAACTCACTTAAAAAAGTAAAAATATCTGTGTTTGATTTGTTGTGTAAGGTTGTGTAGGTAATACTATAGTGTTATATGGATCTTTTGACTGTACAAAGATCTTTTGGCGCGTGGCCAAAATCTGAACTAACGCCGCTATTTGTTGTCTATACTACAGTGTTATATGGATCTTTTGACTGTACAAGGATCTTTTGGCGCGTGGTTAAAATCTGGACGAACGCCACTAATTTGGTGTAATACTACAGTGTTTTAAGGATCTTTTGACTGTACAAGGATCTTTTGGCGCGTGGCCAAAATCTGAACTAACGCCACAATTTTGTTTAATTTTAAACAATTTCAAACAAGTTCAACTTAGATTAGTTTAACTAATCACTTCTCTCGAGCGTCCAGAGACGCACACGATTTTTTTATTTAATTAACTTAAAGTCCACAGCAATCAAGACAATTCGAGGAACCAATCAATGTTGAGACCTTTTTCAATTGGAAAAACCAGTCGGTGTTAATAATGTACGCTTGTACAGTATTAAAAAGCTCTAAATCAATTTGTGAAACAAACCAAAATAATTGCGTTATGAAAACGAAGGGATATTTATGGAATGGTTTTTCCACAATCATTTTATTTACGGTGTAGTTATTTTTAAGGGTTTTGTGTAACTCTCAACCTCATAGCGAGTGAGACGGACTTTCTGTTGTGTTCTGGGTGAATTCACAAGGAATGCATTGTTTTGAAGCGTGGGAGTTATTAAAACTACTGGAAGTTAACAAGGAAACTCACCAACACCTTCATAAAAGTTTATTACAAGATAGGTCGTAGATCACTAAAGCCCGTCATAATTTTCTGTTTACGGAGGTAGGGGCGTAAAGTACTGCCCTGGCTTGCGCGTAGCTGTATGAACGCTGGAGCTTAGGAGCTGGATGCAGGACCCGCAGGGTTGGCGGTAGTGATGCCGGATGCCCGATGCCCGTAGAGGCGACGGGTGCACGATGCCAGTAAGGATGGCTCGTCTGCGGCGTGTGTCGACAACCGGTGACGCGGCAACGGTTCCCTCGGGCTCACGGGTTAAACCCGGATAAAAAAAAACCCGAACTTTGGTCCCTGGAATTAATTGTCCAGAATGTATGTATATGTATGTTATATATGGGGTTCTCTGCTTATCCTCTCCTGGCGGTGACCACGGCAGCGTAAGCGTAAGCGTAGGGATGGGCACTTACCCGATATGGGGAATTGAAACACCGAAGTTAATGTTCCTTAATTGAAACTTTTAAATAAATAAAGAATATGAAAAAGCTTTGGAAATTACTAGAAGTCCAAAAGTCTAATAGGCGAGGCTGCGCGTATGTTGTCTCGTACATGTGAAGAGTGCTCGAGCGCGGACTTCGACTGACCTCTGCGGGTACGCGAGCGCGATCGCCGCTCGCAGCGCGCTAAGACATCATGGAGTGGGAAAGAACTCGTTTTAAGAACGTGAGCGAGTGAGACAAAAGTACAGGCGTGATCGGGTGATTTGGTCGGCCGGAAACGATATTAAGACTTCTTTTTTTATTTGTTTATTTTTGATCTAATTAATTAGTTAGCAACGTTACCGTTTGTTGTTAGTTATTAGTATTAATTAAATTAGTAATTATCGTATTGGGTTATCCTGTAATAGGTACATTTTACTTTACGAAACATCCTATATAAGACAAGGTGGATGACATACATTCCTCACTGAGTTAAGCAACCTTTTCAAAACATATCATAATGATCCGAGCCCGTTTATTTTTATTAATGTAAAAATCTTCAAAACAATAAATAGTCTCATATTTCAGAATTATTAAGCCCGCTGGATTTTTAATCTGAAATATGTCAGCAGCAATCATTTCGTGAAATTATTGTTCAACATGAATTTAAATTGTGACGGCCTTCAAATGGGGTTGAAAAAAAAGTAATTTTTAAATCATAATTATATATGTAAAATGGCGGAGAGTAGTTCAGTGTACTGTTTACTGCGTGCATTGACTACCTGTATACACCTTGTCATTTAATAATAGCAAATGTTCTAACAAACACTGTTTTGACTTCCTGTTATCATAACGTTGTAAATATTATCTGTGATAAATATTGAACTGCTGACTTCCGGTTGTCCAAATCACACCTTTGGCAGAAATTGCCGCAGGAGCGCACTATCGGCTGTACCGCCGACTCATGAGGTCGATGATTATAATTGTATACGTGTACAAGTGTAAAATGTTAACTGAAGTTAATTTTTAAAATTAATATTAGCAGAGTGATTTGTGTTTTATTTTGTGATCTACAAGTATATTACACCTGCAGGAAATAAGAACGCATACGTGCTTTTAGTGTACAGTTTTGAAACGTAGAAACTAATAGTTCATCTCCCCTTTAGTTTTCAAATTAACGTATTTTCGTCGTGTATATGCTCGTTTTTTAAAGCGCGTGAGGTGCGTATAAGCGCGCCTTTTGCCACACGCGCCACTCGTACAAGTAAACTCGTACAAGCGCAAGCCGCGAGAAGCGCCTCCCCACGCGCCGCGAACACGCCGGAATAAACGCTTGTACACGCGTTTGGCTTTTTGAAGAGTAAAATACGGCGCGAGTGTAAGCGCGTAAGCTACGCGTAAGAACTTAAACGCGCAAAAAAATACGCTAGTCTGACTGAAACCGCTCTTGAAGTACCTAGATAGAATATACTCTACTATCCACTAAAATTTCTTTATAGCTGTTTTACAATACTGCTAATCATATGGATGTAAGTATGGCGGTCTTATCGGTGATCGTGATAAAACCGCCTAGCAGTTCCTACACATAATTCAAGACGTATCAGACAACTTAGGGACCCTCTACCGAGTGCCCTATATCCACACTCTCTGCTCAAATGTAACATACGTCGAGACTATAACAGTAAAACATTTACTTCGATACTTCTATATTTTATTGCTTATTCGTGTCTTTGACAACGTCTCGTTTTAGGGTCCTGTCTAAGACAGAATTGACATAAATAATCGTACATATAATATAGACCAACATTCTTTCAAGACCACTCGCAATGTCGGTTGTTTAAGTCTTTAGATTAATACATCGTTTGGTACAATTTAAACGAATTCTGTAGCTGATAGAGCATAAAATAAGCCATTTAAAAATTACATTCGGCCACAATAGAATCTTGCAGATTCTTAGATGCTTCATATAAGAAATTAAATATTTTGAATTGAACTGAATGCATCAACTCAAGTCTTTTTCACAAGGCGTTTTACAGGCTCTCATATATTATCCCACAGTTTTGCCATCTTCCAAAATATATGTAATCGTGATAATATTAGGCATGAGTGTCAACCCTCTCAATTTGTGTCTCCACTTATCGATCTAGAATTAAATGAAAACATGGTGCACTTTCCTCAAGGTTGCTGAGCCAACAAAGGGAGAGTCCTCCATCGTTCGCGTGTGAAGTGTTGACGTCGTATTATTAGTTTGTAATCTTGGTTCAAAGTAGTAACCTGATATTAAGCCGGTATGTCTGGAAGGGATAGGCAGAACTGTATTACACATCTATATTTCGCCGGTTATGTTTAGGCTAATGTCTACACTAATATTATAATAGATTATATTTTTGTATTAATTATGATAAGATTTGTATTTTTGTGTGTATGTTTGTAATGAATAAACTCAAAAATTACTGCGCCGATTTCAAAAATTCTTTCACCATTATAAAGCTACATTTACCCCGAGTAACATATATATGTAACTATATTTTATCCACGTACTCCCACGGGAACGGGAACTACGCGGGTGAAACCGCGTGACGTCCGCTAGTAGGTTATAAACACGAGCTTATCGCTATTAACCGGGTATAGTCCATGAGAAAAGGCTAGACAGATGATGATGATAAATCCCAAATGCACTGCTACAGAGATGTACATAAGGATAAAATCGAAAGTACACAATGTGTATAAACAGATCCTTCACGAAGCCGTTAACCAAGCATTCTGTACATCAAACTAAGTAAAATATATTGGCAAAACATGGATGCATTAATAGTACAGTTTTAATGGAGGTATTATATTATATTAGTAAAGTTATCAAAATGTTGGAACTTTGATCTTCAGTATCTCCGTAACTGAAGATTCCCAGGTATGGTCCATAATAAAAAATGCGAGGATCGTTGCTAGGCATATCGGATATACTCTTTTGGACTACGGAACACCATATATATGAGATCCCTTATAGCATCCGCCATGTTGTATTTATGACGGTAGGAAATTCGAAATAAATCTTTTAGACCCTCAATAAAATATCCTGAGGATATATAAAGCGATGTGCAGTGACCTTTTTACGGTCAATCTGGCTTGGACGTCTGGTTTGAACGTAGCTAAATAAAATAATGGTTTTTCATAGAATATAATAGACAGTTTATATAGGTAGAACTAGGTTCAGAATGTATTTTGTAGATTCAAAGCGTGATGACCTTAAAGCGAGACCACCAGGTACAGCTATCACTTAATGTCGTCACTTCAAAGGTGAGCTTTGCACTTACAGGTTTTCAGCCAAAGTTGGATATGTTATTGTTTTTATTATTTATTGATTGAATTATTGAAAGTTTACAAAAGTCTTAAATTTATGACAATACCCCACAAAAGTGTTTTCACGGTTTGTCTGTGGGAACGGAACACGGTAATGGAACGGAATAACTACTATAACTACAGTAAATATACTTATATCTGTTATAATAACTACTTAACCACCTATTTGCTCTCACTCAACAATCTGTAAACCACTTTCCTAAGAAAATGGTTTACAGACTCTAGAGAAAGAACTGCTTAAGTAATTTGGCAAATTTGCCTTTTATTTTCTGAGTTCTTATGTCAGCAGGCAATCGGTTGAGAAAGTAAGGTACTCTTTTATCAAGCGTTCGGTCTCCAAAATAATTTCTAATTCTAGGTACGTCAAATTTACCTGCTGATACTGTCCTAGTCACTGAAGTCACTGAGGGGCACATAAAAGAGGAGTACACAAAAGCTCTTGACAACCACCCTTCAAAGTCATCGAATGCAGTGACATCATTATCATTTTTTAACCGATTTCAAAAAGGAGGAGGTTCTTAATTCGATTGGTATTTTTTTTTTATGTATGTTCACCGATTACGCTGAGATTTATGATCCGATTTACGTGATTTTTCTTTAGTTTGATGCGGAATAGTTGCCATTTGGTCCCATAAAAAATTAACATAGTTTGGCTCAGTAGTTTTCATTTTATGAACATTTTTGCTTCAGTCGTGTGGTATAATTTTATGTATGTTCGCCGATTTCTCCTCCATTTGTAAAGCGACCCTCAAAATTCTTTTTTTATTTGAAAGAGTATACTCCTGAGATGGATGCATTTAAATTTGGTAAAGATCTGATGCTGATCTTCGGAGATATACAATGGAACTCCTCAAAACTAGACGGTAAATCGGTCGTGATTGATGCAATCGCTTGGATGTTTATTGTTTATACAACACCATGACGTAACATCACGCCTGTATGCTCTGAGATGTATACAATACACCCAAATTTCGACAGTTTAGGTATGCTATGTTCCATTAATTGGGGATAAGCCTATTACCATGACATGTATTGTTAACAATGGTGAATAAATGCATAGCTAATATTTGTATAGGATATTACAACTAAAAATGGAAAACCGACTTCAAAAAACACAAAAAAGTGAAATATAACTTTAGCTTCAGAAGACGGTGACAAAAAAAAACCAAATGAATCAAACAAAGGTCACCAACTTCTAAAGCTAAAGCTAAAGTTAAAGTGAAGCTATAGTTATTTTCCACTTTTTTGTGTTTTGTGTTTTTTGAAGTCGCTTTAATTTTTTTTGCAAAAAGTTTTTTTTAGGTTATGAATAAACAACACAACACACATAATCATAAGATAGCTCATATGCCACTTTAATGACTAATTACGGAAACTGCTCCACTTTAGGGACTACGTGCATAAATGGTCCATTTTAAGGACTAAGTGCGGAAACCGAAACCCTAACATAGAACATAGTTCATGAGCACTCCTTTTTTTCGGATGGGAAATCATCAAATGGCTTCTCCCGCTCTGGGCGAAGAAGGAGGGAGTATCAGACTTTTAATGACTAAAACCCATCCATGTTCCTTCATCGCCCTTTGTGTTCCGGGGTCACGGTATCTCTTGCGAACAACCCCGGAACAGTCCCGCAACCCCGGGTCATGAGCACTCCTTGAATCCTGAATTGCCTATTTGTGACGTGTCTCAAGTATTTTTTCATTTCATCTTAACGCTAGTCCTTCACAATACAAATACTTCACCAAGACCTCATTTCGACGATTCTAAACGCGCGCTAAGAATTTATTCGACATTTAAAATGTCTAATTAAATCCTTTGAATATTTTCATGTTCACGTAAATTGGAATACTCGGGATAGTATTGGATGTTTACAAGTTCAGATCGAAGGATTAATAGATGTGTTGATCTCATTTTTAGTATTCATGAGTTTCAGCAGAACCAGAGCTCCAGGTGCAGACCCACACGATAAGTAATTTGTCATATGTTTACCATATCAATTTTCTACGTCTAGTTGTTTGTTGATGTGAAAAATCGAATATGATGACAAAACGAGCTATTAAAAATAATTGCCACAACTTTCCGTTATTGTTTCATGGAAATTCATATATTATTATAAATGTTTAGGTACATGTTTTCGTGTCTGTCTGTAATTCCGCGTTGTTTTTCTTGAGAGTCCTCTTACATTTCGACGTTACACAAATTTTACAATTAACCTAAATGGGATATTATATAACGAAAATGTATTCTATCATTATAAAAGTGTAGGATATTTGTGAGATCAAAAAAAATAGAGGGTCCCTCCGTGAGTTTTTGTCTAAACATGCATCGGGAGAATGATTATTAATAAATAAATAAAAAGTTATCTTATATTATTATTGCAGTAGAGAAAACGAACTACACACATCAAAAATGTCTAGGGATCAAGCATTTTTATGCGGATTTCTTGAGATTGAGATGTGGCTTTGTAATAAATTTATGATTTTATAAATTTATATGGATCCTTTTTGGTGCATTTCATAATTTGAATCAGGAACTCTCAATCAAATTCGAGTAAAAGATGAAAATAAGCTGTCAATATTTTCCCTATAAAAACATACAACGCATTGAAGACATTATTAGTGCTACTGTTTCCCTACTACTGATTAAAACCAACGTTATTATGGAGCGGCGACGTCATTTAAGCAGGGAAGAAATGCTCAGAGCCGTGGGAATGATAGAAGCTGGTTCCCGGCAACGTACTGTAGCTTTAGCTCTGAATACAAGTCAGAGTGTTATCAGTCGACTTTGGACACGTTACCGAAGCACTGGTACCGTGGCTGAGCGCCATGGAGGACGGTATCGCTGCACCACACGGAGACAAGACCGATACATTCAAATCTTAACTCGAAGAGCTCCAACAATAACCGCCATGATGTTAGCCGTGAGGCTTCATCACTCTTCAGGGAACTTAATTAGCGACCAAACAGTCAGAAACCGCTTGCATGAAGTGAACCTTCATTCCCGAAGACCGCTACGGGTACCACCTATAGCAATGCACAATCGTAGGATTCGATATCAATGGGCTCTTGAACACAGAAATTGGGCAGAAGAACAATGGCGTTTCGTGTGCTTTTCTGATGAGTCTCGTTTTGGTATGAGACCGGATACAAGACGTATACGACACTGGAGAACCCCTGGACGCCAACAGCGATTAAAATCCTGCCAGGAAGTCCATCCTTATAGTGGTGGAACCATCATGGTATGGGCGGGTATTTGGATCGGCGGAAGAACTGAGTTGATTTGGATCAGAGGCAACCTCAACGCTCAAATTTATGCTGAGACGATTGTATCAGACGTCATCGTTCCTCTACAAGTGCAAATCGGTCCCTTATTTCAGTTAATGCATGATAATGCACGACCGCACACCGCAAGAGTTGTAAGACAGACTCTCGCCGCAGCTAACATCAATGTCCTGCCCTGGCCTGCTCAGTCGCCAGACTTGAACCCGATTGAGCATGCATGGGATATGCTACAGAGAAGAGCTCTGCCGAATATGGAGGGTATCCAGTCGCAAGAAGACCTTTTTTTGTTGTTGCAACGAACATGGGCGGCCATTCCACAGCGTGATTTGGATGAACTCATTTTGAGTATGCCAAACCGATGTTCTTGTGTTGTTAGTGTTCGCGGTAGAAACACGGATTATTAATTGTTTAAGTTACCCAATAAAATTTTAAAGAAAACTGTTATTTCAGTCTTTTTTTCGAACTTTAATGTTAGTGGTTCAAATGTCAAAAATCCCTTTATTAGGAAAATGGCAAATTTCTTTATTAATGCAAAGGTGACTTGGTTTATCGTTACTGTGACAAACGAAAACACTTTATTTGATGAATCCTTAAAGAAAATTTTAATTAATATCAATCAGGAGAAAAGTTATTGCAAAAATATATGTTGATCCCTAGATACTTTTGATGTGTGTATTTTTAACAAGAAATTATTTTTCAAACAACGAAACTGAAAAGTTGCAAGGTTTCCCACCTTACAACTTTTCAGTTTTTTTTTGTAATAGTGTTATTACAAAAAAAAAAAACTGAAAAGTTGCAAGGTCTCCCCATTGAAATTGTACGGAACGGATTTTGTTACTCCGGAAGATAGGTGTGAATAATAAACCAATGTTAAACTAGCATCCACATATTAGAGAAATCTCGATATTTTGTCAATGCTAACATTATTATACACAGTAAAGAAATCTCCGTGTTTTGTCCATTCGAGAAAGTCATACAAAGCAAGGTTGCTAATACAACTTATAAATTGTACTTAATAATAAAAAACCTAAGAATGATGAACTCAGCTCGTTTTGAGGTTATTAATTTTCCTTTTACAAAGTTTGATCAATCACCTTAAGTAGGTACTTAGACTCAGCAATACTTTCAGACTGTGACGTAAGCTGTAATAAAGAGTTGCCTATAATAATTCGTTTTGAAGTCAATTTGTGAGCCCACCACCCCCTCCTTTCTGGCTATATCATCGTTCACACAAAACATTCCGTTCGTTTCTTTGGTTTTTCCCTATTTTTATAACCATCCACGTCCATACTCAAAATTAGTAATTGAAATATAACGATTCTCTAAGAGAACTGTTTTAGGAAATTAATATCATGACAGTACCTTGTCAATAAATAAATAATAAATAATTATAAATAAATAAATATCGCTGGACATTAACACACAGCGCCATCTAGTGCCACACTAAGCAACGAGGCTTTTGTCGTGGACACCAGATAGTTGATATACTACATAGATACTTTTTTGTTTGTAAATACATACTTATTATACATATGACTCGGAAACAAATGTCCATGCTCATCACACAAACATTTGCTCCCACCGGAATTCGAACCCGAGACCCTTAGAACGTAAAGCAGCCTCACTACCGCTACGCCATTCGGGTCGTCTATGAAAACATCATGTACGTTAGGAAAAATCGGCATTTATTCAGTAAAAGAGGTGACAGACACCACTATAACACTAGAAATAGGGACCAACTAGTTCAGCCAGGTTTCAGGCTTGCTAAAGTGGATTCATTTTTCATGGGGTATTGTTTGAAATGTTACAATAAAATACCTCCCCACATTATTCAACTGAATGAGACGTAATTTTAATCTTCTATAAAACGCACACTAGTTAGGCAAGCATGTTATAAGTTGGGGGATTACATTGATGATAAAAATGCTTGGGTCCTGCTCCACAACCATAGGGGGGGGGGGGGGCAAAATTAATTGATTGTTCTGGTCGGGCATTATTTGAGTCCATCGACACGTAAAGAAGAAGATGAAGAATTGATTCCCATGTTAATGTATTGTGGAAGCTGCAGAAGATTGTAAAAATATACTTGCATTATATAGATTCCAGTTCTTAGTATTATATAATTGCATAGCACATGTGTGAGTACTTTGTACTGTTCAGCCACCATTTACATTTAATTATCATTCATTGACTTGAATATGCCTTGGTGGCTGAGAGAATGTCATGGTGGCGGGTGTGTCGGGTCATTTAGTTCCCTTCAATATGGTTGAGTTGAATGGC
Organism: Xestia sexstrigata; assembly: GCA_941918905.2. Lineage (NCBI taxonomy): Eukaryota > Metazoa > Arthropoda > Insecta > Lepidoptera > Noctuidae > Xestia > Xestia sexstrigata. The sequence goes on from OW799208.2 coordinate 21,214,320, forward strand.
GCCGGTACATGCGTCATGTTTGTGAAAGGGCGCTGTCAGTTGGGTCTGGTCATCTCTTAGCTGCCAAGGTTCATTTTAATTACTTTATTCATAAATTGTTGATCTAATCTTTTACGCTGGACGCTCTTAGTGTGCACGTCTTTCTACATCGTTCTCACATACATATATGTATAATCACAAAATTAATGATGTAACCAAGATTTTATAACAATATTTTGATTTTAAAAGAGTGTCCATGGAGTTTTTTTTGCCCGTTCTTCTCCATAGAGATCTACGCTAGGGAATGGGCAACTACAGCACTTTCTCAAGTTATTATGCCTTGTGACTGGGACTGTAGCTTTGATTTTCTTTTTTGTATTTTTGACATTCAAAAGTGCCATAATGGTCTAATTGAAATAAATGCTTTGAGTTTGAGTTTGATCTTTTAAACTACACAACGGATTTTAATGCAATTTAGAGCATTTTGAAAATTGCGATGAATAGATTGATTTAAGAGGAAAATACCAACAACAGGAAAGGGTCCGCAAGGGCCGATGCCTGCCGGGGTTGCGGGACTGTTCGAAAGAGATACCGTGGCCCCGGAACACAAAGGGCGACGAAGGAATATGGATGGGTTTTAGTTAGTAAAAGTCTGACACTCCCTCCTGCTCCACCCAGAGCGGGAGGAGTCATTTGATGATTTCCAATCCGAAAAAAAAAAGTTTTATATGCATTTGTTTCATCCGTGCGAAGCCGGGGCGAATCGCTAGTAATATTATACTTGCGAAAGTAACTCTGATTAATACCTTTTTCCGACCCAACGGCTGATCGGATTATAATGAAATTTGGCAAAGAGTTAGAGTATATCCTGGAGGACATAGGCTATTTTATTGTCCTACATACAGATAAATATTTCCACACGTACTAAATCGCGAGTAACAACTAGTTTAGGTAATATAATAGGAGCGTTTCAAGAAAAATTGTATCAATCGCGATCGACGTTTACAAAGAGGACAATAAAATAAAAATAAAAATAAAAATTGTTTATTTGCACCTTAAAGTAAAAATGTTGTTATACAATTCAATACAATTAGGCCTTAAGGTATATTTACAGTAGTATGTTTAAGTTTCAGCCAATACCTAAGCTAAGACAACTTTATGTCTTGTAATTATAGGTATCAGCGTCCACCCTCGATATAATAGCCAAAGCCAATTGTGCCTAGTTTTTACCAATTAACAAACAAACAATAAAACAAAAAATAAAAAGTAAACAATTAATGAATAAAGAGAAAAAAGAAACAATGAAAACATTTCCCTCCTGGGACAGTCGGGTAGAAACAGAAAGAGTCGGGTAAGAACAATAAATAAATAAATCTTAATGTGTACACACACGTTATAACTATTGTAGTAGTATTTATATCATCATCATTCATCATTTCAGCCGAAAGACGTCCACTGCTAGACATAGGCCTCCCCCAAGTGTCGCCACATTGACCGGTCCCGTGCGACTCGCATCCAACGGATTCCCGCAACCTTCAAAAGAGACTATGACCTCTGAGTTTGTTTCGGCTGTTTCTTCTCAGAGTAGTCAGGTACGAAACACCGGCCCCATCTAGTTTTAAAAAAAACATGACGTGTAAAAGTGTTTGTAAAAACCTACTTGCAAAATAAACATCATTTATCATTCATTTATCATTTACTTCACCAGGTCATCGGTCCACCTAGTGGAAGGTCTTCCAACGCAACATCTTCCGGTTCGCGGTCGCCACTCCAGAACTTTTCGTCCCAGTTCTTCAGTATACATATGTTTTGAATATATTAATAGGCAGCGTAACATACAATTTATACTGGCCTTGTTTATAACCTTAAGCTCAACTAAATACTGTATCAATCAATTATTCATACTTCACTAGCCTCCATTAGTACTAAGCAATGTTGTTAATGTAGTATCTCTGTTTGCCTGTCTGTCTGTGACATTTTACCGCAATATCGGCTGAACTTATTCTGATGATATTGGCACGCAGGTAGACCATGACTGGATTAGGACACAGGACTATGTCATTCCTGTAGTGCGTTACCATGGGATAATTATTTCTCAAAAGCGGGCGAAACTGTGGGTCGAACTAGTCAACATTTTTTTTGTTTTTTTTTTTAATATTGTTAAATAATAATTCCCTTTTGTGTAAGAACATAATGAAACGAACACAATTCGCTTTATTAAATAAAGTGTACATTTTGTAAACAGATTGAAAAAAACGAAGTTTCATAAAACAGCTTCAGTTCAGAGAATCGGCCCACTTTTAGAACGACCTCTGATAGAACACATGCTGTATATAATCCCTTGAGTGTTTTACTTAGAGTCGCTTTGAAACGGAACCAACAAATGTATCCATCCAGGTGGCATGAAAGGCTTCCGATGACATAATATTTTATTTGGAAATATCCTTTTTAGGGTTCCGTACCTCAAAAGGAAAAAACGCAACCCTTATTAGATCACTTTCTTGTCCGTCTGCCCGTCTGTCACCACAGATTTTCTCAGAAACGGGTGGACCTAGCAAGTTGAAATTTATACCAGATAATGAGGGATATAGTCCCTATTAGGTGCATAAAAATGAAAGATCCTAAGTCAACACTATAAAAAGATATGAGCAAATTTATATTACGAAAACTTGTAAGTACCAAAATTTACCTTAATTTTCATTTTTTTTTTATTTTTCGGACTTTTCCCTTTACTTGTGCTGTAAGACCTTGCTTTTAACCAAAATTTACAATTCTAGGTCAACCGAAAGTACTCTATAGGTTTTGGGTCGAAAACCTATGTGGTAGTTCTCGTTGACCTAGAATCACACAATTTGGCGAGAAGCAGTCGTACAGCACATGTAAAGGGAAAAATCTGAAAACCGTAAATATGTAGTTTAATAATAAAAAAAAGCGATTTAACTATTACAAACTTATTATTTGTGGTTGTTGCAATAGCCGTTTCATGGGATTGAACAGCAAAATTAAGTTTGTCCTTTAAAAAGTTTGTACGGTACCCTCAAAGTGAGTCCGACACGCTTTTGGCCGGTTTTTTTATGTAACAACTCCTGAGGAGTGGATTGATGATCGCATTAAAAAAATAAACAAACAAAGATAATAAATAATAAATTAATAATAATAAATTTTTATTTTATTTTCTCCCACAAAGTAAAGTTACAATATAGAGGTGTTACAATTAAATATTGGAGGTACAAAGGTTTGTGGGAGTCAGGAGTTCAAACTAGGATGATACCCTGTGCTATGGACTCCTGGCCCCCCTCGCCGAGATTGGCATTATGACAATTTTAGAGAGACATGTCATTGTAGGACTATTTTAAAAAAAGAATTACAAGAAAAAATACTAATGTAATAAAACAAAAACTAAAAATGCGTGTGTGTTTGCGTGTGAAGTGTGAGTGTGAAGTGGAAGGTGTCATATGTGGTGTGGTGTAGTGTGTGTGTATGTGTGTGAGACAGCGAGAGTAAGATAGTGTAATGTGTGTGTACGTTCATAGATGGATGTAAATACAAATGTGTGCGCGAAGGGGTGGCAGTATGTAGTTATGAGAAAGATACACATATTATACATGCGCCCACGCTCTATATTAGCATTATGTTTAACTTAATGAGGACGCTTATTACCGCGTAGAACACCTGTAATACGGTCAAAGTTTATCATGGTTCATGATCAAAATCAATGAAGGAAGGAAACCATCATCTGCCTAGCCTTTTCCCAACTGTGTTAGTGGCTTTCATTCTAACCGGATGCAGCTGAATACCAGTATTTTACATGGAGCGACTGCCTATCTGACCTCCACAACCTAGTTAGTTTTAGGTCATACAAAACCCCTTGGTAAGACTTCCGAAAAATTCTGACGACTCTCAAAAATCTGCAAATTACAGCCGGAACCTACGGTTTAACGTGCTTCACGAGGCACGGATCACAACTCGGTATGTAATGGATTGTCACCTATCCACGGACCGACCTTGCCAAGCGCGGCTCAACCTAAAGATAAACCCGAGTGGCTGTTATTACTTAGCCACGAGCTCCTAGGATCGGAAGGAAATGTAGATGATATTTCGAAAATATTGACACAACGTCACGAATGAATGACAGAGCCGTTCGTTTATTCAGACTAGACAGCTGCTATTTAGCATGAAAACAAACCAAGTCCATGATTGTGAATAATTAGTACAATGTATTAATATTTATGTGTTCAGCGTCTTTGAATATTATTAGCATATTTTCCGCATTTTTTAACATAATGTTTTGTTATTTACTTTGTAGAGCTAAGCGGGAGGCACACAGGCTGTATCGGAAACGGCAACTAAGGGTGTTGTAAATAGGGCACGCCACAATAGTGGCGGTAAGTCCCCTCTTTGAGGAGTGGCTTGAGAGACGCCACGGCGTCCTCACCTTCCGCCTGACGCAGGTCCTCACCGGACACGGTGTTTTCGGGAGGTTCCTGCACCGAATCGAGCGGGAGGAAACGCCCGGGTGTTTCCATTGCGAGGATCGACCGGAGGACACGGTGGAGCACACGGTGGAGGTGTGCCCCGCGTGGGCGGAGCACCGCCGTGTCCTCGAAGCGGCGATTGGCGGCGGCGACCTCTCGCGTCCGGTCCTGGTGCAAGCCATGGTCCGGAGCGAGACGGAATGGGACGCCGTCACCTCCTTCTGCGAAGCAGTAATGCTAGAGAAGGAGGTGGCGGAACGTGAGAGGGAGAGAACCTCACAGCGTCCCGGCCGCCGCGGGAGACGCCCCGGGCGTCGGGGGCCACCACGTGGCCCCCGGCCACCGTAGGCGCGGGCCTGTGGCCGGTGGGCTATGGGCTAGCTCGCCGTCCGTCCGTCTCATGACGACAGGCCGTGTCGACGGCGCGTTCGTGTTCCACGCGCGCCTCAAAGAGAGTCAGCAAAAAGGAAGGGGTCCGAAAGGACCGATGCCTGCCGGGGTTGCGGGACTATTCGAAAGAGATACCGTGGCCCCGGAACACAAAGGGCGATGAAGGAACATGGATGGGTTTTAGTCAGTAAAAGTCTGACACTCCCTCCTGCTCCGCCCAGAGCGGGAGAAGTCATTTGATGATTTCCCATCCGAAAAAAAAAAAAAAAAAAAAGGGTGTTGTAAATGTAGACAGCAAATGTGTTGCCTTTATGGTAAACGCCTATCACCAATGCTTCTGCTTAATGATTTTCTTAAATGATTTGTAAATGCTTTCTGCTGCTGCTTCTGATTGCTAAATGATTTATATTATTTGTTTGTTCATTATGATATTTATTTTTGAAAAAATCGTGTTTTGTTTGGCCACCGAGGCAGGCCCAAGAAACGATGGCATGACGATTTGGACTAGTTCCTGACTCATGGGCCAGAGAAGGCAAAACACCGAGAGAGTTGGAAAGGGTAAAAAAAATCTGTTAAAATATAAAAAAAAATACGACAGGGTCCAATTATTCTAACTCTTTTGGCATACGGATAGACCACGACCTGGGTTAGTACGTATCCTAGTTAGTTCTATCACAGTAGGACGTTGCCGTGGGATAATTCCCGAACACATGCGAGTGAAGCCGCGGGTAAAAGCTTGTCTAATCTTATTCTACGTTTTACTATCTTATCTTTCTTTTCTTATCTTCTTATTAGGATGGATGGATACATGTTAGTTACTCTTTCAAAAACTACTGAACAGATTTTAATAAAACTTTACAGCAATACAACTTATACATTAGAATACCACATAGGCTAGAATGTAATAATATATAAATGAATAATTTACGCGAGCGAAACCGCAGTCAAAAACTAGTCATAAACAAACTAAAATGAACAGAACTTACTTCAACCTTACAAGTTATAGTCTAACATAACGAGCACGTATGTAACGTGATAACATTGCATCCCTATACCCTTATCTCAACCCCGCCCACATCCCCAATTACAGGGAAACTATATAAGTAGAAATATTGCATAGATAGAGGGCCTACTATGACCTCCTATAGCTGTATTCTTTTGATCATATTTCGAAATAGGCAAGAGATAGAGCTATAGTCTCCACCAGATAAGTAAGAATTAAAGGTCATTAACCCGCATACATTTATTCAAATACATAATTCTGAAAACAGAAATAATTACATAAACTTGTCCCGAAACGACCTTTATCGTGATCCTTGACATTTTCTAGTAAAAAAAAACGATTCATAATGTATTGTCGGGGTACCTACGCAAAGAAATTAAGGACAGAGCAATGACCTTTAATTCTTACTCAAACTCAAACTCAAAGCATTTATTTCAATTAGACCATTACGGCACTTTTGAATGTCTAAAATACAAAAAAGAACATCAAAGCTACAGTCCCAGTCACAAGGCATAATAACTTGAAAAAGTACTGTAGTTGCCCATTCCCTAGCGTAGATCTCTATGGAGAAGAACGGGCAAGAAACTCCATGGACACTCTTTTAAAATCGAAATATTGTTACAAAATCTTGGTTACATCATTAATTTTGAGATTATACATATATATGAGAACGATGTAGAAAGACGTGCACACTAAGAGCGTCCAGAGTAAAAGATTAGATCAACAGTTTATGAATAAAGTAATTAAAATGAACTGGCAGCTAAGAGATGACCAGTCCCAACTGACAGCGCCCGTTCACAAACATGACGCATGTACCGGCGCCATTCAACTTAACTATATTGAAGGGAACTAAATGACCCGACACACCCGCCACCATCAGCGAGACATTTAAGTGAGCATGACATTCTCTCAGCCACCAAGGCATATTCCAGTCAATGAAAGATAAATAAATGTAAATGGTGGCTGAACAGTACAAAGTACTCACACATGTGCTATGCAATTATATAATACTAAGAACTGGAATCTATATAATGCAAGTATACTTATCTGGCGGAGACTACAGACGTCTTATATATCATCATTATCATTGTCTTGCCCTTATTCAAATTTATTTGGGGTATGCGCATCATGTCTTTTGCTTCCATACTTCTCTATTACGTTTTATACACCATGTATCAGAAAGATGTGCTACACCACTTTCTCCATGGGACCAACTTTCTTCATCATTTTATTTTTTATTCAAACTTGCAAACCCAGTTACATTATAACAACTTATAACTAGTTTAACAAAGTAGAAATTTAGAAATTTACAACGTTGTCCACGAGAAGACACAGAAGCCAATACATTTCAAATAGGTATTAAAGTTTTTATGAGACAGCTCATAATTACGGTTCTGTACCCGTAGGGTAACCAACGGGACCCTATTACTAAGCCTCCGCTGTCTGTCCGTCTGTCTGTCATCGGGCTGTATCTCATGATGCGTAATAGATAAACAGTGGAAAATTTCACAGAATGTGTATTTCTGTTGCCGCTATAACAACAAATAATATAAAAATTAAAGGGCTCCCCTACTACGATAGTACGGAACCTTTTATGCACAAGTTCGATTCGCACTTGGCGGGTTTTTTCTAATCAGTTTCATGATCTGAATTATTTACACTCTTACATATGACGACACCTTTTTGATACAGGCTGTATAACTTCATAATTTCCTGGTACCCTGCTACATGAGGATGTGTTACGGGCCCAGGTAGCAAGAGCTTCGTATAGCGAGGTTCTAGGAACAGAGATGAAGGTCACGACCTCGCACAACATGTTACCATGTTTTAATTCGTAAAAGCCCAACAGCATTTTGGTATTAAAATACAGTATTACAACTAGGAACAATAAGACAAAAAGAAAAAAATAAATAAAAAGCATTTGTTAGCCCGCACAGGACAAAACACACAAAATAAAATGGTTAAATTAACAGTACAACTAATAAAATTAAATATAGTGAGAAAAAAAGAAACGAAATTGGTCCTGTACGAGGTCAGCATCTCAGCATGGTGCATGGTTAATGTGGATAACGCTAGCTTAATCAGACTACATATTCCCACTGCTGGGACACAGGGTTCCTCCCTATGAGGAGTGGTTTTGTTATGGAGCACACCACGCGGCCCAGTGCGATGTCACGTCTTCCAATTTTTGGTTCTAAAACAAGCCAGTTTCCTCAAGATTTTGTGGTAATTAAATACAGTTACACAGAGTAATGCGCCTGCGTGGGTCCACGAGCTACACCTCCTACGTCACCACTGGACCACTAGCGCTCACTGGCTTAAATGTGTGTAGTGTAACACAACAAATACTTTAATTGAAAACCCTTATACGTACCAGCATTTCACCGAACATGCCTAGTTGGTTTTCTGGTTATCATTTTCCTGTGGTTCTGGTTATATTTAGGATTCGTTATAATTAATTAAATTATTACATCAAGGTTTTGATTGGATTTTAATGTTTTATGTTTATTCCTCCGTCCTTGGCTTAATTAATTGGTGTCATTGTGCTTGTATTCGTAGGTGTAAGCAGAGGTGTATGGCACCTAGATTCTTTCACCGTTAATGTTGAGGTCCCATGTGAAAGGTCAAATCGGCTGCGGACACTGACAGAAACTTTAGTATATTATATATCAGTGGGCGAAGCTTAATACTGTCTCGCCGAGACACTCCGAAGTAGGGGGGTTGCGAGAGTGTATTTAGGAGCGCTCGTCTAGGCTCGTTGTTTCTCGCTTGCGTTCCGTCCTGTGTCGCTCTTTTGTGAGACAACTAGGCTCTCAGCAAAGATTGTACAGCCACAATTAAAGATATGGTAAAACCGAGCGGAACGAATGGCGGCCACCAGACTGTGTACTGATAACATGACTTTTGTTCTTCAATGGCAAATTGAATTCTGTTTGCAGGTCATGGTGACGTTATTTAGATGAATAATTAAAAAAAAATATGTTTTGTTTCAGGTAAGTTACTTAAGATGGCGGATGAAGAAACATCACATTGGAATTATGGTTGGTAGGTATGGTGTAGGTATAAAATATTTAATTATAATGGTGGTACACTTGTTTAAGTTGCTAATACATAACTTATTTTACAATTTACTGTTTTATGTAGCATGTTTTTGCTGAAACGGAACGCACTCTCAAAACGCATCGTCCTCGATAGCGACGTCAAAGTTCATTGTGTCAAAAAACATTTTTATTTGAAAAGTGCTTAAAGCTTCGCTAAAATATGAATATAATATTGTTATTGTAATTTTTACTTGAATAAAGCACGAACAATTAGTAAAATTATTTTATGAAGGCCAAAAAAATTAGATGGAAACAAGGCAGATTGTGGATAATGACGTCACATCATGGCCGCGACAGCTACGGACGTTTCAAGAACTGTCGTAGAAAATTGCAGGAGTTTAATATTATTTTTGTGCGACAAGCAGTAGTTGAACTTAACTTTTAATACTTTTCTTGGGTTGATAGTATTGTATTTTATTGATTTAAGTAAAGAAAAAATTACGTGCATATGGGAATATGCACGTAAAATAATATTTAATTAACAATAATACACCAATTAATCAATAGGGATTGATTAATTGGTGTAAGTTACTTTACTACAAAATACTCACTCTTTGTAGCACTATTTTCTCGTAGCATACTTACTACGGTGTAGCCTGTAGTCGTAGCGTCTGTCGTAGCAAGTTATTGCCGTAGTCAACGAAGCGGTAGGTTCTCTGTACCACGTTGGAGTGTTATATTTAATATAAATGTGTAAATTCATAACATTAAATTAGACAACATTTTAGGTAAATAGAATCCTCTATAATATTAACACCATCAAAATTAAATATGTATTACAAAAAGTAGGTACACATTTTACGTAAGGTGACACAATGGGCGGTCTTTCGCTAAAAGCGATATGTCATGTAATGTTTATTAGCAATCACCACGCAACGGTTAATATTACAATGGTTATGTTTTGTTATTAATTACGTCTTCACGGTCAAGTACAAGGTCACTTGGCATAAAACCTGTAGGTCAGAGCCACGACACAATGAACTAGATATTATAGCCCTATTTCTAGTAGGATATCTGATAAGGCGCTGCTGTATAACTAAAACAGCAGACGTCTTTTTTTTTTTGGATGGTTAATCATCAAATGACTTCTCCAGCTCAGGGCGGAGCAGCGGGTCAGACTTTTACTGACTAAAACCCATCCATGTTCCTTCATCGCCCTTTGTGTTCTGGGGCCACGGTATCTCTTTCGAACAGTCCCGCAGCCCCGGCAGGCATCGGTCCTTGCGGACCCCTTCCTTTTTGTTGACTCTCTTTGAGGCGCGCGTGGAACACCCCTGCGCCGTCGACACGGCCTGTCGTCATGAGACGGACGGACGGCGAACTAGCCCATAGCTCCACAGGCCGCCTCGTGCAACCTCCCCTGTGCCAGCATCAGCGTGTCGTCAGCGTAGCAAACTACGCTGACACCGCTAGGGGATCGGCGCGCAGCACCCAGTCGTACCCGATGTTCCACAAGGGTGGCCCTAGAACTGTTCCCTGTTGAACACCGCACGACATCTCTCACCGGTTCCAGTATTCACTGCGACCGGGGTAGATGATGGCTCTGTCCGTCAGGTAGTCCCCGACCACACGACGAAGGTAGGTCGGCACCCGGTGATACCAGAGTGGCTCCCTAATGCAGCTCCAGGGCATGGTGTTGAAGGCGTTGGCGATGTCAAGAGACACCGCCAAGACAACCCCACCCCGGGACACCGCATCCCCCGTCGTGAGGGCTCTCACGCGCATAATGGCGACAACTGTAGAGCGCCCCTTGCGGAATCCAAACTGGTGTTCCGCAAGATCCGGCCCCGCAAGGTGCTTGGCGAGGCGGTTTGCAATTACTCTTTTAAAGAGCTTGCCCACCTCGTCGAGCAACACCACGGGCCGGTATGCGGACGGAGAGTCCGCAGGGCGCCCCGGCTTCCAAATGAGGGCCAGCGTCCCCGTCTTCCAACGAAGTCGGAACTGGCCTCTCTCCAAGCATGCGCTTAGGAGCCCCTCTAGTCGGGACCCGAGAGCCTCCGAGGCCAGGACCCAGGCTTTGCCAGGCAAGCCGTCGGGTCCCGGGGCGGTATTCACATTGACTTTAAATATCGCTAAATAAATATCGTTGGATATTACACACAGCGCCATCTAGTGCCACACTAAGCAACGAGGCTTGTGTCGTGGACACCAGATAGTTGATATACTACATAGATACTTTTTGTTTGTAAATACATACTTATTATACATATAAACATTCACGACTCGAAAATAAATGTTCATGCTCATCACACAAACATTTGCTCTCACCGGGATTCGAACCCGGGACCCTAAGAACGTAAGGCAGCCTCACTACCGCTACGCCATTCTGGTCGTCAAACTTGAATCAAACTTTGAATCTTTCATATTTATTTCGTAGCAGCAACATGTTATCTCGTAAGCATGCCGAAAAGGTTCAGTGTAGCCGACTGGACAGGACTCCGGACTGGCTTCGACTTCACTACATTATCTGTCAAAATCCGGAATCACGGAGTATATCCCTATGGATTTTACCGTACCTTAAGACTTGTACTGACCACATCGTAGGCATGTAGCTGGTCTCTCGTAGCGGCTACGTCGTAAGCATGTAGCTGGTCTCTCGTAGCGGCTACGTCGTAGGCATGTAGCCGGTCTCTCGTAGCGGCTACGTCGTAGGCATGTAGCTGGTATCTCGTAGCGGCTACGTCGTAGGCATGTGGCTGGTCTCTCGTACCGGCTACGTCGTAGTTCGTCGTAGTTTTTTCTTCTTCTACGTAGTAGAAGAAGAAAAAACATGTTTTTATTAATCATGCTTTTATAAAATATTCCAGTGCAATACGAATAAGGAAATAACACGACGCTTATTTAATGCTATCATTAAATAAGCGTCGTGTCACACGTAATTGCTATCAATTACGTGTGAAAGCAGTTGACTCACACAATTAGCTGGCGCAGCGCCTCAAAGACATGGGCGTGCGCTACGAAGAGGCAATTAGACAAAGCCTACCCTACCAACTGGGGCAATTATAACTAATGAACTATGTAATAAAATAACACTTTGTACAAAATATTAAAAAAAGTTCGAACTCCTGTTCGAATACTTAGAGCAATTTTTCGCGCCCGTGTCACGTAATCAACACTGTACTGGAAGTTGCTACGAAGCTCGACGCTCACCCGCCGGACGCATCTTATAGGCAAATAGTCTGCTGGCCTACAACCCATTGATAAATTTACGCACACAGCGGCAAATTGGTGCATATTTTCGTCTGTATGAACCGCACACATGTATAGATTGCAGCCATTTTTGGGCGGTAACTCCTGCGAGTGTAGCTGGGCTATGATTGGCTGCTACAACACAAGGCCAGGATTCACGGTGAATGTTCTTTTGTTGGCGTAATTCAAATTTCCTTAGGTTTTTTGCAATTTGCAGGCCAGTGCTACTAGGGTGTATGTTGATTAAAATAATGATTCCTGGGGTTATTGGCGCGTATTATTATTATAATAATTAATAATATTATTGATATTATATTTTTTTTCATGGGTGTCATTTTCGTGGTTTTTGTGGCCGCTGATGATGAAAATGAGGTCAAAATGAAAATCCAAGATGACGCCAACGAAAATTTTCAGTTTTTTCTTCATGGGTGTCATTTTCGTGGTCGCTGATGATGAAAATGAGGTCAAAATGAAAATCCAAGACGGCGCCGACGAAAATTTTCAGTTTTTTCTTCATGGGTGTCGTTTTCGAAAATCCAAGATGGCGCAGACGAAATTTTTTTTGCTATCATTATTTCGTGGTCTACCCTTCGTGGAATACCACTGCACGCCACGCCACTGCTCAAAGAGATTCCCTAATCATTGTGTTACATGAACACTGCTAAATTACTGTAATTAAGGCAACATGTAACGTACAGTTAGAATCCTTCTAATATTATACATTAATGTTTCTTATGACCTTGTAGATACATATAACAAAACTACTACCGACCGCATCGTGTTTCTATACGATGATTTCCTTCACCTTTTTGGGTACTGTTCTCGAAAAGGTGATGGTGAAGGGGTGGTGACGAAATAAATTACACAAAGTAATACAGTTAGCACTTTGACACCTTTTCAACCAAATAAGCTGACTGCGACCATCATAAGGGTCTGTCTTGTAATCTGACCGTCCCCTCAAATTTATTCAAGTAAACTATCACCATCTTCTTAGCCTTTTCTCAAATGTGTTGGGGTCGGGTTCCACTCTAACCAAATGTAACCGAATAACAGTATAAGTTTAGATTTAGGGGTAATCTATAAAAAAATAATTTACCAATGGGAATCTACATTATTCCCGAGTGTATATTTATTTAGTGCCCTTGTATAATTTCTGACTTAAAGGCGAGTGAAGCCGCGTCAAAAAGCTAGTGAGTAATAAAACCTAGGTTTTTTTAAGATCAATCCGGTTAAAATAGTAGTCAATCAATACAATAACCTAAAACAAAAAGATAAAAAGTACAAACGAAGAATATAAGAATACAAAACGAACAAACATCGAGCGAAAATAATGTGATCGAGTTATTTTCGCCACAACCCCGAACGAGCGAGTTTGTGTCACGAGCCGTGATAATGACATTATCATTATGTGTGCCTTTTAGTATCATACACACAAAACATCACGCTTGTAATCCCCGAAGGGTTTAATCAGAGGTGTACCTTCCTAAGACTACACCCACATTTCGAGAGTTATGTTTTAGTCACATATGATAGGGGGCGAGCCTGACGCCATCAACCGGGCACCCATCCAGACTCCGTGGCTGCTACTGAGAAATTCCTGATGGAATAACCGAATAACAATTTGCCCGACCCGGGAATCGAACGCAGGAACCTTATGCTGAGCAATCGCGCTTGCGACTACTAAACCAACGAGGCAGTCGTTTATTGTTAAACTAGCTGATGCCCGCGGCTTCGCCCGCCCGCAAATTATATACTAAAACCTTCCTCTTAAATCAATCTATCTATTAAAAAAACCCGCATCAAAATCCGTTGCGTAGAGTAAAGAAGCATACATAGGGACAGACAGACGCGGCGGGCGACTTTGTTTTATAATATGTAGTGATGATAAGTATGTGTTTTACCACATTTTAACAGAGAGCCCATGATATCCCAGCGGTAACGGCGCAGACTTTTCTCATGTAGGTCGTGGTTTCGATCCTAGTCAAGCACATAGCTTTGTGTGGTTAATTTCATCACCACTGCTCTCTACGCCGTTAAGAAACCAATATGTCTTAGAACATTACATACATTTAATTTTCATCTTTGTTTCGACAGTTCATAAGTACCTGTAACTGGCTTACTTGAAATAAATGCTTTGATTTTGATTTTGAACCGAAAATTCGAAGCCATGGGTTATACACAAATCGGCAGAGCGCCCGCGTTATATAGGATCGATTTCATGATTGGGTTTGTTTGAAAATCCTCAAATACGATAAATATTATTTATGGCGTCCGCTAAAAATGGCGCGGGTGCACGGCCCGGATTTAAATATCCCTAGAAAATCAGAGTCACGCGCTTACGCCCATCGTCATCATCAGCCTATTAATGTTCCGTCATCATCATCATCAGCGTATTAATGTACTGCTGGGACACAGGCCTTCTCTCTATGAGAGGGAATGGGCTATAATCCACCACGCGGGCCCAGTGCGGATTGGCAGATGTCACATGTCTTCGAATTTTTTGGTTCTAGGACATGCCGGTTTCCTCACGATGTTTTCCTTCACCGTTTTGAGAGCAGTGGTGATGAAATAAATTACACAAAGTAATGCGCTGTCTGGGTTCAAACCCACGACTTACTGTTCGTAAATCAGGGCCGGCACCACTGGGCCACCGCTGCCCTCGCGCTTGCGCCTACCCGCACCTATTAGCTCTGTTCATACTATTTTTCAATACAGAAACGCGAGCGTGCGCTCCTTTAAATTCAGTAAGTATATTACAACTGTAGAAAGAAGTCTTTAAAAAGCGTCTTAAAGTTAAGTGTTGTTTGAAATTCCAATGGGAGCATTATTGTATTCTGTAAACAAATACCAAACACCCTCATATCTTTAAGTTGGGTAAAAATAGCTGTTATTTTGACGAGCACAAGGCTAAGAGGCAATCAAGGGATGACGTCAGGAGATTGAGTGATTACTTGTTACTTTGGCATTCTTTTGGGAATAAGGACGAGCCTTATTTTGGGGAAGAACAAATTGACTTTTTGACGTCGTTTTGCGCTTCGAGCGCTTTTGCGATCGTGTTGTTAAATAACGCTTTGTGATTATTTTATGGAAGATTGTTAAAATCTCTTGGTTCTTTGGCAATATTATTTGAAGAAGGCTTTAGAGTATTTTTAAAGTGTCTTAAAGAATTTTGCTTAGCCATTTAAAAATATTCGTTTGAGACGAAAATGTTAAAATGCAAAGATTTTTGCTCATTTTTTTTTGTCAGCTGACCCTAAAGACAATGTCTTTTACTTTTCTGAGTGCTTTTATCAGTTCCACTTGTATATTTAAAAACTTATCAGGTGACTCCATTAATACAAAATTAAATTATCAATATTGGTCAAACACACTTTCACCGGAATTTCATAAATAAAGATTTGGTATTAGGAGCACAAAAATAAACGAATTCTCTTGTCATAAGTACCTGCTTTACTAACATAGTTTGAAAGTTGGAGTCAGTCTCATACACATCCAAAAACGTTTGCTTGAACGTATGCTTGAACGTATGCTCATATAATCTGTACAATTAGTGCGGAAATTGGGAACAATTTAAAACGACTTCAAAAAGGAGGAGGTTCTCAATGCGATTGTTTTTTATGTATGTACACCAATTACGCTGAGATTTATGATCCGATTTACATGATTCTTCTTTAGTTTGATGCGGAATAGTTGTCATTTGGTCCCATACAAATATAACATAGTTTGGCCCAGTAGTTTTCATTTTATAAACATTTTTACTTCAGTCGTGTGGTCTAATTTTATGTATGTTCACCGATTTCTTTTTTTTTTCATTTGAAAGAGTATACTCCTGAGGTGATCCCATTTAAATTTGGTGATGATCTGATGCTGATCTCCGAAGAAATACAATGGAACTCTTCAAAAATAGATGGTAAATAGATCGTGATTGCTGCAAACGCTTGGAAGTTTATTGTTTATACAACATCATGACGTAACATCACGCCTGTATGCTCTGAGGGGTACGCAGATGTGATAGATACACCCAGATTTCGACAGTTTAGGTATGTTAAGTTCCATTTATTGTGGTTATCCCCAATAAATGGAACTGTTAATTGAACTGTTAATTGTTAACATACAATTTGTATATTTATAATTTAAAATAAATTCATAGCAAATATTTGTATAGGATATTACAACTAAAAATGGAAAAAAAAACTGACCTTTTTGGTGACCTTTGGTTTGATTGATTTAATGTTTTTGTCACCGACTTCTGAAGCTTGACCTTTGTTTGATTTATTTCGTCATTATGTGACCGGCTTCTGAAGCTAAAGATATTTTTCACTTTTTTGTGTTTTTTTGAAGGCGGTTTAATTTTTTTGCAAAAAAGTTTAATGTTGGTGAATATGGTTGGTATGTTTTGGCAGTACTATGCTCGCTCAGGTACAAGCTTAGTCACTACTTTAATAACATTATAAATCTGTGTGTCGGTTTGTAGCCTCTTATTTCGAAATTCTTTAAAGAAGTAAACCTACGCTTAGCTTCATTGTCAATTTGTCACGTTACAAAATAAACAATGTGTAACCGACAGATGTATTAAACGGACTTTATTTAGCAATAAAGTCCGTTTAATACATCTTTTCACATATACCTAAAAATAAAGACGTTTTCTACACATTATCTTTAACACTGGAATCCTTTATAAAAGATTGATTCAACTCGATCGTATTACCTTTGATGGCGCATGAAGGGTGGCACGTGCGAAAAAGATCGTATTTCTCGCCATCCCCGGCGCTCAATTGAATTGTTGTTATTTAATTCTGATCGCGTGCCCTCGCTGACGCGCGGTGTACTACCGTATCATTCTATGGATAAACTAGACTAGCTTCAGCCCGCGGCTTCGTCGTTACGTTTGAATTTTTGGCTTGCCAACTCGTCCGCCATTTTTATTTCAGTATAACTTTGATAGCTTATATCTCGGAAACTTGATGCTTTACAAGATTTCGTCTCAGACAATACTTGTTTGTATTGAGGCCAGCTATTGATCCATACTAGTACTACTTACTTTTTACTAAGTACATACTAGTTATAAATACCAATGTTTGTGAGGATGGATGGATGGATTGAAGTTTGTTACTCTGTCACGTAAACACTACTGACCGGATTTGGATGAAATTAATTAAATAAATATTGCTGGACATTACACATAGCGCCATCTAGTGCCACACTAAACAACGAGGCAGGTGTCGTGGACACCAGATAGTTGATATACTACATAATATACTTTTTGTTTGGCACACTGTTAGCTTATAACCTGGATTAAGACATAGGATACTTTTAATCCTGATAGTACGATCCCGTGGGCCAATTACCGAACTCCACGTTGGCGAAGTCACGGGCATAAGATAGTAGATTAGTAGAGCATAAAATAAAAAGGCGGAAAGTTAAGCAGACTAAAATATTCAAACCCTTTAATTTATTTAACTTTTCAAAGACAAAAAGGTACTTAAGCGAACTTCTTGTCTTAGGCATTTTCTACCAGTCGACCGAGGAAACTGTTCCAGGATAACGTACCAGAGGAATAAAAGTAGTCCGTTAAACTGTGGTAAGACAATAGAAAGACTGCTTCGTATTTATTGGTATGGATGAATTATCTTTTCCGTTTCGATTATTTATGTGAAGCATAGATTAAATTTAGCTTTCAAACTTAAATGGCCTTGGGGGCAGGGCACATTGCTCGCAGAACGGATGGCCGATGGGGCCGAAAAGTTCTGGAGTAGCGACCGGAAATCGGAAGACGTTACGTTGGTAAGCCTCCCACTAGGTGGACCGATGACTTGGTGAAGGTTGCGGGGATCCACTGGGATGAGACACACTGGACTGGTCAATGTGGCGACACTTGGGGGATGCCTATGTCCAGCAGTGGACGTCTTTCGACTGAAATGATGACGATGATGATAGTTTCAATGAAAATGGCATAAGTTTTTAGTCGAGTAATCCCCGTTCGCAACAAACATTGTACTTTATTTAAATAATAGTCACGATGATATTCACTATAACAACATCCGCACTGAACTAGCTCTACATAGACACGACTAATACGAGTATAACTGTCCTCGATGTAACTCTACACTGGAGCAGGTGCGCGAGCTAACGAGCTCTCGTGATAGTCTCTATGTAGAGCCGTAGCGCCATAGAGCCGTAGAGCCGTAGAGTGGCACTCTAGATGTTTGTGTTTCAACCACTTTATGCTTAAGCGTCAGTTTTGTAACTAAACGTCGTATTTTTTACTACCTTGTTGGTCAAGTGGTCGCAAGCGCAACTGATGAGCACGAGGTCCTGGTTTCGATTCCCAGGTCGGGCGAAGCGTTGTTGGGTTTTTCCTTCAGGAATTTCTCAGTAGCAGCCATGTAGTTTGGATTTGTGCCCTAAACTCGCCCCATATTACATGTGGCTAAAAACATGACTGGCCAAAAATTGGTGGGGTACGTACCCCTCTGCCTAATCCTTCGGGAATTACAAGCATGATGTTAGGTCATATTTTCCCGCTTGTTTAATACTGTGAAGTATTGGGTGATCTAGCAGCAGAATTCAAGCAATATTAAAAGACTTTAAAAATTGTCTTAAAATCCCTGAGACGAGTTTCGACGGGCATTATGGAACTGGTGATTACAATAATTACAGTGAAACTCAAAGATTATTTCCTTCGGTTTTCGATTTAACTTTCAGTTAGAGATTTCTTATACGCACCTCTGATTTTTCGTATTCATGTGCGTATTGTATAATTCTTGCTTCGGTGAAGGAGAACAACGTGAGGAAAAAAACATGTTTGAGAGAAATGTATCTCGGGCGGCATAAAAGCTTTGACACCAGGTTAGGCACTAACCACACGATAAAGAAGAATAGTGAGGGTGAAGAGTCTTAGGTTAGCTGAGTACGTAGGTACCTATATCTTTTAAAATTACCTTAAGTATATCAATAGATACTTATATGTCAGCATATTCATATTATGCGTACCTATCTACTTATTTATTTTTATTTTACGCGAAAATCAGAAAACGCGCTATTTCAGAAAAGGCAAGCAGAAACACCTATTTGTAAAAACGAATAGACTGAATATAAAAAGTAACACTATTATTGTGACATGTCAATATGGCATTGTAATGTGTCGCGACAACCAAACAAAACAACAAATAAACAATTTGTAATAATGTCGCATTCAAAATACCCCCTAACATCTCAATACAATACCTACCTTATTCCTACACGTTAAGGTCTAATACAGAATGTCACGCCTTCCAGATTGTATGAAGCAATTTTTTGTATAGGCTTTAACTAGCCATATTCTTTGTCATTTTGATGAAAAAAAAGAATTTTATGTTCTCAATCCTGTTACGTTCCGCCAGCTGGAAATTGAGCTCAATTATTTAACAAAATAAAGTCTGTTTTTGCATGTTTCGAGTGTCGGAATTAATTTTTTCAGCAAATTGACGTAGACGAGGATGGGCCATTTGAAAAATCGCTTTTCCCTTGCAGTGTGAAATTATCTGTAAGTACATTACATTATCCTTCATTATGTTTCAATTTCATTCGTAAATCATTATTTTTATGTAGACAACATACTTTGTTGCAACTCTTATTCCCTTCATTTTACTGTTCCCTAAAGTATGTATTTTGTTGAGACTACTCTTTTTATATCTGTTCTCTGAAGTGTTTGTTGCTTACATTAATAGACTAAGACATTTGTTATGTCTATTAAAATATATAATAAATTACCAGAGTTCATCAAAAATGCAGATAGTAATAATATGTTCATCAATAAACTAAAACAATTTCTAATAGACAAATGCTACTATACTATAGAGGAATACTATAACGATAAACATTAACTACAATAAAAACTATTAATTATGTACTGTATCATTGTAATAAATGTATCTACAAAAGTGCAAAATAATGTGAGTACTAAGGTGAATAAAATATAAAATTAAATTAATACATAATTAAATTAAAATAAATACATGATTTTATAATGATGACGATAAAAATAAATAAAAATACTTGACATTTAATTTACTTATACAAAGACATTACATAAATAAATAAATTTCAATAATAACATAATTTAATAATAACGATGACAAAAATAAATAAAATATCTGACATAATTTAATAATAATTACGACAAAAATAAATAAAATATCTGACATAATTTAATAATAATGACGACAAAAATAAATAAAATATCTGACATAATTTAATAATAATGACGATCAAAATAAATAAAATATCTGACATAATTTAATAATAATGACGACAAAAATAAATTAAAATACCTTACACAATTTACCAATACACAGACATATTAAAAATATATATACATAATTAATTTAAATAAATACATAATTTAATAATGATGACGATAAAAATAAATAAAAATACCTGACATAATTTATTTACATGAAGACAATCTAATAATATACATACATCAATTAATTTCAATATTAACATAATTTAATAATAATGATGATGATAAAAAATAAATAAAATATCTGACAAAATTTACCAATACTTATACATATACATAACAAATAACATGCATACACATTTTAATTTAAATATATAGGTACATAATTTAATAATAACAATGATAAAAAATAAATTAAAATATCTAACATAATTTACCACACAATAATATACATATACATCTATTGGATCTACCTATAATAATAATTAATTCCGTGAATTGTTACTTAGCCTTCATCCTCTCTCCTAACTTTTGCTGTGCCCGACAGGGTCCATATTGATCTTGACAATATTTTATACCATCTATGTACATAATATGGAATGCAATAAAGTATTGAGTATTGAGTATTGAGTATTGACTAAGAAACAAAATAAGCGTCCTTGAAAACATAGTGTTCTAAAATAATCATCCGAAAAAATTGTAGGCAAAGCAAAAGTCACTGAAACTGTTGGATTTCTGGTCAATGTGATAATAAATCTTCACACTATTTTCTACTTCTCAAAAATAGTTATAAAAGTTTCCGATTCTCCGGAGTTGCCACTATTATTTCAGATTCTCAGCACGCTGTGGAATCCCTCAATGTATTTCTAGTAAAATATTTACGAACCACATTTGCTCACATGTATATAAAACAGTCCCTCACACTCGCATCTAACCAAAAACGATTCTTACGAAAGGCCACGGGAGCCCCATGGTACGTTAGGAATGAGCAACTCCATGTTGACCTCAAGATCCCCACCATAGCCCAATTCATGAAACGACTAACAAAGGGTTTTTTCGATAAGGCCGAAAAACACCCAAACCCCCTGATTTCCTCAGCAGCCAATTACGCCCTCTCCAAAATATCTAGAATTCGCCGTCCTAGGCTCACTCTTGCCACACCCGATGATCCCATCACCCTTCTCCAAGAAAGTTGTAGGGAAACCAGCACATTACACAAAAACAGACACAAGAACCGTTACAAACCGCGACTCCGGCCCCGCCGCCGAGGCCCTCCGCGACCCCCCAGTAACATCACAGCCCGACCCTTGCTCGACGAGCCAGCCCGCGACGCTGAGCATGTAACGACCGATTCCCCAATTAATGATCCGACCCAGCCTGTTGTCCCTTGCTGCCCTCTCATCAATGACGCACTAAGCCGAGGCCCGAACCCCACAGGGGGTGCCCTTAGTGACCGTTCATTTAATTTAAATCCTTAGTTTGTAAGCCCTGGCTGGGGGCCTTAAAGTAATTTTTGGCCACCACAGGATTGTCCGGTTAAGCAGTTAAGCAACCTTAGCGCGTTGCAACTGCGAGTGGTCCCACCTAAAAAAAAAAAAAAAAAAAAAAAAAAAAAAAACTCGCATCTAACACCCCGAACATGACCTCAGGCGATGCTTTACGCGACACGTGCGAGTCATTTTCTTCGTGTGAGTACTGTACTGTGTGTACTCGTGGAATGTTCAAAACAAAATTCTTTCATTAATTGGTTTTTCGCTGTCGCCGCCGCTGCCGCCGGCCGTTGTTACACGTGTGTTGCTTGAGTATGTACCTCGTGACCGGACGGTATGGTCCATTAAGACCAAAGACCATTCAAACAGTTGAAATTTGTGGTTGACGAAATGGAATTGAATGTATAAAGATTAAAATAGTTACGAGTTGGCACGTTTGTTCACTTGTTTCGCACGTCTTTTGTTTAGTTGTTGAAATGGGAAAGTTAAGAGAAGGGCCGGAGCCAAATATAGGCTCCTACAAATAATCGCTCTAAGGTGCAAGCGCTACAAAAACCGTAAGAAAAATTTGATTTTCGTGGGCTACCTTACCGCGCCCTCATTTAGTTTAGACCAATCGGACGTAGAACTTCTCAAAGTCATTTGTTTTCGCTCATCATCTTACACGACTAAAAAGCATTATTTTCTGATTTTATAGATATTTCATGGATAGAACAAGGTAAGAGAATTTTAAAATGACGACACTTGCATTGGTCCCGATTTCCAGGAAATCTGTCATGAAATTTTCAGTCCACCACTATAATTGGTTAATATACATACAGATCAATTAATCATACCAGCTGTAATGAGAACACGGCCAGCTACTGTACGCTAATGATTTGGCAATGATTCAAGCCCCAGGCGAGAGGTAAATAATGAATGAAGCAATTAAATAAACGCTGTTGTTGCATCACTTAATACCCTGCCAATTATAATGTATGGGTCACTGTGGGCATTCTGTTGTGCGAGCTTTAATGAGAAAACATTGGGAATTAATCTATTTACTTAAAATATTTACTCAATCGTTTTTACCCAGGTGGAAGGCAATAGAGGTCAGAAAGCACCCTGTTACGATCCTTATGTGCTCCTCTTGTTTCGTCCACGTTCATACATCTAGTAATTTTTATTTGAAGAAAGTGTGTTTTTTCCTACGGCTAAGCAAAAAGGAGGGTTATGATTTTGACCGGTATGTAGGGTCGAAATATATAGTTGGAATTTCTTAGAAACCGGTGGATGTTTTCGAATGAAATGAAATTTAATTGATGGAAATATTCATATGATTAAATTTCATCTGAAGACGTGAAATAGTTTTAAAAGAAACTGCATCTATATCTGACGACCATGGTTACTTCTTCATTTTGTTGACCGTACATATATACTAATAACAAAAACTGTAGGTACCTGCTTGAAACTATTTTTTCAATAAACTTCCTCGGAAACTAGTTCCTATCGCACTACGATTAGGTTCAACATGCAATGTATTTCACACGCGTGCGTTTTTTCATTTTCCAACACGTGTGCGGGAATGAAAATTGCCACAGATAACTATACCTATACTTAGTCCAAATTGGTTCAATACCTATAGTCGGAGGTGAATGTTTTTTTTTTAAATTTCGGCACAGCAATAATGCGTCTCCGCTAGATACCCGCAATTACAGACACAATTAAAATAACAATGCTCGGGAACGGCTGGGGACATACGGGTTAAGGAGCTCCCCCATGGCACACTAGCGCCACTTTAGTAAAAAAATCAGAACTCGTTAAATACACAATTAATATAAAATCTGATTGACAAAATCAATGCTCAAAGTTCTAGATTATTGACGTCTATTTAATTCATTAAAATATACTTCACTGTAGTTACAGTTAAAAAAATTGCTAAAAACGGCTGTTTTTTCCATTTTGTATCTGTAACGACAGCGAGCTGTTTCAATGAGTTAAGCAGACGTAAATAATTTAGAAGACCAAATGATTGATTTTGTCAATCAGATTTTATATTAATTGTGTATTTAACGAGTTCTGATTTTTTTACTAAAGTGGCGCTAGTGTGCATGGGGGAGCACCTTAAGGCGTAAATATTTTTTTAATATTCAAATTGTGTTCATAAATAGAATATCATGGATAAACATGATTATTTAAAACTAATATTTACTTTTATAAACAAATTAACATTTATTTGTGTTCTAAATACAAAAATTAAAAAAAAAAAAAAAAACATATTAGGCTGTGTAGCGGCTTCATACCTTTGCTTCTCCTTCAATCTGGCGAAAGCAAAGCGAGGAAAAGAGAAAATTAAAATCATAGTTTCATAATAATTCATGACAAAAATATTTTTCGTTCTTTTATTTTATTTCTTCAAAAGTATATTGAAAAACGTCGTTTGATACACGTGGACATTTGTTAATAAAACAAAAAACACCCTCGCCTACGGCTCGGGAGTTAATTCCGCCTCAGATGCAATAACAAATTTTCTCCACTTGTGTCAAAATGTACTATTTTTGACAAAATGGTATATAAGCTCTAATACATAAAGTTATAATTTCCTTAACGGAAGCAGGATGTAGGCACTATGTGCCATTAGCGGAGTAGTCGGCGAGCATCAATCAAAGTGTTTGCTTCTAACTTGTTCAAACAACACAAACTTCAAACTTGCCTATCTCTCCGTACCAGCATTTATTCTTATTTTTGTTATTAGATGGCATTGACGGAACTTTTTTAGATCAGACTAATAATATTGTTAGAAGTAGTTGCATATTATGGAACAATTTTGGTCAATATGGGGTAGTTTTTGCGAAACACGAATTTTATTGTAAACTAGCTTATGCCCGCGGCTTCGCCCGCGTGGAGTTCGGTAATGTCCTACGGGATCGTATACCGGGATATATTATAAACTATATGTGTGCAAAATTTCATCCACATCCGTTCAGTATAGTTTTTGCGTGAAAGAGTAACAAACATCCATCCACCCATCCGTCCTCACAAATTTTCGCATTTATAATATTACTAGGAATTAGTACGTTATTTATATTATATTATTATACTGTCATTAGCAAACATAATTTTCTCAAAGTTTAAACAAAATGTCTTGAATCTTTAAATGTTTTTCTTACCCATTGAAAGTTTAGTACCTCATTATAGTAGTTCATCATAAGCAGACTTGCAAGTGTGGACAACCTATTTTTGGGAAAATTCTTGAACTATAGAGCTTATCATCGCTCTTTCTGATTTTCCAAACAAAAATAATCATCATCACCGGATGCAGCTAAATATCCGTATTTTATCTATCTATCTGACCTCCACAACCCTGCAGTTAGTGCTGGGTAATACGATACCCCGTGGTAAGACTGGTTGTCAGACTTTTTGGGCCACTGACTACCTGTAACGACTATCTGTCTTAACGTGCTTTTCGAGCCACGGAGGTCACCCATCCACAGACCGACCTAGGCAAGCACAGCTTGACCTAAAGATCGACCCGAGTGGCTGTTATTATTTAGCCACGAGCTTCTCAAAAGTAGTACACTCGCTTATTACAAAAGTAATTTTGAAAGAAAGAGACTAACTTAATTACGTTACGCTGCCAAAACAATACACAAACTTCAATAAACAAACTAATGATATTAGGTATACCAAAACTTATAATAAGTTTTAAGACAAACATGATCCAATACCAAATAAACATAAGTTTCAATACAAAAGAGCGCCATTGTTTCACAATATTCCACAGACCCAAATAAGAGCTGTCTGAGAAGTTAGTACAATAAAACAAACAGATATCATGTCTACAAGTAGTTAACTTGCAACTACAAGGTGTAAACGAACTCTTCACGAATCCGTCAACTAAGCATTTTGTACATCAACAGTAACTCTACGCAAAACCTATTAACGGGTAATGACATTTACTTGGGGTGAAAAATTACGTTTTACGGTAAGACTCCATGTAACGCACTCAAAACATTGTGCTGATGTATGCATTGAATACGAGGGCCGTGAAAGTATTTAAAGTAAAGGTAGGTATAACATTACTAGAAAGTTTCCAGGTATGGTCCACAACAAAAAAAAATATTATTATATTATTATTTATATATTTAACGAAGTTTTATCATAAAACAAAACATAAGAACATGACAGTGGCGCCTAGATAAATTGATAAAAAGTTTGTTATGGAATACTGGCTTAAATTAGATAAAGGTTAAAAGGTTCAGGCCTTGCCTCTCATGCAATTCATTTTCATGTGTAGGTACTTTCTGAAGTTTATTTCGGAAATCGCTGACCTCAGTGAAGGGAAACATCAAGAGGAAACCTGCCCGCTTTGCATGAATGCTGTAGAAACGAAAGAGAATCGACTTCGAATCGATTTTGTCGATTCAATGACAAATGAACAAAAGATTTGTCGATTCTCTTTCGTTTCTACGGCGTTCATGTTAAGCGGGCTGGACTTATATAAGTCTGAAATCACTCATCACCTGCATTGAGCTAGCGTGGTGATCAAACTTATGCTTCCAAGAAATAAACGCTGCCCACATTTCTCTTATAATTTACGAAGGCCTCTAAACGCAAATAATATGATATTTTTGCCACTAGATGTAACTATTTTGTTGACTGTACATTAAGAGGTCTTGACTGGCGAAACTAAACACTCGAGCGAAAGGGAACACGTTGCAAACATGAGGCTTCGTTCAAGTGCGGGTAGTATATAGCTGTATGTATTGTATTCCAGCGGTAGGAAAGCGATATTTTTGGGGGAAAGGAATATTTGGGAAGTATCGATATTTTAGATAGGATATTGGGTATTTGTTTTCAGAGTACCTTCAATAATAATCGTTGTCGTATCTTCGGCCTCTCTTATAGGTTTCTCTCCTCCTTTTGCGTGATAGAGAAATAAAAAATGAGAAAAGAATTATCTTTGGAAACACGAAGATTACCGAAGATCATACTCTTTCTGGCTTACATAACATAACATTATCACGCCTTTAATGCCTAAAAGGTTAGGCAAGTGTTCCTATTTGCCCATTCACATGTCACCTGTTATGTTTAAGTCCCATGTAATAGGGGGCGAGTTTATTACCATCAACCCGGCACAAATCTAGACTCCGTGGCTGTTACTGAGAAATTCTTGATGGAAAAACCCAATAACACTTTGCCCAACCTGGGAATCGAACCCAGAACCTCATATTAAGCAGTCGCGCTTGCGACCAATGAGGAAGGTGGCTTGTCTTTTTTACTGTAAAAAATAGTAAATCTCTGTTTTGTAGTAAATCCCTTATGTAGGTACTACAAAACTTTTATGAACTTTAATCAATTTAATTGAATTATTTTTAACAACAAACATACTCTTCTTACCATACATTTATACTACCCACCTCATACGGCACGACACATAGAAAAAAAAAAGAAAACGAAAATCTGTTTATCTGCACAAAACAAACCTCATAAAAACTACGTGAAAAATTCTGCAACAAACACCGCTTAAAGCAACATTGCCAGAAGACGCCAAAGAACGTTACAAAAACTGGAAGCCCTAACAAGGGACGATATTCATAATTCAGTATCACCGGCGGCAGCTGCGACTCGGAGAAAGAAAATCGAGTAAAACACTCCCAACGTACCTACGTAACGTAACATGCAAAGCCGGGGCTTCAAGGATGGCGCGGGCGGTCCCAAACTTTAAGCTGGGCATGACATGCTTCTACAAATGACAAATATGTCTGATATTGTTGTTAGACTTGTCGTTTTTAAGGATTGTACTTCAGACACTGGATTTCGACAGACCATCGTCAGCATTTTTCTTCTAAGCGTGTTGAGGGCAATCTAAATTGTGTCGGCCCAGAACCGACCTTCAGTAGCGATGGACGCTACTGGACGCTAATTTCTAACTTATATATATATATATAAGTTAGAAATTAGAAATTATTGCAATAACCTCATAAAAAAATTGAAAAGGAAATATCAAAAGGAATTATTAGCCAACTCTGTAACAAACAATAAATTACTGTGGAAAAATATAAAAAATGTTACCTATTCTTATAAAACTAAAACCGAAAATTCGGAATTATTAAACCTAATGCCATCCCCTACCGAGTCAGTCAATCATGTAAACGATTTTTTCGTTAACATTGGTAAGCAACTGGCCCAGCAAATTCAACCCGACTTAGACCCTGACCCCCAACACCCAATTAGAAATCAATCTTCCGTATCTCATTCTTTTGTACTCCACGATACTGACTGTGATGAAGTAGATAGAATTCTAATGAGCTTAAAAACTGATAGTGCTCCCGGCTGGGATAAGGTAACTACAAAATTTCTTAAATATATAAAAATGGTAGCTGTTCCAATCTTAACTCATCTGACTAACCTGTGCTTTAATAAAGGCGTCTTTCCGGAAGAACTAAAAAGATCCATTATTACACCTGTACACAAGGGAGGGAACAGAGACGATGTCAACAACTATAGACCAATATCAGTCCTACCAGCAATTTCCAAAATTGTGGAAAAACTAGTAAATAATAGGCTCATTAACTACCTAAGTAAATACGACTTACTGTCGCCTACACAATTTGGGTTCAGACAAGGTGTATCAACCGAGGATGCAGTAACCGCCCTAACATCGCTAGTAGCTGATACTATGGATAGTGGCAACAAATGTGTTACTGTCTTCTTGGACCTGAAAAAAGCGTTTGACACCGTCTCTGTTCCAACCCTGGTGAGTAAATTAGAAAAATACGGAATAAGAGGATCCCCACTTGCTCTTTTAAAAAACTATCTATGTAATAGGAGGCAGAGCGTTAGAATTGGAAAGTATACCAGTGACTACGCGGATGTCATTTACGGCGTACCGCAAGGAAGCGTATTGGGTCCAACTTTATTCTTAATTTATATCAACGATCTCTGCAATTTAAATATCAAAAACGCCAAAATTTTCTCAAACGCCGATGATACGGCTATTGTCTTTTCTGGTGCTTCTTGGGAAGATGTTGAGTACACAGCTGAAATAGGGATGGCTAGGATAGCCAAATGGTTAAAAAAAAATTTACTTACCCAGAATACCTGTAAAACTAATTATGTGTGTTTCAGTATTAGTGCACGGACTGAACCGACGGATGATTTCAAAATTAAAATACACGATTGTGAGGACTTCAAGAATAAAAATTGTAATTGCCCAAAAATAAATAAAGTAAAACAAACCAAATATTTAGGGGTAGTAGCAGAGATTATCTAGGTATCCCCATATCGAACAAGTTGCTAACAGGGTTAGAAAACTGTGCTGGTTATTTAGTACACTGAGACATATTGTGCCAAAAAATATAATTAGTCGTAATAACACTTCTAGAAATCTCCTTAATGAGATATACGTCGCTTTGGCTCAGTCTGTCTTAGTGTACTGTATTCCTAACTGGGGAGGATCAGCAAAAACTAAATTCTTAGAAGTAGAGCGTGCACAACGTGCCCTGATAAAAATTATGTATTTTAAGAAGATGAGATATCCCACAGATAGTCTTTATAACTTAAGCGAATTACTCTCAGTAAGAAAACTATACATAGTTCAAACTATATTAAAGAAACACAAGACCCTACCTTACGATGCATCTAAACTAGCAAAACGAAGAAAGCATGCTGTTGCAGAAGTCCCCCAAACAAAAACTTTGGTTGCCTCTATGCAATTTAATACACGGTCTGCTCGGTTATATAATAGAATAAATAAAGAAATATGTATTTATAAAAACCAATGAATGCAAAAAAAATATACTGAAATGGATCAAACTACTTACTTATAACCGAAGAGCTCCTGAAACCCACGACATAACCTATATTCTCACACAGGCACACAAAACACACACACACGCGCACACACACACTCACTCACACACACAAAACTATACATAAGCCAATTGTCTACTTACCTATGATAAAATAATGTTATTAATATTTTTCTTTTCTTTTCTTTTTTTGTTATAGAAGAGCGGAGTCTTCTAATACAGGCATTGTTTGCTTAAAAGAAGGCTCCAATCACAAACTAAGTGTTGTAATCTTTTTAAAGAAATAAACTATTTTGAATTTTTTTGAATAAGAGAGAGTGGTCAATCTATTCATGCAGGAAAATTAAATAGGCCTAGCTGCAGGCAGAGATAGAAAACTAATAACTATCGTCTAACTTTATGCAAACAAAAACTACCTTTGTAGGCAATCTTAAGACTATCAGAAATGTTTAAGTTTGTGAGAGTGCTTATTACTCTTTCAGGCAAAACTTCTGAACAGATTTGGATAAAATTTTGTAAATACATTCAGTGAAAAAAGTATCGGAAATGGATGATTTGTTTATGGTTCCAATTTTTTTTTTGTTTTTTTTTTTTTGTTGTTGTTAGATTAGCACAACTGTTTTCAATTTTGGCGCGGAGTTTGAGTTACATCTGTTAATTAGATTAAATACAGTGCTGATTTTAGTTATATCATATCTAGTGTGTATTGCGAATTTCTTAATGGACAAAAATATCGGACAAAAAGTTTGTCTTAAATTTTGCATCGCCAATGGAATTTCGAGTTCGGAGTCTCTGAAAATGTTACAGAAGGCTTAAAGTGAATCGACTTTATCAAAAACACGCGCTTATGAGTGGTACAAAGCGTTCAAAAGCAGTCAAGGTGTGATGGAAGATTTGCCTCGTTCTGGTAGGCCATCAACGTCTGCAACTGAAGTTAACATCGCAAAAGTGAAGGAAATAGTGACTGACAATCTTGCCGGAAGGTCAAACGGTAAATAAAAAATATTATTCGGACGTTATGCAGCGTCTAAGAGAGCAAATTAGATAAAAGGGCCAGATTTGTGGAAAGAAAATTCTTGGATTTTGCACCACGATAATGCGCCTTCGCACAGTTGTGAACGACCTTATTCACCAGATATGGCTCCAGCTGACTTCTTTATTTTTCCTAAACTCAAATTACCACTTCGTGGCACCCGTTTTCATTCAGTAGAAGACATAAAGGAGAATTCGCGGCGAGAACTGAACTCAATTCTGGAATAAGCATTTAAAAAATATTTTTATGATTGGATTATTAGTTGGCGTAAATGTGTCGGTTCTGAAGGAGCATACTTTGAAGGTGATAAAATAAATTTGGATAAATAACTAATATTTTGTGTTTTATTGATCTTTTCCCGGTACTTTCTTGACAGAGTAGTAGATAGTTTATAACCTGGATTTACACACATGATACTTTTTAACCTCATAGTATCCCGTGAGCGAACCTGCGGGCATAAGCTAGTTTTAAATTTAAACATGTTGTTAACTGCTCGGACTGATACTGCTAATGTGTTATGTTAATTGTAGCACGTTGGCAACCCTACACGACACCCTTGTCTGACTAGGGGTGTCACATTATTTTAAGTCTATTAGGCTGTGTCCCCAGTTGGCAAACTGTTAGCAGCAGACTGAGTGAGCCGCAAATTTGTGGCGAACTGAAATTTGAGTTAGCTGCAAACTCAGATCAATTTTCGTCTTCGCAAGCAAACTGTTATGAGTTAGCAGCTTATTTAGGTCGACCGACTGAATTTTCACTTTACTATGGTTGCACCTTTCCGTATCAAAGGGCATCTTGGATTTTCTGTGGTGTGTGTGCGTAGAGATTAGTCCGAACACGTCGATAGTTTCTTTCCAACTGTCCGTATGAACAGTTTGCTGCAAACGGACTCACTACGCCCGGCGAACAACCCTATCGCCGCCGCCGACTGGAACCGGTTTTGTTGTGAGGCGGCCACTAACTGAGACAGTAGGCGCACGTAACGCTGCAAACTGCGTAAAGTGAGCGCAAAACTAGCAAACTGTGGACACTCTATTTCAAATA
Source organism: Xestia sexstrigata (assembly GCA_941918905.2). Taxonomy (NCBI): domain Eukaryota; kingdom Metazoa; phylum Arthropoda; class Insecta; order Lepidoptera; family Noctuidae; genus Xestia; species Xestia sexstrigata. The sequence goes on from OW799208.2 coordinate 21,246,044, forward strand.
TATGGAAGGGCGTACTAAACCGATACGCCGCAAATTCAGTCGGCCGCTAACAGTTTGCCTACTGGGAACACAGCCTTAGTAACTGGTTTTGCCTTTGGCTTCACTCGCGTTATGATCGGGAATTATCTCACAGGAGCTTTACAAATATAGCTAATCCTCATAAGCTATATTTGTAAGGCCCCCGTGATCTGTATGTGTATCTCCTCAGATAAAGTAGCTTCCTATTAAAGAAAGAATTTTTGAAATCGGATCAGTAATGCCGAAGATTACCCGATATACCCAAACTTATAAACATACAAATCTTAGCTCTTCATAATATTTGTATTTATGTGATGTGGCTCATCTTTTACGTAGACAAACGATAACCAACGTAGTTAGGTATACCCATTTCTAATAACTCTTTGAAATATATTCAATCTACCATTATATTCTTAGAACTCGCAAAATGATATCACGCACAAATAAACACAGTCACAGACCTGAAAGACACTTAGGAAAATGGTTCAAAGAAAATTCTGTCGGAATAGTTTTATTCAATGTAAGCAGATTTCATCTCCATACATACTATTTCAGCTGCCTGGGTCCTTTTACGAAACATGTTCAACATGCATGAATTTCAAAAGGAGTAGTAGAGAATTTTCTCTCTCGATATTGTGTATCAGCCCTATTAAAACCGCATCCACATTTTGCTGCAGCGGCCCTCGCCAAATGCACTCAGTTATGTAAGCCGTAGTAAGTGGCTTTCCCCGATATCCTAGAGCGCTGCAAAGCGCTTTATGTTGGATTTATTATAGACCACGTTGTTCTTACATTTTGGTGTTTGGATAGCAAGAATTGTAAAGGTAAGAGAGAATTACTGGTGAATTGAACTAAGATTATATAAAGTTTGATTTCGAAATCTTTGATGTTCTGTTTTGATAGCTTTGATGTTGTATTAAAGTTCAACCTTGCAAAGTCAGTAACAGCCTTTGTTGTTGGTTAATGCTTAAATTCTAACCGCTGTTGTAAAGGGTAATTTAGTCATTCAATATTATTATCATGGCACAAACTTACTGATAATATTGTAAGCATAATCCTAATATCCTCCAATAATATTATAAATGCGAAAGTTTGTGAGTATGGATGAAAGGATGTTTGTTACTCTTTCACGCAAAAACTACTAAACGGATTCGAATGAAATTTTGCACACAGATAGTTTGTAACCTGGATTAACATAGGATACTTTTTATCCCGGTAGTAAGATCCCATGGGACAATTATGAAACTTCACGCGGGCGAAGCCGCTGGCAGAAGCAGTCAGCTTATAATGTACTCACTGCTGAGACACAGGCCTCCTCTCTATGAGAAGAAATGGGCTGTAATCCACAACGCGGGCCCAGTGCGGTTGATTTTAACCGTTAAGGAAAACATCGAGATTAAACGGGCGTGTCCTAGAACCAAAAATTCAAAGACATGTGACATCTACCAACCTGCACTGGGCCAAAGAGTTAGTTTGAATTTAGGGCGTAATCTTCGGAATTACTGATCCGATTCTAAAAATTTTACACTACAGGTAAGCTACATTATCCCCGAGTGACAAATGCTATATTTAAAACATTCCTGTGAGATCATTTCGAACACAAGCGAAGCCGCGGGAAAATGCTGGTTAAAATGGAATACGAAGCAATAATAATAGGTAGGTTAAGTGCGGAAGTAGACGAGTGTCGAGACGCATCTGTGAGAGAGGCACGGTAAGCCGATCTTGTTTATGTTAAAAGTTGCGAACGTGCTGATTCGAGACTATCCGACCGAACTTCTCGAAAGTTCTATTCATTATAACAAACTCTTAGTGAGTTTGTAAGCTAACTGTTACTTAGAATTTACTTTATAGCATGCATGTTACACGATTCGCATATGAAATGAAATAAAAGTGCATCATTGAATGCAAGCCACACCATTACTGAATCAGAATAAATTACGGTGTTGCCATAAAATAATAATTTCATCAATTCAAACTACAGTGCTGAAAAATAACATCTCAAACAATCGTATTGTATTTACATTATAAAACGATTGACAAATTAATTTAGTCCTAAAAAACTTTGGCAAATTCGACTTTATCTCAAACAAACAAATAAATGTCAATATCATTTCCAATAATACGGGTCGGTGTGTAGGTACCTACCTATGTGTATTTTCTAACATGTCATGCCCAATATTTATCGTGTATTACTCGTACTTTATGTAGTTGTTGTTATAAAGCAAAAACTTATGGTTTTGTCATTTCGGGTTTGACTCCATCACTAGCTATAATAATTCCTAGAATCGTTACTATACAAAAGCCGTGTATTACAGCTGTGTTATACCCCTTCTAGGTAACCAGGACTATTAGATCTTTGTACGTTCTCAGACTTCTATATTTTCTAGTAAAAATGTAAATGTGTCTGGAACGAACTATTCAGGTTTTTGAATTGAATTGCATCTTAATGTATCCCTCTCGTTTCTTATTTGGTGCAGTAAAATCTTCGTGTATTTTCTTGAGACCATTGAAAAATATGACTTAACTATTTATACATACTAGCTATTGCTCGCAGCTTCGCCCGCGGTATTGGTTCGGTACTGTCCCACGGGATTGTATAACCGGGATTAAAAGTATCCTATTTGTTAATCTAGGTTAAAAACTATCTGTGTGCCAAATTTCAACCAAATCCTTTCGGTAGTTTTTGCGTGAAAGAGTAATAAACATCCATCCGTCCATCCATCCTCACAAACCTTCGTATTTATAATATTACAGTAGTAAGTAGTTTATTAGGATGTAATACCTAAACTTTGACTGAGGCTGATACAATTTGTACCACATTTTTCCGATATCATTAGGTTTTATTCCAATGTCAAAGTACCTTACATTTATATTAAATCAGGCAGTTACAAGAAAAATCATACTAAAATATAATGAGTACTAATAAATACAATTTATCAATTGAATCGTTTAGCTTTAGGGCTCCAATTTAACGCCTTATCCTTTTAGTAAGTACCTACTTATCCATTTTACTTCGCTTACGAGATCAATAGCTAGTATTTCTCATTTTAAATCCTGATTTTATACAAAAATAAATGATTTACGTCTAGGCAAGGTGTTATAAGCACCCAAGTGAATGTCGGAGTCAAAGCAGGTGTTATTGGCAATGCTCTGTCTTACTTAAAAATGTAAACCACACTACTAATATTATAAATGCGAAACTTTGTGAGGATGGATGGATGGAAGGATGGATGGATGTTTGTTACTGTTCCACGCAAAAACTACCTATCGGATTTGGCTGAAAATTGACAAGTAGTTCATAAAATGGATTAACATAATTACTTTTTATACCGGTACTACGATCAGTTCGGTCAGTTACCGAACACCACGCGGTTGAAGCCGCGGACATTAGCAAGTTATTTATAAATGCAGGAAATAAGGAAAATATAATATGAAAAATAAAAATAAAAGAGAGAATTTTTATAATGAAGTCTCAGTGAACCATTTACTAACTACACATGAATATCGATACCTTCGTGCACTATAAAGTACTTCGTGCGGTTTCACAAGCTAAGGTATTAATAAAAATATCCTGTTAGATTATCAGCCATGAAGATTAACATCGTCAAATCGCACACTCCCATAATTCACAAAATAGTAAAATAACCACATCATTTGTAGGTCGTGTTGTACGTCATGCCTACACAATAACAAAACGATTTATTTAATTCCCATATTAATGTGGCTTTAAAGCGCTTTAAGCTAGCTATTCAACTTTGTGGCCAAGTCACAGCATGTCAAACTGTCTAGCTCGCTAAGTTTTATAGTGTCAGAGAGATATTTTATTGTTTACCTGGGTGGGACAGACTCCTAATTTATTACGTTTATGGCCCAGTTTTTACCCCTGTGGTGTAGCGTTCGCAAGCGCAAGTGCTGAGCATGAGGTCCTGGATTCGATTCCCAGGTCGGTCAAAGTGTTTTTGGATTTTTCTTTCAGGATTTTTTTAGTGTGTGTGTGGATTTGTGGATTTGTACCCAGTTAAGGGCAAGTAGCCTCGCTCCCTATTACATGGGACTTAAACATAACTGGCGAAATGTGAATGTGATATTAGGTACCTACATATCTGCCTAATTCTTTGGAGATTACAAGCATGATGTATGTTATGGTTTAGTTTTACGGTTTAGTTACGTTTTTAGACGACACGATCTAGAGAAAAATTAAAGTAATTTCTCTTCGACCTGCGAAACTTTAATAAACATTAGTTATATAATTTGAGTTATTCTAAACCCTCCTTTGCATAAAGATGTCCATGATAAGTAAGTTTAAAACGAACGACAAAATGGCGGCCAGACAGATAATCCGCTAAATTAATTTCACCTTTGTGCTTATCGTGAAAAGACCCCTTCGAAACCAAATAGAAAATGTTCTCAAACATTTTTAGGCAGAGTTTTAAAACAGTTAATAACGGTCAGCTTGTTCTCGATTCTCACACTCATTGCGTGTTAACGTGTGCAGGCTACTAATCTAGATTTCTTCACATTGTTTTCCTTTATCCCTTCTTCTTCGTCATCCCTCAATGCTGAGGATACCGACCAGAGACGACAAGTACCCAAACCATGCGGTCTTCTGTGGTGTAGACCACTCGGTACAGACTGTGTCTAACAGCTTCTTGATCGCGTCTGAACATTTTACTCGTTACTCAGTGCAATTTTTTAATCAAAATGGTGTCCTAAAACTTTATTTAGTAAATACGTTATTTTTACATTAAAAAACATTTATTTTAGCTTTTATACCGCTACTTATTTCCCCGAACATGTATCGATGCATAAAGTCAATAAATATAATGGCTGAACTGTTACCTCTATGGCACAGTGGTATACATACATCCATTCGATCATATAGTCTATGGTCTATGCCATCGAACGCCCCACTGTAACACTACAAAAAACTCGCAACATTGCGCGTTTGTGCGAAAATCGATTTGTCGAGAGCGTTGCGATTTTATCGATGCAAACGAGTTTATCTGCGGAAGGGTTTTTACGATTTTATTTAATCGATCCATTAATGCCATCTGCGGAGAATTCTTTCGCGACTTCTATCTATGCAAATGTTCTTAGGTGCCCTGACAGGGTTCTACGAAAAAAAATTAGGGACATGAGCAGAACTTGATTGCTCACGATCAGGGCTCGTGGCTAAATAATAACAGCCGTGAAGTTCGATCTTCAAGGCAAAGCAGTCCTTGCCAGGGTCGGTCCGTGGATGGGTGATCTTATATTAGGTATATCCTTAGTTCCCATCGTGCCTATACAAGGCACATTTGCAGATTGCTCACGTTCAGCGCGTATGCGACCTATGTCATCGTAACAAAATTTTCAGTCTTAGAGAAATTATAAACAGTGACTTCAAATACTTAAAATATAACCTGTGCTTTAAAACAAATGCCGCTTAATAAACTGACCTAAACAAGGTTCCGACTTGCAAGTATTAAGTTTCAAACCTTTTGAAATCTGAAGAAGAGATTAACTGATATAAGTTTACAATATTAGTCAGTCACTGTAACTTGTAGTAACAGGCTGGTGAAAACGCCCGGTGAATTAACTTTCTTGTTTAGAAGGTCAAAGAAGTGCCAATTTAGGACGGCTCAACTAATTTTCAGGTTAATGTCGAGCTTGTTTATTGTAAGAGTTTCGGCAGAACTTCGGGCAATGTTGGCTTTAGATCGTTCGTCTATACTAATATTATAAAGAGGTAAAATTTATATAGGGGGGTACCTAATCTCCGGAACTAATAATCCAATTTTAAAAATTCTTTTGCTGGCTGAAACCTGCATTATTCGTGTGTGATGATAGATCATTATTCAGCCAGAGGAGGACCTAACTAGTGTCCTCACTACTTTGACAATATCGTGATATATCCCATTATCTTTTGATTTACTTTTACTGGTAATTTGCTCGGCAAAGGTCCCTATCTCTGACTGTCTTTTCTTATCAACTTGTCATGAACACATGACGCCAGCGTATCCAAAATCTGTCTTCAGGCCGTCTTTCAGCATCGACTATGCAACGCTGAACCTTATGTAGCGAAACATAAAGTTCAGAAAGTGTTCTAAAAATATAACCGCCCAATTCCACATCAGCCTAGTAAACCCGCGTTACCCGCATCGACTTTTCCAGCCGAGTTTAAACTCATTAAAATACAATTAAAACAACATCAAAACGAACACGTATAAACCTCATAGCAACGTTAGACAGTTATAAGCACGTTAAAAGAGATTCTATTATGCCTCGTCACGTCGCTCGAAACGATTATACGTAGACACGCTTACGGCTTGCGTGTCACGCTAATGCAAGCTCATCACGTTTCCTTGAGACGTAATCTTTCACGCGAAATTGTAATTCTAATTTATAATCGCCTTTTGAAGAGTTAATCTTAAGTTTGTGACCTATTTACGAAATTAGATAATCTGGATTCAAGGGCAATCGATGATTCAGGGTACTGGGATGACACGGTAGCTGTCATATGCATACATATTAGATAGGTTTTGTTGTGAAACTTGGGGAAGTTTCAGTTTGAAACGGGACTACCGCTATACGCTGAATTAATTAGAAGAGACTTCAAAACTAAACAATAGGTAGGTACCTAAAATATTCTAAGCGATGCGAAATCAGTAGAACATTTATCGAGCCTGCCAATTTACATTTCAAAATCAACAACAAGATTTATTTTATTGGAACCCAAAGTTTAGTCACTTTAGACAGTCCATACTACTTCATTATAAGTGGACATTTAGTAGTAGATATTTACTCTTTTGGGAACAAACATATCTATGACTAAACTTAATACTTACTCCTTTGGGAACAAACATATCTATGACTAAACTTAAAATGAGGCTGTCTCTATAACTTCGTAGGGTTTCTAAGTTATCAGCATTACTTAACTAATCAAACGCCTATCGCCCTAGGGAGCTTTTGATCGTTAAGTTTAAATCTAAATCGTTCAACGTTACGTCTCTATAAGATGTATTTGTAGGTAACTACCTGTAACTACGTCTCAGAGACGTACGAAGTCGCCAAGGGATCGAACTAATGTTAATTAAGTTATAACTCTTGAGTGTCACATGATTAACCTTTAACTCTGTTATATAACCTTAAGGCCGTGCGCACATTATACATTAAGCAGCGTTGGACTACTGGCGATTAAGTCAAGTGATTCCGTCAAAGAGTGAATCTACCCGTCATACTAAACAACTTTCGTTATGACCCGATTCGTCAAAAAACATAATAAAACATAGTCCACGAAGAGGCATAGGCAGTGGTGTCATCATTGTCATCATTTTAGCAGAAAGACGTCCACTGCTGGACATGGGCCTCCCCGAAGTGTCACCACATTGACCGATCCCGTGCATCTCGCATTCAGCGGATCCCCACAAAATTCACCAGGTCAACCACCGCCATCAACCAGGTACTAATCTAGACTCTAGGCCACTGAGAAATTCCTTGTGGAAAAACCCTTTGTCGACTCAAAAACATAGCTTTTAGTTAACAATCGGGTAAGACTCTCACAGAGAATATTGTGGAGTGTGTGAAGTGTGATCTTCCTGTTATGTATAAACAATTGATGAGAGTCTTTTCACACAAATAGTCTGTTTAATATACAAGTGTTGGAAGCAGACCCTTCACGAAGCCGTCAACCAAACATTCTGTACATCAAACTAAGTAACTCTACGCAAATATTAGTGCTGAACAACTTTTTTTAGGTGAATATGAGTTCACGGTATTTGATGGGACGCAATGTAGCGCACTCAAAACACTGTGTGCTGATGGATGCTTTGAATAACAGAGGGCTCATGGAGGTATTTTAAGTTACGTTAAAACAACATTTTAAAAACCTCTAATAACTCCGTAACTAGACGGTTCCCAGGTATGGTCCAGAACAAAAAAAAATCGCAATGGGGGAAAAACAAGTGACTTTCGACTTCGTTGAGGGGAGAGAGAATCGCGGCGTGTTTTCAAATTAAAATTCAAATATTTTTATTTGTAGAACATCGGTAAACAAAAGTACAGATGTCAAAATGTGCGCTATGTCTTGCCGTCAACGGGCGGCGTACTAATATTCTAATCTTCTTCTTAATCTTATTCTTTCGTATAGAAATACGTTGAATCACCGCGAATCGCTCGCTCATGCAGGCGGCCCAAAAGTCTTTGAAGATATGTCTCAGTCTGCGCGCAGCTTCATTTAATTAGTTATATGATCTGCAACGAGACTTAGTTTAAAAGTAAAGAACGATTTTTATTTAATTAAAAGTTGGTTGTCTAATTAAAATATTAATGCCAATAATTAAATTAAAAGTATTACTTGAAACGTACTAGCTTAAGGCATTATTTAATTCTCAAGTAGCTGCGAACTTGGGGTTTAAATAATGGAATTAGTAGAGGTACCATAATCGGCGATTAGTGGTGAGTAGTCAAAAACGGTGTTTACCCGGTGTTTTTAAAAATTATCTCAGGGGATTGGGTGGGGCTAAATCATAACGCGAGCGAAGCCGCGGACGAAAATTAATAACTATTAATTTTATTTGAAGATAAGAAAGAAGAAAAACAAGCATTCTTGCGAACCAGATATAACGTACCCCATCAAAATATACGTCATTCAATGTCCTTGTTACAAAAATAAAATAAGCTGTAGCTATGTGTATACAAAAGTTTCAATCCACCTTGAAAACCTCAACGGTATAATAGAGCGGTTTCAATCACCCGACTATTCGCTATCTGTATTCAAGTTTAGCAATATACTCGCAGGCGAAGGGGAGGTTTCTGTCGGTGCCTGGCTCGCCGTGGAACTGCTTGAAGGTCGGTTTACGTAGTTTAGGTAAGCAGAGTACTATAGAATATGAGGAATAATATGTTTATGATGGGTTTGTTTTTTGTTGATGTTGTCTACTTTTTAAGGTTTTTTTAAACATGACATAGTTTGCGCCTGTAATTACCGAAGGGTCAGGCTATTTCGAGGATACTATCGTCAACTGGGAGCAAATCCAGACTCCGTGGGTACTACTGAGAAATTCAGCACGGAAAAACCCAATAACACTTTGCCCGACCTGGGAATCGAACCCAGTACCTCATGTTGAGCAGTCGCATTTGCTTTTCTCTAGAACAACGAGCCGCCTTACGATACAGATGCGGAAATGGGCCTAGCAGGGTCATGAGCATTACCTGTAACTGTGCAAATAAATGTCTAACGCGTAGTTTGGTTTGAATCTCAAACATACGGACATACAAATAGGTTTTGACATATATTCTAATCAGTCTCTCAATTCATTACTTCAACAAAGTCCTTATAATATAATTGGCATACTATACCTATACTTAATTAGACACCCTCTTTTATTGAAGTGATCATACCCGCTACCCGCTTTCTCTTCGACCTCAGTCGCCGTCACTAAGAAGGTCTAATGACCAAAGTTTCTCGAATGTTCTCAGCCCAACGGCTCGACAGAGAAATCTTAAATCTTAAATCAAAATATAATTGACACTGAATAACTCAATTAATTTATAAATGAATGAGGTGCATACTTGACCTAAACTTTGTGTGTCCCATCACGAAGCTGTCAACAAAGCATTTTGTATATCAAATTAAGCAACACTGCGCCTAAAATGATTACTGGGACATACATACTTTTTCCCGTGGTGAGAAAGAACACGGCTTACGTTAGTGCTCAATATAACGCACTCAAAATATTGTCGTGATGGATGCATTGAAGAGTACAGGAGTCAAGAAGGAACTGAACTGAAGGAAGAAAATGAACCACAGCAATGGCAATGCAGTGGCAATGGAAAGCTATGCTAAGAATTTCCTTGCGTGATCAAATCAGAAATAAGCAAGAGAACCAAGGTTACAGGCGTAGTCCGAAGAATTGCCAAACTTAAGTGGCAGTGGGCAGGGCACATTGCTCGCAGAACGGATGGCCGATGGGGCCGAAAAGTCTTAGAGCGGCGACCGCGAAACGGAAGACGTTGTGTTTGAAGGCCTCCCACTTGGTGAACCGATGACCTGATGAAGGTTGCGGGAATCCGCTGGATGCGAGTCGCACGGGACCGGTCAATGTGGCGACACTTGGGGGAGGCCTAAGTCCAGCAGTGGACGTCTTGCGGCTGAAATGATGATAATGATTTAAAACCAGTATTATTGTAAAAAATCATTGGAACTTTGACCTTAGGTATATATCTCTAGAGCAGCGGTGGCCCAGTGGTGGCGGCCTCGACTTACGGACAGTAAGTCGTGGGTTCAAACCCAGGCGCATTACTTTGTGTAATCTATTTCATTACCGCTGCTCTCAAAACGGTGAAGGAAAACATCGTGACAACACATGAGGAATTCGGCATGTCCTAGAACTAAAAAATTCGAAGTCATGTGACATCTACCAATCCGCACTGGGCCCGTGTAGTGGATTATAGTCCATTCCTTCTCATATAGAGGAGGCCTGTGTCCCAGCAGTGAGAACATTACTAGGCTGATGATGATAATGATATATTTCTAACTCGAAGGTTATGTATGATGTGAAGGGTATGGTCCAGTGACGGGAAGAACAAGGGTCTTTCGGCTTCGTTTTTACACCCATTATTGGTCTACTTTATAATTACAAAGAGATTAAGTTTGGATAAAAGAGGTAATCCCCGAAGCCGTATACTCATCCGATTTGATATTTTTTCTGATAATAACCTACTGCCGAGTGTCATGGGATGTTTTATAATTAATATTATTAAACTCCACGCGAATAAAACGTAAGCAGAAGCTTGTAGTTTATATTATGGCAGTATTTTGGTGAAGTATCACTTCGTCGCGCTGGGCTCCATGGCGCCTCGAAGCGAAGCTTGTCGCCGCGGGGCGTGTTCCAATTCTCGCTTTGAAATGTATACCTTTTTATGTAGAAAAAATGTTTTATATTGTATAAATATATCTTAAAATATGTCGCGTCACGTCTCGAGATCAGGAACTGAACATTGTGATGAAGGCATCCCTCTTCTAGCGTTAGTTGATAAACATCCAACAGACCCGTCTTATTTTCCTCGCTCAACGAAGCTAATATTTGCAGTACTAACATTAATTATTTCTAACTTGTTCCCATAATAATATGACAAGACACGCGGGCGTCACGTCAATCGATGATCATGAATAATAACGTTGTTGTCGCTCGGGTCTCGCCTCATGCATCAAGTGGCGACTTAAACCAATTAGGGGCATGTGACAACATGTGTTTAGTCTGACTGGGTAGCACTGAATAAGAATGTATGGAAGTGAAAATCATAACATAACACCTGCTATCCTTGAAGGGTCGGACGGAAGTGTGTAATAGTAGACTCACATTTCGCCAGTTATCTTTAAGTAGGGAGCAAGCCTATTGCCATCAACCGCAGATCCAGACTTGGAATTTCGTGCTTGATCTGGGAATCAAGCTGAAGACACTTTAAGCACAGAGTTCAGAGGCGGACTTAATGCCGTAGGCATTTTCTACCAGTAATATAGTATGAGGTTCTGTTCTACACGTGTTATTACTCTGTGGTAGTAGTGAGAGCAGGCCACTTGGGAGTTGTGCACGTCACTCGGCGCCTGCTGATGACGCTTTGGCCGCCAGATCCTTGTCCACACTATGGCTTCGGTCGTAATAGGGTGGCGTGGGTCAGGCAGACTAATGACTACAGACAATGCTAAACAAAGACTTCTTTTAATATAGAGAAGGAACTAACAATGAAGAATCACACGTGTTTATTGGAAATTTCACACTTTTTTCAGTCCTAATTTATTCACAATATTCTCTAACTTTTTCTTGGGAGAATCACGTAGCTAGAATGCACCTGGAGAGGTGGGCAAAGATCGTTTGTCGGTTCCAATAAGCGCCGGAAGATCGGCGCGCGTATCCAGCTTTCTACGTGTATATATACGCCCGTATGGACACTGGACGCCTATTGGGGGAAATTGTAGTCGAGGTAGACCGAGGCGCCAGTGGTGTGATGGCTAGATATCGCACAAGATAAAGAGGTTTAGAAGGAGAAAGGCCAACAAAAAATGTACCTACATAATAAAGGTAGTTGTACACTCTCGCCGAGACACTCCGGGTCAAGACGAGTGCGAGAGTGTACGTAATAGTTCTCGTCTAGCCTCAGTGCTCTCATTAGGCTTTACACTATTAGCACTCGCCCTACCTCGGAGTGTATCGACGAGAATGTACAGCCACATTTACACAGAATATTTCTGTGGAGTTTGTAGATAATGGAATGTAAAAGAGAAACAGCGAGTTCTTGTAAGGAGATATATTCTCACCAAATCACCATCAATAGGTAAGGTCGGAGCACGAGGCGTTACGGTACGGTGTCCTATCGCGGACCCGGCTTGGGAGGAAGTGAAGGAGACGCGAATTAAATATGGCGACCAAAACGGACACGCTAGTGTTGTTCGCGATGTCACTATTTTAATGTTGGGATTCCAACATAATTACTATTTAGTGTTGGGATTCCAACAATTTCATTATTGCTTTTTCTAAGAAAATTGAAAATTGTAGCTGTTTTATGGCCGGGCAATAACATGAGTCTTGGGTTAATGTTCGGAATCTCCCTATATTCTTACAAATTGTATGTGCATATTAAAAGTTGTGTGCATTACATAATGTGTGTAGCGTGAGTGTCGGTCGGAGATAAGCCGGTAATCCCGCTGAAGAATTGCCAGGAAATGAGCCGCGGGATCGTGGATAGCTTACGGATATTGGTAGGTACTTACTTAGCTTTTAATAGCACATGTTCTTTAATGTTTTGTATGCTGAAATAGCTCAGCTTAAAAAGTTTTGTGGAATAATTATGATTCAAAAGACTCAAGTACAGACGCCAGCATATAAATTTACTAGAATCTGTCAAATTTCTTTAATAGATTCAACTATATCGCTAAAGCATTAGGTTCAAAGTTGATTGGGAAAATAAATGTACGTAAGTAAATGTTCATCCTGTACTATTAAATGTAAGTAAATGTTCATCCTGTTCTATTAAATGTAAGTAAATGTTCATCCTGTACTATTAAATGTAAGTAAATGTTCATCCTGTTCTATTAAATGTAAGTAAATGTTCATCCTGTTCTATTAAATGTAAGTAAATGTTCATCCTGTACTATTAAATGTAAGTAAATGTTCATCCTGTTCTATTAAATGTAAGTAAATGTTCATCCTGTACTATTAAATGTAAGTAAATGTTCATCCTGTTCTATTAAATGTAAGTAAATGTTCATCCTGTACTATTAAATGCGCAATGTTTGTAATCACGTTCTCGAAAACGGCTCTAGCGATTTCGAAGAAAGTTAGAAGAGAAAAGCAATATAATCGTTTACAGGGGCGAAAAATAGATATAGCTAGATCTGGAAAAAATCGTTTTCTCCATTTTCACCCACTACTTACTGATTCAAACTAACTACTCAATAAATTACTAGAAAAAAATGTTTCTTTTAATTTAATTATTCATACGAGTGCCGTGTACAATCATCAATCATGCATACGTAACTTTCAACATATTTAATTTTCCTGTATTTTTACATGAAATCAACTGATGTAAACAATGTACGAGTATATTGTATTCTGCAGTTTCTCGTTAGCGAGAGGGCTCTTGAACATGGTATCGAGGCATTTTTAACAAGATTGTTATGCCTACACAGACTCTACATACTTGATATTGCATTTATTTTATTATTTCTACAAGCCGCAGAATAAAAGTAAAAAAAAAACATATTTTTTTGCTTTAATTTTACGATTCTACTCAATAAGTTCAGACATTCAATTTCGTTTCCAGTTTTAGTTAGTTATTCCATTTTAAAATTAAAGTTCTTATATTTTGTGATATTTGAGATAAAGTTGACTGCCTCGTTGGTCTGAGCATGAGGTCCTAGGTTCGATTCCCAGGTCGAGCAAAGTGTGTTTGGGTTTTTCCATCAGGTTTTTTTAGTAGCAGCCACGGAGTCTGGATTTGCGCCCGGTTGATGGCAATAGGGTCGCCCCCTTTTTTTTTTTTTTTTTTTTTTTTTTTTTCGGATGGGAAATCATCAAATGACTTCTCCCGCTCTGGGCGGAGCAGGAGGGAGTGTCAGACTTTTACTGACTAAAACCCATCCATGTTCCTTCATCGCCCTTTGTGTTCCGGGGCCACGGTATCTCTTTCGAATAGTCCCGCAACCCCGGCAGGCATCGGTCCTTGCGGACCCCTTCCTTTTTGCTGACTCTCTTTGAGGCGCGCGTGGAACACGAACGCGCCGTCGACACGGCCTGTCGTCATGAGACGGACGGACGGCGAGCTAGCCCATAGCCCACCGTCCACAGGCCCGCGCCTACGGTGGCCGGGGGCCACGTGGTGGCCCCCGACGCCCGGGGCGTCTCCCGCGGCGGCCGGGACGCTGTGAGGTTCTCTCCCTCTCACGTTCCGCCACCTCCTTCTCTAGCATTACTGCTTCGCAGAAGGAGGTGACGGCGTCCCATTCCGTCTCGCTCCGGACCATGGCTTGCACCAGGGCCGGACGCGAGAGGTCGCCGCCGCCAATCGCCGCTTCGAGGACACGGCGGTGCTCCGCCCACGCGGGGCACACCTCCACCGTGTGCTCCACCGTGTCCTCCGGTCGATCCTCGCAATGGAAACACCCGGGCGTTTCCTCCCGCCCGATTCGGTGCAGGAACCTCCCGAAAACACCGTGTCCGGTGAGGACCTGCGTCAGGCGGAAGGTGAGGACGCCGTGGCGTCTCTCTAGCCACTCCTCAAAGAGGGGACTTATCGCCACTATCGTGGCGTGCCCTGCACGGGATTGCGACAGTCGCTCTCTCCATGTCGCCATGAGATCCCGCCGGAAGTCTGTCCGCTGAGCGACAATTTGTCGCGGCAGCGGAGTTTCCCCCCGGCGAAGCGCCTCCGCGCGCCATTCATGCAGGCGCGCGAGGACTATCGCCTCCAGATCCCATGGCGGCAATCCGGCAAGGAGGCACGCCGCCTCGCGGGCGATCGTGCGGTACCCACGGGCCAGCCTTACGGCTACCACCTTTTGGGGCGCGTTCAGGTAGTGGGCTGCACGCAGCCTCAAGGAACGCGCCCACACCGGGGCCCCGTAAAGGGCCATGGACCGCACGACTCCCGCGTAGAGCCTCCGGCAGGAGGCGTTCGGCCCCCCCAGGTTGGGCAGGAGCCGCCTGAAGGCAGCCCCAGTCCGTTCCAGTTTGGGGGCCAAACGTCGGAAGTGCTCCACGAAGTTCCACCGGCTGTCGAGGACGAGTCCTAGGTACTTCAAAGTCGACTCGACACCGATGGATACCCCTCCTACCGTGAGTAAGGATCCCGGAGGTGGCGCATTCCGAGGCCCATGAAAGCACATGGCCTCGGACTTGTGCAATGCCACCTCGAGACCCAGTTGCCGGATCCTCTCAACGACTATCGCAATCCCGCGTGTCATAGCTTCGGCCGCCGCCTCGTGCGACCCCCCCTGTGCCAGCACCAGCGTGTCGTCTGCATAGCAGACCACGCTGACGCCGCTAGGGAGGTCGGCGCGCAGCACCCAGTCGTACCCGATGTTCCACAAGGACGGCCCTAGGACCGATCCCTGCGGAACACCGCACGACATCTCTCGCCGGTTCCATTCTCCGCTGCGACCGGGGTAGATGACGGCTCTATCCGTCAGGTAGTCCCCGACCACACGACGAAGGTAGGTCGGCACCCGGTGATACCGGAGTGCCTCCCTAATGCAGCTCCAGGGCATGGAGTTGAAGGCATTGGCGATGTCTAGAGACACCGCCAAGACAACCCCACCCCGGGACACTGCATCCCCCGTCGTGAGGGCTCTCACGCGCATGATGGCGTCCACCGTAGAGCGCCCCTTGCGGAAACCAAACTGGTGTTCCGCAAGATCCGGCCCCGTCCCCGCAAGGTGCTCGGCGAGGCGGTTTGCAATGACTCTTTCGAGGAGCTTGCCCACCTCGTCGAGCAACACTATGGGCCGGTATGCGGACGGAGAGTCCGCAGGGCGCCCCGGCTTCCGAATGAGGACCAGCTTCCCCGTCTTCCAACGAAGCGGGAACTGGCCCCTCTCCAAGCATGCGCTTAGGAGCCCCTCCAGTCGGGGCCCGAGAGCCTCCGAGGCCAGGACCCAGGCTTTGCCAGGCAAGCCGTCAGGTCCCGGGGCGGTATTTTTGGCACTCAGCCTGCGTACCGCCACTCTCAGGTCTACCACAGTCACTTCCGGAGTGTCGTCGTCGTCATCCTGGTGGTCCGCTTCCAGCACCGCAGGTGGCGGAGCCATAGGCGGGGGGGGATGTTCTCCCCGCGTGGGGAACAGAGTGCTCACCACGTCCTCCACGAGCTCAGGCCGGAGACTCTGCGTCAGTGGGGGGGCCCAGGTGCGGAGTTTATCCCGCACCATCTTATAAGGGCGCCCCCACGGATCTCTGTCGAGAGTCCCCAGCATCTCCTCGCGGGCCAGATCCCTGGCCCGCAGGACAGCCTCGCGGAGGGCGGTCTTCGCCGCTCTGTACCCCTCATAAAGCTCCGCCTCGATGGCTGCCGCATTCGGTGGACGAATGCGGAGCCTGCGATGCCTGGCGTACAGGTGTCGCGCAGCCACGCACGCCTCGCGCAGAGACGTCAGCTCTCGCGACCACCAGTACACCTGACGTCGGGCGCTTCCTGGCCGAACTCGGGGCATTGCCACGTCGCATATATCGGACATGGCCTCCTGGAACCACCCTGCCTCATTGTTAATATCGGCAGGCCTGTCTGGTGATGTCACCCAGGCCTGCACGATCGAGGCTTCCAGGAGGAGCTCCCGGTCCAGCTGCTTCAGTGCCCAACGCGGACCACTCGGGGCCTGTTGGACCGGCGCGCTTGAGGTCTGGGTGGAGACGTCAAACCGGATGTACCGGTGGTCGGAATAGGTCTCCACCCCCTCCATGACACGCCAGTCAACGACACGCGGCGACAGAGCGGGGCTAGCGAACGAAATGTCCACTACCGACTCGCCCCGCATCCGCACACACGTGGGAACAGAACCCCGATTTAGGACGACCAGGCCTTTCTCCAGAGCCCAGTCCTCCACCATCCTTCCCCGCACGTCTGTGCAACGAGAACATAGGGTCGCCCCCTTACATGGGACTTAAACATAACTGGCGAGATGTGGGTGTACTATTAGGTACACCTCTGCACTAACCTTCGGGAATTACAGGCGTGATATTATGTTACGAAATAGTTTTTTGACGCACGAGCGAGTCACGCGTTGATCTAAGTTACTCTCATTATTTGTGTATAGATCATGTTAGTATAATTATTTTAGTTTCGAATGTTAATCGATGCTGGGAGCTTCGCCTCAAGCCATGACAAGTATCTAACTATTATTACAAGGGTACTATCTATCGATAAGGTTCCATTTGAATATCTACTACGTATATCATCTGAGAAAATGATGCGTGTTAGAGAAGAAAACGTATTGCGCCGCCCCCAAGTAGAATGAGACAACGGCAGGAACATGACAATGTTATCATCTGCTTACATCTCTGCCGGGATTAGCTTTAACCTGGCCAACAATTTCTCGGCTGGTTTTTTAAAAAGTATTGTCATGAAGCGCTTTCTAAAGTGCATCCACATCGTAGTTACTTTTTGTAGAGCAACGTTTCCAAGTGTTATGTATTGTTAGTATATGATGCCGTGTTAGTATGTTAAGTACTGTTGGCTTTTGAAAACAGTCAACACGTGGTAACAATTGATAACATTTGATAACTGCAGAATACAATATACTCGTACATTGTTAGAGAATGTTACCTAACCCAACATGCGGTGTGGATGCACCATGGCTCTGTATATTGCATAAGGTATGATCAGTGTATCCTCTTCTCCTACAAATTCCTACAGTCATTATCATGTTCATCATGTTTCTAACTACATTAACACTATCTCTCAGAACTGTGCTCAGATTTCGGTTGAGTGGTTTCGAAAGGTTTCGTCGTAATACGAGTCATTAATTTAGAGCATTTCTACTTGTGAAGTCCTTACCTCGCTATAAATAGCTTACAGATACTTGGGTATCTAATACTCTTGTGTCTCACTCACCTGTGGCTCTGATTGTGGTTTCACATAACATAACATCACGCCTGGTATCCCCGAAGGGTTAGGCAACGCAGACGTGTATAATGGGTGTAAATAGACCCTTAACGAAATCAAAAGGCACTTGGTCTCCCCGTCATTGCAGTCATGTTTTTGTTCCGGACCATACCTGGGAACCTACTAGTTACGGAGATATTGGAGGTCAAAGTTACAAGTTTTTTTTTTAAATATTAGTTTTTAAGGTCATAACTTTACTTTAAATATCTCCATAACCCATCATTATCATCTGCCTAGCCTTTTCCCAACTATGTTGGGGTCAGCTTGCAGTCTAACCGGATGCAGCTGAATACCAGTATTTTACATGGAGTGACTGCCTATCTGGCCTCCACAACCCAGTTAGCACTGGGTAATACGATACCCCTTGGTAAGACTGGTTGTCAGCCTTTTTGGGCCACTGTCTACTATTAAACTATTAAATGCGTCCATCAGCACAATGTTTTGAGGGCGTTACTTGAGTTTTACCGTAAAACGTGATTTGTCACCGCAAAAAAGTCTTTTCCCAGCAATAATTTTTGCGTAAAGTTACTTAGTTTGATGTACAGGATGCTTGGTTGACGGCATAGTGAAGGGTCCGTTTACATCCTGTATACCACACCTACATTTCGCCAGTTATGTTTAAGTCCCATGTAAAAGGAGCAGCCTTATGAGCCTACTGAGCACAAGTCCAGACTCCGTGGCTACTAGGTTCTGAGTAATTCTTAACGGAAAAATCAAATGACACTTTGCTCGACCTGGAAATCGAAGCCAATGTAATACTCAGAAGTAAATAAAGATGGACATATCATAGCGTAATTGATGGACTTTAAAATGAATTTCCGAAAATAAAAAACTTATAATGTCGTTGTTAAAACACAAAAAGCAAGGGTGGTGACCAAAGTGTGACCTTTGTCTTGCTTAGTGACAACAATAGGCAGGTCATAATTATATCACTGACATCGTGAAGACACCTGGACTTCAGAATCGCCAACCCACCTTGAGCAAGCGCATCACCACGCTTGTTCCAGGCAGGTTCTCTGTGAGAAGAGACCGTTACCCTCCGGAGACAGTAATATGCTTGTATTGTATTACGCAGTTTATGTTACACCTTAAGATCTGATGTCACTGGAGTAACCCAATAACATTTCCTTTGATACCTAATAACCACGTCGATACATTAACACAGAGTTATCTCTCACACATACTCGTACATACCATACATGTACACCCCAAACCATCTAACACTAGAATTATTTATTGGTGTCAGCATGAAATATGCGAGAGGTGTCGTGTGTGGACTCACATGGCGTATCGCGACCTTTCCTTAGCTTATTACGTTTTTATTACCAACATTTCACCCGCTTTTCTGGAAGGAATTGTTGCTAGAAACGGGAATGTCGTCTCCCCTTCAAATATGAAACGTTTCATTATATTTTTCGCAGAATACTTTCGCTTGGAAAGACTAGAATGTTATCCAGCAGCCGTGGAGTAATGGGGTTTAATATAGTTTTCGTGAGGAATTTTCTTTGGCTTTGTAGTCAACAACTTTTCCAGCAGATAAATCTTTCAATTTGTTATTTTGTAAACATCGATTCTACGGATAAGCCGCTAAGTACTGTAGTAAAAGATGGGAATAATGCTCGTTTTATACAAATGTACTAAACATATTATAGCACAGTTGGATTTTCGACTCTCGTGCCCTGAGTCGAATGTACTGGGTATAAGCCTCCCCTTTCTTCAACCATACTTTTACGTAAAAGACTCGCATAGGTGTTTTTTAAAAGCAATTTACAGAAATAAATAAGATAAATTTATGATTTACGTTATACATAAAATTCATCAAATCGTGCCCAGGTATCCGAGCATTTTCAACAAAACTTCGATCATATTTGAAAACGAATCCGATCAAACTTAAGATTACTTTAGCCAAAATGATCGGTGTTTATCATCCACTGCTGTAATCTAACCACTATAAGACAAAGATCCCCGAATCCGAGGCAGACTTCTACAATTTGTTACCGGATTTCCAGTTTCAACTTATTAACGATACCGTTTAATTCTCTCTGAAGTAAGTACCTATCTCGCTTTTGAAAGAGGCCGTTTAATTTCCGCCTTTGAAACTCTGATTTTAGTAGCTAAGTAGGTATTTTATTTCTGTTTCATTCCTAAAAGCAATTCGTGAATTGTATACCATTCCCTCTCACCAAGAGGGGGCCAGTCCCAGCTGTGGGGACATTATATACAGGGTGTAAACAGGCCCTTCGCGAATCCGATAACCAAGTTTTTACTGGTGAAAAAAAAATTTTTTTTTGGGAAAAAAATCACGGTTTGCGGTTGGACTCAATGAATCGCACTCAAAACATTGTGCTGATGCATTTAATAGAGCAGGGCTCGTGGAGGTATTTAAAGTAATAGTACATTACGATATTAGTGCGTTAAGATGGTTATAACATGCGAGGCGGAATTTCAGCCCGAGCCGAAGGCGAGGGCGTAATTGAGCCGAGCATGTTATAACCAATACGCACGTATATCGTACGACGTTTTTTAACACATTTGCGAGGAAACAGAAAAAAAAAAGAAATTCACAATACATGTACGAAGAAAAGATAATTTGAGAAAAATGGCGCGAGGATCATTTTCTGCCGTGGCTGCGTGAAAATGTTGGCACAATTTAGACGCTAGAGCATGCAGCCAAGTTTTTAAATTACCGAATAAACTGTTTTTATTTTATTTTAAATAAACTTAATCTGTGAATGCACACTGTTGCTTTCCCGCCATTTTAACAGCGCGCTAGCGCTGCCTACTGACTGGCGCCGCGCGGTGATTAGTGCGAAATTTGAATAGCAACAGCGCGCTGCTCACTAGCTGGAGTCGTGCGGCGGCGATCAGTTCCATATTTGAAATGGCAAATAATACTGTTATGGAATTTGTATGGACTATAACTTAACTATTTGCTTTGATAACACACGCGTTTTTTATGACCCGCTTTACATATTTAAAACCGGTGGAATTACATCAGCTTTACGAGCAAGGGTGTTAAAAAGGTATATAACATTACATTAACATTAGTGTTGACCCGAATGGCGCAGCGGTAGTGAGGCTGCCTTACGTTCTGAGGGTACCGGGTTGGGATCCCGCGGTAGAAGCAAATGTTTGTGTGATGAGCATGGACATTTGTTTCCGAGTCATGGATGTTTATTTATTTATTTATAATAAGCACACCAACAGCACAATCACTTACAATTCAAATCAAACAACATCTATTATTGGCATTTCAGTAATCATGCAAATAACAGGAATGCATAACATTTAAATATGAATATCAGAGACAAAGGAGAACAATAATAAAAAGTGTGTCTAGTAGAACACTAAATTTATCTAGAACACTACAAAACAAACCAATTTGAGCTACTTAGACATGCATACGGCACGTCTGTATGAAGCGAAATTCATGGAGAAAATATCAACAGGGTAATCTGTCTGTTTGGACCTTTCATTATATTGCCTTGCCATACGTGTTAGAGGGCTATTAAATGTGGTATTTAATGTAGATGTAGTCAATTCAAAAATACGATGATGACGCTTACTACGTTGGCTAGACCGAAAGTTAAAATAGTTTACCAAATGTGCATCTATGGAACCGTTAATAATTTTATGAAGTATTAGTAAGTCAGAGTGGTTACGTCTTTCTTTTAAGCTAAACATTTTAAAGTGCCTTAACCTGTCATCGTAATCAGGTATAGCTTTTCGAATCCCATTCTTCACACATAAATACCTAACAAAACGGGCCTGAACAGATTCTACATTATTAGTATAACTTGAATAATAGGGGGACCAAATAGATGAACAATATTCCAAGGAGCTCCTTACTAGTGCGTTATAAAGTAAAATAATACTACTATTATTACGAAAAGGTTTTGACATTCGAATAATAAAGCCAAGCATTCTTTTAGCCTTATTAACTATATTTTCGATATGATCGCGGAAAGATAGGGATGTACTCGTATCGAAGAGTACCCCTAGGTCACGTATGA
This sequence comes from Xestia sexstrigata, assembly GCA_941918905.2. Classification (NCBI taxonomy): domain Eukaryota; kingdom Metazoa; phylum Arthropoda; class Insecta; order Lepidoptera; family Noctuidae; genus Xestia; species Xestia sexstrigata. The sequence goes on from OW799208.2 coordinate 21,268,210, forward strand.
CCGAAACTCTGGTCAGTACTGATCCGTTAATATGATAATCAAATTTAATGTAATTCACTTTATTAGTGAATGTAATAGTCAGGCATTTTTTAACATTGAGAGTCATTCTGTTGTTCAAACACCATTATTGAAGGACATCAAGATCTTTCTGAAGCCTCGCACAATCACTCAGGTCCGATATCCTACAGTATATTTTTAAATCATCAGCGTAGGCTAAACAATTACAATTTATTAAGTCCAAAAGATCATTCAAAAATACCAAAAAAAGCAAAGGGCCCAATTTAGAGCCCTGTGGAACACCAGACCCAGGAGAAAAAGGTACAGATTCATAACCCGCCAAGGCAACTATTTGAGAACGATTAATTAAATAACTTTCGAACCACCGCAACAGAGAGCCATGTATACCAGCGCAATTCAATTTCATAGAAAGAATTGAGTGATCAACGCGATCGAAAGCTTTAGCAAAATCTGTGTAAACAGCATCGACCTGACCCCTAGCTTCAAAGGTGTGACTAATGAAAGTGGTGTAAATAAGTAAGTTAGACATGGTAGAACGGTTGGACACAAAACCATGTTGCTTCGAACTAATTATATGGCGGAGGTGGGAATAAACAACATTGTATATGAGACCCTCAAAGATCTTTGCAAATTGTGATATAATAGAGATTGGTCTATAGTTAGTTACATCATTCATACTACCAGATTTATGTATGGGGATAATGTGTGATATTTTCCATAAATCAGGAAATGTACCTTCCTTAAGGGATTTATTGTATATAATCTGCAGTGGAATAACAAGAGCATCAATGCAGAGACGAATAAAAATAGGAGGAAGTCCATCTGGACCAACTCCTTTATTAAGATCTAACTTTTTGATACTATCTCTAAAGTCATTTTCAGTAATGCTAATTGAGGACATACTGTAATTAGACGGGGAGTAACCTGGAGACAAGTCAGTAGGCTGTTGATTAACACCATACACAGATGCAAAATAGTCTGCAAATAGATCAGCCACACCTCTACCACCCTCACCAACACGATCACCCCACGCAACTTGATCCGGGACACCTCTATAAGATTTTTTAGACTTTGTGTAACGCCAAAAAGCTTTTACATTTGTTTTTAATTCACTCTCAATTCTTTCTATATAATCTTTAAAACAGTTATCCATAGCTCTCCCAGCACGCATCCGTAGGGTAACAAAAGTATCGTGGTCCCGAGGGTTTTTGTACCGTTTGAACCGAGTCCTGTATTTATGCTTTTCTTTAAGAAGTTTGATCAACGAAGCTGAGAACCAAACTGGATAGCAATTATTCTTAGGTTTACCCTTCGAAGTGTATTTATCTATATTTTCCCACAGTATATTATAAAATTTCAGAACATAATCATTACAACTCAAATGACAATAATCTTCCCAATTGACTTTACGTATATCACGAACACATTGCCTCATAGTCTGTTTTAATGAAATTATATTTAGACTGAAAAATATTATAATTTAAATTAGAAATTGAAATTTTATTAAGGGTTAATTCTAATGGCGGATGATGTACATCTGGTTTACCGAGGGGGGGTGCAGAAGAAACAGAAAGACTAGAGTTCTCATCCACCAAGATGAGGTCTAAGATATTATCATTTCCATTGCACACGTTATTCCTTTGAAGATAGCCAGTGATGTTTAGGAAGTCCCTCAACGCTAAAGACTTAGAATCACTAATTCCTAGAATGGGATCATTAGACTGAAGCCATTTCACATTAGGAAGATTAAAATCACCAAGAATCAAAGTGGTGCAATCCGTGTAACGCAAGCAAATTTCTTCAGCCCTGGCTAAGAATTGAACATAGATATGGCAAGGTATATAAGACGGTAAATAAACAACACAAACATTCATACAGACGCCACCAGCACTTACACATAACCACATATCCTCAACGGAGGTTTGCCATTCTGTTTTATTAACAAAATTATATTTATTCTTAATGGCTACCAATATCCCACCACCATAACCTTTAGAGTACAAATCTTTAAACTGTGCACTACGATCACGGCGTACAACAGTATATCTTTGATCAAAGTATTCAGAAGATAAGAACGAGTCATCTAACCATGTTTCTGTTAGACATATTATGTCATAGTCAGAACTTAAAATTGACATTAGAATTTCATGTGACTTCGTTTTCATGCCCCTCACATTCTGATAAAAAATCGAAATACCATCCATTAGACTGAAAAAAAAAAAAAAGGTAATCATGACTGATAGAAACCAAATTAACAATTTAAATATGTAATGTGTGTATGTAATAATATATATATATTTTATGTCTATAATAAGTATGTTTTTACAAACAAACAATTTAAAATTATGTAGTATATCAACTATCTGGTGTCCACGACACAAGCCTCGTTCCTTAGTGTGCCACTAGATGGCGCTGTGTGTAATGTCCAGCGATATTTATTTATTTATTATAAGCAAGGACTAAAAAAAAGTTGCAACTTTGACCTTCAAGATCTCCGTAACGGTAAAAGGTATGGTCCGCAACAAAAAAAATATCGCCATGAAAAAGAGAACAACTACCTTTCGGATTCGTGAATGATCTTTTATTATTATGGCTGATTATAAAATTTTGATAAGTCAATTAAAAGTGCCTTATTTAAAGTACTTATTTACAGTATTGTCAATTGACTAGGTAACGGTATGGTATGGTTATGTTATGAGTATTATATTTCTAATAGGACGATCATGCCAAGTTTGTGTGAATTTAATAAGAGCTCATTATTTTCGTACAAGAGGTAACTTACGTACGCCCTGTAACTTTAAACCGAACAAGCTTTTCACTTCATATTTTACACTGTGAACAATGTTTCTATCGTTTTAAAATTTTCAGTTTCTTTATTGATTTACCATCTGTCAACGTCCACTCCTAATTAATATTCCTAAGTCAAAGGGGAATTTATAATAACTATAGTTTTGCTAGTTTCTTTTCGCCTTCGTCGGGATAGAAAACTTTGCAACAGAAACTGACTACAGGGATAAAATTACCCTTCGTCCACCTCTTTGCAAAACTTTTTAAATCCGTTCAGCATTAATACATGAAAGGGTAACGTACAAAAAGATTAAAAAAAAAAAAAACAAAAAACGTTGACTACTCTAAGAATTTCTCCTGTATCGTGAAAAACATTTAAATTCACATACACAAACAGCCAGACTCGGAACAATTACCTGTAGGTCATACAAATGTTCCGTGCGGGAATCAAAAAAGCGACACGCAGGCAGCAGTCAATCGTTCAGCCATTGCGCCAACCGTACCGTCAACAATGTTACTTTCTCATTTATGATATTAATTTATCGATTGAGTTGATCAACATGTTTCTCATTACAGCCGGTAATCACCATAATTTATTATTATTGTCACAGGTAAATACCTACAGTCAATTCTCTTGACGTAATATACGTTGATAGCTACTCATTTGCTTCACTTCGAGTAATACGTAGTCTTCTTCGTCGTCACACTCTTGGCAGAGTGGTCGTGGTCGTCACATCAGGGGTGGTGACAGGCTTCACAATCCGTCGCCGTTCGTCCCGCACTGTGCATTCGTGGAGTGGACCATTGAGTGCAGTTTTGACTTGGTCGGTCCAACGCATTGGTGACCTGCCGCGCTTTTGTGCCTTCAACTTTTACCTGCACTACAAGTCGCTCCACAGATGTGTCTTCTTGACGTGTGATATGCCCAAAGAAAGTGAGGATACAACATTGGACGATGGAAGAAAGACGCTGTTTGATTCGAAGTTCCTGGAGGATTGAGACGTTGGTTAGGAACTGTGTCCAGGTTATGCCAAGCATTCTCCTCCAGCACCACATTTCGAGGGCGTCTATCTTCTTTTTCTCGCTTTCTCTTAAAGTCTATGTCTCAGCATTGTAAAGAAATATGGGAAACACTAAAGCCCTGATAAGTCTCACTTTAGTGGCCTTTGTGATGTTTCTGCTTCTCCATATTTTTCCAAGCCGATCCATGGAGGACCTGGTAATAGCCATGCGTCGTTTGATCTCTTCCACGCATCCACCGCTGTTCAATATTAGTGCCCCAAGGTAGATGTAAGACCCCGTGGGTACCGCACGATCTCCCGTGAGGCGGCGTGCCTCCTTGCCGGATTGCCGCCATGGGATCTGGAGGCGATAGTCCTCGCGCGCCTACATGAATGGCGCGCGGAGGTGCTACGCCGGGGGGAAACTCCGCTGCCGCGACAAATTGTCGCGCAGCGGACAGACTTCCGGCGTGATCTCATGGCGACATGGAGAGAGCGACTGTCGCAACCCCGTGCAGGGCACGCCACAATAGTGGCGGTAAGTCCCCTCTTTGAGGAGTGGCTTGAGAGACGCCACGGCGTCCTCACCTTCCGCCTGACGCAGGTCCTCACCGGACACGGTGTTTTCGGGAGGTTCCTGCACCGAATCGGGCGGGAGGAAACGCCCGGGTGTTTCCATTGCGAGGATCGACCGGAGGACACGGTGGAGCACACGGTGGAGGTGTGCCCCGCGTGGGCGGAGCACCGCCGTGTCCTCGAAGCGGCGATTGGCGGCGGCGACCTCTCGCGTCCGGCCCTGGTGCAAGCCATGGTCCGGAGCGAGACGGAATGGGACGCCGTCACCTCCTTCTGCGAAGCAGTAATGCTAGAGAAGGAGGTGGCGGAACGTGAGAGGGAGAGAACCTCACAGCGTCCCGGCCGCCGCGGGAGACGCCCCGGGCGTCGGGGGCCACCACGTGGCCCCCGGCCACCGTAGGCGCGGGCCTGTGGACGGTGGGCTATGGGCTAGCTCGCCGTCCGTCCGTCTCATGACGACAGGCCGTGTCGACGGCGCGTCCGTGTTCCACGCGCGCCTCAAAGAGAGTCAGCAAAAAGGAAGGGGTCCGAAAGGACCGATGCCTGCCGGGGTTGCGGGACTATTCGAAAGAGATACGGGCGATGAAGGAACATGGATGGGTTTTAGTCAGTAAAAGTCTGACACTCCCTCCTGCTCCGCCCAGAGCGGGAGAAGTCATTTGATGATTTCCCATCCGAAAAAAAAAAAAAAAAAAAAAAAAAAAAAGGTAGATGTAAGACTGAATGACGTCACGATTCCCAGTTGTTGATATTTCGGGCGAGTTGTTGTTAGCTTGATCAACAATCATGATCTTCGTCTTGCTGCGGTTTATCTTCAGACCAAAATCAAGGCTAACTTGCTCCATTTTACCCAGCAGGGATTCCAGATTGTCAATACTAGTGACAAATAAGGTGGTGTCGTCTGCATAACGCAAATTGGAAGCTTTATGACCTCCAATGGTGATTCCGTCCGACCAATTTTCGAGTGTTATTTTCATAATGAGTTCCATATTAATCTGCAGTGGCGACAAGATGCAGCCCTGACGGACTCCGGCACTTGGATGAAAGTGATTCGACAACTCGTCGTCTGTTCTCACCGAAGCTGTTCCCTCTTCATAAAGTCTCATAAGGAGATGAACAAGATGTTTGTGTGTTCCCATAGTCAGAACAGTCTCCCAAAGTTCTGGCCATCGTACTAAGTCAAATGCATTCCACAAAGCAAATATAAGTCGGTTTTTTGAACTCCCTGGCCTTTTCAATAATCTGGCGCACATTTAAAATCTGCTCACGAGTACCCTTCCCTTTCATGAAGCCAGCTTGTTCGGGAGCAATTTCCTTAGACAAGTAACAACCTAAACCTCTCATTCAGATTATGCAGTAGAATTATACTTGCGTGTGAAATTAAGGCAATTAATCGGTAGTTACTGCATATTTTAGTGGATCCCTTTTTATGTAGTGGGACAAAGACAGTATGTGTCCATTCTCGGGGCCAAGTTTTTGTTTCCCAAACTTTGTTACATAGGGTATGAAAAATATTGATACCATACTTCCCTGATGCTTTGATGGTTTCAATCGGTATGGCATCCCTTAATGTGGCTTTTCCGCTTTTTTGTCGTCTGATAGCGGCTCGCACTTCGTCCTTCAATATATATGGCTCTTTCTCTTCGTCTTTGGGCTCTGTCGGGAGGTAGTTGTGTGCTTGAGGATCTTCGAATAGTGACTGACCGTAGTCCTTCCATATTGCAAAGCTAATCTGAATTTTCTATAGCCCATGTTTTAGAAGAAAGGGTTCTGGTGATAGATCTTATTTTTTGGTGCAGATCACATGATCGTTTCATGATCGTTTCATGCTTATCAGCGTGAACTTCAACCTCTGCACACAAATTAGGTAGATGGTTATTGCGATCTCGCCTACATGCTTCTTGTATACGAGCAGATATTTTATTCAAGTTCCTAACATCTGCTCCCCGAGCTTTCATGCCCCTTCTTTCTTCCACAAGGGCAAGAGTTCTACTAGTCATTCAGTGTTGACGCTTGCGAACTGGTGCAGAGGGCTTCGACTCTATCACGAAAGTTTCGATCAGCTCCTTAGCCTGACCCCACAGTTGATCTGGGGATGCTGATTACTCAATCAATTGCTGCGATTATGCAAAAATGGCATCAATGGACTAACTTAGACACTCGTCTAAGTTAGTCCATTGATGCCATTTTTGCATAATCGCAGCCACAAATTTTGGTTTGTCCGTAGGCTGGATTATTTTTTGCTTTTCAATCTTCCTAGCAGCTCTGAGCTTGAGTTGAACTTTTGCTATTAGAAGTTGGTGATCCGATCCACAACCAGCTCCGGGAAGAGTGTGAACATTTCTTTTGAATGTTTTCCACCTCGAACTAATCATAATGTAGTCGATTTTTTTTCGAAAGTTGCCGTCTGGTGAAGTCCACGTAGGTATACAGTCTTCTTGAAAATACTACTTGTAATTACTTGTAATACGTATAGACTGATGAAAACAATACAATTCTATTGAAGAAACTCGGTGAATTAGTAGCATCAATCACTTTGATAGCAGCTCATGCGTGTCGACGATAAATGAATGCTTAGTACAAGTATCTCCAATCGTTTTATACTAACGCATTGTATCAAGAAGAAATTGTGCAGTGAACGGTGTCAAATGACATTTTGGAGGGCAGCCTGGGCTATGGCAAAACTTAGCATGACGCGACGCAGAATTCGGGATTATTTTCGAATGGAAAATTCAACGGTAGCATTTTGACTTACATGTTACCACAGTCAGAATACTACCCAATATATTCTTAAAATTAAGTAAATATTGCTAGCGAAATGAGTATTAACAATTTTAAGAGCTTTTGAATGTATACTCCGCTTATACTTCATGTTTAATTAGCGCGTTTGCTAGGTCCACAGGTAATAAAAGATTAATTTCTATGCTTAATTATTGTAAAGAGGTAAAGGTTGGATATAGGGAGCAATCTTTGGCTGTACTATTAGGTACACCTCTGCTTACTACTACTACTACTACTTTGCTGCCCCTCGGGGACTACAGGCGTGTTACAATTCGTTCGTACGTTCTAAATTCGACTGAAACACTACACTGTTACCAAAATATTGCTAGATATTCGTGCTACAGTACCCGTATACGGGAGAGAATGTATAGGCAAACCGGATGGGGGTAAATAGCGACCGGTAGTGGTCTTATCCGGTCGCCTGAAGCGCACCGGATAACACGGCCGTACTCGCTCACCGTGACCGTGTAAATAGACACTGGGGTGCCGGATACGAGCCGTATAATGTCAACATTTATTTAATTGAGCCAGTAAGCTACGGAAGGGTAGGTAGTGTGTGTGTGTGCTGTTTACTCACTGACTTGTGACACACTTAATCATACACTATGTCACAGCATTATGCTGAAACTGAAAGATGGCCTTTCAGCGTGGTTCTGACGCATCTTTTCCCCTAATAATTTATTTTTGTGTGTGTTTATTTGAGTTTACAATAAATGAGTTTTCTTTCATTGCTGCACCTAGAAAACGCCATTGAAATGAGACCCTCAAAACCTGATCGAATAACAATGTTACTTTTATACAATAAGTAAGGACCTATCCTATATTGATTAAAACTCCAAATAGAGAATCCTATATGAAGTATCCTTAATTACGAATCAACAAAAACTCATTAATAAAGTTAACCATGGAACATAAATTGAGCAATACGCCCGGACCGAGTGTCCCTACTCAACGCTGCTCATATGTCAACAGCCGTCAAGGGTTGAAAGCCGAGCTCTCAATTAAAACATACACAAAAGAATCAGGCACTTCAGTACAGTAGGTAACGCATAAATAGCATTTTTAATGAAGCTGGCACACGAAATGTGGTCCTACATATCAGTATACTCGTATATGCAGCTGCATGCATGTTCCACATATGATCTGATCAAAACTATGTTTAGAATTAGACACTGTTGTGTTGCCTCTTTCGGTGTTTCATCTCAGAGTAGGAAACACTACCAAACATTCGTCATCATCATTTCAGCCGAAAGACGTCCACTGCTGAACATAGGCCTTCCCCCAAGTGTCACCACACTGACCCACCACAGTGCGTCTAGCATCCAGCAACACAAAAGAATCAGGCACTCAGTGTACTAATCCTTGTATCGAATTTTAATTGTATTATTTTGTTTTTGAATTGTAAACGTTAAAATCCGTGTTGTGTTAGTTTGTAATGAATTTTCGTCACAATGTAAACATTGTTTATGAAATAAAAGAATGAATATCCAATGGATGTTATTTCTACATGAACGAAAATCAACGTTATATCAATACTACTCAGAAAGGGATTAGCACGTAAAATTGTAGCAGAAACTGAACTTTATTAATGGCAGCTCACCATCTGCCTCATCTGCCTAGCCTTTTTCCAACTAGGTTGATATGGAAATTAAAAGGATAGATAGAACCATAGGCCATACGACTGTACCTATTGATTAACAGAACTTCAAATTCTTAATTTATTTTTCTCCGTTTTTGAAATGTAATTTATGAAACTAAAAGAAAGATTTCAAACTAGTTATTTCAGCTTTTATTATTTATAGCTTACTGGAGCGTTAAATAAAAAGATTTAAAAATGCGAAAAAAAAAAAAAATATGCTAAGAACTCAAAGTTGTTTTCTTTGGTACTTAACCTTTTTAGTACTTGAGTTCATCGTTCAGAACCCCGATACAGAAATTTTTCTTTGGTAATAAAAAATAAAAAATGCTATTTCCTGCAAAAGTGCAAACTGCCTACCCGGACCTACACAGTCAAAATGTAGGTATGGAACTAAACGTTAGCATCAACAATAACAAACAACAGAAAAAACACACAACAGTAACAATGTACTCAATACGTGCTAACCATTGTGCGTCGGTGTGCCTTCAACCCTTTATATTGTATGGCCGCCCTCTTGTCTAGACCTTTTATTCTACAATACCTATTTGCATGGCTTTTGTGATATGAATTGAAATACAATTCAAGAAAATTTAAAAACATTATTGTGGATATCTCTTGAAACAATTATTTTATTCAAAGAAATACATTCCATTTTCTGGTTACAAAACAAAGCAATGCAACGCAATCAAAGGTTTAGAGTTACGCGATGAAAACAGACGTATAGAAGCTACTGCTTGCCTTCATAAATAAAAAATAGAAACATAGAAGTTAAACCATTGTTCGTAATAATAAGTCCAACTAAGAAGCTGGGCATCTTGAATAAGGTGAGGCGATACTTCACATCTGGACAGCTTTTAAGTTTGTACAAAGCACAAGTCCGTTCCTGTCATTTGTGGGATGGCTTGGCAAAATACCAGCTTGCTACACTTGACTCGGTGGAACGCAGAGCCAAAAGGTTTATAGGCGACGACACGTTGGTAGCTTCGCTTCACAGCCTAGCTCATCGGCGTAATGTTGCCTGCCTGATGTCGGTCTTCTACAGACTGTACTTCGGAGAGTGTGCGCATGAGCTCCACGACCTGATCTCACCATCACCCTTTTACCACCGGACTAGCAGACGTATTGTGGCGTACCATCCGCACTTGGTTGATATCCCGACGTGTCGTACTAAGCACTTCTCCTCCACTTTTATTATGCGCACAGCTAAAGTGTGGAACTCTATGCGTGCGTCTGTGTTCCCACCCACATTTAAGCCGCCTGCCTTCAAAGCACGAGTGAACAGACATCTTCTGGGCACGCATCATAGACCTCATCCATCGCTTTCCATCAGGCGTGATCGAGGTCAAGAGCAGGCCCATATTGTAATAAAAATAAAAAAAACACCAACGTGTAGGCGTCGTATCTTGGTACCAATAGTCAAATAGTCACTAGCCAATTTACTCGAAGCATAAAAAAACTTACTTTAGCACAAAACACAAATACAAACTGATTATGTTATGCTTATGCATAACATAATCAGTTTGTAATGTTCCCACTGCTGGGACACAGGCCTCCTTTCGAATGGTAAATTCGTATTTAAACGTAGAACTTAAGATGACATCACGCATTAAATTAAGGTGGAAACGACAGGGCAGCCTGCGAAATCATAATTTTCTAACGTTTTTTTTGCAATTTGCAGGTCAGTGTCGGATTGTATGTTGATTAAAATATGATTTGCGGCCGTAACAAATACAGCTTTACAGAGTTACAATCATTAAATTCATCTACACAACCCTCTAAGTTCACTTAATCCCATCGAATGCCATTTTCATGAAATGGTCATCAAATGAGATTTCGCGGGGTACCCCTTTAAGCAAAGATTATTATCAAATCCCCGCGTTCTTTTACTTTTTAAACAGGCAAAGAAATTCCTGGCATGTGGCGCAAAGGTATTTCTTTACTCCGCCACCCACCGCAGGGACTTCCTCCGATAGCCAACTAATGAAATCAATCTACGACCGACGATACAACGTGATTGCTTTTTATACGCATTTTCCCCGCATCGAGCCACGTTCAGAAATTCCCTGGGTATTTCGTCGCTACTCGTGTGTAATTTGTGATCTACGGTTATTGCTGTACACTGGATTTTTTCTTTGATGTTTGTGCGTCGAGCGGTTTTTTCCAGTATTTTTTGGTGCTTAAAGTTGATTACCAAATTAATCATTTTTTTCTATATGAATGAAAAAATACGTCATAGCTTTTAACGCGCGTCCAAAAATTAAAGGTCACTCTTATATTTTACAACTTATTGTTAAGTTATACCCGTTAATAATCTCTAAAAAGAGTAAAAAACGTATGAACGTGGACGAGGCGCAAGGAGTATGTAAGGAGCGTAGCTGGTGGCGTTCTGTGGTTTCTGCCTACCCCCATGAGAAAAGGGCGTGGGTTTATGTATGTATTTACTGTTACACTATTAACACAGTGTGGCGACAGATGAAGTAAGAAAGTGGGAATTTAAAACAGAGCTTTCTTTTTGTACTGAGATTACCCCCAAAACCTTTGCCAAATCCCGGGATTATGGTAAATACCGTCTATCGCGTCTATCGATCACCGAAGTAGTGCCACGGCGCGGCGACGGGTTTATGAATAATACGAAGATTTACATTTTCGCCGTCGTCCTTCGATTTTGTTGACCCAATCGTGTTAAAAGACAGCTTCGAATAATTTCCAATAAAAATTATAATCTTTTTACTGCCCATCACGTTCTTATCAGATGAAATTATTCCAAAATCCAATTTAATATAATAAAGCTTGGTAGAGGTATTCGTAATTTATTATTTTGCTGGTCGGCTATTTCGCAAGTCTATAATAAACTAAGAAGATTTTTTTTAACTGTTAAAGACGAGTTTAAAGGATTGTGAGCTAATGCACGGGTGAGCAGCGGTGGCAGCCCCGACTTATGAACGTAGGTTCGAACCCAGGCAGGCACAATACTTTGTGTAATTTATTTAACCTCTCAAAACGGTGAAGGAAAACATCGTGAGGATACCGGCATGTCCTATAACCAAAAATTCGAAGACATGTGACATCTACCAATCCGCACTGAGCCCGCGTGGTGGATCATAGATTCATAGCCCATTCCCATCTCATAGAGAGGAAGCCTGTGTCCCAGCAGTGGGAACATTGAAGGTTGATTATGCTGAACTAATGCACGATAATAAGGCCTTCAACCATTACACGTTAGTGTTGACTTGTTGCAGTATGTTTCGTCATTTGATTTACAATTTTAGATGGTAGCCATGACACTTCTTATTTTACAGACTTACTCCTGAGTGTCACAATTTCCTACAGATTTGTGGAAAAGATGATTATTCTTCGTGAAGGATAAGCTTAAGTAAAACATTGTAACGTCCTAGCGTCGACCGAATTAAGGGTAGAGCTCGGGCAGAATTACGAGCAAGATTAGGACAAGATCTGGGTTTGTGTCTGCCCTTGAAAATAAAAGTAAACAATGAAGATTTCTGAGTTGCTAGATTGCTGACGTGGGGTCCCGGGTTTGTATAAGAAAACTAACTGACCAGCTCCGCCTGGTAACGGATTTTCTTTCAAACAAACCCCTTTTCGCTCGCTTAAGACTTGAATTTTCCGTAATCCCTTCTGAGTGAATGGGAGCAGTGGTGGCCCACTGGTGGCGGCCCTAGCTTACGCACAGTAAGTCGTGAATTCAAATTCAGGCAGGCGCATTACTTTGTGTAATTTATTTCATCACCACTGCTCTCAACACGGTAAAGAAAAACATCGTGAGGAAACCGGCATATCCTAGAACCAAAAATTCAAAGACATGTAACATCTACCAACCCGCACTGGGTCCGCGTGGTGGATTAAAGCCCATTCCCTCTCATTAAGAGGAGGCCCTATCCCAGCAGTGGGAACATTATAGGCTGATTATGTCTTCTAAGCGAATGCTTACGTCTGTATACCAAATTTTAGTACGATCCGTCCTGCTGTTTGAGCTGTGGGTTGATGTCAGTCAGGACAAACGATTAAAAGAATCGGTAGGTTTTCAGTGGCTACCCGAAGTCCAAATCGGTAATATGGCCGTTATCATACAGTAGTAAGTCAGTAATAACCCAGCTATACCCCTTCGGGAAATACATGTTAAGTAATGTAATAACAAAACAATTATAGTGTTGTTTGACGCATTAGTGGCGTAGATAAGCGAGTCGCCTGTAATTCCTGAAGGAAGGCAGGCGCCCACGTCCGTTGATTTGATCCCACGAGATAAGGGCCGGTGGCCTTATCGGCATTTATTGGGCGCAATTAGCTACCCAACGAAATATCGTAATTACAGTTTTCTTCTAAGTGAATATTGATTGTTAGACTGTGTATACTCTGGACTTCTTCTAAGTGAATATTGATTGTTAGACTGTGTAAACTCTGGACTAGGACCTTTTTGTAGCATTTAATGGCAATAAACCCGGAAAAATCGTTGCGAAGCACTGTCCCTGCATAGGTATACCATGTCAGACTTCAGACCAGAAACACTTACAAGGGCTAGGGAGTGACTCCGCTACTGAATATCCTGGACAGCCACGACTGAAAATTAGAAAATAAGTTGAGCCAACATTTATTTGAAAATAAATTAGTCGTTCCCTAAAATGTAAATCATGTAAATCATATTACTGTACCATAACGTGGTTACCGCCGGTCGTGAAGCCCTTGAAAAGTGTAAATAATTGGGATTTATGCTTTATTCCCGATTTAAACGGTCCCCTTTGTGCCAAACACTAGGATTTGAGCTTTGTGGGGCACAAAGCGTTCTGTTTTAGTGTGGCGCCTTTGTCGGTAACATTCGTTTTGAATACGATGTTGCTGTGACTATAGTCACAGAAATATAGTATTGACATTCAGTATGTCTTTCCCTAACTATGTTTCGGTCGGCTTTCCGGCTAAAGAGATGCAGCTGAATACCAGTATTTTAAACGAAGCGACTGCCTTTCCGACCTCCACAATCCAGTGGCCGGGTAGTACGATATCCCTTGAGTATTAACATGCGTACAGTATTTTAAACTAGGAACAAATTATCGGAATTGGCTCACACACATGCAAAACGTTTACACGAATTCTAAACAAGCTTCAAGCAATAGGTTACTTGTGTTTTGTGTGTGTTATAGTTCAACATCAGAAAAAGTTTAATTGACAACACTGTCGCGAGCGCCGTTTGATGTCACAAAAAAAGACTTATATACTGTTGTACTATTGACGGACTGCCAAGTTGTAGGTCTCGAGTTCGAACCCAAGGCTTCGTGTGTCTACCTCTGATTTTTCGGATTCGTGTGCGTATTGTATAATTATCACATGCTTTGGTGAAGGAAAACAACGTGAGAAAACCAGCATGCCTGAGAGATATTTCTTGACGGCATCTAAAGCCAAGTCAGAGGCCCATGGGCGGCATAAATACTCTGACACCAGGTTAGGCACTAACCTCAAGGTAAAGAAAGAAGAAGACTACCAGTTTTCACACCTATGTATATATGAAGCGTTCGTATACACATATTCTTTGTGTAAAAGGATCCCAGCGGATTATTTACGCCATGCAAAATAAAAAGATTGTGTGTGCGTTGTACGTCTCCAATTTTGTGCTCTACGCGTGTGATATAAAATGTAAGTGAATATCCTAAGGACGACGATATTGTGTCCTTGTTCACACATATTCAACGTAGTTATTTATTTTCTTACTGAATTGTTTTTATCTGTGATGTGTTTTTTATTTGATGCCGCTGTTATGGACCTATCTATCCCTGGGCATAGTCTTGAAGCTACCTCTAGCTTCATTTGTGACACTTAAATAAATTATCGGGTCGTAGTAGGGGCAGGTATTTGCATATGGGGCAAAGGCTGTATGGTTTCTTTTTCGTTTCTCCTTTTGCAGGTCTGCTGGCAGAATTTTTTAAGAAATAAGCAGTAACTATGTACTCAAATATTATCATGTTATTGCCTGTGTATATCCTGTGTTGTCTACTGTGTGTACAAAAATTGAAAAATATATAAATATAAGGCATAAGTTTATGCATGTATGTATGTAACTAAATAAACTTGAGATCGTGAGCGTCAAACTTAAATATTGCCGTAACCATCACTTAAAGTATTTATTATTAGTTATTGTATTGTATTTATAGTATTGTTATATGTTTTTCTTTGTATTTATGAGTAGGTATGTATGTATTGTATATTATATCTTAAATAGATATCTGTTTTTTGTATTCCATTTTCTTTTCTTTTTATTATTACACTATGTCTACATCTCTTTTTTAGAATCTCCTTTCGCAGGTATGCTGGAAGAGATTTCTTTAGAAATAAGCATTACCTTTGTACTATTTTCTGTTAAATAAAATAACATTAAAACTCATCCAGCCTGTAATCCTTGAAGGGTTAGGCAGAGATGTATCTACACACGCACATTTCGCGATCAGCTAAACAGCATTTAGTAAAAATTCCAGTCATTTTACAGTTTATTTAAAGCTTGCTATTACGTTCGTTAACCTGAACTTTGAAGAATGATTCCCATGTAAGAAAGACAGAAAGAAAAAGTATTGACTTGTCTCGCATAGGAAAAACAAATTGATTAAAAATAACAATAAAACTAAATTATTGGTTTAGCAGTAAACACAAGAAAATAAATAGACATGCTAAATAGTAGCAAAACTCATGTTAGCCAACTCAAAAGGGAGAAATGGCGGTAGGTCATGTCACACTGAATGTCAAAATCAAAGCATTTATTTTCAAGTATAAGTAGGCCAGTTACAGGCACTTGTCACAAGCCATACAAACTGTGAAAGTACTTAGTTGGCGTTCCTTAGCGAAGATGTACATGGTGAAGAACGGGTGTACACATGTTAACACAAGAGCACCGTGTGTACGCACTGAAGTGCTATGAATCTTTCGACTCGTCATTTAAATAAATATATAGAAAGAAATATGGCGACGTCGAACAAATCCTTGTACAACTTTAAGCATCTATAATATTCCATGACAACAGACACGGTAACAACTGGCGTCTATCGTAACCCTTTCATTTTTCCGACTCTCGCCTCATTTCTCCCGCGCCTCGCTCGTGACGAGGCACTTATTCTGTGCCTCCCACGTATATAGCCCCTTAATGTCGAGCTATCACGGTATTTAGATAATGTGAGCACGCTTTGAATATGCAATATCATTGAGGAAACCTTGACGGCGGAAGGTGAAAACGGTTGGTTCTGCCAAAACGATCCAACACACAAAATCTCAATAATTAAGTTTATTACCTGAAAGTAATCCAATATACTAAATGTGGTATGTTACTACCCAGTTAAAACAATTCTGATCACATGTAAAACTTGCGCTCACATTTAAATTGAATTATCTACGTTAACAAGTATAAAACATTACAATTCAAAAATTATTGCAAGTTTAAAGTGGAAGTGGAGTGGACTTATTGATACACATATGGCACAACGACAATATACTCGTAGTAGGTATTCCAAACTACCCTACTAACTGAAACATTAATTTTGTACCATTGCTATATAAAGTGGTAGAGCCGTGGCTTGTACTTATTCTCTTACTCGTAGACTTAAGCCAGCATTATAAATCATCGCTCGTGCGTTCAAGAAATAGCTTTTCAGAAGGTTAGGCACACTTCAGTCTCAGGGTTCTTTTTCGGCCAAGATTAACGGAGAGCATTAACTACATACATACAAACTCACACTTTTTTTTCACCTGCTACGATCCCTAAAAACTCCGTTTGTCTCGGCCACGTCCATACATGTTATCAGTCACGCACGCTGATTACGAGGACTGCGCACCTGACCTTCCTGAAGGACCTCACCAATATGGTCAGTGTATGTTCTTCTGGGGCGTCCCCTCCTGGCGTTTACCCTCACGTGCCTGACATCTTCAGCACTTACCTACTATGTAAACATACTTATGATAATAGGATAGCTTAGGATAAAAGATCAAGACTACGAGGCAACTGAAAGTCTACTTGCCTGGATCTCCTAAACCAATGCTACCTATCGCATCACAAAGAAGGAAGCTGCCCCCACTAATTCCACTCACTCAACACACCTCACACACCCTCACACCACACCCCATCACACTACGCCACATCACATCACATCACACCACACACCTCTCTTCCTTACACATACATACACACACAACACTTGCACATGACATGACTCCCCACACAAATACACTTCACACATACTATTCACACATATTATTGCTTACTTATATTTTAATACTAAATATATTTCTATAGATATGTCTTTTACCTTTCAGTCATATAATTATTGTTTGTTCTACGAGGTTATGCTAGTACGCTCATAAATTGCTCGTCCACTATTTATGCGAAGACACTGCCTCCTAAGATACAGGATCTTTCTAGTTTAGGAGTCAGGGCTCAAATTTTGTATTGACTGTACTGTTACTCATCTCTCGCACACAACTTCTGTTTGCTAATTTTTCTGTACCCTTGTGACTGTTGTGTACTTTAATATGTGTCAAACTTGTATTATCCTAATAAAGACTTATTATTGTTATTATTATAATCTGAACTGGTTCGCAGTTTTCCATTAACAAAATTACAAAACGTGAATGCGGTTTGACTACATAAACCAATTGTAGGTACCCATCGACACACATTTCACATCACTATATTATATGTTATCCAGATTCCCTACAAACTTACAAAGTTCAAGAGCAATTACATAAAACCTCAAAAGCGCGATAAGAAGTCGTTCCGACGAAGTTACTCCTGATCCAGGCTTGCAATGTCGTACAATCAACCGCACTTCAGGTAACACTTGAATTGCAAATTCGGTCCTTATTGCTACGGCATAGAAATGCTATCAAGGTCAAACTGGTAGCTTTGCCGTGCGGTTAACGGTACGTTTTGGTAAGAGCTGCGCTATAACATCGGAAAGCGGCAGATTAGATGGCGCAGATCGGCAATCGTCGGAGATTGGACCGAGTGATACCCGAACAGAGTCGGAACCGCGCGGAAGGTGAACGTTTTACTCTTGTTTATGGCATGCGACCCGTGCGATGCGAGACGCGATAGATGCCAGTCGTCATTCTTTGAGCCCATCATAATAAGGGCCTGCGAAGAGACAAGGGACTTTTTTGACGACGCCGGAAAGAAATGACCGTTCCAGTTCATTGGTTGTTGTGTTGTTATTTCATCTATTGGTTTACATCCATTGGTTGTTGCAAATAGTTCGCGGACGAATTGTCCCTCGTTTGCGCAGACCTTAAGAATAAACGAATTCTACTGGCTATTACTTGACGGAAAAATATTTGAAATACAATCATTTATTTTTATGCAAAGAAGTAGGCTTTTATCTACAATCGCTGTTTTTTTTAACTAGATAAATCAACGTAAAAGCAACTTTACAAGAGAGAAAGATCTCTGTTTCTCTGAAGAAATGGTTAAGTTACATACACATTACACAACAAGAGCCCTAGCACGCGGCGTATTTTAAACGCTTCAAGAACGCGTGTTTTCTGCGCCGTAGATGCCGATTTTTGCGTTTTGATAGATTCAAACGCGCGTAAAACGCGATACAAACGCACGGGTGAAGCGCGTTTGAAACTCGTTTGAAGCGCGTACAAAGGGTCAAAGCCAGCGTAAGCAGTGTTGTCTCAACCTACGCCATTGTACAACTGACGAGGAGTCTCTGACCAAAACGCGGAAGCTACGAGTGACTACATCGCGTCTGTATCGCTGTATCTGCGCGTATACGCGCAGTAGACGCGCGTTTCACGATCGCCCCGTGTGGTTAGGTTACAAGGTTGCGTTCAAATCTCGATTTAAGCGCGTATACGCGCAGTAGACGCGCGTTTCACGATCGCCCCGTGTGGTTAGGTTACAAGGTTGCGTTCAAATCTCGATTTAAGCGCGTATACGTGCGTCATCTGCCCGTTTAAAATACACCGTGTGCTTAGGCACTAAGACACCCGAATCTTCCATCCGAAGCACACAGTAAGTAATCAGCTTTCCAACTTACTTACCGAATTCCGCCTGTAACACCGCAGAGCCGCAAAGTTGCCAGCCGACCCGGCGCGGTCGTGGAGTGTAAACCGCAAGTACTTCGGTGAGGCACCTGTCCCGTCGCCGTCGAGAAAACGACTAGCTATCGGCGATTTTCGCGCTTAAGAAACGTAGCAAAGACTGTCGGTCCCGAGTCAGTAAAAGCGACGCATCTATAAACATAAAGTTCCGATGTGTGTGTCTGTGTGTTCGTGATGTAGATGGATGAGAGGGAGAGGAAGACCAAAGAGAAGATAGGTAGATTGTGTTATAGAAAAACAAGTAGATGATTCCGTGACGGTTGACAGGATAGAATGGAACGAGCCCAAGTAACATTATAGGACAAGGACATGACAATGATGATGTTGATGTGTGTGTTCGTAAATCTCCTTCTAAACTGCTTGATCGATTTTTGATGATTGGGACACCTGAATGGCAGCTAGTACACCATAGCTAGTTAAACCCGACAAGTGGAGCTATTGTCCAGATATGTTACAGGACAAATTCACCTTGTCTGCTAGTGTTAACATTTGATCGCTGACTGATCAGTAAGCACACCACGGCACAGGCGAGAACTCAGTCAAACAAACGTCCCGTTTTCAGGTGCTACTTCTAGCCGCTTTACTCGCCTATCGCGGACTGTGCGACGGGTGACTGAGACTCACTGCCATCAAATACATTTTGATACCTGCCATAACTTTACCGGAATGATACTGATATTGCCGCCACGGGTAATGAACGCTGGATATTTTGAAAATTGAGGTTTTATGGTGTTTTGGTTCAAATAGCAGTAGCTTATTAGGAAGGAGTGGTCTGAAGAAATACTACCAACGTCGTTATTTCTACCGTCAAGCAGAGTTATGTGATTCAGTTCGTGTCAATGTTATTACTAGCACATGAGACATTCCGGGATCGTCTTTCGTTTCGGCAACGCACCTGCAATGCCGTCGGTGACTAGATACTCGTACCATCAAATAAGCGAACTAGTTGTTTTCCACCCAAAAATGTTTAAGAAAAGTAACCTTTTAACACCCGTATACCAATAACCGACTCAAGTCCATTTTTTCATGCTACATACTTACGTACTCGAGTAACGTGCCACGAGCCAATGCGATGGGATGGTACTTACATGAAGGAAACAAGTCGAATAACATGAGGTCGTGAACGAGGCGTAATGAATAAAGTGTACGAAGATAGATCGTGCTAACTGATTGATGGTGGTAAAAATCGTCGCCGCGGAGAGATTGAAATTGAATCAAATGTTTTTTGCACCCCCTCTATGCGCATACCTATAAGAGTGGGAAAAAAAAGGAGAGATTGATTGATTGACAAGGCGTAGCCTAAATTAAAGAGCTTTTAGGAGTACCTCACAAGTGACGAACCTTGAATACTGTCTCTCTGTGATCAAGCAACTACCACTACCGCCGAACAAATGCATATCGAAGAAGGGTTCGAAGGGAAGTAGTGTTTTTCGAAGGTGTGTGTTGTCGAAGTATGTTCTGTTGGACTATACTTGTCGAATATATGTTCTGTCGAAGCAATGAGTAGTCGAACTATTGTTTTTTTTTTTAATTTGGGACCGTGCGGAAATAATTAACTGTCGAAGTTCAGGATGATACTCAACAAACGAGTGATGCAACAATCAGTATCAAATTAATCAGCAAATCCTATAACCTTTCTTGTGTCGACTTGAGATAAGTAGGAAGTATATCAAGCCGATAACATCTGGCACGGAGGTAGTAGGTAGTCACGGGCACCCTAACCTAAATCCAAAAGCGATTAACTCGAGCTAAAACAATTGCAACTTAATATACATCAGGGGAAAATCACTTTTAGATTGCTAAGTATATTGATGCTCGTACCTCTTTCTTGTCATTTTTTATGTTAAAATCTTTCCCCTTAATAAGAAACACCGAGATTTATGCTTAACTTCATTTCCGGAAAATATATGGGTGGGATGGTCGGGATTTATTTCGTTAGACTAGGACATCATATGGGCTGAAGATCGGTTTCGTGTCAATGAAAACACACAGGTACACTGCTTTTATTAATCTGACAAATTACTTGAAATTAAAATTTAACAGTTGTGTTAAATTTTAAATTGTGTTGATGTGTGCTGTTATTGAACACTGCGCACAATTATCGGGTACAGTTCCAGGACGTCTTAACTCCGCAGCTCAAAACATCACGACTCTGTAGAAGCTGTGTAGCTGTGTAGCTCTGTAGAAGATAGACTGGTAAGTCGCGTGAAGGTACCAATAGCGATACTAATTAATTTTATGTCCACGATAGCCCTGAGCACATGCAGTAAAAACTAACCAAAAAAATTTAGAAATCTAGCAACATTACAACTAAGAACACATAGTTATATTTTATCCTAGCTACGACGTTATTTCCAACCTTTTGTTGCCTTACCCTCGAAAATTAATTACAGGGACGTGATTGGGTAACAAAAGGAAACACTAGCTATCATAGGGGTTCGAAATAGCCCACGTTCCAACATAAGCTATACATTAGCGGGCAATATAAGCTACATATTGGTGGAGCATCTTTATTGTCAGAGTTAAGACTTTCCTTATGATTTATACCACGAACCTTGAAGTCATTTCTTTGTACGTAGTTAGTGTGTGTTCGAAAAAAGATGGATGCCTGTGGGGCAGCAGACGTACCTAATACATATTTTCAAGACGAAAATTTAGATTGATTTTTGAAAATAGCGGAGTGGAGTGGTATACTAATGGGTACGTTGAGATGTTTATTTGCATATTTATAAAGTATCTAGGTACCGTACTAAATAAAAATGCAGGTCTTATTAGCAGTTTTTTTTTATCGTGAACAAATTATTGTTATTGATCAAAATGTCACTTACAAACTTCTAAAGAAAACGTGAATACCTGTGAGACCAAAAAGCTATCATCTGCCAACAAAATAAAATAAAATTAAATCTGAGGACATGCCCAAAAAGTTAGTACCTAAAAAACATAACGTAATAAAAAACAACGTTTATCGATAAAAGAGATTCTTAAAAACTTTGTCTTTCCACAATGAATATAAACAGTAATATCAAGTACTTCAAGTTAATACAACAAGATAAAACTTTTAATTACACGAAGAAAAATACTGCCCATTAAAACTCAAGTGGTCTGAGTAAAATCTCCTTGTATACCTAGTTACCTACCCACTTCTTGAATGGAAGAATAAATATTAATAGAGTAAATATTTTAGTTCTAGTCTGAATATATAATGGTAGGCACTTAAGTTAAAGATGAAAGGATATTTTTCCAGGTAAAAATCGTAATTACTTTTGAAGAAAAAACGTGAATTGGATTTTGTTAGTCAAAATAAATCTACAAAATTACTAATAGACCATTACTTTACTTACAAACATTATTTTCGTGGAAATTCACAGTACTTAGTTTGTAAGCCTGCTTTGAACTCTTCCGAGTTTGAGCGATTGACCTACCTGGTTTTTTGACTAAATTTACTACACATTGCTTTAATTCTATTCCAAACCTGTGAGGACGGCGAGGATCAACGACAAAAAAGTAGGATTTACCCAAATTACTCCCACTAATCTATTTTTTCATTACTTACCGAGTTTCCTCCTTGCCTCGGAAAACACGTTAAGCCGTGGGTCCTGGCTTTCATTTGTAGATCTTTGACAGTGGATACAGATAGTCAGTGGTCCGAAAGTCTGACAACCAGTCTTACCAAGGGGTATCGTATTACCCAGTATTAACTGGGTTCTAGAGGTTAGATTGGCTCGCTCCATATAAAATACTGGTATTCAGCTGTATCTGGTTCGACTAGAAGCCCACCCCAACACAGTTGGGAAAAGGCAAGCAGATGATGACTCCCACTACTCCATTTTAGGTAGGTCAAAAGACGCAATCGTTGTCTTGTAATAAGCCCAGAAGATTACGGAATGCACTGGACTTATTTAAAACAGATTGCTCTGCAATTTGCATTACATTGGAAAAGTGGAAAGGGGCAAGGGATGCCTTTATCCCTGCAACATAAAGGCTAATTAATCAGTTGCAAATTTAAATAATGGCTCTCAAAATTCACTGTTGAACCTCAACTTATTATGTCCAACGCACATATTATCCACAAACCAACTGACATGCTCCCGGCACAAAGGCCTAATAAAAGCCGCCATTGCAATATTTTGACAAGGAGTTTAATTAAAACGTCGCTCGTTTCCGGGCCGCACCGGTTACAGGCAGTTTCAATTGGTTCAAGCCAGTTCTAACCGGTATCGCTGTAGATTTTTGTTGGTGACGACAATATCTCTGCTGTAACTTTAATTAAACGGGGATGATTGGGAGGGGAGGTAAATAGTGTGGCAGAAGGGTGATTTATACATACATACGTAAAGGATGTAAATAGACCCTTAACGAAGCCGAAAGGCACTTGTTCTTCACGTCATTGCGATCATTTTTTTGTTCTAGACCATACTTGGGAACCTACTAGTTACGGAGATATTGGAGGTCAAAGTTCCAACTTTTTCCCAACTTTTTTTCAAATTAGTACTAGTTTTTAAGGTCATAACTTTACTTTAAATGCCTCTATAACCTATTTACTATCAAATGCGTCCACCAGCACAATGTTTTGAGTGCGTTACATCGAGTTTTACCGCAAAACGTAATTTTTTACCCCAAAAAAAAAAGTCGTTTCCCAGCAATAACTTTTGCGTAGAGTTACTTAGTTTGATGTACAGAATACTTGGTTGACGGCTTCGTGAAGGGTCCGTTTACACCCTGTATACTCACGCCTTCTATCATGGGGGAGGGAGAAACTACAGAACGGCACCTTGTACCACTCCTCCTTCACATTTTTACATAATCCTTTTGCCTCGGCCACGTTCATACATCTTGTCATACCGCACGCCGGTTGCGAGTTAGTACTCGCAACCGGCGTGCGGTACCTGCGCACCTGACCTTTGTATTGTATTGTATAACGGGCTGGTGTCCGCAACTCCACGTCAAAGCGCGTATTTTGCGTGCAGGACCTGACCTTTCTGAAGAACCTCACCAATAATGTCCTTTGGGTGTTTTATTTACGTATAAAAGACTAGTAAGCAACGTAAGTAAGATCTCAGTTTAAATAACTTATCTGAAGCGGTGATCTAGTTGATAAGTTTGCATAAGAACTCAAAGCACGAACGCTACTTAGCAGATATAAAACAACAATATCTTGATCTCCCAAACTTCACGCTCATCGCTTCTCTGTAGCGAGAGGGAGGACCCCCTCCCCCTGGAAGCCTGCAATTCTCACGTTCCAAGTCATATCGCGATCGTCGGCCTCTTTCCCCGAAAACTTGGTTATTTGAAGAGCCTCACAATCTTTGCACCGTAATCATTAATTTATGTCGTGGCTCCTTTTGACCTTAGTTTGTAGTAATTAATGGTGTGTATATCGAGACTTTAATCGGATTAAAAAAAACCGCATTTTTTGCTTAGTTAATGCAAGCTCCCCAGTAAAGGTTCAGTCTAGCTGTTCTGGACAAGTTGCGGACACCGGACATTAGCAGATACTTCAGTACAATATCTCAATGCCCGGTGTCCAGAGTCATGTCCGTAATTTATCCGAATCGTTTAGACCATTTTGCTCGAAAATGGTAATGAAAAAGGAATTAACAAGCTTAGTGGATCGGTAAAGATGACGGACACCGAACAGCCATCGAAATAAATAAATATCGCTAGACACTACACACAGCGCCATCTAGTGCCACACTAAGCAACGAGGCTTATGTCGTGGACACCAGATTGTTAATTTAAAAAAAAAAAACAAAACCAAAAAAAAAAAACTTTAACATTTCTTTTGAAAGCCGGTAAATAACTGTTTAGTACCTACTCTGTGTTTTTTTCTCCAAATCATTTGATCACAGAATTGTAGATTCAATATCTGAAGGCCAATTCATGTATTAAATATAGGTAATTAAAAAATATTTAAAAATATTTAAAATACTTTACAAAATAATTAGGAGGAGGTTATTTTTGACACACTAAATTACAAAAATTGCTACTCTGATACCTAAAGTGAAATATACTATAACAATACTGATATTATAAATGCCAAGGTTTGGATGGATGGATGAACGGCTGACCGGATCTGGTTTAAATTTGGCATCACACATAAAACTTCAAAATTTCCACGCGAACGAAGTCGCGGGCAACAGCTACTAGGTATATGTACAATATGGTGTGGTAACCAGGCAGTCTACTCTTACCTTGTCAAACGCGATTCAATTTCACCAGCGGATATACCTATTTCCTCATTAATTGCTTCAGCTCAATATCGTGCGACGGGATATCTAATCATTCTCTGTATGACTCATTTACGTCTACGTTCCGAAACATTAATATTTGGGGAAACCTGCAAATAATAAATGCTTACTAATGGTAGGTTTCTAAATTGAAGTTTAATACCCTATTCTATAAAAAAGTTACAGTGATTACTTGAATAAAAGTAATTACTTAAGATACGATTTTTATTCTGAGTTAGAACTGTCAAAAGTCAGAATTATTAGCTTTTCGTTAGAATTGTAAAACCATACTTCAATTTATAATCCCAATTTCGAGTGGTATTACATTATAGAAATCGCGTTAAATAAAGTATGACTAGTACCTACAATGTACACGATTCAATTCGGAAATTAATCAATAATCAGTACCTACTAGTATGTTGGCTTGTTTTCGAACTATATTTACAGTTTTGACAGTTTCACGTGGACAGTCACCAACACAAATATGTCTACAGCTATACATACCAAGATTCAAAAACGATTTTCTTATGGAATCGCTTTTAAATAATACCTAATCACATTTCACAATAGTAGACTGGGTTATTATATACCATCATCGTAAAATCATTCAAAACACTAAGAAAGAATTACCTTTAAAAATCTATATTGTGGTGTACAAACACCATTGAAAACGAGTTTCCTACTGACATGGAATGCCATAAGTAAACGAATCAATATTTTAGTATGTAAATTGTTGTTTAGATATAAACAATATTCTCAACAAGATCCATCACCATAAAATGTGGGGAAAACCAGTGAATATTTTTAATGAATTTATTCGCAGCAGCCATGATGGTTTTAATAAAAACGTTCGCGAGGTGTGGTTTCGTAATGTGGGTTTCAGTAATGAACTCGCGGCTCCAGTTACTATATTAAATTATGGCGCTGACAGCCATTATGGGATTAAAAAGTCTTTAAAATGTTATGTAAATGTCAGGCTTGCACCTACGTAACGATGGTTTCCTGGGAATTAACTTAATTTTATATTAAGTACCTACTGTTGCCCGTGGTCTGACTCGCATCCTAGGTGAACCGACTACTCGGAATAACAAATACTATCTGACAGGCTGTCAGACAGAATATATGAGCTAATATGTGGTCACAGATAATTATGAACATATTGTAGAGAACAGCAGAACAGTAAAAGTTGTTTATAATGATGATAACCCCTTATGAGATTTCGTGTATGAATAGATACATACTATGAGTAACAGAGTGGAAGCGACCAGTCGAGCTTTGCCTAATACTGGACATGCCATGTTTGTGGATGAAAACTGCACCTAAGTGCTATAAGACAAGACATCATTTATCTGTAAAACAAACTTTCTTGCCGTTCACGTACGTGTTTAGAGGGTGTTTACACCACATATCACTCTAAGGAGTTGATTAGAGGATGATACTTCATTTTAGTGCTAAATTTCTTTGGTAATTGCGCAGTCGGGCCTAAGAAGAAACAACTAAACTTCATTATGTTTTAAAAGAAGTTTAAAAACATAATTTATCGTTTTTTATGTACAAAACCTTTTTGCGGTCTTTCACGCTTTACACATAAAAGGATACTTTTCTTTAAAGATGTTAAATTTTTAGGCGAGCAGGACCGCAAGATAAAATTTAGTTCTTTATTAAAATTTTAAATGAGACGTTTTTAAAACATCGTTATTCTGCGTCTAGCTATTCAACAGTCTCGCCCGACTTAACAAGAATATTTAAGTTTCCTAAAAAAGTAAAGTATGTAGTCAGAGGGTTTGATTTAAGGGCTCAAATATATCCCTCAAATGGCTTAGCATGATCCTCCGTTACTCCTAAAATACTGCAGCATTAATTTTGAAATAAATATATGGTAAAGTTGAGGATTAATGCTAAGTCCTATGTGTGACGAAAACACGATTCCTTAAACTTTTCTCGATAGAAAAAAAAACAAAATTACTTCCAAATCGAACAATAAACCGCTGGTATTCAAAAAGTACTTGAAATTAGATCATGAAACTTTGCATACTAACTGAACTAACTATAAAGCAGGTCTTATGTGTTTTATTTTTAGTCCAATCAATAGATTTTTTGTAAATCGCAAAAAAACACTTATTTTGCACTATTCGGCCGCAGTGACTGACGTTGTAGTGCAAGCTGATTAGAACTTTATTCTAACAGTATTTCAAACGAAGTTTGAACCACCACAAATAGAGTTGTTAATTTTAGGGTTAGAAGGGCTTTAATACCATTTTCATGCCGTGCCTCGAAAAGCACGTTAAGCTACAGTCGTTACACGTACACAGTGACCCAAAAGTCTGACAATCAGTCTTACCGAAAGGGGTTTCGTATAACCCAGTGCTAACTGTCAGAAAGTCATCGAAAAGTATTGTACATTTTGTGAGCACTTCATATCTTTTTAAGTACGGTATGAAGGCTGCCTTCATGTCTGTGCTCTTAAGTGTTATATAT
Source organism: Xestia sexstrigata (assembly GCA_941918905.2). Lineage (NCBI taxonomy): Eukaryota > Metazoa > Arthropoda > Insecta > Lepidoptera > Noctuidae > Xestia > Xestia sexstrigata. The sequence goes on from OW799208.2 coordinate 21,295,809, forward strand.
TGTCCACAAAATAAAGCTAGTTTAAAAAGTTATTATTAAAAAACAGTTTTTAGCCTAAGCCATAAGTAAGTCCAATTTAAAAATTATTTAAATAGTGTATACATTAGTTACCAACCGCGAGTGCATGACACAGCCTGCCATTGGGAAAACACATTACATGAAAATGCAATCAAATGCACACCAATTTACAATTAAATTAACTTCTATGATAAGGATGATTGAATTATAAATTATACGCGCACGATTCAGTGTAGCTATATAATAGATAAATTAACTTAAAAGAAGATTTAGTGACAAAAATTTAAAAGAGTATCCTTAGATGGTTTGGTCATGTGGAGAGTACGAGTGAAAGGCGACTAACAAAAGGTATTCACTGACCTTACAGGTTCTTCAGTAAGGTCAGGCGCTTGGTACTCGCAACCGGTACGTGTATGATCAGATGTATGAACGTGGATGGACGATGCAATAGGAGTTTGTAAGGATCGTTGCAGGTTGTTCAAAAGTCGTTTCCCAGCAATAATTTTTGCACAGTGTTACTTAGTTTGATGTACAGAATGCTTGGTTGAAGGCTTCGTGAAGGATCCGTTTACACTCTGTATGTGTATGCCTATGTCGCAACGATAAAGTTAGAAAAGCAACAATGTGTTGTAACTGTCAGGTTACGTTCAAAACTCTTCTCCTGACCTACTAAAAAACTTTATATTATAAAACACTTACACCTACACACCTACAAGATTCAAGATCGCAAGTTCAAACTTAACCTATCGCTCCGCTATTGGCAGTTTCTCGACAAAACTCGTCAAAGATTAAGCCGTAGACGCGTCAATACATTAAGTCCGCGCCGTTTCTCCCCAAAAGCTTGAGCAACCGTCTGATTGGTCTCTAAGGGCGGCAGAATGTCATTATATCTAAACTTTCCCGGGGGAAACTTTGACGTGTTCAATCCGGGGGTACCTCCAAGGGTATGTGCTATGAAAATATATGTTACAGAAGGCTAAACCTTTATTTATGTAACATAGTTGGTATGGGAGTAAAACATGCTGTGACATTCTGGCTACTCATTGATCATTTGAACTAGTGATTGGTTACTTTTGAGTAGCTTTGTCGACGACGCTCGGGTCGTCCTCTATCGTTAAAGGAGGTAGTGATTAATCAATAATCACCATTCATCAATTACCACCATCATCCACCGCCCGACTTCACACACTGCTGGGTATGTCATACTTCATACTAATTCTACTATCCTGCTTAATATGATAAATGCGAAAGTTTGTGAGTATAAATGTATAGATGTTTGTTACTTTTTCACGCAATAACTACTGAACATATTTGGATGAAATTTTGCACACAGATATTTTATAGCCTGGATTAATGCATAGGATTATTTTTATCCCGGTAGTATGATGTGTGTGTGTCCCGTGGGACAATTATCGAACTTCATGCGGGCATAAGATGGTAGCCTCGATTTATTTGTGCTAACCTGGATGAACGGGCACAATGCCGTCTACCCATTTTACTACCGGACGACCAACGCTTCTCTTTCCAGTTCTCTGACGTAGTGTTACTCTGTAAAATACCCCAAAATAGTCGGGAAATTAAGACGACACCGATTTGTTTGTGTACCTTCTGTATATAAACCTTGTATACTCCCAAAGGGAGTCACGCCTGTTGGAATGTTCATTCCGTTGTCCAATTTACGACTAAACTCAATTTGATAGTTGCGATGCAACTTCCAATGAGTTTCACAGAACTTTGTGCTGTATTAATACCTGTTTAAGTACTAATTGTTTGTGAATTTAGTTTGAGTTCAAGTCTGAGATGTCTGGGTTCGGTAATTAATAGTGTTATTGAGATGTGTCCGCAAGTTTGACTACGGGCATGATGTTAATTGTCGATGGATTCTTCCAATAGGAATTTCTCTTATTTCTCAGTATTTAGCTTACTTACTTGGACTCTAGATTAATGATTCGTGGTAAGCCACTACTTAGGACGAAACTTACCTGGTGATGTATGGGTTTCCTACCAAATCCATACCATACCAAATCCAAACTACTAGAAATGTTTAGAAAAAATTAAGTTTGAATTTATCTGTTTTCCTGAACATTGGATGAAAGATTATGAAGTAATGCAAATAAATTATGAGAATTACAATGTGAGCAGTTGCTTTAACCGAAAATCTAAGATGCGTGGGGGTTCATTAATCCTAGTCAAAAATTGTATTAAATCTAAGTCACGTAATGATATAGTCGATCTATCGGTTGAACATAGCATTGAATTGTCCTGTGTTGAGCTGGATAAGCATGTAATAGTGTGCGTTTACAGACCCCCTAATTACCTGAACTATTCTATCTTTGAGTCAGTAATGGAAGATGCTTTGGCAAAACTTGTAACTGGTAATAAACCAATTATCTGTGTTGACTTCAATGTTAATATCATAGAGAATAATGTGAATAGCAGTAGATTCTTAAGTCTCTTTAAATCATTTAATTTGTCAAATGTGTTTTCAGAACCAACTCGAATTACTACAAATACTGCTACATTTGTATCGATAATGTTTTTTGTTGCTGCGATTACTTAGATAAATCCATCGTAAATTACCTGCCTTCAGATCATAGTGGTCAGACCGTTACTTTCGCGTACAATATACAATTACAAAGAATTCAGATACAAACTAGACAAATAACACCCAGCAATCTAGACAAATTTAATAATAATTTAATTAACAAGTTAAGTATACCGGGTGATTTTAGAAACAATGTAAATGTATTTTATGAAGAATTCTTTTCGGTAGTGCACACCGAATTTAATAATACTTTAAAAAAGAAATCTAAAACTATTGGCCCAAAGTTTATTTTCAGTGACTGGGCAACACAGGGTATTAGGAAAAGTAGGGAACGATTGTTTGAGCTGTACGGCCTTAAGCCTTACATCAACACTGAAGCTTTTAATAAATATGTTGCTACTTACTCGAATTTTTTTAAAAACACTTGCAAGGTAGCCAAATCCTTATTCATTAGCAACAAGATTAAATCAGCCCACAACAAACTAAAGACGGTTTGGAAAATTATCAACAATAAAACAAATAGAAATAAAAAACAAGGTAATGACTTCACACTAAAGACATCGCGTGGCCTTGTGAGCTCCAACAATGAAGTTGCTCAAGAATTTGTAAATTTCTTTACCAGTATCCCACTTAAAACTACAGAAACATTAAATTCCTCTGCCTTGCTCTCTATTGATTTATTGAAAGCGAACGTTTCAGCCTGTCCAAATAAAATTAAATTTCAGCATATAAACCCCTTAACAGTCATAAAAGGTTTTAAGCAAATCAAGATCAAATTAACGGAAGATCTATGGGGTATGTCTATCAAAGCTTGTACCTCAATTATTGAGACTGTAGCGCCGTATTTAGCCTGAATATTTAATTTGTGCGTGGATCAAGGGGTCTTCCCAGATCTAATGAAATTCAGTAAGGTAATACCGCTTTTTAAATCCGGGGACAGTAAGGACACCAATAACTATAGGCCCGTATCCGTGTTGCCGGTTTTCAGCAAGGTGTTTGAAAAGATAATGCTCAATCAAATGCTTAACCATTTTAACACCAATAAAATATTACACGAGCAACAGTATGGTTTCACCAAAGGACGTTGTACAACTGACGCCGGTGTCACTTTATTAAAATACATATTTATTGCGTGGGAAGAGGCACAAGATGCCATAGGAATCTTCTGTGACCTTTCGAAGGCATTTGAATGTGTAAATCACAAAACCCTGATCTTGAAACTTGAGCATTACGGTTTAGGTAAACTTGCGCTCAGTTTAATAAAATCGTATTTGAATGATAGACAGCAGCAGGTACAAATAAATGGAGTCAACTCAATGAGTTTAAAAGTAAAAATGGGTGTACCACAAGGGTCTATATTGGGTCCCTTCCTCTTTTTAGTGTATATTAATGACCTACCCCATTTATTTAACAACCATCCGCATATGGTGTTGTTTGCTGACGATACTTCTTTAATATTTAGGATAAACAGACGTGCCACTAATCTTGACGACGTAAATAACGCCCTACTGCAGGTCCACAATTGGTTTACCGCCAATAATTTAGTACTAAATGGGAAAAAAACTAAGTGCATTAGATTTGTTCTACCAAATGTCAAAAGTAGTGATTGTGACATAATATTGAATCAAGAGAAACTGGAATTTGTCGATAAAACGGTTTTCTTGGGAATCACGCTCGATTCAAGGTTACAATGGGGTCCTCATTTAACATCTCTTGCAGGACGGCTGAGCTCAGCAGCATATGCTGTTAGAAAAATCCGTCAATTTACTGATATTGATACCGCGAGGCTAGTCTATTTTAGTTATTTTCATAGTATTATGTCATACGGTATTTTAATATGGGGACGGGCTGCAGACATCGAGTCTATATTTATTTTGCAGAAAAGAGCCATCAGAGCCATTTATGAATTACGTAGACGCGATTCTCTAAGAGAACTGTTTAAGGAGATTAATATCATGACAGTACCTTGTCAATACATCTATGAAATCATCATGTACGTTAGGAAAAATCGGCATTTTTCAGTAGAATAGGTGACAGACACCACTATAACACTAGAAATAGGGACCAACTAGTTCAGCCAGGTTTCAGGCTTGGTAAAGTAGATTCATCTTTGATAAATGATAAATGATGTTTATTTTGCAAGTAGGTTTTTACAAACACTTTTACACGTCACTTTTTAAAACTAGATGGGGCCGGTGTTTCGTACCTGACTACTCTGAGAAGAAACAGCCGAAACAAACTCAGAGGTCATAGTCTCTTTTGAAGTCCAGACATAATCTTGCTCAATTCACATGAGGACTATGCAGATTAGTGTCTGAGATGGTCTTTTGAAGAAAGAACCACACAGATTTGAGTGAACCTGTCCAGTCATTGCAAGCATTTGTCAGTTATCGTGTAGCTCGACTTATAACTCAAGGAGCTCAACGAAACGACGAACAATACCAAAGAAAGGATATTTGGGTAGGTCGCTTATAGTACTCAAACTGCCAGACAGTTGTGGGAAAAAATAAACAAAAAATAAAAATGTGACCCACATGGTCCCCACATTCACAATAATCAAATAAAATTAATAACAAGTTCTTTTCAAAATAAATGTAAATAAAAATCACAAAAATCATTAAATGTCACAATGATAATAAAAAGTAAAATACTTAATGAAATAAGTATTCATGTGTCACAAATGTCACATAAAAAAATAAAAAAAATAAAGTAAAAAATTATAAAATACATGTCAAATCATTCAATGTCAGAGTGTATACAAGAAAGGAATCAACAATAAACAAGCGAAGTCCGAAATTTCGCCATTTACAGAGCTTTCATGGGGTACTGTTTGAAATGTTACAATAAAATACCTCCCCACATTCTTCAACTGAACGAGACGAAATTTAAATATTGTATAAAACGCACACTATGTAGTCAAGCACATTACATTGATGATAAAAATGCTTGGCTAAATGCTGGTCCTGCTCCACAACCGTATGGGGGGGGGGGCAAATTAATTTATTGTTCGGGTCGGGCATTATTTGAGTCCATCGACACGTAAAGAAGAAGATGAAGAATTGATTCCCATGTTAATGTATTGTGGAAGCTGCAGAAGATTGTAAAAATATACCTGCATTATATAGATTCCAGTTTTTAGTATTATATAATTGCATAGCACATGTGTGAGTACTTTGTACTGTTCAGCCACCATTTACATTTATTTATATTTCATTGACTTGAATATGCCTTGGTGGATGAGAGAATGTCATGCTCACTTAAATATCTCGCTGATGGTGGCGGGTGTGTCGGGTCATTTAGTTCCCTTCAATATGGTTTACTTTACTTTGTACCCTATCACTATGTTTTCCTATTTAACCCAAAGGTTGACTGGTAGAGAATGCCTTGTGGCATTAAGTCCGCCTATGTACCACTATTGTACATGAAGTTTAAATAAATAAATAAATAAATATGGTTGAGTTGAATGGCGCCGGTACATGCGTCATGTTTGTGAACGGGCGCTGTCAGTTGGGACTGGTCATCTCTTAGCTGCCAAGGTTCATTTTAATTACGATATTCGTAAATGTAGCCGTCTGGTATCCGGCAGAGTAGAATAGAACCAACCCATTACACTCACGGGTGTCGTATAAGGCGACTAATGTCTGAGACAGAACACCTTGCGCCTCCGTAGACCAGAGAATGGGCAGCAGTGTTTTCTGGTAGTCTTTCATCACTGCGATCTCCAATCCGCCTGCCAAGCGTGGAGATTACGGCAAATTCCTCCCATCATGGGAGAGGCTTATGTCCAGCAGTGGACGTTATGGGCTGTTGTTGTTGTTGTTGTTATTCGTAAATTGTTGATCTAATCTTTTACTCTGGACGCTCTTAGTGTGCACGTCTTTCTACATCGTTCTCACATATATGTATAATCTCAAAATTAATGATGTAACCAAGATTTTGTAACAATATTTTGATTTTAAAAGAGTGTCCATGGAGTTTCTTGCCCGTTCTTCTCCATAGAGATCTACGCTAGGGAATGGGCAACTACAGTACTTTCTCAAGTTATTATGTCTTGTGTCTGGGATTGTAGCTTTGTTTTTTTTTTTGTATTTTTGACATTCAAAAGTGCCGTAATGGTCTAATTGAAATAAATGCTTTGAGCTTGAGTTTGAAATGAAAAAACAGCTAAAATAGTATGTGTAAACAGACACTATATCATGTAGGCCACGGTTCATAGCCTGTCCAAACTGTTACGCTCGATCCCCGACCACTCTCATCCATCAAAAACATTTAAAATTGTTATTTCGTCATTAACGCCTTGTTGGCAATTTGATTGTGTATTCAAAGCAATTACAAAGGTAAATATTGTTACTGCTTATCTAATTTAGTCTTTATAGTATCGAGGGACCCGTTTTATTTTTAATGGCTAGCAAACAGCCTAAGTAAACAGCTTCGATTTTAACATAAAGGTGTTTTTACGGTTACCTTAATTTAAGCGGGAGAAGATTTGTTGGCTTTGAAATTTCCAAAATATTATTCTTATTTTCCGCTGCGTCTAGTCTCATTGCCACAGGCGAATTGCTCAATAATAAAGGTAAAAGTTTCGTAAGTAGGGTAAAGTGAAATCTCTGTCCTTATTAAATACCGCCGTAGGTCATCTCTAGCAAGCCTACATACACAATAACGTTCTGTATAAACTTGAATATTATTTAATATGTACAACTAGTATTTTGCTACTCTTTATTTTTATAAAAATAAGGTGGCTCTCGCTGCCTCAGACACTGTGCACTGTATTTGTTCACCACGCTTTTACTAAGTTAAACCCCAATACACTTGATTAAAACCTTTGAAAGCCCGTATTAGTAGGTATAGTATTTTTAAAAATTAGCCTTGCGTAAAAACGCATGCAGTAAACGATTCGTAACGTTCGAAACGTAAATTTTAATGATTTTAAAATTGAAAATACATATTCCGCACATAGGTAATATTTATACTTATTTACAGCGAAGTCAGGAGCAATGATCACCACGCTTGATCATTGTAGGTTGGCGGTTTCATACTCCTATTTATTATAAGTCCAGGTTTCCTGTGATATTCTCATACACCGATGTCAGTAATCGCAAAGATAAACTTAGAAAAAACTCATTTCTACGGGTGATATAATTTGTGTGAAATTTTCTTTGTTAAAAAATCATTCGAATTCACGATACGTTAACGTCGCGAATTTCAGCAGGGCTTCAGGTTTAAAACAAAATGAAGAGTATCGGGGTTATATAGCAGCATAGTTTTTCACTCAACCCCGTCGCGCGCCGCCGGGCACCGAACAAAAGCACTAGCTAATAGAATTCTCGAAACAATCAATTGTTTACGAAATATCGATCAAACGAGAACAAGAGAATTGTTTCTCTAGTGATATTTTATAATACAAGTTTGCGTTGATAGTTCCAAAGATCTAGCAGAAGTTTATAGAAAATATGTTTTTTGTTTTCTTTATGTAATTGTACTTTTTCAAAGTGTTTTATATTATGTCGGTACTAGTTTTTCACAGCAGCTTTACACGCGCGGGGTTCGGAAATTATCACATGAGTTGCTAATGGTTGATCGGATTTCGTTAAAATGTCGAATTCGGATGGAACCATGACCAGATTAGGACATGGAATACTTGAATACCGGTACTACATTTCCATGGGATAATTTCCACCCTACACGCAAGCGAAGCAGCCTGCAAAAGCTATATAAAAAGTAATAAAACATCACTCAATACAATAGATCCCTCTCGAGTCTTGACAGTAGGGGAGTTGGAGTGGAATCATCTCAATATTTAATAACTATTCACGTATAAATAAGGAGCTACAATACAGTGCGAATAAGTTCAAATAACTAAAGTACGTACGTTTATGTAATAGATATAATATTGGATACTCAAAACGCACTTGAGTAGTAAGCTTCAAGTTGTTACCATGTTATGGCACAGCCGGGCGGCAATATCGAACGTATGTAGGGTCATCGTCATTGTTATCATATTCCCGCCTTGTCCCATGTTACTTGGGGTCGGCGGAACACGTTTCTTTCTCCCATTCTCTCCTGTTAACCGTCACGCACGACACATTAACTCCTTTTTATTTCATATGATTCCTCACACCATGCATCGTTTCTTCAAAATCAAACGTGGATACTTTCCAAAAAAGGCCGCTAGGTTTATGCCCGCCCCACCTTAAGGCCCAGCGCACACCGCTGGAGGCGCAGCGGAGCGCATTTGAAAACAACAATTTGATATAAACCTTAACTACCTTGATATACAGTCGCGCGCATGCTCTTGTAGTAGCTTGAGGGTGCTCCGAGTACCGCGTGCGAATTTATTCTTATATTGACCGTATATCAAGGTAGTTAAGGTTTATATTAAATTGTTGTCTTCAAATGCGCTCCGCTGCGCCTCCAGTGGTGTGTGCTGGGCCTTGCTAACACGGTTCAACTATGGCAGATGCCGAATGAAAGCCGAATAAGTATAGTAATTGCAGCGGGTCACCTTTGTTGTTCAACGAATACTGCCGAATCAAATATCGACTCCCCTAACGGATATACGAGTACATGGCAATAAATAACATCATCTATGTTGGAGTATTGAAGACGCGATTGAGCGGAATAAAGGCTCTAAGGTATTTGCAAGAGATCTGGCTATTGGGCAGAGCCAGCTCACGAAACTGAAGACTGACGATGGTAGGATCTTATCCGAAAAACCGGAGCTTCTGAGGGAGATCGAGGGCTTCTATGGCCAGTTGTACACGTGAACCAGTAAACCCGTCGTAGATCTAGCAAACGACCCAAGAGCTAGACTGACCTGACACTATACCAAAGACAACCCGGATGTCAGCCTGTACGAGATTAGGATGGCTCTGAAGCAGCTCAAAAACAACAAAGCACCGGGTGATGACATAATTACGGCCGAACTCCTGAAGGCGGGTGGAAAACCGGTACTTAAGGCCCTTCAGAAGCTGTTTAATTCCGTCATACTTGGGGGAAAAACGCCACAGGCCTGGTGCAGGGGTGTGGTGGTACTCTTCTTTAAGAAGGCCGACAATGTACGGTTGAAGAATTAAAGGCCCATCACACTTCTAAGCCATGTCTACAAGTTGTTTTCAAGAGTCATCGCGAATCGTCTCGCGCGCAGGTTTGACTTCAGGACCAAGCCTCGGAACCTATCCTCCTGCAGCGAGGTGTGATACAGGGAGACGTCATATCTCCGAAACTGTTCACCGCTGCTCTGGAGGATGTCTTCAAGGTTCTGGACTGGAGAGGGCTAGGCATCAACGTCAATGGCGAGTAGATAACTCACCTTCGATTTGCCGACGATATAGTGGTCATGGCTGAGACCATGGAAGACCTCAGTACAATGCTCGATGACCTCAGTAGAGCTTTCGGAAGAGTGGGTCTTAAAATGAACATGGACAAAACCAAGGTCATGTCGAATACCCCTGTCACACCCATACCTATCAAGATCGGAGACTCTACACTCGAAGTTGTAGACGATTATGTGTACCTGGGACAAACGGTCCAGTTAGGTAGGTCTAACTTCGAGAAAGAGGTCAATCTTCGAATCCGACTCGGATGGGCAGCGTTCGGGAAGTTGCGGGGTATCTTCTCGTCCAGCTTACCACAGTGTCTCAAGACGAAAGTCTATGACCAGTGTGTGTTGCCAGTGATTACATACGGGACCGAAACGTGGTCGCTCACGGGCTTCATCAGAAAGCTTAAAGTCACCCAAAGGGCAATGGAAAGGGCTATGCTCGGGGTTTCCTTGCGCGATCGAATCAGAAATGAAGACATCCGCAAGAGAACCAAGGTTACAGACGTAGCCCGAAGAATTGCCAAACTTAAGTGGCAATGGGCAGGGTACATTGCTCGCAGAACGGATGGCCGATGGGGCCGAAAAGTTCTGGAGTGGCAACCGCAAACCGGAAGACGTTGCATTGGAAGGCCTCCCACTAGGTGGACCGATGACCTTTTGATGGTTGCGGGAATCCGCTGGGTGCGAGTCGCACGGGACCGGTCAATGTGGCGACACTTGGGGGAGGCCCCTATGTCCAGCAGTGGACGTCTATCGGCTGAAATGATGATGATGATGTTGGAGTCGGCTTCCAGTTTAACCGGATGCAGCTAAATACGATATTTTACTCGAAGGGGCCAGATAATACTGGGTAATATAATACCCGTTGGTAAGAATGGTTCATGACAACAAATAACATACAATTTAAATAGTTATCAAACTGTAAGGGAAATTATTGAACGATCACCAATAAAGTTTTGTATCAACAGTTTTGTCATTTTATTTGCAACTCGACAAATAAAATGTAAATGTTGTCATGATTTTAACGTCACCATTGAAATGCGTTGCGTAAATAAGTAACTGAAAATAACTTCGTATGGATTGACCAGTGGGTGTTACGTAAATTCGAACAATATTAAAAGGAAAATACTTGCTTCGCGCAAAATATTTGGATATTTAGTTTCAGGACTTTACTAACATGTATCTCTTTTCTTTTACTTCTTTCTCAGTTATGATATCTGGTGATACCTTTCTTTGGAAATTATATCCTAGATCTCTCGGGAACCTGGGAAATCATATTCATTCAACCGATGAACTTCCACTGCAGGATCATCATTCTTCCACTGCAGGTTTTAAATCCGGACAAGTACCAATGTGATTTTTCAATTCATGTACTTTCTAAGTTTATCTTGGACATCACAGACATCGGTGAAGGAAAACATCGTGAGGAAACCTGGACTTATAATTAATATAAGTCTGAAATCGCCAACCTGTCTTGAGCAAGCGTGGTGATCAATGCTCGTGCCTCTCTGTACGAGAAGAGGCCTTTGCCCAGCAGTGGGACAGTAATAGGCTGGTATTATAGTTTGAATCCATTCCGGTGACATCAATACAATTATCATCAAACAATTATCCAAATTTGCATCAATATTGACCGAGTTAACAACAGCCAGTGGGGATCTGTATTCATGTAATACATCTCTCTTATCTATTTCAAACGATTTCAACTGACAGTCTGTAATTAGTGATCAACGCAGTGCGCCATCTAGCGGATCTGTTTGTATTCATTTATTGAGTTTTATTACTTTACATAACATCACGCCTGTAAAAGGTTAGGCAGAGGAGAATATACCCACATTTCGCCAGGTTTGTTTTAAGTCCCTATAATAGGGGACGGACCTGTTGCCATCAACCGCAAGCCAGGGCCTGACGGACTGCCTTTCATTTTCGCAATTAATTGTTGTGACTTGTTGGGGGACCCTCTATCTATGATTTATAATAAATCATTGAGCACAGGTTGTTTTCGGAAGGTTTGGAAAGCAACACGAGTAGTACCGATTTTTAAGTCTGGGGACAAATCCGCCGCGAATAAGTATAGTCCAGTATCTATTTTGTCTATTTTTGGCAAGGTGTTTTTGGCGAAGCTATAGTATACTTTCGTGGCATGTGAAACAGACATTGATGTCTGAACAACACGGCTTCATGAAAGGTCGTTCGACTGGAACCAATCTTGCGTGCTTTATTTCGAATTTAGTCGACGCTGTAGACCGAGGGTCACCTGTAGTTGTAATCTACACCGATTTTAGCAAGGCGTTTGACAAGGTAGATCACAAAATATTGGTTAACAAATTACACGCAATCGGAATTGCAGGAAACTTATTGCAGTGGTGTGAGTCTTACCTTGTTAAACGCACATCTAAAGCTGTTGTGGTCAACGGTTATTCATCGGACCTGTTTCTGACACCCTCGGGCGTACCCCAAGGCTCCCATCTAGGCCTATTGTTTTTCAGTATATTCATTCGTGATTTGGGTGTTTATATTGACAATAAGCTTCGGTAAAGATTTTAAGCGTGTCTCAACTAAAATTGCAATCTTTGACTGTATTCCGTACTATAAAATAATCGCTCACAGCGCTCACATCTATATTTTGCGTTCCGATTTAGATATCACGATTATGACAGCTAAGAGCTGTCATCAATTCGGAACGCTCATGAACGCGTTGACAGTGAACATAACCCCAAATCAAAACCTTTCACAAGAACTATTTTTGAAAATGGAAGTTATGTTGGTTGACTCTATCGACTCTGATAACTCAGATTTTAAGATAGAGAACGACGATTCGTCCAGTGATGAAAAGGATGACGGAAGTGTTTACATTAGCATATTTTGCCCCCGGCATAGATTTACCCCTTAAAAAAATACCACGAATTACAAATTACATAGATGCAACGATAATTAAATATAATGTATAGATATATGCGACTCTTAGGTTCATAACAAAACAACACAACCTGTCAACACAACTGTCATTTTTGACAGCGCTCACGGTGATATTTATTTGGGGCATGGTCAGTGTAATCGCAAGATGGCGCATGTCATGACATCATCTATGACGATTCAAGGGACATCGATATCGCGCTCACGGTAATTCGGAACGGGTTTATAGACACTCAAATCGAATAAAGCGTAATTCGGAACGCAGCCTTTAACTCAATTGTCAGATCAGGCTTAGAATATTGCAGCATAGTTTGGACTCCATTCTACGAAATACATAAACGTCGTCTGGAATCAGCGCAGAAAACATTTCTTTGGCATTTGTCATATCACTGTAATATGGTCAGAATTTTAACCAGCTACAGCTCACGCCTGAAACATTTCAAACTTATGAGTCTGGAAAATCGCCGTATGATCCTAGAACAGCTGCTCCTATACAAAATAATAAACACTCACTTTGTTTGTCCGCGGTTACTGACTCAAATAAACATAAATGTGCCTTACAAACTTGCCCGTAAGTCTAGATATCAGTTGCTTCGCGCTAAGGGCTTTATAACCAATCTGGGTCATTTTTCCACCATAAACAGAATGCAAGTACAATTTAGTCGCCTGTCACGCTCGCCTAATGTAGATATTGATATGTCTTACCCATTACATAAAGTCAAGTATTACTTGCGTACGGCATTGTCCTGAAAGATTGTAAAAAATTGTACTTTACATTACTTTATGATTGAGAAAGTGTTTATCTCTTTTTCTTTTTTCTGCTTGGCACAACGTCGAACAAAAATTGATTATGTAGGTTTTTCTTAAATATTTGTATTGTCAGATTTATATATTTATATACTAACAATTGGTGTATAAATACGATTAATAAACACAGAAACAGGCAGATAAAGCAGCGCAAAGCGGATTTTACTTATTTAGAGATCTGAATGTGTAAGATCTGTTTTGTAACTGCATTTTCTTTCTTCAATGTTTAGTGCATGCCTTGGCAGCCTTTAATTAAGGCTACACTATAAAATGTTAAATTCAACATGAGTTCTTAAACATGAATTTCTGCATGTATGCTTTGTTAGTTGTCCTTAAATTAATAAATAAATAAAACCGGGCACAAATCCAGACTCCGTGGCTGCTACTGAAAAAAATACTGATAGAAGAACCCAATAACACTTTGCCTGAACTGAGAATCGAACCCAGGGTCTCACGCTTAGCAGTCGCGCTTACGACTAGCTCTAGAAGTATAGGTAAAGTTTCTGTGGCTTTACTGTAAGATTTGATTGCTCCCAATTAATTTTATTAGTGTATGAGCAATTCAGTACGCTCTATTTTTTATTGCTGATTGACATCAGCTAAGTGTATTGTATTGGTACCATAAACTAAATTGTATTGTTTGTTGATGTCCTACGTAGTGAAAATAACTAAGCAATCAATTAAGCCTAATTTTATATAAGTACGTATCTTTATAAAGACACCATACTGAGAAATGATCTTCTTTCGAGGGCACAACTAGTCTCACATAAATCGAGACAAAACTCAAACATAAACTATAAGTTTTTTAAAAAAAAAAGCGCTTTGTTTGTCACGAAAATCGATTCCAATTAAAATCAAAAACAAGTCTTTGAAGTGCTTTTTCAGATCGTCGCCATCACAAAAACAGGACATTTTAATGAATGTTGTAACGACCCGAAAGGCCGAAACCAGAGTCAAGACAGAAATCTACTAATAGCCTGTCAGTCCCGTACCGTCCCGTTTAATAACATAATATATAATATTAATATGCAAATACTCGAGTGTCGGTATGTCGGGGTGTCGGCACAATGCCATTCTCTCGCATCGTGTCAACAAATAATCTTTTTTTGTATAGAAAATGTCCCTAAATCGGGTCTTGTGGAGCTACGGGATCGCCTTTTCAACTTTCCGAGGCCGAATTTTCCAACCCAGTTATTAAATGTCTTCGTTCGTGCTCTTTTCCCAAATAATGGACAGCTTTGAGGGTTTGACAGCATTATTCGAAGTAACATGCTGTGAGGTGATGACTTTAAAGATCGTTTTGTGTAACTCCAATGTGGCTGGATTTTTAAAAAGACACCTGTTTTATTTTTGTACACCTGTTTTCTGTTTGTTATTTTTGTATCAAAGCACTTTTATTTCTGTCGTGGTTGTGAATTCAAATATAAATTTAATATCTACGGATTTTCGCGATTGACTACTCATTTTGAATGATGCATAATATTTAATCATATCTTTACAAGCAATATTAAAACCTTGAGTAAATCTCTCATTTTTTTTATTGCATTAAAATCACTTTCTTGTAAGTTAGAGGTTAAGCAAGGTCTGCTAAGAAGAACATAAGAACAAACTAGAATGAATAATTGATCAGTTCAGAAACAGTTTTGTTTCGGGAACTTTATGAATCAATCCATATGAATCAAACAATCCTTTGTCGATTGGATGATTGACTTCCAATCAGCCGGCCTCAAGCTGCAAACCAAGAGTCACGCCGGCTTTGAGGCACAAGTGTGTGTCGCTAGTTAGTCTCATTGATATAGACAATGTGCAGTGCTACTCCGACCTTTTGACACTCGTCGTGGGAAATAACAACAATTACAACATTCGTGTAACGTAAACTGACGTATACTTTGTTTCACTTAAAAGAAAACAATGATTATACTCATAAACTGACACCTTTTTCCTAATGGTACATCCACACCGCAGTTACTTTTTGTAGAGCAACGTTTCCAAGTGTTATGTATTGTTAGTATATGTTGCCGTGTTAGTATGTTAAGTAATATTGCCTTTTAAAAACAGTCAACACGTGGTAACAATTGATAACATTTGATAACATTGTTAGAGAATGTTACCTAACTCAACATGCGGTGTGGATGCACCATTAGGAGCACAAGCGTCAGAACGCCTGTCACCATGCTACGGTCCTTAAATACTGAAAAGTATTGTTTTTGCAGGGTCTACAGTTTCAAGCTTTATTAAATTAAATATCAAATTGAAAATTTATTTACATTATACGTCTCAGAGAATAATGTAATAAAATTCGTAGCTACCTAGAACCGCAGGTTAATGCTCCGCCAACCACAGAGCTGTTTGACATTGACAGGTGCCTGTCACTTTAATTCGCAATTTCGGGCTCAATATATTACCAGAGATAGGCGCTAAATAATCGTCAAGTATAGTTGGCATGTTCTAACAATTCGTCGGTTATTACTTAGTAACTATACAGAGTGAAAGGGACCCCGAAGTGAAACAGTACCACGGTGTATTCCTCTCCACAGCCCAGTTAGTACCTACTGCTACTGGGTAATACGATACCCTTTGATAAGACTGGTTGTCAGACTGTCGGCTGCAAGTTTTTTTTTTTATTTGGGACAAGCCCGCCACACTATTCCCAAACCACTGTAACTCCTGAAAGCCAGAATCAACAGTGGCGACCACCACAAAAGCGCCGAGACAATGAAGCTCGACGAAGTCCCAGTGAAAGAATTTAACTGTCTTGGATCCCGCAACGAAAATAATCAGAAAAGTATAGTGGAGGAGTAGGAAAAAACCGTAATTTCCACTTCCCTCCATATCAGCAGGAGACAGAACGAAACAAGCTAGCACCACGGATATAATATTAACATTAATGGGTCCTAAGTTGTGAGCTGAAAAGCTATTTGATTCCAATAAAAGGTATGGCAAAAACGCGTGAACACACGGAAATTTGTTCTAGTTTCCACAAGGCCTGTATAGTAAATAACCCCGGATGTAACCTGTACACTATCCAACATAATATTGCGTTCATTCTGCCAAAGACTGCACTCCCATAAAATGTTTGTCCCCGGAAAAAAAAAAAAAAAAAAAGTGTCCCGCATAGGCGTTAAGAAAACCGCGAAATCTGGCATTGTATTACGTGTCGCTCGTGACAACTAAATAAAAAAGTTGAAATCGGTCGATGCTATTAGGTCCACCGGCTTAAGACTTGAAAAACCGAAATGCCGAAGGCCTCGTATATCAGTTAAGGACGTCCCATCCTCAATGGAAGACAATGCTTTTCTGCACGCGCTATACCGTCAAAACATTAAAGACGAGCTGCCAATATATGAGGATGATTTTATTAAGTCAACTAAAATTATTCGTAGGCTTTCTTTAGATAACGGTCGCAAGTGGATAGGCGTTGAAATCGAGTCCACAGTTCGTAAACATTTAGTGTCCCCCAAAGATAAATTATTTATTGATTGGGCGACTTACCGTTTCATCGATGATGTCGAAGTAGTTCGTTGTTTACATTTCCTACAGTTTGGTCACGTTAAGAAACACTGCGTTAATAAATCACCTACTTACCTGTGCTAACTGCTCCGAAGCACATGAAACAAATAACTGCCCGCACAAGGATAATTTAAATTATATACCGACTTGCGTGGCGTGACAAACGTTTTAAAAAACCGTTTGACCATCCTTGCGGGTCTCCCGAGTGTACCACCTACAAACTTAAGCTCGAGCGGTTAATCCTCAACACCAACTACTAAAATAATGGATAGTTTAACTATAGGACAATTAAATCCATTCATCCACCAACGATAGGGTAGCGACCCTATCGTTGTGGAGATTTCCTCTGAATTAGACAAATTAATTATCGATTATAACTTAGACATAGTACTTGTTCAAGAACAATGCCAGAACGCTCGCTTACATCACAAAGTAGTTCAGCTGGACAGCAAAGCACGAGCCGGAATTTACGTGGCGCGTTCTTCTAACTTTACAGTAACGTCTTTGCGTAACCTCATGACGCCCCACTGTGCCGTTGCGGAAGTCTCATCAGCTTCTTTTAAAGTTTACGTTGTGAGCTGTTACTTTCAATACTCAGACCCTGTTGCTCCTCATATACATAACCTCCGTCATGTCTTACAGTCACCCGCGGGCTGTAAAGTTATCGTTGCCGCTGATGTTAACGCGTCATCGTCTCTGTGATATGGCAAGGTTAGGTCTACGGATTTCGACCGACGTTGTGCTGTTGAAGATTTTATAGCTGAAATGAACCTATCAATTCATAATACCCCTGATGCACCACCTACTTTTTGCAGCCCAATGGGCGAATCTTGTATTGACGTCACACTTTCTAGTGCAGACGTGCGCTTGGGTAGGTGGCGTGTCCTACCAGATGCGTCTTGTAGTGATCATTGCCTGATCGTGTACGTCACTCGTGATGGGCTGTCAGCTGAAGAAAGTGCTGAAATTATGTCAGACACCTTCACTTACTGTGCTGACATCGCCATTGGTCGCGCATCTATGACCAACATCCATAGATGTGATTGGTGGTGTGACTACTTAATTGAACAACGTAAAAGCTATCGCCGAGCGCGTAGACATTTAAACAAGCTTAAAAAACAAAAGGTCACCGGAGACCCACTTAACTTTGCTTTAAATGCGTTTAGAGTTGCCAAGTCCCGCTACAGAGCATCGGTGGAAAAATCTAAAGGTAATTTACTGCGAAAAATAGTAGAAAAATTAGATAAAGAAGGTCCGTGGTCTCCTTTGTATCACGAGTTCAAAGCTAATCGATCAGTCGACCTGGCGTTTGTCCAGAACATTAAAGTAAATAATAAACACACCACCGGTATTCAGGCAATGACTACCATCAACAGATCAGAGCGTGGGCTGCTGTGCCACCTGAATCACCAGCGTCAGATCTTCCATCCATTGACGAATTCATTAATGTTGTCAGGAAACTGCCTCTTAACAAATCATCAGGTGAAGATAAAATATCTAATCGAATGATAATAGAAGCGTGTAAAACAGCGGGCGACGCCATTCTATCTGTTTTTAACCTGTAACGACTGTCAAAGATCTTATAAATGACGGATCCAACGGCTTAACATGTTTTCTGAGGCACGCACGGTGGTAAGGCGGTATGTAAAAGATGGTCACCCATCCACGGACCGACCCTAGCAAGCGCTGCTTAACTTTAAAGATTGACCCGTGCGGCTGATATTATTTGGCCACGAGCTCCTCAACTCTTAAACCCTTTAGAAACTATAAAATAACTTGAAAATGTGATCACTCATTCCTCGTTTAAACGGTAGTTTTAATTCAAACGTTGATTACTTTGAACGTACACACAACTTGGGGCAAACAAAAACGTTCCGGTGTACTCGTTTACAAGTTTTGAGCGTTCGCCTTTGTTCCGCATGTTATTATTATTACTAACAGTTTTGGGTGTATTACACCGAAACTTTTTATGCAAACTACTGCTTATGAGCGAGTTTGTGCATAATATTATGTTTTTGTTTTATAATATGGTCGTTCTATTGCAGAAGCACACATTTATCACTATAATGTGTCGTACAAGTAGTTTTTTTTTCTTTTCAACCGACTAAGGAGGAGTCCAAAGGAACGGTGATGTTTTTTTTATATAAAATTGTGCATCACTGGAAGTTGCAGCTGGATTGTTCTTTTCGCGTCATTATAGTGTAATACGTTATATATACTATGTATTTCAATTCGAAAAGAATGTTAGACATTAAATTGGCATTTTGTAACCTCCATCGCAGTTTCGAAACTAAGATACATCGTAATGCATACACTTATTCGGGTCGGCACATCAATTCAGTCGCATTGCTTGAAAAACTTAAGTTTGGCAATTCTTATTCTTTTGGCAATGGGCAGGGCACATTGCTCGCAAAACGGATGGGCGATGGGCCGAAAAGTTCTGGAGTGATCACACTAGGTGGACCGATGACCTGATGAAGGTTGCGGGGATCCGCTAGATGCGAAGCGCACGGGACCGGTCAATGTGGCGACACTTGGGGGAGGCCTATGTCCAGCAGTAGACGACTGTCAGCTGAAATGATGATGATGATAACTTGAAAAACAAAGCCCGAAGAAATATCGACACATATTCGGCTGTACTGATCGGCTTACCCCGTTCGGCATTTACCACCGCTTAATTAAGTTGAGCTTGGCTTTGGTAAAACTTGAATTATGCCGAGTAGCTTTTTCCTGAACCTACTTCTACATTATATTCTATTTTAAGAGATTTGTGCCATAAATTGTTGACACAGGGAACTTATTTTCCCAGTTTAAAAATAATGTTTAAGCTTCGTTAGTTAATAATTATTACCCGCTGATATTTTTAGCACAAAACGTAATATTTTGGGCATTGGTTACATAAAATAAAGTGGTTTTAGGAGTGCAAATTATTACATTGTACCTAAATGCCTAACTAATATTTTTTTTTTGTTCGAATATCATTGATAAATTATGAGTTTGTTGTCCCAGAAGTCTGACAACTATGCTTTCCAAGGGATATCGAGTGACTCAGGTTGTGGAAATCACATAGGCAGTCGCTTCATGTAAAATAGTGGGTTTCAGCTCAACATAGATTGGAAAAGGCTACGTAAATTATAATATCTTGAGTCGATTTCTAAATTAAGTATTTGAATAGGGAACTGTACCTAAGGTGATTTCCTAATGTAATGAAGCACTAAACGTAATTAGAGTTAGTCCTTAACTTCAATTACTTAATTCAGAAACCATTTATAAGTTGTCCCGTTTCTTCGCTTAATTATTGCCAACACGTCACATATTCTGGAAGGAAATCGATGAAAAGTCACCAAATTTATTACTCTCAAGCTTCGTTCTCGATATTAGCATTAATACACATGTAGTTTCACTTACAGACTCACCATTTCGCATTGAATTTAGGAGAAAAACAAATTATTTAAAACTATAAATATGAATCCAAAGTAAGGTAGATTCAAAACTTTGTTCTTGACTATGACATTCTCACCTACCCAGCCCATTCACGTATCAGTGCTTCGCTGTTTCGCATGATTTCTTGTTTTCAAGTGCGTTTTTATAATTTAGCCATAGAATGGCGAAAAGAAAGAGTGATTTTTATAGTTATAGTTATTTAAGTAAAAAACTTAAACTTTAAAAATTGGAACGCGAAATAAAACGTGGGCGACGTACTCGCTATGACAGTGCATCATCGTCGGATGGTATTTTTTTCTACGCCTTAAAACCTGCATGGTGAGTCATTGACCTACTTATTTCGTGTCTATATTTCAATTGGTTACTTTTAGCATCGCAACCGCCTGGCTTCTCACGTTGTGGTTTTGAATTCATATCGGCTTATAAGTGTAATTATAATACGGAAAATCGGATTGTCCTTTGGGGGCCTTCCACTTCCTAAATAAAGTACTTGCTACTCGGATCTACCTGTGGGGTTTTTCCATAGCATATACCTACATTATTCCTCTAGGAATTTAAGCTGTTTTCTAGAAACAAATATAACTATTAGGCCGCCTATTGGGATTGCGTGTTTCTCACAAGGAGTCTCACTTCCTACCAAATAAAGGTTTATAATATAAGCCACCTATTTGGATTGCGTGTTTCTCACAAAGAGTCTCACTTCCCAACAAATAAAGGTTTAAGTATATATGTAAAATACTTATTTTGCTGCCAGAGTGCGAACCAATCCCAATCAATGACGATTGTGCCACTTATCACGTCGATATAGATCCTCAACCTGGATGCTCGTACTGGCAACCAGCCCCAGCGGTATTTATTGATGAGGAGGAGGACCCGGCTCCGGTTTTCGCCTACCGCCGACAACATCACGTCACAAGTAAACATACTGCCGCCGAGCTCCGCTACCGCCGCACTGCCACCCGCGCACGTACTTACTGCGCCTGCCGTGGAATCTACCGCCGCCGTACCTTTAGAGAGAACGAGTGAACCGGAGGCCCCTGCTCCCCTCCTCCCCCCTGACCCCACTTCAACTAAAGAATATGACAGGGAAATTCAAAAGGATTTGGAAATTAGACTAAACCACATTACGACCTCTCGTCTCTCTAAAGAGAACCGCAAGGAATTGAAAGACAGATATTTGGTACCCGTGAACTAAAAGTTTATAAAAGCGCCTACCCTCAATACGCAGATTCGAGTATCTCTAATAGAAACTCAAGCGAAACGAGACAAGAGCCTAGAAGGTAAACAGGTATTAATACCCTGTGCTTTGTCCTCCATCAGCAAGGCCATTACTGCGCTGCTTTCATCAGATCACAAAAACCCTAAGCTCTTCAAGCTGTATAAAATCTGGAGCTGATATAAGGTCGTCCACAATGCAATAAATCACTACGGCTAATAAACCGGCTAAGGCCACTACAACACAACTGCAGGCCTTTAAACGACCGAGCCCCCCCGGTGTGTCGCCGTCGCCGACAGTACCCACCACAGCTGCCGGAGGGCGCGAGATATGCGCGGGCGACACCATCAATTCGACTCAGAGGCAGCAGACGAGTACGACGCACAACAACGCTTCCAGGTCATTGTCACGTCAGCCGCAAGCAGGTCACCGACGTTAGAGCTGGTAAACCCCGCGGGTCGTCTTTTTTTCTATGAACAGTGGTGTTTATTGACTGCTAACCCTGTTATACTCGCTTGGATTTCTGGCTATCAAATTATGTTTTCTGACCGAGTTATTCAAACAACCGTCCCATCATAGCCTAATTATTCGCAATCCGAATATAAGGCCTTTAAAGCATACATACAAGATCTTATTAGTACTGGCGTAGTGTCGTTATGTCAACCATGCGCTGCTCAATACATATCCAGTATATTTCTTGTTTCAAAGTCAAACCGTAAACAACGTTTCATATTAAATCTAAAACAATTAAATACCAACCCAACATTTTAAACTTGAAGATTTAAGAACACCATTAAAACTTTTATCAAACAACTGTTTTATGTTACCAATTGACAATTTATTTGAAAGATGCCTATTTTTTAATCAGCATACATCCCAACTCAAAAAACATATTTACATGGCAATCTGTACGAGTATAACATTTTACCGTTCGGCTTAAACACTGCTCCGTATATTGTTAAGAAAATTCCTTAATTAGTCGCAAAGTTACTAAGCTCTTTCTTTTTTGAGGCCGGTTTGATTTTGGTTGGTCAATCGAATCGATGTTTACAAAATGTGAATAACACAATACAGTTATTAAAATCCTTAAGATTCATCATCAACACAGAAAATTATTCTGTTGTGCCTATTAATTGTTGCAAGTTCTTAGGAAATATTATAAATTCAAAAAGATTTGAAATAAGATTACCTGATGACAAAATTTAAATAGAATTACTAAGAAATAAGAAGCTCAAACGATGTAAAATAAGAGATTTTGCTCGCTTTATCGGCCTTTTAACATCCGCACGTCAGACCGTAGACTACGGCTGGCTTTATACCAAAGACTTTGAAAGGTGTGTAGGTGAGTGAAGGTGGTAAACATCTAAACCTCAAAGATGATGAACACTACGATAAGTTTATAAACTTACCAATTGAGTTGTTTCCCATCTTTGACTGGTGACCTAATGCGATAAAGGAATCAGTTGGTTAATTTTAAGGTTAACACATATTCCTTAGAGATATTTAGTGATGCCTCAACAACGGGATGGGGCGCCGCCTACGGTGACGAGACCGCCAGTGGACCTTGGAGTCAACATGTATAAATTATTTGGAAATACTTGAAGCTTTCTTGGGCTTAAAGTTTTTGCATTAGATTTTAAAAATTCTCAAATTTTGTTTCGTATTGACAAAACGGCAATATCGTACATTAATGTTCATGCTGATTATATACGTTCTTCTGATAACATAGTTGCAGACACTGAAGTAAGAAGATTACACCCCGACATAAAGTGGGAAATTTCTCAAACCGCTTTTAGTATTACAAAAAAAAAAAAAAAAAAGTTGTAACGACTTGTTCGCGAGCAGAATAAATCATAAATGCGATATCTATGTTTTCTGGCATAATTATCTGACGCTTATGTAATTAACGCGGACGGACTACACCATGGACAAAATTTTCATTTTACGTTTCCACCAATTTCTATTCTTTTAAAGACTGAGTAAAATTATTAACCACAGACCCACTGGTATTGTCGTCGTGCCAAAATGGCCAACACAACCCTGGTACCCTCTTTTTAAAAGACTCCTCACATCAAAACCGCTCTTTTTAAAGTCGGAGGCTGATTTAATTATTTGTCGTTGTAGCGAGCGTGCAATTCACCAGCAAATTACACTGGTTTTCGGGATGTTATCCGGGCATCTCTTCTCCGAAGAGGAATTCCACAGCCGTCACTAGCATCTTTGTCAGATTTAACACTATCAAGCAGTATGATACAAGTATCATACGTCGTATCATCGTAGTAGTAGTACTGTCACGAAAACAACATAGGTAGATCCCTATAGGTAAATCTGCGACATCGAATATTCTTTGTTTTCTAACGCAATTGTACTGGAGCTCGGTATGGAACCTAAATAGCTCGCGATTGTCGTTTGTCGTTGTTACTTGGACACGATATAGTGAACAACGAATTTATACAGAGATTCTTAAAGGGAATCTTTCGATTGCGGCCCAGTACCACAGTTCTTAAATACAATTTAACGTGGAACACTGATGAAGTTTTAAATTATTTGGCGGAATTCTATCCCAACAAAAATTTAAGTCTTGAAAAACTTAGTTAAAAGTTAGTGATCCTTCTAGCCCTGGTAACAGCTCATAGAATGCAGACATTATCAAAAATCCGCATGTTGATAATATTATCAAATCTGATTCATGATTTATTATTAAAATAACTGATTTAATTAAAACTTAACTAGTGGGTTCCTTACAACCAATATTTTCCTTACCGTATTTTTCACAAAGGCTCTATAAGTTTATGTTGATAGGACCAATCAGGTATTAATAATTAATTCATTTCATTTAGAAAACCATACCAAGCAGTAACATCGCAGGCTTTGAGCAAATAGGTAAAAACAGTGTTACAAACCAGTGGCATTGATATCTGTTTGTTAACTGCGCATAGCACCAGGCACGCAGCCACTTCTAAAGCTTATAGCATAGGAGTTAACCTGGACGTTTTATACGTCTAGGTTAACTAAAGGTAAAACTGCCGGGTGGAGTTCAAATTCTACTGTATTTGCCAAATATTAGAATAATATCAGACGATATGTCTACTAAAGGTGATCTCAAGTGTCTTAAATGTATAATGGATATCTTATTTGTTCTATGTAGGATTGTTCTCATTGAAAATCTATTCAATTATGTGACTGACGATAGTTATAAAAAATATATTTAAATATATATATACATAAAAATTGAAAATATTTCATTTAATTGTTTTCTTCTGTCAAATTGTAACAATGTTATTGATTATATTTCACAAATGAATAATATCTCTCAACATCTACATGTGTATTAATGCTAATATCGCGGCGAGAACGAAGCTTGAGAGTAATTGATGATTAAACGAACTTACCTGTACGTGAAGTTCAATCACAATTACTCGAAGAGCTTCGTTCGAAGATATTAGCATCCCTCCCTCCCAGTCATGCTCAGCAAACCTCCAAACTAAATGAGCTGGGTAGGTGAGAATGTCATAGTCAAGAACAAAGTTTTGAATCTACCTTACTTTGGATTCATATTTATAGTTTTAAATATTTTTCTTCTAAATTCAATGCGAAATGGTGAGTCTGTAAGTGAAACTACATGTGTATTAATGCTAATATCTTCGAACGAAGCTCTTCGAGTAATTGTGATTGAACTTCACGTACAGGTAAGTTCGTTTAATCATCAATTATCTGACTTACATTAATTTATAAAATAAATACACACCGCTTAGAATCATGAGTTCAATAAACTTACAAATCGACAAAAAGTCACCTTGTATAAGTCAGATGACTTACATTAATTTATAAAATAAATACACACCGCTTAGAATCATGAGTTCAATAAACTTACAAATGTCTATCTCATTTCAAGTAGTTTTTTCATTTTATTTATTTACTCGCTCTCCTGTATCTAGGCGAGTTTTTTTGTTTGTAAAACGTTTCTCATAACGGCACTGAGGTAAATACAATCTGGATGAAAATACGTAATACTTTTTAAAAGTGTGTCCTCCCATCCCGCCCACTGTCTACAATGTTACTGTTCTGTCTGTAGACAGTAACATTGTAGACAAAGAAGGAAAGACAAAGAAGGTGGGACAAATGTGTTGACATGTGGTGGGACATTTGTCCCACCTTCTGAAGATCTTTCACCAGGACTCGAATTGCCATTACTGATCGGTAAGTTTTTATATAGACTCCAGACCCAGGTTGGCCGAAGCAAGGAAAACCTGTTCAGGTGGAGATTTGTGGATGACTCTGCCTAATAGTGTAAATTTAGTGTTGTTGTACGTCAGAACACGTCTAAACACGTCGCAACACTTGCAAGCCGATACGCTTGATTGGGGACACTGATTACTTGATACGTCGTAATCTGATTGCTTGTAAGCACGAGGAGGTGTTGATTCCTATGACCTATGATAGGCTCTTGGTTGATTGATTTATACGGAGAATTGTATCGTGCTTTGGTGTTTAGTTTATATTTAACACAAGCCTTTTAAATATTAACAAGTACAAAGATTGGTTTAAACCTATAAAAGATACAGACGTTTTCACGGCCCCAGCTTCTTTATAGAAACTAAAGGTAAATCCATGTTTCTAAGATTGAAAAAAAAAAAAAACTTTTCAGGTAAACGTTTTAAATAACAAACCGTTTATTAATATCCGTATTACTATTACATGAAACCTTGAATAATTGCGCCATAACAAAATAAAATCAATCATACAAAAACACTTAAGCACGAAGAGTAATCAGTGTTCACGTGCCACCGATCACTGCAGACGATTCCGTTGACACAAGCACAGCAAATAGCGGGTACAAAGAAAATATACCGCGAGTGTACCAGCTCGGAAAATGTAACGTCTTCACACAGAGCACGGAATCGCCGCGTGACTGGGTCTAAAGACGGCAGTTCAGTCACGAGCAGCTTAGAAAGAAAGATGAAAGATAGGTGAGAAAATAAACTTAATAATATAATAAAATTACTTTATAGCTAGCTTAAACGCACGCGCGTGCCCTCCACGCCAAGCCACAATTTCAACGCAAATACCTACGAAAAGAATAGGACTTATAAAACTATTTAATTGTTTAAAACGTGTGCACCGCATTTTTTGTCACATCATACATTTATTTGTGTCGTTGGCGTTCACGCGCTTGCTTGTCACGTATATGTGACATTAATGGCGTTCAAATGTCAAGGCTTAGCCACAACACCTTGGTTAAAACTTGTGCTGCTCACGGTGCCTTGAAAATACGTTTTTTATGGTGATATGATATAATTAACTTGGATGTAGCACTCGCCGGCCGCTGTCGCGGCTGCAGTAACCTCGTTTTGACGAGAATATTTTTGTGATTTCGACAGACTTGTCAGTGGCAGCAAACCGTTAGCTGCTTTATTTTAATTAGAATAAATATCACTATGGCTTCAATAATGACGCCAAATTATCTTTGATTTTACCTCTAAAATAACTGTGAAATGACTATGAACGCCTATGAACGACTATGATCGACTACGAATGATGAAACATGTCACATGCTTGGTTTGTATGAGAAGCGTCGCGTATGTCGCGTCTAGCAGCGGCCCCCGATGCATCTCCATGGTCTGTGCTTCTTCACAAGGGCAAAGAAACGCGGGCAATATACGTGCCACTGTTCCAACAAAAAAAACAGACAGGGATATTTTAAAATGGAAGAGAAATATAGAAAAATTCTTGCAGATGGAGAATGAGATCTGCTATACTAGAAAACCGTTAATAGTCTTTGTACATGCGATTAAGGTTGTTTTCATTTGATCTACAAGTGTCTGCCAGTACATACGGATCGGCTAATTACCGTCTTTCTATAATTTTTCCGACAGTTGCGAGCGAATCTGCTACGACGTAGCAGTTGTCGTAGCAGGCTACTACGCCGTAGCAAGAATATCGAAGTTACTACAAAGATTTTTGTTTTGTAGTAGGTATAGCCTTTCGAGAGCTACGTTTTATGTAACATAGTTTGACAATTAGAGTATCTAATGCATCTAAGGAAAAAAAAAAAAACCTTTAATGTAATTAAAAATCTCGTTTATGTAGTACGTCCACACTAACATAACATGTTTTATAGAGAGATTAGTAGTTTTGTATCCCCACCTTTTATTTACCCACAATTCCTTTAATCTATCCCGCACCTACAATCAGGCTTTCAGCACTAAATAAACACCTCCTCAGAGGCTGAGAACACCTTTTATTTCTCGTTGGTTTTACCGTTATTTACATTAGGAGGGCAAACGTTTCGGGCTAATCGCTGCGTGATCGGCTGATTGCTGATTACGCTTCGTCTGTCTTTCGACGTCATTAGTAGATTACATCCAAATCAAATCAAATCACTTTTTATTTGTTAACACAGGTACAGAGAGAGATAGAAATACAGATCTTATAATTGATAAAACCGAGCCCAATGTTATGCCGGTACCAGGCTTACAAACATGGTGAGCATCGAGCTCATGATTACAATTTAAAGTTTCTAAAAATATATTTGAAAATCATGGATTGTACAGTAAGCGTTCATAAGTGCATAGGTACGCTAAGGATTGTATTGCTGTGAACGCACGGTCGACCGTCCGTGCGTCTGTATGTGTAAGTGGTATCTATACAGTACGCACACCACAGCCACAGAGTTCTCCCAATCGCATGTCGTCGCATCACACTCTACGAAACATAAAAATATATATTTCCGTCTCTTTTGTTACACACGCAGCAAACGCATGATCTTAATTGTGTTCTTACCATTGGATAGCTAAAATTTACGTTTATTTACCAAGTATTGGTAGCTGTTTGGGCCAAGCAGTGGGATTACGATCAAAGAGATCTGAGTTCGAATCCCGTTTACGATGTGTAGGTTTTTTATTTCTTAGTGAAATTATTAGTTTAGTATAATTATTATTTTGTGTTTTATGAAAAAACTTGTCAGGTGTTTTGTTTTTTTATAATGGATTCATACTTATTATTTATTTTATATAAGAAGTTAAATATTAGTAAAAAATCTATAAGCAGACTTTATTATTTATGTGATTGTGTATTATCATTTCGGTGTTGGAAGGTAAAAAAAAGTCGTGCTGAATGATAACAAAAATGTTTTTTCGTTTTATTTATTTATAAAATTACTTAACAAACTTTCATGAGAATTGTAACGTCACATTCCTACTTAGACATAAAAGAAGTTCTCTTGTAACCGTTCTTATGATTAATTATTGTATACCCACTTACTCTAAGTCAATTCATAATAACATATCTTAGGTAACAAGGAAAGGATAATTACTAACTACTTTGTTTCACTCCCTCGGGGGGTGAATTTTGAATAATCCTTTCATAGTGCACCCCTAGACCACATAAGGAACCTACTTGCCAAATTTGGAATCTGTAGACCCAGCGGTTTGGGATGTGCGTTGATGTGTCAGTCAGTCAGTCAATCAGTTATACTTATGGATATTTAAGAAGATTTGAATACAAAATTTAGCGAATGAACAACTTCAACACAAAACTTCATCCCCTTTCACCCCTTGTGGGTTGAAATGAAAAAAAAAAAAACAACAACAATGTACGTTGTGTTAGTTTCCAACCATAAGCCGACATATTAATGATTTTAACTTAAAAATAAAGAACTTTAATTAAAAACAAAATGTCATCCCCCTTTTCACCCCCTTAAGGATTGAAATTCTAACAACACCGTTGCTTTAGCTTCCAACCATACGCCTAGATAATAATTTTTATGAATTTTACTTCGAAAATTAAGGACTACACAACTTCATCCCCCTTTTAAACCTTTTGGGGGTAGAATTATCAAAAACACTAAGACACGTATAAATTATTTTTTAATTGTCAGCCTAAACACAAAATTTTAAGATCCTAACTTTAAAACTCATCAGACTCAGACTTTCATACACAACTTCATCCCCTTTTTAACCCTTTGGGGGTAGAATTATGAAAAACACTGAGACACGTGTAAATTAATTTATTTTCAATTGTCAGACTAAACACAAAATTTAAAGATCCTAACTTTAAAACTGACGGACTTTCATACAAACTTTCATCCCCTATTTAACTGCCTTAGGGGTTGAATTTCGGACTTTCATACACAACTTGAGACAACTTATAAAGAGAACCTCTGTGCAAAGTTTCAGCTTTCTAGGTCCAAGGGTTTGGGCTGAGCGTTGATGAGTCAGTCAGTCAGTCAGTCCGTCAGTCAGTCAGTCAGTCAGTCAGTCCGTCCGTCAGTCAGTCAGTCAGTCAGTCAGTCAGTCCGTCAGTCAGGCAGTCAGTCAGGCCTTTTGTTTTTATATAAATAGATTTACATAATATTATTTATTTATACAATTACATAACATTACATTAAAAGGTTTATTTTTAATCTAGTCATAGAAAACCACTAGATTATATGATATTTCTATAACTGTTGAAAATATTCTCCCTTGATAAATCTCTTTTATCTCTTTTTCTTTACTTATTGTTAGGAAACGACTTTTATTTTTTGGTTTAATGTGTTTTTTACTGCAGCACACAATGTTTCTTACAGTCGCAAAACATTGTACTTATTCACGCAACAGTACAGAGGTGAAAGTTCTGTAATAGCATTTAAAACTTGAATTCGTAATAATCCGTAAAAAGAGGTGCAACTTTGACCTTCAATATCTTTGTAACCAAAAGATTCTCAAATAAGGTCTAGTATAAATAAAAACCCGTACATGATGGCAATGACGATTACAATAAATGACTCTCGACTTCGTTAATAGTGTTTTTGCACCTATTATAAAACATTTAATAACGTTCACAATACTACTGAACTTATGATAGCAACATTGCATTTCCAAGAGAAGTCGTTTCTTCGAAGTTTTTGAGAGCATCCTCTAGATACTCTCAAAAACTCGATCTAGAGCGGGTCGAGTGGGGAGTTGGAGTTTGTATGCAAATTAGGTCACAGGTAACACCTAGTCCAAATGCATAGATACTATTGGTAACAAAGTGGTCATAACTACTATTGGCTTCTCTTTATTAACGTATTTTATTAAGTAGGGACAAGAAACAATACATACAATGATATAGTTTTCACTACTAACGATTTATACTACGTTCTAAAATTAATGATTAAAGTCTATACTTAATTATACATAAACAAAAGGACAACACTGAACTAATCTGACAACAGTGAAATGTGGAATGGCAATGATAATTTTTTACATTATATTTTTAGCGTGATATCGTAACATGTCTGAAATTCATCAGTTTTTTTTATAATGGGCGGCTTTAACAGACTTCCAGTCCTTCTCTCAATTTATTTGGGGTCGGTACAGCATATCCTTTTATACGCCATCTCATTTCATCTTTTACACAAAAATAACTAATTCAACATTTTCTTTTGATTTCAACAAAAAATTTCTACATACCTAATTCAAACGAGTCCTCAGGATATTATCATGCAGCGTACTAAGACGCAAATTGAAACTTGTCGTTGCAGCTGCTCCACAGCCCCCACACCCCTAGACCTTGGGGTAAGTCCTCAGAAGCGGAGCATTCGATTACAATCCTACTTTCTGGAATTGAGAACGTGGATAGCATAGTTCGTTTGTAGCTGTAAACCGAATACATATGTAGTTGATTTGCTTCGTTATCAGATTGATGCGGACTCGATTGGACTTTTTTTATTATGAAATCATTAACGACTCGCTGGTCTAACATAATCCTAAGAATGTGATTCTTTCAATCACATTAGTATTATTTAAGACATCTGAATATGCTTTCTTAATCACAGTATACTCAGATCGATGCAATAAGTCGAGCAGGTTTTTTTTCTGAAAAAAGAATTGTTTTTTTTTGTCTAACCAAGAAGCTAACAAAATTTCATCTTAAGCTTAGAAAAGACGTCACTATTTTATTTTAAGAACCAACAAATACACATTATATATTACAAAAAATAGAATATAAGGAGCTGTACAAATGTGCAACCAACAACGTTCTCCACAGATACACAAAAGAAAAAGACAATATTGATGAAGTAAAAGTCGAACAGAATAGATAAATTCATAAGAAAAAATACACATACAGTACAACTATTATGGAACACTAAAGACATATTTATATTATTCACATAGATTCTGGATTGTGTTAAGTTTTTTTTTTCTAAATGATCCAAAGGACAGAGCAAATACATCCAAGTTCTCTAACTTGGATGTATTTGTAAAAACTTATTGAAATTGGCTGTGAGACGACGTAGAGATAAGCAAGCATTCGTGCGACTAGGAGTGACGGCGAAAACAGGTCGCGTGCGCACCTCACGTCCCCGAATCTTTCTTAGGTACAACAAAGCAAACCTTGTTACGGATGTCCACACAATCATATGAGTTGTTACACAGATCGTACAGAACCATAGTATCTAGAAAAGTACGTCTAGACTTCAAAGAGATCATGTAATTTTTTTATCAAGTCGTTATATGGCTGATAAATAAGACTTCTAGTACAACGGTAATGCATTGTTTTCAGGAACTTGCGTTGTATACGTTCAATACAGTCATTATATTTATTATAATAGGGACTCCACACCGGCACAGCATATTCTAGTTGAGACCGGATTAATGACCGATAGAAATGTAAATACGTGCTCGGGTTGATGAATTCTGTTGTGTTCTATTTGACAAATCCTGTCAAAGGCCTTTCGAAAGTCAGTGTATACAGCGTCCACTTGCACACGAGAGTCCATATTATTAAATAAATAGTCGGTGAAAGCTATCATATTAGTTATTGTAGACCTTTTTTTTACGAACCCGTGCTGTTGTTGTAATATTTTGTTATGGACAATTGGATACAACTGTACTGTGTAACTGTACTATCATCTTCAATGTCGTTATTTACACGACAAAGGCGGTTCCCAAAGCTGCTGCAAAACAGGTATTAAGGAATGCCTAACTTCTTAAGTGGCAATTTAGGTGATGTTCAAGTTTTAGTGCAAGAGAAAATTATCGCAGTTTGCTAAACTTGCCTCAAAATTAACACAAGTTTATTGTACTTTAAACTTGTCCACAATGTGCAAGGTGCTTGGTTGTGAAACGGTTTATAGCTGTCATTATATGGTAATGTGAGATATTAATATAATCTTTTACGTATATTTTATCACATAATCACTAAACTTAAGTTTTGGAATTAGATGAAGAACATTCCTCATTGTCTGCCTAGCCTTTTTCCAACCATACTGATGTCGGCTTCAAGTCAAACCGCATGTAGCAGACCATCAGTACTTTACATGGAGAGGCTGCCTATCTGCCCTCTACAACATACTTTCTTTAGACATTCCTGGAATGCCAAAACGGGCAAAAATTCCTTCATGTTTACTTTGCCAAAAAACCTCATCTTATAATAAATATAATTCACATAACTCGAAACATCCCTTAAACATGCCACTTACCAGTCCTACCGCTGTCAAAACATTTAATGTAAAACCACCTTCTAAAAACTTTGTAATACACGTGTCATCAATTAAGCCAACCCGCAATCAAACCCGCAGTCAAAAGTCAAAGATTTTTGATTATTAGGCAATCAACTTAAAGTATGCTTCATTAACTCACTTGATTAAAGTTAAGTTAAAACTTGATTATTACGAACAGGCTGGCTGCAAAAGCAATTTTACAAGCTTTGAATTTTTCATTTTAATCATATTTTAAAGTAATTTTTACCCTTTTAATAAAATGTTTCTGGTTGAAATGTTGAGAGTTTTTAAGCTTGAATGAGCATACTTCAGTAAGAGGAGAGAGAACCCTTTTCGTTTCTTGTGTCCGGCCCATTTGTTACAGAAATATGCTTCAAGTATTTGATAAATAATTATTCCTATCTGTATCGTCAATGGTTTTCTGACATGTCCGTTTTGTGCTCGAAGTTTTTCGGCCAAAGTTGAATATACCACTTGAGTGCACATGCATGAAAGAGCAGCACACCAAAGCTCTCGACGAGAGACGGTGATGGTGCCATCTAGTCAATTTCGTCATCATCAATTACTTCTAAATAATGATAACAGGTTATCAAAGTCTTCGTGAGTGACAGGTATACTCCGTTAGTAAACGCGATCGGAAGGTATAGGTGTACTTATCAATAAGAATACATTTTAGGTGTCTACACTACAAGTATCGGCTAAACCTGCTAAACCTGTATATTGTTCATCCACAGCCCACTACAACAAGTTTTCCAAAACGTCCAACTGGTTTTACATGAACACAACAGCAGGCCTGTACTCCCCGAAATATTAGGCCTAGTGCCTATAATGATCCTACATTTCACCAGCAGTTATGTTCAAGTCCGAGGTAACAAAGGCACGAGCCTATTGCCATCAACCGGAGACAGTATCTAAATCCCGGCCACTACTGAGAAATTCCTGAATAGGAAAACTCAATATCACTTTGCCAGCCTTTAAATCCAACCCAGAATCTCATGATGAACTAATATTATTCTCTTGATATCAATTGTGAGCAGTTATATTCTCAGTCAATATTATCCAATTAATATCTCCAAATTACTAATTAAGATTAATTAGTATCTGTTTTATAGCTACATGAATGTTGCGTATCCATTATAGGAGATAATTGAATTACTAATTTAGGCTCAGTTGATTGAATTCAGGTAGTGTGGTTTGACTGTGGCTGGTTGTGTCATGCA
Source organism: Xestia sexstrigata (assembly GCA_941918905.2). Classification (NCBI taxonomy): domain Eukaryota; kingdom Metazoa; phylum Arthropoda; class Insecta; order Lepidoptera; family Noctuidae; genus Xestia; species Xestia sexstrigata. The sequence continues at coordinate 21,330,279 of OW799208.2, forward strand.
CTCGCGGTTGGTAGATCTATATACTAATGTATGCGCTATTTAAATAATTTGTAAATTGTACTTAGGTACTTTAAACATAAGCTAAAATCGGTTTTCTAACATTCACTATTTTTAAACTAGCTTTATTAAAAAAAAGAGCCGTCAACCAAGGATTCTGTAAAATAAATTCAGCAACTCTACGCAAAAATGATTGCTGCTGATTTTTTTTGTGAGGTGAAAAATCACGTTTTACGGTACGGACTCAATGTAATGCTTTAAATATTACGGGGGTTATGGAGGTATTTAAAGTGAAGTTATAACATTAAAAACTTGAAACTTTGATGTTTATTTTAAAATCCTTCTGGATTGTGATTTAAAGTTTGTTTTGCAAAACATTGAAGTTCCGATTTATCCACAAGTAAATGAGTATGAATTTGAATTGGAGGCATGTAGGTAACTTGAGTGAAGTTCGATCGCAGTACAGCACTTTTACTTGGAAATACGCCCTCTATTATCGTAGCGGCAATTAAGGGGCCCATGTTTATTTATTAACTAATATAATAAAAACAAACAACTAATACCTTAATGACACACACACAGCAATAAAACCGAGCTAACAAATCTATAAAATAAATTCCCCATGACAGTTTACTATCACAAATTATTACCAGACACTATCGGTGTTACAGGTCGCCAGGGATCACTAAAATGTTCGTTCTAATTTATTAGGACGCACGGTAAAGGCACCGCCAAGTACACGCAAAAAATACGGCCCCACCGACCCAAGTTTAGTTTCCCGAGCCGTCGTATCTTTGCGCGATCCCGTATCTTTTCGTAACTTAACTATTACGCACATTGTTCGTATTTTCATGTCAGTTTATGTAAGGGATAAGTAGGCGATGAAAATAGAAAGGTATATGTTATGTTTATTACGTTTGAATAATATTATCTTGAAAATAATATAACGTTATTGAAAAATGTCTTCCAACTACAGTATCTTCCTTGTAACTACGTTTAAGCTTTAATAAATATTGATACACGATGAAATGAACTTTAATCAATTTTCTTACTTGCTGTGTTTTTATTACAGCCTTAATGAAATTCCACCTTGATTCTCGAAGGAGAAGCTGAGTACACCCATCCTTCGGTTCGCCCGTAGTATTAAAGTTATATACCATCATTTCTTCCCTCGTCCCACATAATTGAGGTCGGCGCAACACTTTCTTTAATTCTCCCCTATCAGCCATCACGCTACCATTTATTCCTTTTAATTCATACATATTTTCTTAGACTGATTCTGTTCTTTCTTTATCGTGTGGTTAGTACCTAATCTGGTGTCGAGAGTTTTTATGTCACCCATGGGCCTCTGACTTGGCTTTACATACCGTCTAAAAATATAACTCAGGCTTGCTGGTTTACTCACGATGTTTTCCTTCACCGAAGCAACTGATAATTATACAATACGCACATGAATCCGAAAAATCCAAGGTGCGTGTCTTAGGTTCAAACTTGAAAGCGATGGGAGCGCGGGAGGCTAAGGGAACTCCCGCCGCGTGGGGGCCGGGACGCCCGTGGAGAACGGGAAGTTCATCCGCAAGCGGCCCAGGTGGGATGGCGACCGGGGGTCGTCATCCTGAGATGAGGAGGTCTCGGCCCGGAAGATCCCCACCAACAAGCGTGGTGGGATCCGGGGTAAGGGGAGGGGGCTCTCTGCCTCTACGAAGTCCGAGAGGTCGGCAAGGCTTGCCGAGGAGGGGCGCCACCCGGTCAATACCGCTCCCGGGTCTGGCGACGAGGGGGCACCTAGCGGCTCCGAGGCGGAGCATAAGGCCAGGTTTGCTAAGGAGGTGGAAGCCGCGATAAGGCGTGGCCTTGAAGATGAAGACTTTATCTAAACTCAAGGCCATACCCGTGGCTTCCGCCTCCATCATGGCGGCAGCAGAGACGAACTTTGCGGGGCCTTCCCCTCCCCCTCCTCCGATTGGCGGAGAGGAGGTGACCAAACTGCGGGTGGAGGTGGCCCGCCTGACGGCCGCCACGGAGATTCTCCAAAAGGAGAACGCCAAGCTTCACGCAGACCTGGCCAGTCTGCGGGAGGCTGGCTCCCGCGTGGCGCCTCAGAATGGGGGCCAGCAGCAGCAACAGAGCCAGCCTGTGCCGGTGGAGAACCAGGTCCTGAACTTGGTTCGGCAGGAGCACGCTTCCTTCCAGGCGCGGTTCTCCGTTATAGAGAGAATTGTTCTGCGCCCCCCTCTGGCGGCAAGTAAGGCAGCCACGGGCACGAAGGCGGCCTCGTACGCGGCTGCTGCCCGTGCGGTTCCGGCGAAACCGGCGCCGGCTAAAAAGTCGGCCAAAAATAGGAAGGGCAAAGCGGCTGCACAGGCGGACACTGTGCCAACGCCAGTGGCAACGGCGAATGGGCCAGCGCCTGCGGCACGGCAACCGCCGTCCGCGGACTCTCCGTCCGCATACCGGCCCATAGTGTTTCTCGACGAGGTGGGCAAGCTCTTTGGAAGAGTAATTGCAAACCGCCTCGCCGAGCACCTTGCGGGGACGGGGCCGGATCTTGCGGAACACCAATTTGTTTTCTGCAAGGGGCGCTCTACGGTGGACGCCATTATGCGCGTGAGAGCCCTCACGACGGGGGATGCAATGTCCCGTGGTGGGGTTGTCTCGGCGGTGTCTCTTGACATCGCCAACGCCTTTAACTCCATGCCCTGGAGCTGCATTAGGGAGGCACTACGGTATCACCGGGTGCCGACCTACCTTCGTCGTGTGGTCGGGAACTACCTGACGGATAGAGCCATTATCTACCCCGGTCGCAGCGGAGAATGAAACCGGCGAGAGATGTCGTGCGGTGTTCCACAGGGTCCGTTCTAGGGCCTTCTTTGTGGAACATCGGGTACGACTGGGTGCTGCGCACCGACCTCCCTAGCGGCGTCAGCGTGGTCTGCTATGCAGACGACACGGTGGTGCTGGCACAAGGGGGGTCACACGAGGCGGCGGCCGAAATAATGACACGCGGGGTTGCGATAGTCTTCGAGAGGATCCAGCAACTGGGTCTCGAGGTGGCATTGCACAAGTCCGAGGCCATGTGCTTTCATTGGCCTCGGAATGCGCCACCTCCGGGATCCTCACTGACGGTAGGAGAGGTATCCGTCGGCGTCGAGTCGACGCTGAAGTACCTGGGACTCGTCCTCGACAGCCGATGGATGGATGGAACCTTGGTGGAGCATTTCCGACGTTTGGCCCCCAAACTGGAACGGACCGGGGCTGCCTTCAGGCGGCTCCTGCCCAACCTGGGGGGGCCAAACGCCTCCTGCCGGAAGCTCTACGCGGGAGTCGTGCGGTCCATGGCCCTTTACGGGGCCCCAGTGTGGGCGCGTTCATTGAGGCGGCGAGCGGCCCACTACCTGAACGCGCCCCAAAAGGTGGTAGCCGTAAGGCTGGCCCGTGGGCATCGCACGATCTCCCGTGAGGCGGCGTGCCTCCTTGCCGGATTGCCGCCATGGGATCTGGAGGCGATAGTCCTCGGCACGCGGAGGCGATACGCGCGCCGGGGGGAAACTCCGCTGCCGCAGCAAATTGTCGCGCAGCGGACAGACTTCCGGCATGATCTCATGGCGACTGGAGAGAGTGACTGTTGCAACCCCGTGCAGGGCACGCCACAATAGTGGTGATAAGTCCCCTCTTTGAGGACTGACTAGAGAGGCGCCACGGCGTCCTCACCTTCCGCCTGACGCAGGTCCTCACCGGACATGGCTGTTTCGGGGGGTTCCTGCACTGATTCGGGCGGGAGGAAACGCCCGGGTGCTTCCATTGCGAGGATCGACCAGAGGACACGGTGGAGCACACTGTGGAGGTGTGCCCCGCGTGGGCGGAGCACCGCCGTGTCCTCGAAGCGGCAATTGGCGGCGGCGACCTCTCGCGTCCGGCCATGGTCCGGAGCGAGACGGAATGGGACGCTGTCACCTCCTTCTGCGAAGCAGTAATGCTAGACAAGGAGGTGGCGGAACGTGAGAGGGAGAGAACCTTACGTCCCGGCCGCCGTGGGAGACGCCCCGGGGCCGCCACGTGGCCCCCGGCCACCGTAGGCGCGGGTCTGTGGACGGTGGGCTATGGGCTAGCTCGCCGTCCGTCGGCAAAAAGGAAGGGGGACCCCTTCCTTTTTGCAAGAGCCGATCCCTGTATAGGGGCTGCGGGACTGTTCGAAAGAGATACCGTGGCCCCGGAACACAAAGGGCGTTGAAGAAACATGGATGGGTTTTAGTCAGTAAAAGTCTGACACTCCCTCCTGCTCCGCCCAGAGCGGGAGCAGTCATTTGATAATTTCCCATCCGAAAAAAAATTAAATAAAAGAAAAAAGTTCAAACTTGAAACCTATGACTGATTCAATTATAACTTACTTATGGAACTCTTTCTCAATGAACTACTAACCACCCGCAAATTCACTCGTTATGGCTAATAAATAGATATCAGGAGGAAACATTTAGCATTGTAATTGGATTCTAAATGTCAGCATAAATTCATGAAAACGAGAAAACTAGAATAGGGAAAATGTAGTATGAAATATAATCAAATTTAATTATTAATAATTTTCCGAATAATCGTTGTTCGTTTAATATTTTGTGGAAACACAATCAGGTTACATCACGTCAAGGTGAATTAGGTTCAATTTTCGTAAGCAATTTTCGTATTTGAAGAAGTTTAGTTTGGTACAAATGGTTTAATTATTAGGTTACTGACACTAAACTTAAGCAAAGACTGCGCCTGTTTTTTGTACTATAATATCTCCCGATCCGATGGCTAACCTGTACCGCGATTGGCTGCCATTACTGAATTCGGTCGGTTTACCATGATCCAAGATCTGATGAAATCATTATTACATTATTAAATCTAAAGCATTAATGTTTTAATATCACTCCACTTTCACCTTCTCCATCCTTTTTCCACATTACAGAGAGATTAAAACAGTGCTGCTGTAAGACGCCACGGTAGGCCCCTGGCCAGGAACATACATACGCGTATTACGTAGCAAGCACCACGCCTTTTCCCTTTTCACGACCTAAAAAGATAAAGCTTGTCACAACGTAAGCTCAGCATATCTCGCCACCGGTTGCCTGTAATTGGGAGTATGTTCGGAACGATTTGAGACGGAAAGTCGAAAGTATGGAAATATTTATTTCACGTTCTGCGGGCTTCTTAGAAACTCTTAATATAAACCGAATTGATATTAAAGCTTAATCTCATTCACATCAAAGAAGGATATTTTTTTCAATTAAGATTTTGGTAAATCTCAAATACTTATTAATTTATTCCATTCGAGAAGTTACCGTATTCAAGGCTGCTTTCGACAACTTTCTGAATTGGTTAATTAATTGTAAAAGAAAGCCTGTTTAAGTATAAGTAAGGAATTATACCTCTTTATTTTTTATAACCACATTGCTTATTAATTTAATACAACAATACAATTCGAAGGTCGGTAGAAAAAACAATGTATAATCGATGTAATTTCTACATAAAACTAAAAACAAAGTAGTTTTATTTAGAAACAACATAGCTGTTTGCCGCAAAAACATCATTTTTAATTGAGAGAATATTGTTTTTTTATGATTCCGTACCCAAAAGGTGCCAACAGAACCCTCTGGTTCCGCTGTCTGTCCTTCGGTCCGTCTACCACAGACCTGTATATCTTGAACCATAATAGGTGGACATTATAAACATAACATTTTCACAGCGTGTCTATTACTATGGCCGTTTGAATAGATATTACATGTTTAAAAATGACCGAGGGCTTCATACAAGAAACAAGTGTTTTTCGGCGTTTACGTTTTATTATCTTAATAATGGCAAAACATACAGTTTCAAAATATTGTACAGTGGTACGGCACCTTTCGTATGCGAGTCCGACGTGGCTGGTTATTAACCGACTTCAAAAAGGAGGAGGTTCTCAATTCGATTGGTATTTTTTTCATTATAATTTTTATATATGTACACCGATTACGCTGAGATTTATGATCCGATTTACGTGATTCTTCTTAGTTTGATGCGGAATAGTTGTCATTTGGTCCCATAAAAATTTAACATAGTTTGGCCCAGCAGTTTTTATTTTATGAACATTTTTACTTCAGTCGTGTGATCTAATTTTATGTATGTTCATTTCAAATGGGGGAGAAATCATTTTAGTTGATTTTTCCCCCTTTGTGGAGCGATTCTCAAAATTCTTTTATTATTTGAAAGAGTATACTCCTGAAGTGATCCCATTTAAATTTGGCGAAGATTTGATGCTGATCTTCGGAGATATACAATGGAACTCTTCAAAAATAGACGCTAAATCGGTCGTGATTGCTGCAATCGCTTGGATGTTTATTGTTTATACAACATCATGACGTAACATCACGCCTGTATGCTCTGAGGTAAGCAGATGTGTACAACACCCAGATTTCGACAGTAGGTATGTTAAGTTCCATTTTTGGGGATAAGCCTATTACCATGACATGTATTGTTAAGAATGTAAAATAAATGTATAGCAAATATTTGTATATGATATTACAACTAAAAATGTAAAAATAAAAAAAAACTATTTGCAATAAATAAAACCGACTTAAAAAAAAAAACAAAAAAAAGTGAAAAATAACTTTAGCTTCAGAAGCCGGTTACAAAAACACCAAATCAATCAAAGGCCAAGTTTACAATATCTAAATATATAATTATTTTTATTTTTTACAATATCAGTAGCCCAAAATTATAGTAGTATAGGTAGTATATTGTATATTAGTATCGCGACGAAAATGATGTAACTGCAAAGATATACCTAGATAAGGCAAGTATGCCATTTTTTGACTACCTATTTTGACATCATAAACATTTATTATACCATACAAAATAGACTACGATTTTGATCTTTAAATGTCTAGAATTAAGTTCTTGAGTTGTAACGTTCTTGTTTGAAACAAATTAGGTGGCTGCGACAGTAGCCACGTTAAGCATAAAATGCTTAAGCAGGGCACGGGAAGCAGGTGCTCTTGCGTTATCTGTGTAAATCTATATCTGTAGATCTAACTGTTTAGACACTGAATAATCCATTCAATATCAAGTTCGAATGCAGTCAAGTGCAGACGCCAGCGCATGCATCAAGCTACTAAACTCTGCCTTTCTTTAATTGACTTTCAAGTTTATCGCTAAAGCATTAGGTTACTTTACAGTTTCGGGTAGCTTGATGTGCTGGCGTCTAATCATAATATAAATACCTTCACTTTTTTTAAACGCGCGGCACGAAATTTTCTATAAAAATGCATAGTCAACAAACACATGTCGGATTTTGTTTCATCGAACTGAACCAGTAACTCTAAGAGTCTAAAACATAACTCCATATGAGCGTCCTATATTTAGAAAACGGAGGACGCCAACGGAGCCTAGACATTTTACCGTCAAGTACCTTATTCGATATTCGGATCCGACGTGCATGGCCAAGACGTAAACGCAATGTGTATTTAAACGATGCATGATTAAATGGAATGTATGAATTTGGGACCAGGCTTGCCTAAGTTTCCGCAATTTATTTCATTTCTAAATATTAGCTACTCATAAAATTGTAATAATTTATGCATGCCAACTATTGTGGCATGAATAAAAACAAGTAGGATTGTAAGGGACAAAACCTTCTGAAGTGATACATTCCACAAGTAAATGCTATAAAACTTGTATTCAGCATCAATTTGTATACGGCGCCATCAGTGAACAGAATAAAACAAAATAAATCGAGTACAATAAATAAATGGTTTTGATACAAGCATATAAATGTCACACATACCTATATGAATAAAGTATTATAAAATAAAAGAAAAAGCATAAAATAAAAAATAGCTTTTATTCTACCACAATTTTTGCATATTTGAACGTAGCTTTCAAAATAATCACAATTTATTTAATTATTATATTTAGTGCATTTAAGACATTATTGAATAAAAATATAAATTATCACTTTCTATATATAATTTCAATATTGAATACAAATTTATAAATTTTCACTTTCACTATATAAATTTATTTCATTAACGAATAAAAAATTACTAATTACCATTTTTCATACATTAATTAATTTCTTTCTTGAATTAAATAAAAAAAAATCATTTTCATGCATTGTTATAGAATTGTTATTAGAGCAGCGGTGGCCCAGTGGTGGCGGCCCCGACTTACGAACAGTAAGTCGTGGGTTCAAACTCAGACAGGCGCATTACTTTGTGTAATTTAGTTCATCACCACTGCTCTCAAAACGGTGAAGGAAAACATCGTCAGGAAACCGGCATGTCCTAGAACCAAAAATTCGAAGACATGTGACATCTACCAATCCGCGCTGGGCCCTCGTGGTGGATTATAGCCTATTCCCTCTCATTGAGAGGAGGCCGTGTCCCAGCAGTGGGAACATTATAGGCTGATGAGGATAGAATTGTAATTATTATATATTTTCCTTTATTTTATTTGTGGAAGTCGCCTCTTTGGGCCTTCCCCAGCTTCCTCCAGGCGTCTCTGTCCATAGTCTGTCTTCTCCAGTCTGGTCCTCTATGTCCTCCCATCGTTTTTTTCGGTCTGCCTCTACTTTTTTTTCCTTCTCTTGGTCTATCTGTCGTTGGTCATCCTGCATACATGGCCTGCCCATTGCCATTTTAAATTTCTTATTTTTTCGAGAATGTCAATTACTTTGGTTTTCCTTCTTATTGCTTCGTTTTTGATTTTATCCGATAGTTTTATTCCTAACATGCTTCTCTTCATTTTACGCTGGTGTATGCCTAATTTGTTTTCGTTTATCTTTCTCAACGACCATGTTTGGCAACCATATGTTAGGCATGGTAGGATTACTGTGTCGTACAGTTTCCTTTTTATTTCGATTCTTATGTCTCTGTTTTACATAATTTCCTTCAAGCTCCAAAACTTTTTCCAAGCTATTGCAATCCGTCTGTTTATTTCTTTTCCTGTAAGATCTTGGAATTAAATTGACTGACCTAGGTAAATATATTCCGTAACATACTGAATGCTTTCTCCGTTCACTCTGATGGTTGGAACACTACCGTTATTATTTTTGTTTTTGAGGCGTTTAGCGATAAACCAACCTGGCTGCTCTCTTTCACTAAATCGTTTACCATGCTGTCTAGCTGAATACTCTCCTCAGCAAATATAGCGATATCGTCCGCAAACCATAGGTGGCTTAAGTATTATCCATCTATTTTGATGCCTTGTTTTTCCCAGTTGATGTTTCTAAAAACCATCTCCAGAACTGCTGAGAATATTTTGGGTGAGAGGGGGACGCCTTTTTCTATGCGGAATTCCGGTCCGTCTCTTTCCAGTCGTATTTTAGCCACACTCTTAGAATATATGCTGTATAGGAGCTCAATGTAAAAAAAGCCAAGCCAGTCTAAGCTTTGTTGTATTAGTGCTTTCCAGATGGCAGTGTGTTCCAAAGGGTTCTAAATTGTATTACCTAACTTTTTTATTCATAATTTTAAGTGCCATAACTTTTTTTGTCCTAATCATCAATTTGTTCGAATGATAACTTACCCGAACTTAATATCACATAATATCACATGCCATAAAATTGAAATCCCTAAATACAATTGGCCCTAAAACCGTGTGTCATAAATATTACAATCAATAATATACAAAAGACTTAAAACAATTTTCAATAATAGTTATAAATCCTAAAAAAAAAAAAAAAAAAATGTTTTGATCCTAATATTATTTTTAAAACAAACCGGTTTGTTCCCAGACGTTCCCAAAAGGGAAGAGAACATTGTTATTTTAATTGTGTCTGTAATTACGGGTAAGTACAGGTTAAGTATTACTTAGCTTTTGCTATGCTATGAACTTTTCTCAACACAACACATTTTTATACAATATTGCTCTTATGAAATTTGTAAGAATTAAAAACTAGCACCATCGTATCGCAGAAAGATCACAGTTAGAATCTTTTTTTGGCATACATTTCATAGACGTTTCATCGGTAGTCACTAAAAGGCAGAAAATCAATCAATCAAAACGTCAATCATTATAAAACGGTTGAGTATGAACATAATTATGTGGATTTTATTTTTCCCTGTAATAACTATGCAAACATGCAAACAAACATACTTCATACATGCAGCAAGCATGCAGCAAGCATGCAGCATGCAAGCACGCATACAGTATGCAAGCAAGCATGCAGCATGCAAGCGAGCAAGCCACATGCAGCAGGCATGGTTTCTGTCACGGCTCCGGCGCTATGGGGCTCCGGCGGTCCCACGCGAGCTTATCGTCGCAGATGTATTTAACGCTCACCACCGCAGCTTCGGCTTGCTGGCCGGCCGGCCAGCCTCAGCAGCGGCGGCGAGTGTTACAACCACTTGCTCCTCAACTCGCGGGCCGCCTCGCCCCTCCGCGCCTACGCGATTTTAAATTACACTTAAGGGGTAGAGCACACCCGTGTCGACGGCGCGTTCGTGTTCCACGCGCGTGATAGATTACCGCGCCCCCGACTCGGTCTCGCCGCCGTGCTACTACGTAGCGCCGCCGTCTCGCCGAGCTCCGCCCGCCAAGTCGTAGTACTACTACAGTCTTTGCCTTGCGCTCGGACTTAGTGGTACTGCGCCGTAGAGAATCAACTACTCGTAGTTGGTTCGATACGAAAACTGTCTTTTTCAAGACAACTCTTCCTTAACGGTCATCACGTCAACGTGTTTTGCCCCTTCAGGGAAAATCCACGGTTTTGTGGTTCTGGACGGAAACCTCACGGTGTTAACGAAGTCCAGAGGGTGTTGACCCGACACACCCGCCGAGCCCCTTCAGGGTTAGGCATACAGTCGGACGGGCTCTGACTGCGGCCTTGGGGGCTTCCCTAGTCGCAGTCTGGTAGCACATAACCCCGTTTGTTTACAGCTGCACCCGGGACGTCTGGGTGTCTCTACCCCAGCGGCCCGGATCGGTCGCAAGACCCATAGGGCCCTGCCGCACATTAAGATTGGCGGCAGGTTTACAAGCTTAGGGCACACCTTAGCACTCACCTCCCTGTGACACCGACAGGGAGTGAACACATCCCCGGGTTATCCCACCTGGGGAGCTAGGATTAGGCTTCAGATAGGTCTACAGGCCCCTCTGGCCAATCAGACAGCAGTGTAGCTGGCGAGTTTGTTTGTGTTTTTCTTCTCGCCCAGCATAACACTAGGAAAAACTCAAGGGTGGGTTCGTTTTTAAGGGAGCTGTCTGCCCGGGGGGTTTACGTTTCTACGTATCTCCTCGGGATTAGGATAGGTTATGAACCCTAGGTCCCCCTAGTAGGTTATTTCGCCAATAATGGCCCCCCCCATAAAAAAGGTCCTAGAGGCCAAGTTAAGGATACTCTTAAATGAGTTGATGACAGATGAGAATCCCCACGTTAGGGGTAAATATGAGGAGCTCCTAGAGCCCTTCCGAGATGACTGGCAGTACAAGGCCCAGAATAGCGCTTGCGACACAAAGGTTGCACCTCAGTCCACGCTTAATGATTTCAGCGATGCGCTGGAATCACCCGTTATCCCCTCCTCCCCGGCTCCAGTCCCTATGGAAGCCTCCCCAATCCATCCCGTAGTGGATACCTCTTCGTCCCAGGACGAAACCGAGATGGAAATTCCCAACTCGGAAGACCGCACCGACATGACCTCCGCCTCAGAGTCGGACTCCTCTCCCACCTCCTCCTCCGAAGACGATTACCAAATCGTCGGGAAAGGGAAGAGGAAGAAGGGTAAATCCCCCTCTGCTTCGACATCAAAAAAGGCAGCTATTCAAAGCTCGCGAACTCCCCTACCCCAGTCCCAGACGGCTGCTGGCCTTTCACAGAGCCGCTCTCCAAGCCCCATGGCCATAGCCACTCCGGCTGACGCCACGTCCCAACCCGCCACCTCGGCTACTCTCCCCAAAAAACTTCGTCCTCCACCCTTATTCATCCACGATAAGGGAAAATGGACCGAGATTTCCAAGACGTGTAACGAGCGTCACATCATTTACACCAATGCTCGTGCTGTTGAGCAAGGCATAAAAGTCATGACGTCAACACCGAATGACTACCGCGAGCTCACCAAGCTCCTTAGGGTTAGGAACATTAGATACCACACTCATACCCTCCAGGACGAAATCCCGACCAGGGTAGTGGTTAAAAATATCCCCGTCGAAATCTCCCCTCAGGAGATTAAAGAAGACCTTCTGTCTCAGAATGTCCCCGTAGCGGAAGTTCACCGCATGCACCGTAAGGTTGGAGGCCGCTCCAATTCCTCACCCTACAACATGGTGCTCATAGTCTGTGACTGTGTCGAAGGTCACCACCCCATCCATCAGATTTCAAAGATCTGTGGCCTCTCAGGCCTCCGCATTGAGAATCCCCTGAAAACTGGCGTTTTAACACAATGCCATCGTTGCCAGCTGTATGGCCATGCGCAACGAAACTGCTTCGGACAACCCAGATGCGTTAAGTGTCTGGGGGACCACGGCACCGCCGAGTGCTCTCGCCCCAAAGACCGCACATTGTGCACAGAGCCTCCGAGCTGTGTACTGTGCGGCGAGTCTCCAAGGCTCCAAAATCCTCAGCCCCCAAGCTAGCCCAACGTGCCATTAATAGGCAACAGAGAGAATGTCCCTCTCTCAATAATAAACTCCCCGACTCCCTAAGACCCCAGCGCCCCAGCCCGTGGAATACTCTAAACCACCAGGCGCACTTCCCGGCTCTGAGGCCCACCCAAGCACCCGCCCCTCAGGCTATCCCTCCCCTGATGACACTGCCAGTCATGTCGCCCCCTAAACCCGCTGCACAAAAGGCCGCTCCTCTAGCGTCCACCCCTCCAGCGCCATCAGCGCCTCGCCCTCCAGCGCCCTCAGCGCCTCGCCCTCCTGCGCCCTCAGCGCCTCTTCCCCCGGCTCCCGTAGCGCCTCGTCCCCTTGCACCCGCAGATCCTCGCCGCCCACCGCCTTCAGCAAGGGTGCCTTCAGCACCCACTACCTTCGCGGCCCCCTCTCCCCCTCCCGCGACATACGAATTAGACCCGTTTGACCCCTTAAGAGTCTTAGATAGCACATTCGCGATTTTCTACACCCCGCGAGCGCTACAAATGACGCGTGACACCATCGCCTGCAACGGTGGCTCGCGCTTATTCAAGTTTATAACGCGTACCCCGACATTACGCAAGCCCTCAGGACCCTCCCCCATAACTTAGTTCGTAATGGATAGAAACCCCCCAGTAGATTAAAACCGAAATCCCTAAAGATAGGGACCTTCAACGCCGAAGGCATGAATGGTCAACGTGATGAGTTCGCCACTTTCCTCCGCGACCATCACTTAGATATCTTATTAGTCCAAGAGACCTTCCTAAAACCCCATCAGCGAAACCCGAACATTGCCAACTACCGGCTAGTTCGCAATGACAGGACTCGCTGCCACAGAGGAGGTACTCTCATTTATTACAAATCCAGTCTGTACTGCATCCCCATGGACCCTCCCCCCCTCTCCAAAATTGAAGTCTCTGTCTGTCGACTGGGCATGACAGGTCATCAACCAATCACCATTATCTCGGCATACCTTCCGCCCGCAGACTCCAACCCCGATTTCATTTCAAAGATGACCTCACAGTCCTCCTTAATCTAAGTGACTCCGTCCTTCTGGCGGGGGATCTTAACGCAAAACACCCCGCGTGGAATAGTCGTCTTTCAAACAGGAGAGGTAGAGACTTATTCAACCTCTGCTCTCCCCTCAACTTCGATGTCATTGGCCCAATGCATCACACTCATTTTCCCAATAACCCCAATCATAGCCCTGATGTGCTAGACGTCGCGCTTCTGAAGAATGTAAACTTGCGATTGCATTCTGTAGAAACGATCGACGAACTCAACTCTGACCATAGACCGGTAATCTTTGAATTCGCCCCTAGAATAGGACCCTTTGATCCCACTCAAACTCCCTCCACTAAAGTGATCATGGACTGGGGGAAAGTAAGCGATCTGCTGAAATCCACCGAATCCCCTCACTTAGACAGGATCCCCGATAACATCGAGACTGTAGCCGACACGGAGGCCGCGATCAGTTTGTTCACAGAACACGTACAATCAATCCTGAACGATTGTTCAAGGGAAGTTCCGGCGGATAATCACCGCTGGAAACTCCCGGATGATGTGCGTGATCTTGTGACCGAGAAGAACGCGGCCGTCCGTGCCTGCAGTTCTTTTCCCTGTTCCAGTAACAAAGTTTTTATGCGTCGCTTACAACGCAAAGTAAGCAGATGCATCCAAAAACTGCGTGAAGAGAGCTGGGACAAGATGCTCGGTGAACTAGAACCAACCCATCAGGCTTTCTGGGACCTACAGTGGAAACTACGCTCCTCTGAGGTCGCCTCTGTACCCCCTCTCATTCGTCCCGATCAGACCGTCGCTTTTGACGATGACGACAAAGCCGAATGCCTGGCCGACAGCCTAGAGACTCAATGTTCCCCCAGTATCCAACCAGTAGACCCAGCTCACCTTGCGATGGTGGATGCTGAAGTTGAACGTCGGACCTCCCTTCCCCCAGTAGAAGACCCAGACGATCCTCTACCCTCAGTCACCCCTGAGGAAGTTGAGGATATCATAAAAGGCCTTAAGCACCGAAAAGCCCCTGGCTCAGACGGAATCACCAATAGGGTGTTCAAACTCTTTTCTCCCGCCCTCATAGTGCTAATGACCGCTATCTTCAATAGCGCCATGGCAAACAACATGTTCCCTCAGTCGTGGAAACAAGCCACCGTAATAGGAATCCCCAAACCGGGTAAACCCGCCTCTTCCCCGAGTAGTTACCGTCCCATTAGTCTCCTCAATGTCCTAGGCAAAATCTACGAGAGGCTTATTTATAAGCGTCTCAAAGACTACGCCGAAGCAAAGAGTTTAATTCCTAAAGAACAGTTTGGATTTAGATCCCAACACTCTTGTGTCCAACAAGTGCACCGCATAGTCGAGTACATCAGCGCCCGCCTTCAGCGAGGCATGGCGACCGGTGCCTTGTTCTTCGATATCGCGAAAGCATTCGACAAGGTCTGGCACAACGGGCTGATATACAAGCTATACCAGCTCGGTGTGCCTGATCGTCTTGTGCTCATCCTTCGTGACTTTCTGTCAAACCGCACATTCCGTTACCGCATCGATGGTGCGCTATCAACCCCACATCCGATTCGCGCAGGAGTCCCTCAGGGATCCGTGATATCCCCATTAGCCTTCACGCTATATACCAGCGATATCCCCAAAAACAATTCAACCCAATTAGCCCTCTTCGCCGACGATACGGCCATCTATTATTCTGGTAGAAGCTATCCCAGCATTACCTGCATTCTCCAAAAATCCACAAACGCCTTAGGCGATTGGTTCCGGAAATGGAGAATCGAGGTCAATCCCGACAAAAGACAGGTGGTACTTTTCTCTAGACCCCGTCGTCTCCCCCCCATCCCTCAACCGATCTCCATGTTTGGCAAGCCGATCCCTTGGGAAAAGCAAGCCAAGTACCTAGGAGTTATCTTAGACCAGCGCTTAAACTTCAGTGAGCACATTAAGACGGTGCGTTCGCGTGCCGCCTTCGCTCTCGGTAGGCTTCACTCTGTCCTGAACGCACGTAGCAAATTGTCACTTAGGTGCAAATTGCGTATTTACACCGCGTGCATTAGGCCTATCATGACATACGCATGTCCCGTTTTCGCGCATACCAAACCCTATCACCTCCATAAGATGCAGACCCTCCAAAACCGATTCTTACGAAAGGCCACGGGAGCCCCATGGTACGTTAGGAATGAGCAACTCCATGTTGACCTCAAGATCCCCACCATAGCCCAATTCATGAAACGCCTAACAAAGGGTTTTTTCGATAAGGCCGAAAAACACCCAAACCCCCTGATTTCCTCAGCAGCCAATTACGCCCTCTCCAAGATATCTAGAATTCGCCGTCCTAGGCTCACTCTTGCCACACCCGATGATCCCATCACCCTTCTCCAAGAAAGTTGTAGGGAAACCAGCACATTACTCAAAAACAGACACAAGAACCGATACAAACCGCGAATCCGGCCCCGCCGCCGAGGCCCTCCGCGACCCCCCAGTAACATCACTGCCCGACCCTTGCTCGACGAGCCAGCCCGCGACGCTGAGCATGTAACGACCGATTCCCCAATTAATGATCCGACCCAGCCTGTTGTCCCTTGCTGCCCTCTCATCAATGACGCACTAAGCCGAGGCCCGAACCCCACAGGGGGTGCCCTTAGTGACCGTTCATTTAATTTAAATCCTTAGCTTGTAAGCCCTGGCTGGGGGCCTTAAAGTAATTTTTGGCCACCACAGGATTGTCCGGTTAAGCAGTAAAGCAACCTTAGCGCGTTGCAACTGCGAGTGGTCCCTCCTAAAAAAAAAAAACGTACTCGGCACATTATTGTCCGGTTAAGCAGACGACAACCCCTCTAGATTGAACTGCGAGATGCCATTTCGAAAAAAAAAAAAAAAGTACTCGGCACATTCTCTCCGGAGCAGCCACACCGAACGGACCTAAGTTAAGTAACCTTATAAACCTTTTTATGTATGGTTAGTAAATATTTTCTGATATATGTTTTTGATGTATGATTTATGTGTATACTTTAATTGGTCATGTATAATGCAAGTGTGTAAAATTATTTCTATTCCCATAAAATAAATTGTTAGACTAATCTTACTAGAACATTGTGTATATTCTTTACAAATAAATACTCACTAAATAGCTAATTCCAATCTGTTTTAACTGAATATTAAAAAATAAATAAATTCTTTGTCCCTATGTAAGTCTATTATTTTTAACAATTTTAAATATATCCTCACACGCGCTTCAAAGAGAGTTAGCAAAAGGAAGGGGTCCGCAAGGACCGATGCCTGCCGGGGTTGCGGGACTGTTCGAAAGAGATACCGTGGCCCCGGAACAAAAAGGGCGATGAAGGAACATGGATGGGTTTTAGTCAGTAAGAGTCTGACACTCCCTCCTGCTCCGCCCAGAGCGGGAGAAGTCATTTGATGATTTCCAATCAGAAAAAAAAAAAAAAAAGGGGTGGGGCAGACAAGACTGCGTGGGGTCGGATTTACAGCGATTCGTTTCTGTCACTAAAACCTAATTTTTAGCAACTGTTTGAGGACCAAAAATTGTATTATACTTATATTAACATTCGGAACAATACACATTATACATATAATAAAATACTTATGACATTTGACTTTATGGCATGTAAAATTAGAAGATTCAATTATTATAGTATTCGATATTATGACAGAACAGTTTTATAAATAAATATAATTATGTAAAACAAAATTTCGGGATTTTGAACATTATGGTTACTGAAGTTTATAGCAAACGTTTTATGGATAATGATTTTCGGACAAGAATTTTTGGAGAATTAAGGGAGTACCGTTCCAAAGAGTCGAAAGCTTTGAAACATAGCTTTGAAAGAAATCTATGAAACATATGTACAGGGACTTTCCATATTCTTTACTTTTCTCTACTAGTTGTGTCATGACGTGGATAAATAAAAAAATGTTTTCTAAATCATGCTTGTTCACGTGGTTGATTCTCGTCTAAGATTTTGGAGAGCCTGTTCAGAATGATTTTTTAAAAAACTTTGTAGACATTACTCATTAGGTTTATAATTGTTCAGGTTACCTCTATCCCCTTTTTAGGGTTCCGTAGTCAACTAGGAACCCTTATAGTTTCGCCATGTCTGTCTGTCCGTCCTCGCTTAATCTCTGTGACCGTTAGCACTAGAAAGCTGAAATTTGGTACCAATATGTATATAAATCACGCCGACAAAGTGGTAAACTAAAAATTGAAAAAAAATGTTTTATTAGGGTAGCCCCCCTATATGTAAAGTGGGAAGTGATTTTTTTTTTATTTCAACCCTAACGTGTGATATATTGTTGGAAAGGTATTTAAAAATGAATAGGGGTTTCCTAAAATCATTTTTTGATAATGTCAATAATTTCGGAAATAATTGCTCCAAAAGTAAAAAACAATGTGTCCCCCCCCTCTAACTTTTGAACCATAAGTTTAGAAAATATGAAAAAAATCTGAAAAGTAGAACTTTATAAGGACTTTCTAGGAAAATCATTTTGAACTTGATGGAAACAACAGTTTTTGTACAAAAAAGACAAAAATTTGTACAAAATAATTTCGCGCGGAGCGCTGCTGGAGCGCGAACATAATGGATACCTTTAAACTCATAAGTGGGAACACTTATTGTGACGGATGGGAAACTACGGAACCCTACACTGAGCGTGGCCCGACACGCTCTTGGCCGGTTTTTTATGTAGTAGAGTCGTTGTAGCTCTGGACCATTGTCAAGGAGTATCTGAACCTCTACAGAGACCGCTACAAATTATGTTCAACAACATACGGGAAAAAAGAACAACTCCTAAACTGAATAAAGTATTAGAACTATATAAATTGAAAACGAAACTAGTATTTTTTTAATCGTTCCTATTTACGTTACGTTTACTACAACCGCTCGAGCGTTCGTGGTAGACCCACAGGCTACGTCTGCAAAACGTACGGACAGATGTGACGCCTGTCGGATGTATTCTGTTAGCTGCGCCCGTTCGTAGAAACTTGGGAACAGATTTTTGAATTATTACACATGCATTCTGTGTACCCCGCGTGTGCTAGGCAAATGTTTAGATATAGGAGTGTGAGTTATCTATACATATATAATAAAGCTGAAGATTTCGTTCGATGGGTTAATCTCTGGAACTACTAGCCGGTATAAGGTTATTTAATAAAACGCCATGTAAAATACTGTAGTTGCATCCGGTTAAACTGGAAGCCGACCCCGACATAGTTGGGAAATGGCTAGGCAGTTGATGATTTACAGATTTAGTTTACAAGCTAACTGGATGATTTAGTGGGCTTAAAGTTTATAAAACTAGTCTAGGAACGGACTAGATACCACCCTCATTTAGAAAACGCCACAATGTTTTAATGACGTTTCAAACCTTTTAACTAGGTAGGTACAGAAGTTTTGTTTCAAAGCAAAGTGATTTAAAAGAGATACTGTTTTATCTTGAACGTTTTTAGACACAAGTGCTGTGTGCAATCTGACTTAGGGGCGTATAACACTAGACAGACTGACTTGTTATTAAGTAACACGTAGTAGATGATGTATTTCGTTGTTATCTATGTCTATCGCTCGTAAATAAATAATAAGTAAATATCGCTGGACATTACACACTGCGCCATCTAGTGCCGCACTAAGCAACGAGGCTTGTGTCGTGGACACCAGATAGTTGGTTTACTACATAGATACTTTTTGTTTGTAAATACATACTTATTATACATATAAACATCCATCACTCGGAAACAAATGTCCATGCTCATCGTAAGGTAGCCTCACTACGGCTGCGCCATTCCAGTTGTCAAAAATTTGAATGTCTCTGTTTCAAAGCCATAAAGTTAATATTAAACGTAGGCTACCCTAATAATACCGCAGCGGCTAAGCTAAACCGATTGACAAAGTCGAAAGTCGCTCCCATTTGGATTCAAATCAAATCAAATCAAATATATATTTATTTTGGGACAACTGGATCCAAGGGTTAGATAAACAAAACTTAGAAACTATTGTTAGTACTTAAATACAATTACAAAGGACAACACTCATCATCATAATAACATCTAAAACACATACATAAAAAATACCCCTGTGCTGAGATACCCCGCCCCGTCAAGATAACCAATAGGGAGATACCTCCCTAGAAATCACCAGACGAATGAAATGCCTCAACACAGGTGCACGAACATCTTCAGCTACAGTTTTCACAGGATTGAGTAGGTATTGAAGTTTTGCATGGCACATACACTTCTTGCGATTACGTTGCTTCTATGGAAAAAGTGGTTAAATTTGATGGTCTACACCACACTAAAAAAATATGACCTCAACTTTCGGATAGACGCTGTCTGTACCTATAGCGCGAAAATAATTTTTTTTACGAAAACCATAGGCACATTAACTAATCCGTACAAAGGTAGAAATCATCATGTAACCTATTATAATACAATTCTATTTTATTAAATGTTGATGCTGCAAAGCCGCTCACAGCACTACATTTGAATATTTACAGTTTCGTTGTACAGTTCAAACTCTGAAACTATTGTTGAACGTGTTTCAATATTTGTTCATTTGCTCTGACAACTCGCAAAACCAGCTAATTGAATTCTGACTCGGTTGCCACAGTTTGAAACCCAGGGTGAGCAGTTAAAAAGAACGGTTCGATAATATTTAAAATAAATTGAGCTACACAAACAATTACGTGTACTGTACTCAAACATAAAATAAAGAGAAAATACAATTATTTGATGTTTGTGAACTTTACCCTGAATGGTTTTTATTCAAATAATAAGAGAAGATAATATGTATCAAAACTCTTTGTTTTTTTGTTAGCCTGAACCTACCCTACTACTGGGGCCTTGAATTCCATCCACTTCTCTGTGAAATACTTTAATACAAATGCAAAATTAATGTATGGAATCAATACTTTGGGAATATAATTATGATCTAAATTCTGAACTTTTGCAATGGTATGTGCAGGATGCAGTGATAGCCTAGTGATGTGACCGCTGCACTGCCAAGTCATAGGTCTCAAGTTCTAACCCAAGACTAGCAAATCTGATATTTTTCGGATTCATGTACGTATTTTATAATGATCAATTGCTTCGATGAAGGAAAACATCGTGAGGGAAACCAGCATGCCTGAGAGTTATTTCTTGACAGCTTGAAAGCCAAATCAGCGGCCCATGAGGTTCATTAAAACTTTGACGCTAGCTTAGACACCACACGATAAAGAAGAATGGCGTGTTACACTAAAAAGTTACAGTTTGTCCACTATGATAAGACGACAGACATGAGAACTTCTATAAAACAGGCCCATGCATGGGCCTGTTTCTAAAGCACCACAAACACAAAGTTTTTCACATTCAGAAAGCATTTTAAACCATCAAAAGTGAAACACACGAGTGAACACATAAAAGCAACTATGTTTAAAAAAGCAATCTCGTAATGTACCTGCAAGGGTGTCGTAAATCATCCCCTACATGTTATATGTTATATATACCCTTTAGTATGTAGTATGGTTTAGTGTTTAGCGCTAAATCAATTTAATTTAGCGGCTATTAGGTTAGTGACGTTTATGTTTCGGGAATTTAATAGTGGGAAGAGTTTTTATTTCTATGTATCGTAATCGTACCTGATGCGCAGTTAGCAGTATACAAAGTGTGTGACTAAAGGATGGATTGACATGAATGTTGATTGATGAATGGAGAGGGAGAGGAAGGCCAAAGAAAAGATAAATGGATTGTGTGAGGAATGATATGAAAGGGAAAGCAGTGAATGATACCGTGACGTCTGACAGGGGAGAATGGGAGATGAAAACGACTCCAAATAAAATACAAAAAAAGTAAAAACCTAACGAATGGGTAATGAGGATCTGGGAACCTAAAATGGCCGCTCAAGCAGAAATAGAAGACGTAGTTAAAGCGGTCAATTGAAGTGCCCTGTTTTATTTCCTTGTTTAGTTTGACATTCAAACGTGCCTTTTAATAGCCGAATTGAAAAGAAATAAATGATTGAACTTTATATTGACTTTGAGTTAAAAATATATTTATAGGTGCCAAAAATTACATTATAACATTTAATAACCTGTAGTCAGTTTATGTAATAACATCAATATATTGAAGGTACCTATAACAAAATGATTAATTTCACCCTCAACCCTGCCATATGCAAATCACCTCGCTTGTCACAGCAAAGGTAATTAAAGGCACATGCATATTCTAAAATTTGTCAAAGGGAGTCAATTTTTTCGAACTTTTCAAAGAAGATTGGATACGGGTCAGATACTCACATGTTTTGTTTATTCTGTTTAGAACCCTGTTGATATTCATTCATTAAAATTTCCAGAGACAACAAACCATGAGTGAAAACGTAATAGGCTTTCAGAATCGTTTTTCATAGTAGTGTACCTAAAACTTGAAGCTGTTGTACAAAGTAAAAAATCCGGAACAATACCTAGGTCGACGCAAAATAGCTTTATCTACCACGTTAGTCTACGTATAATTATTTATGTCACTAAGACCACTAATCTAACGTGTTAGCAAACTAATTAAACACACCACAAATCTGTAACAAGCCCTCACACCAGAAAAACATTCAACACAATTATATCATAAAGCGAGCACCCCTATAAACACTAATTCCTTTCCTGATTACCTCACTAATGTCCAACCTAACCAGAACTGATTGGACAATAAAAACCAACCTTAACGTCTCCACTTAAAGCACAATATAACGTCGAGAGGAACCTTGTTAAAATGGTCTTTAGCACGCAACTGTAATGAAGTCTTCCACTATTAAGTAATCGGTACCAAACAATTTTCATCCTTTTGATGCTGAACTTATGATCCAAATTGTCATGGCTGCGGTTAGATAGGATTGATTAGAACAAAACAGCTCCTACCGCGTCCTGTCGTCCTGGTACTTACCTAGTGGAGACGTGACCAACTAATTGGAAAAAGAAAACGTTCTTGATTAAAATTTAAGAGAAGTCACCATTAATTCTCTTCTGTTGTTTGCAGCTAAATCAAGAGCTGAGGCCTATGAACCTGCTCAAAATGGTTTCAACATTGTATCTAATTGGCTCCAGAATAATTTTTTAACATTAAATGCTGATAAAACAAAATACATTTCATTTAAAATAAGAAATACTAACACACCGCTTACTAACCCAGTCATTTACGCGCTTACCTGTAGCACGTACGCTGACACTGCATGTTCTTGCCCTACATTAGAAAAAGCTGACCATATTAAATATCTTGGTGTCACAATTGACTCCAATCTAAATTTCCGTAAACATATCGAGTTACTATGTACTAGAGTGCGCAAACTCATATATGTTTTTAAGTATTTACGTAATGTAGCCGATTATAAATTAATAAAACAGGTTTATTTAGCGTTGTGTCAGTCCATTCTAACCTATTGCATAACGTCCTGGGGTGGCGCGGGAAATTCGATTCTTCTCCCTCTAGAACGTGCTCAAAGAGCAATTCTAAAGGTTGCTACCTTTCGTCCGTTTAGGTTTCCGACACAGCTGCTCTACAAAGCATGTAATATGCTCACAGTTCGGCAATTATTTATTCTTCACATTATACTACAGCAGCACTCTACCCTTCCCTATGACCCAGTTCCTTCCGATAGGAGAAGGAAGGACCTGGTTTGCACAAAGCCTCAAACTAGACATGCTTTTGCTAGTCGATTCTATGTGTTTTTGGGACCATTTCTGTATAATAGACTCAACAAGAAACTAAACTTCTATAGTCTAAGTTATAGGAAATGTAGTTTTGTAATATCAGATTATTTAGCGATACATAATTACACGGACACAGAAAAACTTCTAGAAGTCCTAGTTTGATTATTGTTTCTTAAGTTAGTTTTAAAGTTTAATTTAAGTTTTTTTACCAATTTGATTTTTGTTATAGTTGTTAATAGATTTATTTTATTTTAAAACTTTTACTGACCTAATTAAATTATCCAATGTAAAGTGATGGCCTGAAACACAGGTTTAAAAAAAAACCTAGATCAGGCAGGTCGCTACCTAACATTTGAATTCGACGTTTTCTTTACTTGCAACTGTTATATTATATGTATATTGTAGTTATAGTTTACTTTTAGGCACTAATTATACAATACTTTAAGAAATAACACTGCTGCACCTAAATGTACACTTTTGTAATATTTTCTTTTTAAATAAATTATTCTTATTCTTATTCTAATTTACTTGTTTTTACAATTGGCGTGAATAAACAACAAACCTTGACTGCCATTTTCTATCAAACTGTGTCAATATAAAGATGATCGGTAACGTACGACACTCATTTTATTTATTCCACGCTCATAAACAAAACCCACTTCGTAAAGCTTCAATAATCTGTAATCTCGTCAAATAATATTCCCAACGATATATCCATCAAATAAACTTAGGCGAGCTTCAAACAAAAGGTGAAATAACTAAGATTGACAAACCCATGGCAGGGAAGATTACTGCTCATTATATGCTCCATCAATCATTATTGTTTACCCTCTAAGAAACCGCAAGATTATATACATTTACACGTGTTCTAGATATACCTTTTCCCGTAATATTATGTATCCCTTGCTTATCGTAATGTATTAGATAATAATCTCGAGAGAGATCCGTGGGGATTCTCGTGAATTTTGGTTAAGTAAATAAACATGTTTCCGAAAACATAATTCCCTCGTCATTTGAGATTAAAGGAAAGGAAAGCTAGGTACTTGTTTTAAAACTGTTTTATGTTGTCAAGCAATTTTCTCTAATAGGCTGTTTCAGGAAGACTTATCATCTGCGTGCGTTCAAGTGGATTGTGTCATGGCTAAAGATCGGAATAGGTAGAGTTTATTTGCCTAAACTTTAAGGAACTAAGTTATCGTCATCATCTGCTTAGCCTTTTCCCAACTATGTTGTGGTCGGCTTCTAGTCTAACCAGCTGAATAGGTACCAGTATTTTGAATGGAGGAGGAGTACAGGGTAATCCGATACCCCTGAGTAAGACTGGTTGTCAAACTTTCGGGCCACTGACTAATTGTAACGAATGTCAAAGATCTTCAAGGGACCAACAACGGCATAACGTGCTTTCCGAGGCACGGAGGAAACTAACACTATCATTAACACCAAAAACCACCACGATCTCGGATAAACTGATGCTTGCAACAGCACCGAAGTATTGCGAACTCAAAATAAATAGTGAAAATGGTAAATATTCCGTTATTTATGTACTTAATTATTACATAAAATATTTTCAAATGGCTGTGATAAAACAGATACTTAGGCAATTTGCGATAAGTAACATTAAAATACAATAACCTAAAAAGAACTCAGAAGACAATATTACTTTCTAAAAGAGCTTTGGAACTACGCCTCGATATTGGAAAAGTTACGAGTATCAGTATTAACCAATAACGGGCAGTATACGTCATTAGAAAAAGGTAAAACCTTCAAAGTAGAAGAGCTGTTTATTTACGAATACGTAAAGCTGTGAATACATGACACCTCTCTCACCGGTAGCGGTAAGCGAGTAGTAGAGCGAGCAACTAAACACGAACAGTGAGTGTGCAACGGCGACGGGCGAGTACTCGATAGTATGCGTATAGCCCATAATACACATGCCTACTACTTGCACAAAAGTATGCAAGTAGCTTGCATGCTATTAAGACAAACTTCGGATCGGTGGATATTAAAACGGTATACCTGCAAGTTACTGGCATGTTTATTTGAGGGTTTAGTACTAAGGAAGAGTCTCTCGGCGATCGTTTTGCTCGACAAACGAGCATTGCTGAGCGAGTACTCTCTTTAATAGCTCTTGTCGCTGCGAACAAACTAGTACTTGTCGGCGGTGTAAACATGCCAGCGATCAACGATTTACGTTAGTATTTAATCTCTTTTAGTGGCTTACGGTGCTCGAGCCTAGGCAAGCGTATTACTTTTTGTAGTTTATTTTATCAGAACTGCATACAAAACGGTGAAGGAGGACATCGTGAGGAAACCGGCATGTCCTAGAAATAAAAATTCTAAGACATGTGACAAACTCACACTGGGCACTGGACTGGCAAACCCACTCATAGAGAGGAGGCTTGTGTCCCAGCAGTGGAAACATTATACTGCTGATTATTACGCTTATCTCTTTTACTTAGAAATTCGTCAATAGCTAGCGTCAGCGATGGGACCTGGCCTAACAGTCCCGTGTTGATTACACGGTACTTTTCCCCTGGGCTTAAAAACTCCACGTTAATCTGCTTTTTGCGCACTCAAAATGGCGAATGTCGATGAACGAGCAATTAATCCAACACTTAATGGATTAAAAAATTGCTCGAGTTAATGTACGATGCGGTAGATATATAGGTACTCGTCTGCTCCGTACGTTAGGGAACATTTTTCGTTTCGTGTCGAAGCCATATACGAGTTATCATGTTTTTAAACGGACCGGTGGAATATGCAGATGAAGAAAGAAAAAATATTTATTTGTTGCAGAGACATTTAGTTTGCCATATATGCATTTCTACAGTTTAGTTGCAGCAAGATTTTGATTTTCGTGGTCAGCGTTCCAGCGACAGAAGACAAAAGAAATGAAGGAACTAGCGTATGCTAAGGTCGGGCAAATAATTATTGAGTTTTTTCTTTAGGATTTTTTCAGTAGCAACCACGGAGTCCGGATTTGCGCCCGGTTGATGGCAATAGGCTCGCCCTCTAATGTGACTAAAACATAACTAGCGAAATGTGGGTGTACTATTAGCTACACCTCTGTCTAACCCTTCGGGGATTACAGGCGTGATGTTTAAATGTTAAAATCCAATATCAAAATTACACACTGTAAGTATACACCAAACGAAATATAACAAATAGGTATGATAACGGTTACTTCAACATTTTCTCTGTCGCTTCATGCAAAGATTGTGGCTCCATTTTATAGCTATCATAAAAGTGTCTCCTGTCTTCCTAATTACTACTAAATGAGAGCTTTACATCTGCCAAGCGGTGATTATGGTAATTTTGATGTTTATTACCAGTAATAACCTAAAAATGCCCAACGTTGTTTATTTCAGAAGGACAATAAACGTGGAAAGAAGAAGGATTAATTTAAGTTTCTTTTCATTTATTATCTTTAAATGCTTAAATATGAAAATTATACTTGTAAAATACACACAAAAACTCAAGACTATTTAGGTAGGAAGAAACCATAAAAAGCCACTTGCCGCTGCATTGTCTTTTTTAATTTTTCATCGATCTATTCTCCATTCGTCCATTTATACACTAATTGCGGGAATTCATGTCAGCAAAGAGACCCCTAGACCCCTATATAGTGGGGGAAGTGTGCGAATGATCATGATGTTGATGAATGAGCATTGTTTTTTCTCAAAAAACTAGGTAAGAACTAGGTAACTGAAGAGCTTGCCTTTTTTTTTTTTTTTTCTCGGATGGGAAATCAGCAAATGACTTCTTCCGCTCTGGGCGGAGCAGGAGGGAGTGTCAGACTTTTACTGACTAAAACCCATCCATGTTCCTTCATCGCCCTTTGTGTTCCGAGGCCACGGTATCTCTTTCGAATAGTCCCGCAACCCCGACAGGCATCGGTCCTTTCGGACCCCTTCCTTTTTGCTGACTCTCTTTGAGGCGCGCGTGGAACACGAACGCGCCGTCGACACGGCCTGTCGTCATGAGACGGACGGACGGTGAGCTAGCCCATAGCCCACCGTCCACAGGCCCGCGCCTACGGTGGCCGGGGGCCACGTGGTGGCCCCCGACGCCCGGGGTGTCTCCCGCGGCGGCCGGGACGCTGTGAGGTTCTCTCCCTCTCACGTTCCGCCACCTCCTTCTCTAGCATTACTGCTTCGCAGAAGGAGGTGACGGCGTCCCATTCCGTCTCGCTCCGGACCATGGCTTGCACCAGGGCCGGACGCGAGAGGTCGCCGCCGCCAATCGCCGCTTCGAGGACACGGCGGTGCTCCGCCCACGCGGGGCACACCTCCACCGTGTGCTCCACCGTGTCCTCCGGTCGATCCTCGCAGTGGAAACACCCGGGCGTTTCCTCCCGCCCGATTCGGTGCAGGAACCTCCCGAAAACACAGTGTCCGGTGAGGACCTGCGTCAGGCGGAAGGTGAGGACGCCGTGGCGTCTCTCAAGCCACTCCTCAAAGAGGGGACTTACGGCCACTATTGTGGCGTGCCCTTGAAGAGCTTGCCTGCTCTTCAGTTTTGTACTGTACGGGGCGCCATACATTCGCATTAAATTACCGCTTTATTAACATTTCAAGTTCAATAAATATCGCTTCCTTTGTTCTGCCTTCCTTTGTACTTGAAAGTCAGACTGTAGGCTAAATATTCACCTTTGCAAGACTTGATCGAAAAAAGATATAATATAGTTTCAAACGGCTTGAAGTGACGTCGAAACTAACATAATAATACATAACCGTGTAGGTATTAGCATAATTTCTTAGAAGGTTAAGGTAGAACTAAGTTATGATAAAAGTGTGTACATTCACTGGTTGCGTTACGTATTCCTCGACTTAGGTAATAGTTCTTTTATAGTTCGCCGTTTATAACGCGTTTAAATTTCGCTGTTCTGTCTACAGTTTAGTTTTATTTCTTAGACCGACATCAGTTACGAGATAGCGGTCTTCCCTTTTTTAATTTAACATTTTTTTATTTAACTGCGAATGTAAATAGGGTTTTAGTAAAACAATATGCATGTGATACGGAGGGGTAAGGAAAATGTCCGGAGGAAACAATGAAAAAACTGTCAAACTGAAAAAGCGATCAAGAGACTTATGAGATGAATGAAAAATGAAAAAAAAATAAAAATGGTTTATTGTTTTAACAGGTAAATCTTAAAAACTAGTGATTGGAGCCTCCTTTTAAGCATATAAGCCTGTGATAGGAGACTCCGCTCTTCTATAACTTAATAATTGTTATTTATATACTTATTTTATGCAAAAACTAAAAAAAAAAAATACTATGGTACAATAATCCAAAAAAAAAGAGAGAATTAAAACTAAACATTCAACACGCACGCGGCATGCGAGTGTGTGTGTGTGCGATTGTTAGGGTGTGTGATTGAATTTGCAAATGTGAGGGTGAGTGAATGTGTGTGTAAATGTGTACATGAATAAATGAGAGTGTGCATTATGTTATCAATAGTGAAGTCATTAAGCAGGTGTAGGGTTGACTGGTAATACAGAGATGAGATGACTAGTAATACATAATTATGGAAGAAAAACCTACCTTGGGACAAAGTTACCTTCGGAAGAAAATTTAAGTAAACATTCAATATTTGTATTCAAATGCCTTCTGAGCCGACACTGAACTATTTTACTTCAAATGTATGAAGAAGACGACAAAAATTTTCTCTCACACAATATACGGTGCGAACCACTTGACATCTCTAATGGCTGTATCACAAGCAGATTAGCATTTCATTGCTCGTTACCTACTCGGTTTTATACGGAAACTTAAAGGGAGACGCCCTTTAAGTTTTCGTATAAAACCGGCAATGGTTGTGGTATTTACCGTAACTTTGATAGTCGTAGACACATATAGAAGAGATCATAAACGTAAAGTGGCGGTTAGAGAGTAATTGAGCTTCTTTCTTTTTTGATTGATATTGTCACTGTATAATAAATAATAAATATCGCTGGACATTAACACACAGCGCCGTCTAGTGCCACACTAAGCAACGAGGCTTGTGTCGTGGACACAGATAGTTGATATACTACATAGATACTTTTTGTTTGTAAATACATACTTATTATACATATAAACATCCATGACTCAGAAACAAAATGTCCATGCTCATCACACAAACATTT
The DNA here is from genome assembly GCA_941918905.2 of Xestia sexstrigata. NCBI lineage: Eukaryota > Metazoa > Arthropoda > Insecta > Lepidoptera > Noctuidae > Xestia > Xestia sexstrigata. Next base: position 21,359,690 of record OW799208.2, read on the forward strand.
GCTCCATCCGAGATTCGAACCCGGGACCCTAAGAACGTAAGGCAACCTCACCACCGCTGCGCCATTCGGTCGTCAGTGTGTTCTTGGCATACCATTTTTCCTTTACACATCATTATTTTTAACCTTTTTATAATTTGTTTGCTTGAACTAAATGGTAAAATTAATGACGTCGTTACTATATTTAACATTCCATTACATCGTGCCTGTTATCTCCGGAGGGTTAGGCAGAGGTGTTCCTAATAGAAAACAAAACTTAATGAACCAAATAAGTTTCCAACCCTTTGTGAAACGTTCTGTGTAGGTACGTATCATTACAGCTATCAAATTCCCAACTTGTAAGCATACCATTTCAAGTTCACCTTAACAAAAACGAAAAACTTCGAAAATTCGACGGAAAAAGCCCCACTTCTATTACGAGTACTTCATAAAACAACAACTTTTTTCTATTTGATATACGAGAAGCTTCGAAAAACTGAAGGCAAGTTTAATCAGCGCAAAGTACTCCCAGCGGAGCGTTTGCAATCCGCACCGGGCCGAAACTTAGGAAGGAAACTCAACCCGTCCGCTGCCAATGGAACTCGCAAAAAGGTTTGTTTAATAACTTGTTTGTGGAATCCTTTTTTGGAGGGTTATTCGAAACGGAATTGGATGTTTGAGGGTTAGATTAAAACAGCGGTCGGTTTTGCCGGGTTAAATTTTGAATGCGAGGTTTTATATTTCTTTTTAAGTTTCAGGAAATTATCTCTTTTGGTTTCGCAGTTCTTTTGCTAGGAGTTTGTAGAAAAGCGGCGCGTGTATCCGGTGTAGTCTAAATACAGCTTCCGCTTCTTAACTTGAAGATTCTCCTCGCTTTTTATTAATTTTGTACCGGATTTGAAGACAGGTAAATTGCTGTTGGTATAATAAAAATTCCTATTCAATCCACATTTTTTCAGGATTTTCATCCTCTTATTTTTTTTTATTTGAGGGATTTTTTTACGGCTCTTGAAGCAACTATCTCGATATAATCTTCCAAGAGCGGTTGATTATAGACCCCCCGCACAGTTACATATGTACGTATTTTTTTTCACCCTCAATAACATGTCCATACAGGTAACTGAGGCTAAAAAATTGGCTCCTAATTTTTCATAATTTCATCTTTTTTTTGTGGCGGTTCATAGAAGACACCTACCCTCCAAATTTTAACTATTTGGTTCCAACAGTGTCGCAGTACAAAGGCTGTGACATACGGACGGACAGACAGACAGACGGACAGGACGAATCTATATAAGGGTTCTGTTTTTTCCCCATTTGGCTACGGCACCTTAAAAATATGATTGAAATAAAGAAATAAGCAAGTACATTATTTTATTCGATCTCACCACCATATTATTCTTTATTATATCTTAAAATAAACACAGAGAAGACAAAGCACAGTTCTCAGATTTCTAATTAATTTTGTTGTGGCTTCCAAGACAGTTCGATCAATTCCCTGGAGCCTTTGTCTCGGCAGCGGCGCTCTGATTAGTACCTATTGTAGATGGTCTCGGTTCAATTGTAAATGCTCCGTCGGTTTCGTGTCCGCAAGGGCGACTGCTGAGCTATTGGTCCTAGGTTCCATTCCTAAGTCGGTCAAAGTGACATTGTGTTTATCAATTAGGAATTTCTCTGTAGCAGCCCGAAGTGTAGATGGCATATGGGTAGAAGCAAATAATGAAGCTGTTGGTCTGCGCCTAAGCTCTCAAAGATCTATCGGATTGTCGTCCTACTACGCTATAGAAGTGAGAGATGGGAGAGTATTAGGTAATAGTGTGTTCCACGCTTGTGTGCTGTAATATTTCCGGTCAATTGTCTTTGCCAAAAGCTTTAAGACCTTAGCTAAGCGCATACAAAACTAACTCATCGGAGTTGGGTAGGTATTGACCTACCACCACAATATTTGTTTATACAACTTGGCCACACTTTAATAACTTGGAAACTAAAGCTCAAAGCAAATAGTTTGTTCGGCGCCCGGAGTGGCCGGGTGCCCCGGACCTTCCCTCCGAGTAATGAGTTTTCCCTTATATTTTTACAGGAAAATCAGCCGTTGGAAACAAAGGTCGCAACTAGAAAAATATTACTAGGACGGAGCATAAAGCTCGTTTGTGGGGTCAAATTGTACCACAACGTTATAAGAATAAACGTTTGTGGGGTCAATTGTACCACAACGTTATAAGAATAAACATGGGGTATACGTACCCCAGCTGTTTTATGTTGCTTGTATTTTTTATATATTCAGTAATAATGTCGGCAGTTCCCGGAATCTAAGAAGGAACGTTTCGGTAATATTTACACACACACAATTATTTAGTACAACTCGAATGTTTGCTTTCAGTAAATAAACTTATGACACTGGATAAATACAAGCGAAGATTATCAGAAAAGTATAACAATAACATGAAAATAATGTTAATTTTTTGTATCTATATGCCTAATTAAAAAATGCCTCTAAATTATCTTTTCTTTTTGAGTACGTAAAGATGTACAAAAAAATAAGATAGCACAAAAAAATACGCACATCCAAATTCAAACTCGTTTAAAAAGAAAACCATATTGTGCAAAAGAGAATATTTACATTTTCTCTTTGAACAGCATAAGATAAATCAAAGCCAACATTATAAAGCTATGTTATAAGAATTTAAACATACTTTGCTGTTGAAATGTAAATGTTGTATCTCTAAGCTAATGTAAGATTATTCCCGAAGGTCAGGAATTAATTTACGCTGTAATAACAGAGCAAAGAGGAGAAATAACGAGAATTTTATAATACTGTGATTTGTATTGGGGTTCCGTACGTCGCAATGAAAAACGCTAGATTTTTCTGATTTTCTGTAAAGACCAGAATACGTAACACACGTTTACAAGCAAACTGGCACATCATGATAAGAATACATTATTAAAATAACGTAAAATTCGTGAATTAAAAAAAAATAGATTTATGTTTGGCCCAAAATTCAGCTATGCGAACTCCGCTCGCTGATGCAGTCATAAATATATAAATAAATTATAAAGTTAAATAAAAGCTGTTTTTGTTGCGGCCGACCTGGGTTCGGGGTCTATTCAGAGATTTCCATGTCAGCCACGGCAAAGCATACCCAGGTGGAAGGCTTTCAGACGGCTCGACGAAGCCGTCAGGGGGCTTAAGCAGCTCCCGCCAGAGATCACATCTCGTTGTGGAGGCATTGCTATTAGCTAAATTTTGGGCGAAACAAATCTAATGTACTGTAATGTGCAAAAATACTGAATTTGTATTGTAATATGTTGGAATTGGCTTTCCGGTTACTAAAGTACGGAACCGTCGGCGATAGAAACCACTTCTCACTTAAATGACTTTTTAATCTGATTGTGGCTTAACTAAATTGTAGGTTACTGTTTTTTCTCAAAAAAGGCAAAGTTATTTTTTTAATTAAATAAATAAATTATTTCTCAACGCTCAATGTCGGTCTTCTAAAATATTAGGTACAGCTTTAATAGAAAGGTAATTTAGTAGGTATATTTGTTCGAATTCTTCTTCTTCGTGTCGCTAGCACGACATGATGTCAAATTTGATTGGCCTGAAACGTTACCACCCTCACAGCGTTGTTGTTGGCTGCGCAGAGCACTGGCTGCATATAGAAAGGGCACAGATGGCAGTATAGGAGGCCTTAGCGTGTAGTCGCTTAGTTTGTAAGTTTTTTGCCCTGGCTGGAGGCCTTACACTCAAGATACCCACAGGATAGTCCGGTTAAGCAGACGATAACCTCCTAGGTTGACCTGCGAGATGGCATTCACAAAACAAAAAGTATAGAAGGTGGAATATACTTTGCGACCACATCCTCACCCCACTGCGCCGTTTCCATGAAGTAGACCCAATTTACGAGGCTTGAATTGTGTAATGGTTGGAGACATCTTCCCACTTGGGACGGTATTTGAGGTAATTAGAAACAACTAAAATAAGTATAAACATCATCATCATCTGCCTAGCCTTTTCCCATCTATGTTAGGGTCAACTTCCAGTCGAACTGGATGTAGCTACATCCAGTTCGACTGGAAGTTGGATAGGCAGTCACTCCATGTGAAGTATTGGTTCAGGTGAACCAATACTTCACATGGAGTGACTGCCTATTAATTGTTACGACGAAAAAAATGATTTAAGAGTAGATACTAAACCCTTATTAATGTATACGGAACCACAGCTATTACCAGCCCTGCATAGATTTACATAGTTCGTCTTCATTTTCAAGTTCCGATTACTTAGTTTCTTTTTCTCTGTCGGAAATTGTAGTAGATCACTAATGGTGTTCACTAAGCCATCGACTGCAATCAGCTGTAAGAAATGGGAAAAGACTTTTTTATTTACTTTAAGCGACATAAAGTAGCTGTGACAGCGTATATAGATGTATTTTTATTTAGGTAATAGTTATACATGGCCCATTGTTTAGCATGGTAGAGACTCGCGTAGACCAGGGAAGTATGATGATTATTGTATAATAGACCTTAGGGTAGCGGCACAACCGCCGAAAATATGATAGTGATTGTTTTCAATAAACAATCATTGTTCGATGGTAATCCATGGTAATCAGTAATTCATAACCGCCGAAAAAAAAACGGAGAAGGTTATCAAGTCGACGCATATATATGACGACGTCAGCGACGACGTCAGCGACGGCGGAGCGATAGGGTCGTCACCATCTTGACTCGGTGGTAAAGGGTCCATTTCGTAGGTGTCGTTGAATTATAACACGAAGTGTAAATATAAACTCACATAAACTAATTTAAAATTATTTATCTAGGCAAACCGACAGTTTCGTTTTGGAGAAGTGACTTGGTCCGCGTCTCGTTGCGAAGTGTCCGTTCGACAATCCCCCACCTTGCAAAACAACTCTGTCCACGTGCCGCCATTACAAAATAACGTCACGGCGTTTGCCCCACTACTACATTAATCAATTGAGCAACCTTTCCAATAAAAAAAGAATGATTAATCATTATAGATTAATAATTCTTTTTTTATTGGAAAGGGTAAACTTCGGAGGTATGTAACGGAAGTCTTTGATAATAGACAGCAAATCTCTCGTGGTTGCTGCAATCACTTGGATGTTTATTGTTTACACTACCTATACCATAACATAGCATTACGCCTGTATGCTCTGAGGGGGTACGCAGATGTGTACAGTACACCCACATTTCGACAGTTGAGTACCTATTATTATTATTTATTAATATCATGTCATGTATTGTTAAAAAAAGAAACAAAAATATCTAAATCAAACAAACAAAAGACACCGACTTCTGAAGCTAAAGTATATTTCACTTGTTTTGTGCTTTTGTGGTCGGCTTTATTTTGAAAAAAAAAAAAAAATTATAATGGTTCATTCAAATTGATAAGAATCAGTCAGGTCATATATTAAACCTCGTCGACCGTTAAATTTTTTTTAAGAGGTGTTTGGCTGCATAGTAGTTTTTGTCAAAACATTCATTTATATTTAAACTGGCGTTTTTCATACGATTTAGCCCGCATGAAGGTCGGAAGTTGTCCCACAGAAACGTACTACAGTGATAAAACCCAGACTATCATCTACCTTTGAGCTAAACCTTGAAACCCGTTCAACCGTTAGGGCGTAAAAACTGTCAGAAAGAAATACTTTCGTATTTATAATATTTATATTAATATGAATTATATAGGAACTTTCCTAAGATAATAATTATCACGTGGCATTCCGGTGACGGACTAAGAATCTGTCTATTTGTCTCCCACAGTTCTCATAAACTTGAGACACGTTACAACGACACGTGATCACGAACAAACGAACCTGTAATCGATAATGAGAAACTATTTCCAACTAAAAGAGAATCTGATAATAACACTCGGGTTGGTTCGGTTAAGGGTATAGGATTACGAATTGATTAATGGCTTTCTCAGGACTGAACTAGTTAATCTATTTCGCAAACGCCTTTTTTTCATACGAAACTTTATAAGTATTTTTGTTGAACGAAAATCGCTGGAAATGGTATCTGGGTTTGCTGGAGAGTTTGTAACGCCATTTTTACACCCAAGCTAACACACTATAAAAACGAATACAAGCGGAGAAATGGTGAACCAGGACGTAGTCAATCCAAGGAAGCTATGCGATCCCTGGATACGAAGCTGATCAATAGAATAAGAATAATAAGAAATATTATAAAAAAAAAATTACCGAAATCAGTTCAGCTGCTCTCGAGATTTGCGCTTAGCAACACGTTCAGCGATTCATTTTTATTTTATAGATTTATTACTGGAGCTAGCTAGTTTTAGGTTGCATGTTGCATTTCAAATTGTTATTAGACCTTCTTTAGTACAAGGCCGATTATCTTTTGATGACGGACAGCCGTCATGAGAAGAAGTGAAGAAGTGCTTAATAACAAAAATAACGGTGGCAAGAGGGCCTTTCTGGTGTACTGTGTAGTATCACACTACACAGACTACTATCGCAGTAGCACTGCTGGGAAGCAGTGGGAACAATATAGGGTGATTGTCAGGCCTCATCTCTGTGAAAGGAATAAAGTCAAAAACCACGATATTGGCCCAGTGCGATATAAATAATTAAATAAATAAATTAAACTTTATTTCAGACTGAAGTCCATAGTTTTGTTAGTATTGTATTATATAATCATAATTATTTTCACAAGTCTTCGAATTTTGGTTCTAGAATATCGGTTTGATCACTATATTTTGCATTTTGCACCGTTTTGGAGAGCAGTGGTGATGAAATAAATTACATCAAAGTACCAAGGGTAGCCGGGGTTTTTAGGTTTTTGATTTGAAGGGGTTGGTTTATGATTGTAATGATTATAATTCTGTAAAAATATGCGTATTATTGTCTGTATGGTGTCGGACGTAAAGAATAGCATCATCCCATATCTTTCCGTGGGTGTCGTAAGAGGCGACTAAGGGACTTACCAGAGAATGGGCAGCAGCGTTCTCTGTGCTTTTGTAACAACCGTACTGCGATCGCCAACCCGCCTGCCAAGCGTGGCGATTATGGCAAAACCCCCCTTTGGGGGAGGCCCATGTCCAGCAGTGGACGTCTTTCGGCTGAGGTGGTGGTGGTGATGCGTATTACGGCCGCAGATCATATTTTGTTCAACATACAGCCTGACACTTATCGAAAAACACCCACCACTACAACCCTTAATATTGTGTAGATGTACTGTCGATACGAAAAGATGAAGAAGACTCGTGCCCTCCGTTATTAATACGTCTCTTTGTAACGTCGCATGTCAATCCGTCCCTGTGCTATGCAAATACGTTGTTTCGCTACCAGCATGAAGCGACACCTTGTCAGAATTGGAAATTTCGATCTCCTCTCAAATATGAATACCGACCCGCTTACTATGAAAAATTTTAGAGATATTGTTGGAGATTATTAAGCTTCTAACTCCTTTGCCACGACCTACTCGCTCAAGCTACACGGCGTATGATGCGGCAGTAGCTGTTGAGGAAACAAATGAAAGAGTTGTTTAAAGCATGCTTCAAGTCAGCAAAACTAGGCTTGGAGCGACAAGACTCATGCGAAGGAACCAAGCGAAGTGCACGCATTTCACTTGACGCACATCGCGATGACAGTTACAGCGCTCGAGGCCGTGAGCGTGCTTATTACTGAACAAGCTCTGATACTCTGGGAGAAAATGAAGTTATAACATGTACCTAGTTTTTGCATAGTGGTTTGACCATAGTATAAAAAAGGGTCTATATACAAACGTCGCACGCACACTCAAACAAAATCTCGACCCGATAAACTCGTTTCTCAGCTGGTGCACTGAGACACGGGTCGTGAGTGTGTTAGAAGCGAAGAACGTACATGTATCTCCACTGACGCCGGGATACTACAGAGTACCTGTGCAGCTAAAACGTTTAGCGACAAATTGGCGCTTTTGAAAGAGAGGTGCAGTTTTGTTGCGCGCTCGCGAAACTAGCAAAATCGTGTGACAGAGACATAATGTCTATTAAGTATTGTAATAAAAGAGATACAATTAATGTGCTTTACTATTTATGATGCATAGTTAAACACGATTAATTTGATGTATAACATTATATGCTTAGGAATTGAATACAAAAGTTATCAAAGTTTGCCGTGAACGCGAACCGAGTGTGACGCGCGAAGAACACCGATTTTGCTTCCGTTTTTGACATTAGATGTTTATTTTTATAAACATTATAAATAATTTTAGGTGTTTAATATTGAAATTATACACATTTATAAGTAAAGAGTAATCTGTGTTTGTTCTTAAGACGGAATGTTCAATAGGTTAGGAATTAAGCCAGTGTGACCGCGTTTTGAGGCAACTCGAAGAATCACCCTAATCACAGAGTAATCAACCGACTTCTAAAAAAGGAAGACCTTTTTTCTTGTGTGCACACTACACAAGAAAAAAGGTCTTCCTTTTTTAGAAGTCGGTTGAAAAAATTGATTGTTCTCAAAAGCCAAAAATGGTGCTGTGATATAGAAAACATTTCGTATTTATTCAAGCTAAAACTCAAATCTTTTCTCTATAAACAGCAAACATCTCACGTATATTTTACCAAAAAGTTTTATATTCGCGTTTGAAAATTCGATCAAATTCATAATGTTTACCAAAGAACAAAACAGGTTTCATATTAACTCAAGTAACTTTCTAAAATAAAACAAGATGATATTGCATGTTGAAGAAATTCCCTCTCAACAATTCGAATGAACTCCACATGTCAAATAATAACGATGTCTGTTAGTTTATTTAAATTAAAATGTTGTGTTTATTCTCCCAGAGAGATTGTGAAAAATTACTTTAACAAAACGGTTTTCACTCAAATGTTAATCAAAATAGATCTGCAGTTGAAATCATTTTGGTTCTCGACGGTAAAAAAACTTGAAAATTAAATACGAGTACTAAAATGTTTATTTTTGCATTTTCTTTTGCCAAAGTACTGCCGAGTAGAATCACTATCACTACATATTATAAAACAAAGTCCCCCACCGCGTCTGTCTGTCCCTATGCTTTAGATCTTTAAAACAACGCAACGGATTTTGATGCAGGTTTTTATAATAGATAGAGTGATTCAAGAGGAAGGTAAGTAAAGTCTTATATAATTTGTCAAGCGGTCGGAGCTGCGGGCATCAGCTAGTAAATAATTAAACTAAGGTTCTTCGATGGTACTTTTACTCTACCAATACTTACAGAACTCCCAGGAAAAGTATGCGCTTCGGCAATCCTTTACGTATCATCGGAAATACGGACACGCGGTAATGAATTCTAATATAGAACTGATACAATTTGTGAGATAAGTCAGAGGAGCACATACCTATACAGTGATCAAGGATGATGCAAGAATATTTTGGTATTCAAATGACATTACCAGGGGAAATTAAAAGTATTGTAAAACAAAATGGCATCGTTCAGATTTTAGCCAATAGATTATTTGCCAACTATAGTATTTTTTCATTCCGATTGATGTTTGTAAGGACAATAGGATCTTCAAAAAACCCGAAGATAACTAATTAATGTAGTTAATTATTTCCATAAAAAGTAACAAGCAACATCGTAGCCAGACACACATTATTTGGCACTTACAAACACAATGACATTTACAATACGGTCTACATCAGGTATGACTGTCACCCCATAGACAAATGAGTTCGTTGCCGATACAGAGGTATTGTGTCGCGGCGACAATATACACAATATACGAGATAGTGGGTAGCTACCTAATGATGCGTGTTCTATTGTTGTGAAGAAACTACGTGTCATGTCGACGAAAAAGTTATTTCAGATAAAGCTACTTGGCTAAAAATAAAAATAAAGGTCGTGCTAGTCTTTTTGGAACCACTTTTTAAGCACTATACTTGCATGTAGCAATGTGACCTATGACATGCATTTATGTTCGTTAACTCAACAAAATGTGGAAGCAGATGATTTTTTCATAAGAGTTGTTCATATTCATGAGTACTACACTCACTTATGAATGTCCCTCGTTTAACCAGTCTGTGTTTCCAGGGCGTATCAAATAGGTAAAACACAGGCAAGTTTACAATGGCACAAGATCCCTGCGTCAATCAAAGAAGGCAGTCAATCACTCAACGAGCGCCATCTTTGCAACAGTCGCCGGATGATTGGAGCTCGTCAATCATGCTATAGTAGGTCTAACACATGTATATGTAGGGTAGTATAGATGTCGCAGCCAATACGTATAACACACCGTTTTACATAATGGCGCGCCGGATTGAAGAACGCCGCTGTTATGTAATACGGCGTCCTCACGTTCAGCCGGATTGTGGTGGCGATACGTTCGACAAAGCGACGTACAACGTTTAGCCGTATTGTCAGCAATTCTGATACTTCAAACAACCTACTAAAATTGTCATAAAAGTCTTGCTAGCTGGCAAGAGGAGCGTAGGCCGAAGGCCGGCGAAGCGATGACGACATTAGTGACAGAAAGTGGGTGTGTAATTGCGTCATGGAGTCTTAGCAGGTTCTAAATTTGCTTATATCTCGAAAACGGTGCGTCCTATCGCAAAAATAATAAAAAAATGCCTTTTTTAAAAATTTACGCCCTGCCACGTAATTCTCAACATGTAGGTAAAAAAAAAAAATTGTAAATAAAAACAGAAAAGTGGCCATCGACACTGTCGGTTGCGACGCCATGTTTCTTGTTATGATCATGCAGCGCCACTTGCGGCGATAAATGGAACTAAAACTTTCAAAGCGGCGTATTGACGATGCGCCTGTTTGTATAACGGCGGCACGTTATTACGCCGCTTTGACGAACGCGAAGGGCTCCTTCAATGCGGCGTACTTAATTTCAGCCGAATTGTAATCCAGCCGAACGTGTGGACGCCGTATTACATAATGGCGGCGTTTTGCAATCCGGCGCGCCGTTATGTAAAACGGCGTGTTATACGAATTGGCTGCGACATAGACATACACGTGCCCCCACTTATTAGTATCGTATAAGTAGTTATGCACGATGAGAGAGAAGTGTAGAAGAAGACATGCTGCGTCGACCCCAAATAAATTTTGGGATAAGGGTAGGAGAAAGATCATAATAATAAAGAAGACTGCATATAATTCAAATTAAAATCTCCTTTTCGATACATTTTGTCATTTTCACTTTGGTACAAAATAACTGATTTCTGTAGATGAAGTTATGATTACAAACAGTTTTTGCGTCGATATCCCTTGCACCGTGTGTATTCGTAAGCAGGGTGTACTGGAAGTATTAAAATATCGCAATTGGTTTAGAAAAAAGAAAAGACAATATTACATTAACGAGTTGTCAAAATCGGTCGTGATTCGAGAATACGTGTGCTACGCGATCGTAGCCGAAGCAGGTGCTACAAAAACGTGTGTTACGCGGTCGTAGCCGTAGCTGGTTCTACGAATACGAGTGCTACGCGATCGTAGCCGTCGTAGCACAATGTTTAATACTTGTATCCATATTTATCTATAGATGATGTATTCAATATCAAAATCTTTCCTTCATTCTTCTCGCAAAACAATAATGTCTTATATTTTATCCTAAAATACCAAGCCATGTTTCATTACCTACGTATATACGACTTTTACATTATATGTATTTCGTTTAACATGATATTATTACATGAGTTAGGTATATAAGGTTTTTTTTTGTTTGTACGTTGTATATCGTTTTTAGTCCTAGCATTGTATGTACAGTCAACAACAGTGAGCAGTAGTCAGTAATTCATTTCGATTGACTGATATTATTGTCTACTTACATAATTATACCTACTCAGGCCAACCAGAGCCTTTTATAGCAATACTAGCTGATGGCCGTGGCTTCGCCCGCTTGACAAATTATATACTAAAACCTTCCTCTTGAATCACTCTATCTATTAAAACCGCATCAAAATCCGTTGCGTAGTTTAAAAGATCTAAGCAAACATAGGGACAGACAGACGCGGCGGGGGACTTTGTTTTATAATATGTAGTGATTACTATAATATCACTTCGGTGTGAGACAGAGAACGAGCTATACAGAACGTCTATCTCCGTCTCTTTCACTCACAGAAGTTAGGCTAAACAATACTGCTGTATGAAGTCGTGGTACGTCACTGGAAGACAGCCCTCACCTATCTGTTTTATTGATTTCAACACATTTCCTCGTGTCATCGTTTTATTTCTATGAATAGATGTCACTTGCAGTGGCAGGGCCGTGTGTGTCGTGAAACACAAAGTGATTGGATCGGCGTCTAACTGAGATTACTGCTCCACTACGGGGACAGGGGATTACTATGTCGTATAGGTGTAGTGGTTCTACAATGGCGGATGTAGGGGAAATGTTCATATTGGACACGTGTTAAACGCATACATATACACATACACACGGGGGCGGGTTAATAAATGTTTTTTTCTTTCCTATCTGGGTCCGAATTATACAGGTTTACTTTCAAAGCATGGGCATAGTTTTGTTTGTAACCATTTTGTTTTTGCCATTTATTTACTTAGGATATAACGCATGTAAAGTTCCCAACGTTGGGACACTGGCCACCTCTCAGTGAGCGAGTTAGCCATTATCCACTATTCTGGCCCAGTGTGGGTCGGTGGATAACACATGTCTTGGAATTTTTGGTTCAAGGACATGCTGTTTGATCGTCATATTTTCCTTAACCGTCACATTTCTCGTCTTATTTATTATTTACCTTCGTCCACTAGCAATTATAAATATCTATTAGTTTATTTTATCTATATATGTGTATTAGTATCAATCTAAACTCTCGTTAACAAAAAGTTTTTTTAGACATTACTTTGTACCCTATCACTATGTTTTCCTATTTAACCCGAAGGTTGACTGGTAGAGAATGCCTTGTGGCATTAAGTCCGCCTATGTACCACTATTGTACATGATGTAGTTTAAATAAATAAATAAATTATTATAAAAATATTTCTTCCCTATTTGAATCGATTTTGGTTAACAATTTTATGGGTTTTAATTGTTTTGATCGGAACCTTTACGCTTTTTCTAAAATTTAAGTAGCCTAAGTTACTCCTTATAACATTAGCTTTCTGCCAGAAAAAGTCTCGTCAACGGTCAAAATCGGTTCCGCCACCAGTCGTTTTCGGAGATTAGCCGAAACAAACAGACAGAGACAGACACAAAAATCTTTTTTTTATAAATACCGTACATACGTTCATATGTATTCAGTAAATAGCTAGCTAGCTGTTATTTTTACAATTACAAACAGATAATTGAATTGTATTTGTTGTTTGTGTTTGTTTGTTTTTTGTTTTGTTTTTTTGTTTTGTTTGTATTTATTTGTTTGTAATCTTCTGATATTTAAATAAATTGTAAAGCGGCTCGTTCATTCGTCTTCTGAGAATATAATATCGTACAAAGTGACATTGTGTCAACATCAGGTAAAATGGTCAAACGCAAGATCCAATATAAGAACAACAAATCCCTTCACTAAGCTTGTCAATAAATATCCTTCAAGACGATCAAGAGGGTCTATATTTAATATCAGACGTTTTCGGTCCAACAACTAACATACTAACTTATATTCAATTCGTTTGTGATTCCACCTTGTCTTGACAAGAATTCGGATTATCCTGACAATCTCAATATAAGCGGCGTTTGAGTGACGCCTTTGAGAGCGACCTCTTGAATAATTTATCGAGGCTTGGTCTAACGTGACACTGGCGGGTTGTGCTTCTCTTGTCTATGGTAGATATGGATGGTCATGGACTTATAGTACAGGCGTACTATAGGATATACATCTAATTCTCATCACAGTCAAGATCACAGCTTTCTTTCTGTATAATAATAAGAAAGAAAGAAAGAAAAATATTTATTTATCGCAGGGACATGACGTGCATACAAAATTATAAAAAAAATCAATAAACATACAACGCATAACAAACACCAAAAACAATGATTACAACAAAAAAGTTTACAGCTAGCATGTCGTGAGTACAACGACAAATAGGTTACCACTCAGCATGATGCTGTGCTATGGGGAGCCCACAGCGCAGCGTTGGTCTTCAGTGGTCACCCGTGATAAAAACGTACTAAGCACAAATATCTATATTTTTATTATTATTATTATTATACATATAATAAAACAGTAAAAAAACTGTGTCTGTACATTGAATATAATAAAAAAGAAATAATTAAGGGGGGTAAACAATAAAAGAGAACGAATCCATAAAAAAAAAACTGTCTGTTTTACTGTGTATCTGTTTGTCTGTTTGTTTGTACACGCTAATTTTCGGAACTACTGAACGTATTTGAATGTTTTTGTTATATAGGTATTAAGTCTGGGCAACATATAGGCTATAATTAATCTTGGAAACTTGAACACGTGATGCAGAACCGCAACAGACCAGCTAAACTATGAGAGATACAAAAATGGTACCATGAGCACTCTCTGTTGACTTATAAAATCGAAGATGTGGAACACCTGATATGAAACTCCAAGAGCCCAGCTACACCATAATACATAATAGGAATGACGTCTTAGCAAAAGTTGTTCGGTCTGATGGGCATTTCCTGTTAACTTATAAAAATCGAAGATCAGAAACATCTGATGTGGAAATCAAAGTTATCACGCGATTTGACGATGGTATATCATTGAAAATTTGACTCTACTGGCCAAAACTCCCATTTATTTTTTTATTTTATCGAATAAATATGCCTCGGGCTTATGTTATTTGAGTGTTTAATTTCCTTTTCCATTTATTTTCGTGACACGGTAGCCTACCCGGTAACAGTCGGGAGCAGTCACTTAGATTTTAATTGATAAGGTATCTTCACAATAAAACTATAACCATGCCTAGAAAGAGGTCAAATCTTTCCCAATGAAAGTTCCCGATCGTGAACGTCACGCATTGTCTTGCGAATCGGAGATGTTCACGGATAGAGAATTGCGCTTAAGTTCCAAGCGTATCTACACATCGACTTCTAGATCTCTAGAGACAAGTGGGGAACGTGATGCGCGACTGACCGCTGATCGGGAACGTTACGCATTGTGTCGCGAGTCGGAGACGTTCACGGATAGAGAATTGCGCTTGAGTTCTCAACGTATTCGCACATCTACTAACAGGTCTTTTGAAACGAGTGATGAACGTGATGCGCGTACTAACTGCTGATCCAGATTATCATACACTGTCCCGAACACGCACACAACAAAATATTCATAATCAGTTAGAAAGTGAGAGAGAAAGAATTGCTGGAGTACGGCATGAAGGGACAGAAGAAGAGCGCAACGAACGTTTGAATTCTGATCGACTTCGACATTCTCTGAACAGAATGTCGATATCATCTGAAGGATCGGATGTGTCTCAAGATATAGCCGTAGGGCATGGCGACCTCGCCATGCCCTACGGCTATATCTTGAGACACACGCACTGCACTCCGTTCCTTATCAACCCAAGGAAGGTTCCTTGGGTTGACAAGGAACGGAGTGCATTTACGTATACTCTTATGATTGACTACGCCACATATTCCGCCATCGGAGGTATGGTTCAAAATTGTACTTTTTGTGAAGCTGTTACATGGCAAAAATTTAGAATTGACATCAGACGTTTCAGATCTTTTATTTTGACGACCCCGTTGTCGCTGGCATAAGCAACAGGATCCGCGTACGAAGTCGCGGGCAGAAGCTAGTTAGATAATAAGTCAATCGAGTTGCTGTTGTCATGTAAAATAACTTTTCTCAAAAATGGTTGTAATGTTGCCATAACATCTCTAAAAAGTATCCAGAAAGTGAACTCTACCGGAGACTTATTCACAACTGTCCAGTAAGAAGCAAGATTTTAAATTTGGAATCTCCTACTGTCCAGTAAGTAAGTATGAAATTTTACTTACTGGGCAGTAGGTCATCCTCTTTAGATTCTGCTTAGAAAAAAAAACATAGTACCAGACACAGATTAGAGTTTAGCCATTATAACATGGTTATAGGATCCCAGGCTCCAAATATATACTACTCTGTCAAGAAAATACCGGGAAAATATCAATAAAACACAAAATATTAGTTATTCATCAAAATTTATTTTATCACCTTCAAAGTATGCTCCTTCAGAAACGACACACTTACGGCAACTAATAATCCAATCATAAAAATATTTTTTAAATGCTTATTCCAGAATTGAGTTCAGTTCTCGCCGCGAATTTTCCTTTATGTCTTCTACTGAATGAAAACGGGTGCCACGAAGTGGTAATTTGAGTTTAGGAAAAATAAAGAAGTCGGCTGGAGCCATATCTGGTGAATAAGGTGGTTGCTCGATGGTATTTGTTGAGTTTTGGTCAAAAAATCGTTCACAATTGTGCGAAGGCGCATTATCGTGGTGCAAAATAGCCAAGAATTTTCTTTCCACAAATCTGGCTTTTTTCATCTAATTTGCTCTCTTAAACGCCGCATAACGCCCGATTAATATTCTTTATTTACCGTTTGACCTTCCGGCAAGATTGACAGTTACTATTTCCTTCACTTTTGCGATGTTAACTTCAGTTGCAGACGTTGATGGCCTACCAGAGCGAGGCAAATCTTCTATCACACCTCGACCGCTTTTGAACGCTTTGTACCACTCATAAGCGCGTGTTTTTGATAAAGTCGATTCACCGTAAGCCTTCTGTAACATTTTCAGTGACTCCGAACACCAAATTCCATTGGCGATGCAAAATTTAGGACAAACTCTTTGTTCGATGTTTTTGTCCATTATGAAATTCGCAATACACACTAGATATGATATAATTAAAAACAGCACTGTATTTAATCTAATTAACAGATGTAACTTTAACTCCGCGCCAAAATGGAAAACAGTTGTGCTAATCTAACAACAACAAAAAAAAAACAAAAAAAAAATTTGGAACCATCAACAAATCATCCATTCCCGATACTTTTTTGACTGAATGTATATCTCTTTTTGGTATGACATTTTATGAGATACATATATTTTTGGAGCCTTAAACGGCCATTTTATAGTCTGTGACGCTTAACGCGCCGCAGAAAAAGTATGCACGTTGCGTTTTGTTAGTGTGGGATTTTATGTTTATATTCATTAATTTCAGTGTATAAATCATGTTGGATTAAAACTTTCCATTCTAAAATTAACATGGAGTTTCAAAAACAATAATATAAATGCCCCCGGTAAATCGATCACAATATCTATCAGTAATTGCCCTAATATGAATGTAACCTTCAATATTAATTAAACGAATTTGTTGTTAAACTTTCTTTCATTTTTGAGAAAAGTATTATACAAAATTCAACCAGTAAGAAAGCCATCCTGGCCTCGTATATAACCGGATCTCACCTGCGGTGCAGTCCGGTTAACTCATACTTGGCCAGGAAGGCTTACTTACTGGATTCTGCAGTAATGTACTATTGAAATGGCTGTACAGTGTACTTAAAGCTGTGGACAACGTTGTTTAATAACAAACTTCTAAATCTAGTCTAGACAAGAATGATTACAAAATAATTTAATTTGGATTTATAACTTTAAATAAACTCTAAAATAACAAACCTAGAATGTAAATTCAAATTTCGAATTTGAACTAGCAAATTGTCTGTTGATCTTGGGCCCCGGGCTAACTGCGAATGCCGGTAAAATTTAATAAATATTATCGCCATTACGGACCCCTTAAAATTCTCTTCGCGTAATAAAAAAGCGGGTATTAACTTGAAAAGAGAGGCCTCTTTGATGCCGACAAATAACTGAATTAAGGCAATTTTCCTCATGAAGTTATAAGAGAATGTCCTTGGCGCAGGTGTGAGTCGGGGTTAATTTAATAGAACCCCCATGTTTGCCCTCGGCGTGCCTTTTATAAGAATTATTTGTCTTTAAGTTTTTTTTCTGTTATCAAGCGTAGGCAGGCTTCGTTGTTAACAAGAGAATAATAGGCATTTGTTTTGAACATAATAACTGTTTTAACACGTTTCTTTATGCTTTATTTGTGGCTTTACGAATCTTCTTTTATCTATTTATTTTGTTTAATTGTAACATTTTCGATCTTTAACTTTAAAAACATGCTGCAAGCCAGTAAAAAATACATTATGTCTAAAGGATCATGGTGATGATTATTTATGTTGATGATGATTAATTAGTTTCTGGGTTTGATTGAAAATCATTACGTTACGCCATTGGCTCGAGATACGTTTGCATTGTTTCCAATTAATCGAGATAGGCATGAAATTGAGTAGTAGATTAATTCTAGGAATGAGGACTGCATCTAAATAGATGTAGGTACTGCTAACCCGTCTAATTAACTTAGTAGTACCTAACTAACTGTAGTTCTGCGAGGAAATGTTAATATTGCAACGGGTGGGCAACTTTCAAACTTGCCAGTCTAACTAAAGTCTTGTACAAAACTTTGAGGACCACATGGGACATAAACTAATAATCACAAGCCTCCTTTTCCCTCAACGTAAATAATCTTAATGAAACACAACACACAAAGACACGGTACACACAAACACTCATACATGTCGCGATCATATTAATGGAATCGGTGAGGTTTAATCTAACCTAAGTAAGCCAACACGCGGTCGGTGTTTGCGCCGCGTGTTTGTTCGCCTCCGGTCCCATCCGTAATTATATTTAGCGGGAATGTGCCCAACATTTTGGTTTACAACCCTCGGATATTTCAATCTGGGATTTTGATATTTGCACGAATATACTAGCCTATTCAAATCCGAAAGAGGATTGGTGGAAATTGAAAACGGATTACGAACTCATAATCAACATCGGTTTTTTTTTCATGTTAAGTTTTACATATTACATTTTTTTCCGATATCGTTTGCGGAAGGCGCAAAAGAAGTAGTAAGAGAACTCTGTGTACCGTTTGTCTGGGTCCAAGTCTACCCAGATTTGGCCCCCTCACACATTGAGCAACTATAACATAAGTTGGTAACTATCTCTGTTTATGATTTGGCCCCCTCACACATTGAGCAACTATAACATAAGTTGGTAACTATCTCTGTTTATGATTTGGCCCCCTCACACATTGAGCAACTATAACATAAGTTGGTAACTATCTCTGTTTATGATTTGGCCCCCTCACACATTGAGCAACTATAACATAAGTTGGTAACTATCTCTGTTTATGATTTGGCCCCCTCACACATTGAGCAACTATAACATAAGTTGGTAACTATCTCTGTTTATGATTTGGCCCCCTCACACATTGAGCAACTATAACATAAGTTGGTAACTATCTCTGTTTATGATTTGGCCCCCTCACACATTGAGCAACTATAACATAAGTTGGTAACTATCTCTGTTTATGATTTGGCCCCCTCACACATTGAGCAACTATAACATAAGTTGGTAACTATCTCTGTTTATGATTTCATCCAACTATGCTTACGTCATAGTTTTTTGGACGACTTGACTTTGATGAACTTGAAAAATATAATGTTTATTTATTATTCGTATAGTATCGTTACATTTTTATCGTGTCGAATCTTCTAGTGGTGATATGATATCAAAGAAAATGATAAAGGGGAAATGATAGCGTGGGGGTCGACAGGGAGGAATGGAAGAAAAACACCGTGTTGCGTTGACCGTAACATAGCACTATGATAGGGCAGGACGATCACAACCTTCTTGGCCAAAAAGTCATTTCAATTATCTTTAATACGATATTATCATCACTCCACTCAACTACTTCAGGGTCAGGATGGCAGCTTCCATTCTACCATTTATCGAATATTTCTCTCCATATGGAAGTCTAAATACAACTCATACTTATATCGATGTTCGTCGAAGTAAAGCTAACGTAATAAGCCTTTGTGTAGATCTAAACAATACAAACTATGATCGAGTACCAACTAACTACTTAAACTAGGTACCTACCTACTTATTAGAAGTACTTATTAGCCTTTGTAAGCGTAGATTGGATTTGAAGTTGAGTTTGGTATCTACTCATTTCTATGATTTAAACGAGATTTAGATGTATAAACAATTATGACATTTCATTTTGTATAAAAGGGTATTAGGTGCCTAGGGCCCGATACAGGTCGGTAAAATGAAGATTTATCGCGGCTAGACTAGATAGCCGTATCGGGGTTGATATTAAATAAGTAAAACCTTTACCTACACATTTTGTACAACTCATAATTAGTTAACATTCTCACTGCATGAACATCTATATTTATTCAGTAATATTTGTTGCAGCACGTTAAGAGCTCGTGGCTAAACAATAACAGCCGCTCGGGTTAACCTTCAGGTTAAGCCGCTCTTGCCTAGGTTGGTTGATGGGTGACCACCCACTACATACCGAGTTTCTTCCGAGCCTCGGAAAGCACGTTAAGCCGTTGATCCCGGCAGTCATTTGTAGTTCTATGACAGTCGTTACAGGTAGTCAGTGGCCCGAAGGTTTGACAACTAGTTTTACCAAGGGGTATCGTATTATTACCCAGTACTAACTGGGTTGTGGAGGTCAGATAGGCAGTCGTTATAATTATGTAAAATACTGGTATTCAGCAGCGTCCTGTTAGATTGGGAGCCGACCCCAACATAGCTGGGAAAAGGCTAGGCAGATGATGATGATGATTTGCTGGAGCACGTAAAGCATCTGTAGTTTCTGACTACTAGAGGAATTCAGGTTTTCTCATGAATTTATTGAATCTGATTGCGATGTCATAGTTGCTACGAAAAGCTACGCTGTAGCCTCCGTAGCAATAGTGCCAGCTCGTCGTAGCAGACCTAGTACACACTTACTTTCTTTGTAGGTACAAGAATTTAATTTATCTGTTTTTTTTTTAACGCATTACATGATTATAATAACAGACCTAATTACTTACTTTAATGTGTAATTACGTCAACTAGTACTCAGAAAAAGCCACAAATGGCTAACAAAAAGCATTATTAATAAAATACAACCAATTTCCCGCAGTCGTAATGTATGGTTGACCTTATTAACAGTCGTAAGTCTTAATTAGAAAGGTCACAGGATAATTAATGGAGCTAATGAATAACAGCTTCTGGTTTCGCAGACAACAAATGTTGTGCCGGCTGTCGCCGCCAGAGGCCGCCTTATAGTTAATTTATTACAGAACAAAGACAAATATTGCGTCGTTGGTCGCAAGCGCTTCTGCTGAACATGTGGTCCTGAGGTTGATTCCCAGGTCGGGTAAAGTGTTTTCGTGTTTTTCCAACAGGAATTTCTCAGTAGCAAGTACGAAATCTGGATTCGTGCCCAGTTGTTGGTGGCAATAGGCTCATCCCCTATTACATGGGACGTAAACATAACTGGAGGTATGTGCGTGTACTACTAGGTACTGTAAAGGTTCAATGGTAATACATCATCCTGGCCACTAATTAATACTGGCAGCTTAATAAATTTCAATA
Organism: Xestia sexstrigata; assembly: GCA_941918905.2. Taxonomy (NCBI): domain Eukaryota; kingdom Metazoa; phylum Arthropoda; class Insecta; order Lepidoptera; family Noctuidae; genus Xestia; species Xestia sexstrigata. The sequence goes on from OW799208.2 coordinate 21,381,008, forward strand.
TTTAAATAAAACTAAAGAAAATATAGAAGACGATTAAAATGATATTGTCAGAGAGACAGACTTGAGATCCGTTACGAAAGAACGTATTGAAAATTATAAAAAATATATACTTATTATCTTAAAAAGGATTGTTATTTACTAGTGTAGCACGTCCCGCACACTACAGTACACCTCTGCATTACACTACATTGGGTAAGCCTTCTGGTATAACAAGCGTGATATAATGTTCAAAGAGAAATAATCATTAAGAAGTACAGTGCTCAAACTAGATTTCACGAAAAGAGTTTTTAACTCGTAAATCTTGTAACCTGTTATAGGCTGGATGATTTACGACCTTTGCGTAATATCTTTGCTTTATGGCGTAGTTTTTGAAAGTTGCTCCTCGAGAAGATTGAGGTGCTTTTCTTTTATTGCTGTTGCGTAAGAGCTAGGTAACTTGTCATAATTTATTTTTAAGAAACGACGAACTTTACTTTATTTAAACTTCATTCAATTGTAACATTCAACCTGCCTTTTTTTTCGGATGGGATATTATCAAATGACCGCTCCCGCTCTGAGCGGAAAGGAAGGGCGTGTCAGACTTTAACTGAATAAAAACCCATCCATGTTCCTTGATTGCCCTTTGTGTTCCGGGGCCGCGGTACCTGTCTCTTTCGAACAGTCCCGCAGGCCCGGCAGGCCCTTCCTTTTCGCTGACATCTCTTTAAGGCGCGCGTGGAACATGAACGCGCCGTCGACACGGCCTGTCGTCATATGACGGACGGACGGCAAGCTAGCCCATTGCTCACTGTTCACGGACCCAACATTCAACCTCTATGCCATGCCAGTTTCCCAACGATTTGTTTCCCTTCACCGTTTTGAGAGCAGAAAGTGATGAAATAAATTACACACAAAGCTATGCGCCGCCTTGCGCTGCAGAGTCCGCGCACTCCCTTACAGCATTCCGGCGATGTTTAGTAACAGACTGGACAGTCGGTAACATAAGTTCTGGAGCAACTTACATTTAAGTTTAAATAGGTACTAACGCAGATCAATAAGTTCCGTATTACTAAAATTTCTTATTAATTTTGTGAACGTGAAAAATTATGAATGTAGGTACCTAAACCTATTAGGATCTTGTGATATCTGAATTCAATTAATGAATTTGTTTATTTATTTAATGCGCCTGGCTGCGCTCGAGCCCACTATCAACCCCTCATAGGTTGGTCCCGTGATCACTTGGACCACCACTGCTCTCCATCAGAAGCAAGAATATTTAAATGTTTGACATCAGACGGCACTCGCTCAAGACATTACAAAGTCAAGACACAAAATTAATAATTAATTCGTTCGCTAAGTGTCTTACCGTGAATAGAGCTACTTAACTCATTGACATTACGTTTTGTACAAGTTAGGCGTGAATACCCATTGCTCCGGCGCGCGATAATCTACACCTGTCACCTGTAGGTAGATACGTGTAAGAGGAATTAGTGAGCGCGGCGCGGTACTCGTGTAATGCCTAGGTCTTAGGATATTACTTTAACAGAGTATTAAGTTTTAGAGGCTTATACACTAAGGTACCTACTCGACTCGAGTTAACTCGGCTGTCGGTGTTACTAGGAATGCATTGAATTACCTACCATTCCTTAGGCGTCCAAGGAAAAGTACTTAGAAGTATGAACAGATAGTTTATTATCACTTGAAATAACGTTCACATGATATAATTTTCATATGCTTTAATAACAAATAACCTAATTTCATGTGATCTGTTACATTTCATATAAACTTCTTTTGCTCAAGTAACATTTAGTATAACGTTAATTTCATATAATTTTCAATTTCTATACTTAATGCTTTTTTTTATTCATATAACGTTTAGTTGACCTAATTTTCATATTTACTAATTTTCAGCCGAAATTCTGTAATGAATAAGTAAATATCAGGAAACTTCATGCTGTTATAACCTAACCTAACCCAGATCATTCACCAACACTATAGGGGATCTGTTTACATTCTATGTTGCCAGCAGCACTACACAATGTTGTTATCCTTAATTTCCCAATAAAAACAGGGCAGGCAGTTTGGCACTGTAATTTTCTCAGTTTATCATCAGGGTTGAAGTTTTTTATTTGTTTTGTTTTATTACAATCTAGCCTAATAAGGCTTATTAATAAGCAATTTTAATCTAACTTAATTTTACTAAAAGTAAAATTATATCTAAGAGCACGTCCACTGCGTTTATCTAGCGTCTGTTAATGCGAATTGCGAAGTCACTTTGTTCTTGTGTCCTTAGAAATAGGTAGGCTATAGAGGGGATCTCGCTAATGGTCACAGTTCTAACCTAACCTAACTCAGATGATTCACCAACAATAGAGGGGGTCGGGGGAGCATGAAAATGGCAGGCGTGTATGATTTTACATTACTGCATTACATAAAAAAAAATACTTACTAATAATAAACCAAATATAAATATAAAATTATAAATATGTCGGATTCGTCAGGATATATTTCGCTAGGCTCGAGCTTATGTGGGCAGAACACGGGTTTCGTGCTATGAAAACACACTGGATGCGATACACTATTTTATTTCACATTGCACGGTTCGGGTTGGTCGTTTCCGTGGAGAAGAACCGGCAAGAAACTCCATGGTTACTCTTTTCAAACAGATACACTGAGTCCAACAAATTACTTGACATTACACTTTGACACCTTAACACTGGGCACAATCAATCGGGTACAGTTTCAAGACGTCGTAACTCCGCTCCGATCAGACCCAGAATGTCCTCCTCGCCACGAGCTGTTAACATCAGGACTCTGTAAAAGCCGCCATGGTAGGGTAGAGTGGTAAGTAGGTCGCGTGATTTCACCACTGGCGCGCTTTCGATCCATTCGCCCGTCCGTACTCATGACCGGATCCTACACGGCCATTCTGCTTGCACACGTCCTCGTGTGATGATAACCCTGAAAACAAATAGTCCACGACAGAATTTTGTTCCACTCGGTCATTCCTGACCAAACTCTAGATTCATCGGGTCAGTGAAAGTAAAGAACTTTACCGTTTAATGTTAACCAAATCTTACTCTAATAAAATCAAACATCATAACATCACACCTTGTAATCCCCAAAAGGTTTAACAGAGGTGTACCTAATAGTACATTCACAGTTCGCTAGTTATGTCCAAGTCCCATGTAAAAGGGGGCGAGCTTATTGCCATCAACCGGGCGCAAATCCAGACTCCGTGGCTGCTACTGAGAAATTCCCGATGGAAAAACCCAATAACACTTTGCCAGACCTGGGAATCGAACCCAGAACGTTCAGACACACGTGTGACCAGTAGACCAACGAGGCAGTCGACTAATTCAAACACGGTTAAATTGGGAATACTCGAACATAGATCAACCCCTGTCAGTCTGGTCCGTCAATTCTTTTTTTGCCCTTCAGGTGTGTCCCTTCAGTTAAACTGGACCGGACTTGGCTAGGCCGAACAAGTATCGTTCCTTTAGCTTTCAATTTTCTTGGTCCGGTCAACTTCTGACCCTACAAGATCAACCCATGGGTCATGTACCATAGTCGTTCGAATCAACCTTTAAACTCTACTGATATAAAAACTGCCAAGCTTACAGAAACCTTCAAGTAAAACCTTTAACGCCACGGTACTCCAGCCACCAGCAATCGCATTGCTCTCACATCCATCAAATGGATCTGCCATGTGCATCACCCAGTGACTACACACTACGGTCTTTCCAGACCCCGACCTCCGCCTGAGTTAAACACGCATCGCGCTCCACGGACCACGACTACGTAATAAGTCCTGGCACGGTCAAACACACTACTATAACCGAAAGGGTACTAAAACAGTGGTACACAACGTATGCAACGCACACACTACGCATGTAACGCACACACTACGCAAGCTACGCATGGACTACGTATGTATCTCATACACTACGTATCCACTACGTACGCACTACGTATGCACTACGTTTACACTACGTATGCACTACGTTTACACTACGTATGCACTACGTTTACACTACGTATGCACTACGTAGACACTTCGTATGCACACCATTAAAGCTCCCCGCCCTACAGGTGCCACACAGGCTGCTACCACTTAAGCTTGCTCATCATCATTAAAATCCTTATCAACACCGACTGGTACGTGACCCACTGGCATCTTTCTTAGCATACCCTGTGCCCTGTAGGCACCCTTAATAATAATTAAGCCATAATTCAAAGCTTTCAGTTTATAATGATGAAACAGAATTAGCACTCTGCTCCAGAGTCATAACAAAATGAAAACGACTCACCAAAGTACTTTCATATTCCGGCTCGACGATGCAAAGGTCGACTCGCTTCTTTACCAGTACAGCAGCACTGGACCACCGCTGGCCTGCTGTGCAGTGACTAGCGATGTGGACCAGTGTGCCATACTTAAAGCACATCAGTGAGCTGATTCTGGCCTGCGGTCGCTGCCCAACGCCTTTAGCAGCCGGCACAGGCAACTTCTTGATAGCAGTCGTCTTCGTCCGAAAATCCGCTTGTTTGTCACTACTCACATAAATGACGTACGACGTACACGAATTTGGCACCGAACAATTCTTTAAACTGGTCCACAACACTATCTTGCCATTCACTGGCTAGGTTTTAAGAATTTGTAAACGATACCAAGTCTTTGTTCTGCATTTTAAAAAGTAACCGTCACTGATTGTCATTAGGTAACATTGTAAATAACACTTGTTAACTGTCTGTTTTATTTCGGCGCTGTCGCAAGCACCATGATCACGAATAAACTGAAGTTATTGCGGGCGAGTGTTTTTTAGCACACTAATCGGTCTACCCTCTTTCTTGTCAGTTTTTTTCGCGAACTGTTTCGGCACTTTTTCCCCGCGACATGATTTCATTAGCACGATTTTATCCCACTTCTGATGTCGGGTTCGTCAAGATATATTTCGCTAGGCTCGAGCTTATGTGGGCAGAACACGAGTTTCGTGCTATGAAAACACACTGGATGCGATACATTATTTTATTTCACATTGCGGTTCGGGTTGGTCGTTTCCGTGGAGAAGAACCGGCAAGAAACTCCATGGTTACTCTTTTCAAACAGATAGACTGAGTCTAACAAATTACTAGACATTACACTTTGACACCTTAACACTGGGCACAATCAATCGGGTACAGTTTCAAGACGTCGTAACTCCGCTCCGATCAGACCCAGAATGTCCTCCTCGCCACGAGCTATTAACATCAGGACTCTGTAAAAGCCGCCATGGTAGGGTAGAGTGGTAAGTAGGTCGCGTGATGTCACCACTGGCGCGCTTTCGATCCATTCGCCCGTCCGTACTCATGACCGGATCCGACAAATACATAAACAATAATATAATTGAATAATAATGAAAATAGTTTAAATAATTTTATAAGAATTGTCTTGATTATTCTACATTACTGCATTACATAAATTAAAAATACTAATATAATATATTATACCTTTAAACACAGATCTAATTAATTATTTAAATATGTATAAATATTCATAATTATACACCCGATTTAATACATCTAATAATTTATAATAAAACTACATATTGAATTGCTACTAAGCCCTCTTCCTCTGTCTTCCTCTCTCCTAATGTTGCTGTGCCCGACAGGGTCCATAATGATCTTTTTATTTTATTTTATAACACCATCCTTGTAATACCTTATGGAACGCAATAAACTATTGAGTATTGAGTATCCTATCAGTTTTTGCAAAATTATACAAAACAAAGTAGACGTTTCAAAATTATATTAAAAGTTACTACAGGTTTTTAATATTATAGGTACTAACTAAATATTATAATAACTGAATATTAGTTCAAATATGCAATATAGAAAATGTTGTTTAAACCATATAAAATTAGATAAACTGAAATTATATCAATAATTCATTTTATCATTTTCATCGTTATACTAAAAAAGAAATATTAGATGAAATTAGGTCAAGTGATCGTTAGAACTTGTACTTATTATTATATCAAATGGTACGCTCCTAATTACTTCAGTGGTTTTTTTTCTCAAAATTATAGCCGGAGTATTGTTTTTCTTTTTTTTTTTGGTAATTTGAATCGCAAGTCAGGTTACTACGGGTGGGCGCGTTCCTTGAGGCTGCGTGCAGCCCACTACCTGAACGCGCCCCAAAAGGTAGTAGCCGTAAGGCTGGCCCGTGGGTACCGCACGATCTCCCGTGAGGCGGCGTGCCTCCTTGCCGGATTGCCGCCATGGGATCTGGAGGCGATAGTCCTCGCGCGCCTACATGAATGGCGCGCGGAGGTGCTACGCCGGGGGGAAACTCCGCTGCCGCGACAAATTGTCGCGCAGCGGACAGACTTCCGGCGTGATCTCATGGCGACATGGAGAGAGCGACTGTCGCAACCCCGTGCAGGGCACGCCACAATAGTGGCGGTAAGTCCCCTCTTTGAGGAGTGGCTTGAGAGACGCCACGGCGTCCTCACCTTCCGCCTGACGCAGGTCCTCACCGAACACGGTGTTTTCGGGAGGTTCCTGCACCGAATCGGGCGGGAGGAAACGCCCGGGTGTTTCCACTGCGAGGATCGACCGGAGGACACGGTGGAGCACACGGTGGAGGTGTGCCCCGCGTGGGCGGAGCACCGCCGTGTCCTCGAAGCGGCGATTGGCGGCGGCGACCTCTCGCGTCCGGCCCTGGTGCAAGCCATGGTCCGGAGCGAGACGGAATGGGACGCCGTCACCTCCTTCTGCGAAGCAGTAATGCTAGAGAAGGAGGTGGCGGAACGTGAGAGGGAGAGAACCTCACAGCGTCCCGGCCGCCGCGGGAGACGCCCCGGGCGTCGGGGGCCACCACGTGGCCCCCGGCCACCGTAGGCGCGGGCCTGTGGACGGTGGGCTATGGGCTAGCTCGCCGTCCGTCCGTCTCATGACGACAGACGACAGTGACGAACACAAAGGGCGATGAAGGAACATGGATGGGTTTTAGTCAGTAAAAGTCTGACACTCCCTCCTGCTCCGCCCAGAGCGGGAGAAGTCATTTGATGATTTCCCATCCGAAAAAAAAAAAAAAAAAAAAAAAGGTTACTTATCACACGCTAAACACAGGCGACAGCAAACGTTCCAGAGAGGCCACATCACTAGTATCACTACACGTCAGAAAAATAAACATAGTTTTAATTACAAGACTGTTGTCAGCGCGTCACACAAAATGAAGTTAGAGTTAGCGTCAAAGCGATCGAGAAAATGTCATTAATATGAGAAAATAGTAGCCTCCTCTGTTGTGCCTATACCTACCTGTATAAAGTGTAAATATAGTAATACTAGCTGTCATAGTAGATAGACCCACTTATTGGAGTTTCGTCGCCAGGATCGGGCGAGACCTATATTTTCCAGCCGTAATAATGGCTTAGGTGGAGGTGACTTCAGTGACGGCGAACTGAAGGAAAATGGCTTCCTTCTGAAACACTGCAACTGTCGGTGAAGCAACTGTCTCGTCTCAAACTCAGCATTTTTCATTTTAAAAGCAAGCCTTTGATTTTGAAGGCAACTCTAGTTACAACTGTGTAACAAAGGCGCTTAATACACAGTAACTACAGTTGTTTTAGTTTTGATAAGTACGAAATAAATCTGCTCTCGACGCCGATCGCGCCTAATGGGAAGCGATGGATGGAACGAGTTTGTACCCGTGGGTGGTCCACCAGGAGTTGCCTGTTAGTGTTAACTCTTGCTTTGGAGAACACAGATGGCTACACACCGTTTGGGGTTGAAAGTATTTACAATGACATTACAGAAACCTCAGATGACTAGAAGGAAACTCCAGAAAACTGACTAAGACATGGTCCTCCCTTGTAGGGGACGATGAGGGAATTCGGACGCTTTAACAAAATGACCTTCAAAACTTGTTTTGTTAGAAATAATCAGTCTGACTTTATTAATTACGAAACTTTAGTTATACGTTTACAAAATCAACATCACTTGTAATATGAAATCCATCAATTAGTTTTTTTTTTTTTCAAACCATAACCTTGTCTATCCGTAATTACCCCTAGCCGTTGGGGTAAATCCGGACTGGTGTTGGGTTAATTTTACAGCTCTTTGTAATGTCTCAATTGTGTGGCTCTGCTCATTTTTACGAATATACACACATCAAAAGTATCTAGGGATCAACATATATTTTTGCAATAACTTTTCTCCTGATTGATATTAATTAAAATTTTCTTTAAGGATTCATCAAATAAAGTGTTTTCGTTTGTCACAGTAACGATAAACCAAGTCACCTTTGCATTAATAAAGAAATTTGCCATTTTCCTAATAAAGGGATTTTTGACATTTGAACCACTAACATTAAAGTTCGAAAAAAAGACTGAAATAACAGTTTTCTTTAAAATTTTATTGGGTAACTTAAACAATTAATAATCCGTGTTTCTACCGCGAACACTAACAACACAAGAACATCGGTTTGGCATACTCAAAATGAGTTCATCCAAATCACGCTGTGGAATGGCCGCCCATGTTCGTTGCAACAACAAAAAAAGGTCTTCTTGCGACTGGATACCCTCCATATTCGGCAGAGCTCTTCTCTGTAGCATATCCCATGCATGCTCAATCGGGTTCAAGTCTGGCGACTGAGCAGGCCAGGGCAGGACATTGATGTTAGCTGCGGCGAGAGTCTGTCTTACAACTCTTGCGGTGTGCGGTCGTGCATTATCATGCATTAACTGAAATAAGGGACCGATTTGCACTTGTAGAGGAACGATGACGTCTGATACAATCGTCTCAGCATAAATTTGAGCGTTGAGGTTGCCTCTGATCCAAATCAACTCAGTTCTTCCGCCGATCCAAATACCCGCCCATACCATGATGGTTCCACCACTATAAGGATGGACTTCCTGGCAGGATTTTAATCGCTGTTGGCGTCCAGGGGTTCTCCAGTGTCGTATACGTCTTGTATCCGGTCTCATACCAAAACGAGACTCATCAGAAAAGCACACGAAACGCCATTGTTCTTCTGCCCAATTTCTGTGTTCAAGAGCCCATTGATATCGAATCCTACGATTGTGCATTGCTATAGGTGGTACCCGTAGCGGTCTTCGGGAATGAAGGTTCACTTCATGCAAGCGGTTTCTGACTGTTTGGTCGCTAATTAAGTTCCCTGAAGAGTGATGAAGCCTCACGGCTAACATCATGGCGGTTATTGTTGGAGCTCTTCGAGTTAAGATTTGAATGTATCGGTCTTGTCTCCGTGTGGTGCAGCGATACCGTCCTCCATGGCGCTCAGCCACGGTACCAGTGCTTCGGTAACGTGTCCAAAGTCGACTGATAACACTCTGACTTGTATTCAGAGCTAAAGCTACAGTACGTTACCGGGAACCAGCTTCTATCATTCCCACGGCTCTGAGCATTTCTTCCCTGCTTAAATGACGTCGCCGCTCCATAATAACGTTGGTTTTAATCAGTAGTAGGGAAACAGTAGCACTAATAATGTCTTCAATGCGTTGTATGTTTTTATAGGGAAAATATTGACAGCTTATTTTCATCTTTTACTCGAATTTGATTGAGAGTTCCTGATTCAAATTATGAAATGCACCAAAAAGGATCCATATAAATTTATAAAATCATAAATTTATTACAAAGCCACATCTCAATCTCAAGAAATCCGCATAAAAATGCTTGATCCCTAGACATTTTTGATGTGTGTATTTTCGCGGCATCTGAAAATGGACAATAGAATTTGCTTAAACTTATTGACAAATGTAGTCAGGGGTAATTGCGGACGTCCGTATGTTCCCCAATGAGCTTGTCCGCAATTAACCCAACACACTACAAAAAAAACAACGACAATAATTTGTAGGATAACAAAATTTGTCATTGAAAGTTATTGTATAATTTAATCTCCATCTAAGAGTCCATCGACATTAAATATCAGTTTTTAAATGTCACTAAGTATACACACATCAACACGGTCTAGGGATATTTCATACTCAATTAAATAACTCGAAAAGTACTGGCCGCATTGGAATCTTTTATACACCGATTTGTTTGTAATTTATCTCAGACTAATTCCAAATTCAAATTTTTGAAAATTCTTTTGTTTCGGTGGCATAAAAATGTCTTGATGTATAGGAGAGGGAATTTTCATTTGTGCGAAATTTAGAAAACAATACGAATTACGTTTAGTTACAGTTTTTTTTCATTTTTAAACGAAAGATAAAGTTAAAATTGAGGTATTGTAGCCATGCAACGCCGACATTTGACGAGGGCGGAGATGTTACGAGCTGTGGGAATGCTGGAAGCTGGATCTGTTCAGCGTAATGTTGCTGAGGCCATAGGGACCCATCAAAATGTAATTTCAAGATTGTGGACACGCTATCGTGCCACAGGTGAAGTAGCGGAGAGGCACCGGGGGCCAAGTCGCATCACTACCCCCAAACAAGACCGATTTTTGCAAATTACTGCGCGAGCACAACCAAATGCAACGGCGACTCAATTGGTCCAAAGGCTGCGAGTGGAACACCAAGTGCTTGTGAGTGACCAAACTGTAAGAAGGCGACTGCATGAAAGCAATCTACGCTCTCGTAGACCACTCCGGGTCCCACCTTTACGGAGAGGCAATCGTGGACGACGATTAGAATGGGTTCGGAACCACGTGGACTGGGGCCGTGACCAATGGTCCAATGTGCTGTTCACGGATGAATCCAGGTTCGGCTTCCATCCAGATTCACGAAGGACGCGTGTTTGGCGAGTTCCTGGACGATGGAGCCGTCTCCAGAACCCTCAGGAAGTTCACCCATACTAAGGAGGAACAATTATGGTTTGGGCAGGAATTCGTCTTGGAGGACGGACGGATCTCGTTTGGGTGCGGGGCAATATGACGGCAGAACGATACGTCCAACAGGTGCTGGGGCCCGTAATCTTGCCCCACAGAACACAAATGGGGCAAGATTTCCTGCTCATGCACGACAATGCCCGGGCACACACGGCGAGAACGGTAGCAGCTTGGTTACATACACATAATGTTAGGGCCTTAGACTGGCCTGCTCAATCGCCAGATCTAAATCCCATTGAGCATGCGTGGGATATGCTGCAAAGAAGAGCTCTGAAGGAAGTTCCTGAAAATCTGGCTACAGAAGATCAACTTTTTGCGCACCTCAGAAGGACATGGGACAATATTCCGCAGCAAGACATTGACAACCTTGTTCTGAGCATGCCGAATCGTTGCCGATGTGTTATGAACATCATGGGCGCTTTCTCAGACTACTAACTTCAAGTTTATAAACACAAATTAAATGATTTTTCTATTTTTTTCAGTTTTTACTCACAAATTAAAAGTTCATTCATATACGGTTTCCGTCTATGCTTCATTTTTTTTCCATAAAATCCTGAAATTTTAATCTATACCTTAACCATTATTAAAAAATGGTAGAATATTAAATAACGTATCTTTTAAATATATAAATGTCATATAAATAATTAACACATTGATAGTAATTCGCTTTTTTTAAAATATCCCTAGACCGTGTTGATGTGTGTATAACCATGACATTCAAAAAAATAAACATTAAAAATTCACAAAAATGTTTGATATCTCACCTTGAAAATCGTACTGAACCGTCCGTCATGAATGTTTGCTCGGCACTAAAGATGGCGGAATGTAATACCCGTAGTAGCACCTGATCACGTCGGACGAGCGCGGTTGGTAGGGATTGAGTAGATATCTGTTAATCCGAATTTACCCCGCGTCCGCCATTCCCCCATCGTCCCCTACGCTTATTTTACTTGTGGATTAAGTTTTACTAAATAGATAAATAAAACAACCACAAAGTTTGTGCAGACAAACTTGCGTCTAACCTCGGCAAAATAGCAGTTTAATAATTGGAAAATAAATCAGAGTAGCACCAACGAACAAGCGGCGTAAATTAGCTAGTAAAATAAGTTATGAAGTTGTCGACGCTCGCGAGAACGCGGCCGTAATAGCGACGGCACGAGGAGGCTGTAACTGTCCTAATTACAACGATGATACATCATCCATTTATGCTACACGTTTTATTAGGTATAATTGGTTTATTTTATGTTATATTTTTGGAGATTTTATCCATTCCTTGTACTTTTAGTTAAAAAAGTAGTTGTGGTGGTGGTAGTCTCCACCATGTCTCCACTAATGTACTTCTTCTTCAACAATTTTGTTTTAAAGGTTTCCCGCTAATCTTGTCCATTATAATATATCATATTCTTCTTGGATCGTCAATATTTGAATGTCTTTGTTTTTGTCTTCAAAATTAAATATTTATAAGACTATTCTATTAGCCATATAGTAACACTTTAAAAGTATAAATAAAAACAGAAATAAATCAAATGATTCAAATATTTCTTTTCCCATGTTTTCAGAGTCAAGACCACCGCGGAAAAATTACAATCAACTGTCATCAAACGAAAAGCTTGATAACAGGCAGACTGATGATATTCACATCGACGAAGCTGAAGTGGAATCGGATGCTAGCAGCACCGACTTGGATGAACGCGATACAGGCGGAATCTGCCCGCCTTGTGCGCATGATCGATATAACAACAATGTTCGTCGACATGCACATGACGACTTCAGCGATGATACAGATTACGGTGAGTTTAATTACCCTATAGATGGTTCTGTCTCGAATAAGCACCAACTAATAAAAATAAAATTTGTTTTCCGTCGAAATTGTATCGATACAATGAAATCGATACCAAGTTGGAGCATGCGTGTCACTAACGAAAACCGGCATCACGAAAAACTAAAAATATTGTCTCTGGTTTGCTTTTGTCTGCCACCAAGTTGTCAGTGTTGTGTTGTCATGTCATTGTCATATGATTTGACGTTTGTTGCTCATCAGGAAGTGGGCAGTGTTATTAATTTTGTGAATACAGAAATTGCAATACACCATTATTGTACGTGCTGAAACCTACAAAACGGGACCAAAGTGAGTTAACTAAAAATGGCGAACCTGAAGACAGACTTGGATCAATATTTGCTGAAAAATGAAAGTCGTCGGAGCTACAATTTTAGTTTACCATCATTTTCTACCCCGAGTTTTATGACGCGGAGTACCGACGAGACCCCTACGAGTACTAGTAGTACTGCTACTTGGTTTGAAAATGTACAAAAGGAGTACTTCACCTTGGTAAGTCAAGATTAATTAATTTATTTGTGTATGATTCATTGGTCACTGCTATAGAATAGCGTTGCTATCATTACATCACTCTAAAACTGGTCTACGTAAAACTAATGCTCCATGTAATTGGGGTCAGCACTGAACACTATCTACCTGTTTGCTGTGTAGTTCAAACAACAGATTTGTACTTTAAAAGACGTTTGTTTGTTTGTTGACCTCGAAATTATTGGTCGCAGTAAAAAAATAGTACCCCGTTTCGTATCCACTGACCCAAAAATTTATTCCAGAAATTTATTTTAAAGTCAGGAGAATGATGACGATGAGTTTATCTTATTTGCTCATTATGTACAATATTAAACTTGGAAATAACAAGGTAATCACTATACTCCGGCAAGTCATAAAAACTGTGCAAAGCAAGAGTGGGTCACTAGTTACTTGAAAACCTTACCTATCAAAATACTGAGCCCCAAAAAAACAAACATACTGTCTATTTTGGGGCTCACTGGCAACAACACCATCTATGTAAACTAGTTTTTGGTAATATATTTTTAAGACACAGGAAATATAATCTATTGTGCATAACCAGTGGACCTGCTTGTGTATTACCTGTATACTTAACGATTGTTATATTTCTATCTTATCAAATGTTCTATATTTCAGAGCAGAACACAACGGTTCATGGGCTTCGGAATATGTTTGTTCTTCGGATTCCTTTGTTTCATCCTGTCATTCCTGTACATACCTGTATTGCTGCTGCAAGCTAGGAAGTTTGCCCTACTCTTCACTCTAGGGAGCATGTTCTTCATTATCAGGTAAGAAATGTTTTTTGTGTTTACAATGTTGTCATGTCATATCTTTCAAGATAATATTAAACCCAGTTAAGCAATCACCTTAACCATGGTTTTTATGATTATTTTTATTGTTGTTTTAAGTGATTTTTATGTACCATTACCATTTCATAAGAAGTATTTTGGATTTAATATTGAGCAGGTGTCAGGATGAGAGGTGTAATGTTACAGATAAACATGCAGACAGTTTGTAAGCAATGTACAGACACCAACACATCAAGCTGCTACAATCTGTCAAATTTCTTTAATAGATTTTCAACTTTATCGCTATAGCATTAGGTTCAAGGTTGATTGGGAAAATTTGACAGTTTCGGATGTCTTGATGTGCTGGCTGATACTTAATGCATGTTTATCTAACAACACAACACCCATCCTGACACAAATATTTATAACAATAATATTGCTATTTAGTACACAAATGAAGTATTTAATAACTGTTTTAAGCAGATGTTAAATAGCTTTATAAAACAGCTATGCAAGACTGTAAAACACTTAAGCATACATTCATATTTTTCATGGTCACATACTATTGTTCTAAGAATGTAACAAAAAACATACTTAGAATAATAGATAGGACCATTATAATAATACAGGAGCAATTCTTAAGATTTTTAACTAAGAATAATAAACAAAAAATTAAGAGTTGAGTCTAGGCTAGGGTGGATCGAATAAATTTTCCATCCGTACGCAAAATACGCGCTTTGACGTGGAGTTGCGGACACCAGCCCGCTATACAATACAATAAGAGTCTAGTCTAACCATATTTGAAATCAGTTTCAGTTTCCTGTACGGCCCGTGGAATCACCTGAAGTCAATGTTTAGCACAGAGAGGGCTCTCACAACCTCCCTATACATGCTGACCCTCATAGCTACCCTATACTGTGCACTACACCTACAAAGTACACCGTGGACAATAGTGTGTGCTGTCCTGCAAGTGGTCGCTCTGCTCTGGATGATGATGGGCTCCATCCCAGGAGGCTCCACAGGAATGAGGTTCTTCGGCAACATGTTCAAGTCATCAGTATCTAATACTTTACCAATATAACAGTATATTTATGTGTATGGACTGGAAAGGTTTACTTTTCTTATATTATAAATACACTTTGATATAAGTTTTTAAAATGAATAATTAAGATTGTTATTTTTATATTAGGATATAAAATGGTGAATGAAGTTTGAATGCTATAAAATAAAATTGTATACCATAGCATAGAGTGGATCTGGTTATTACGCAATAATGGATGAGATTGCTTCCAGCTTCAAACAATTGAAATAAAAACGAACTGAACTTATGAATTTATGGAAATTATGAATTTCTAGTCTAGCAGTTCATTAGGTCAATGTACTTACTTCATTGCCCTATTTGCAAAGACTTGTTAGTGAAATTAGCAGGACCATTAGCAGCTGTATGAGAGCTCCCATTTGCTACAATTTCTCAATATTGTACTATTTATTTCGATCGCACAGTATTTTCTGTATTTCGTTCCTAATATAGAATTAATCGATTTCGTAAGAATTCTCAATATTTAACTTGTAGTCCAGTCAAATTAGCTCAAAAAATAGGGTTAAGGTTACAATAATTCGAATAGAGCTAAAAATTGGTACGAATATTGGGAACACTATTACAAATGAAATGTCAAAAGTCCCCATCGATCCGACCTTAACAAAAAAAAATATATTCAAGGTCAAAGGTCGCATAAATGAGTTTTTTGCATTTTTCTGCCAAACGGTAAGTTTTACCATAAAAATATGTTTGACAAAATTATAAATCGTAAAATTATCTACAATAACTGATTTTATACTTTTTTCTGAGCATCACCATTTCTGAGATATTTATAGCTGTTCAAAAAGTTGTGTTCTTCATAATAATCAAACGTTTCCACGCCATCGGTGAAGTGGTGTACTTGACGTGTATTTTAACGTGGTTACCCCGGTGAGCCTATTTCACGATCTACTGTGGCCATGTTTAATTAAAAAACCGGCCAAGTGGGAGTCGGACTCGCGTGTGAAAATTTCCGTACCGTCGCAGTACGTGAGCCTTTAATTAAATTTATTATTTGTTGTTACAGGACGAGGAGCTCGTGGCTAAAAATTGTTGAACAGCTATATCTCAAAAATGGTGATTCATAGAAAAAGTTAAAATCAGTTATTATAAATAATTGCACGATCTACAATTTTGTCGAACATATTTTTATGATAAAACTTACCGTTTGGCTGAGAAATGCAAAAAAAAAACAATTACGAGACCTTTGACCTTGAATTTTTTTTTGGCAAAGGTCGGATCGATGGGGACTTTTGACATTTCATTTGTAATTGTGTTCCCAACATTCGTACCAATTTTTAGCTCTATGCGAATTATTGTAACTTTGCATAGTCTAATTTGACTGGGCTCTTTATGTATAATGTGATTTTTAACTTAAAACTATTCTAAGGTGTTAGTTATCTTAGGGGCTTTTGTTCTTTTTTTTTTACACTGATGTCTAACTTATTTTACTTGGTATTGCATTTATTTATCTAACTAAAACACATATCATATTGATACAGAGTACCTAGGTACCCACAAAGAAATGATAAAAACTATAGAACTGAACAAGTTTTAAATCATGTCTTGTAGTAGGTACCTAATTAATCATCATTCATTAAATCCTTGTGAATAATGAAGTCATTTAATATTTAGTGTGGATGAATGGTAAATAAATCGAATATTTTCCCTACTGCCTTGAACGAAAAGCTTTTTATCAATAAAGTATATAAGCTCAAACTTATTGAAACGTAGCTAATACAACAAAGTATTTTTTGTAAAAAGATATTTCAATTAAACTTGAGACTTTTTTAATCTTGTATGATTTTATAACCTGACTACAGATCCTATGTCCTATTGTATGATTTTCACATAATAAAATAACACAAATTTAATATGCATAACCAGCCTATAATGTGACACAGGTCTCTCCGAGAGAGGATGGATGGGCTATTCACCACCAAGCGAGCCCAGCGCGGTTTGGTAGATGTCACACGTTACCTCATGATGTTTTCCTTCACCGTTTTGAGATCAGTGGTCATAATTTTTTTTTACAATAGTAATGTAGTTAGGTATATACTCGAGGCCGCCACCACTGCTCTCAATTTAATATACCTCACAAATATCAGTTAGATAGCAAGTTTTCATTCATATTTTAAAGATTAAGTAAGTACCTACTTAGTTTACCTTTCCAAAAACTAGTTTTGCCTACTATTATCAGATAAAGATCGCCATGCGGCACTACAATGATGAGCTAACACAAAAACCCTAGTGAAACATATTAAGTAGGTAGGTACAATAATGTACAGTAGTGCGGTTTAGCGCTCAAGATCATAGTGAGAAATCCAAGAATTAGGTACCAACCTACTGTAACTTAGTGGTAGGAGCAGTCGACTTCATTAATAGAAAAAGATACCAGCTCTTATACTTGTATCACTAACGTACAACTGTACTTAGGTAGGACCTACATAGTCGACGCACTAAATAAAATCAAGAAACCCTCTTCCCTCTCCATATTGTTGTTTACATTCTCTACTGATTTTACGGGCTACGCTGGTCCAGTCTTCGTAAGTGCAAATACTAGGTAATCCTAGGATTTCTGGGTAGGTAGGTACTGAACGTATGAATTCAGTACGTACCTACCCAGAAATCCGGAATATTATGGAATTTCTCAAAATATAATAGTCCAGTCAGAAACTTGGCCCGGTTAAGGGGTCGATTCTGTTGTGCACAAACTAAACTTAATTTAGGCTATTGCTATCTTTTACTAAAAGGCAGTGCGAGAAAAAGCCGGCTATAGATAAGAACTAAGTTAGAGATGTCAAACTAGTTTATGCCTTGCGCTTCACCGTGTTTTTAGTCGACATGTTTTAACTTGCACCCTTCATTTGTATAGAAATATTAGTTCCAACTAAATTTGACAGCTCTAAATTACGTCCGTCTCTTTCTCGTTTTATTAGAGAAAAAAGATAGCAATAGCCTAAATTAAGTTTAGTTTGTGCACAACAGAATCGACACCATTGACTCGCCTTTATGGAACTTAAACCTAACGTGTGTACCTATATTCATTATTCGTGTCATGCTCCCTGGCGGAACCACCTTGGCTAAGAAGTATAATGTTACATAAAAAAATCTATAGAATGTCTATAAAATTTTAGTCCTATTAAAAAAAACTATAATGGTGTCAATTCTGTTGTGCACAAACTAAACTTAATTTACGCTATTGCTATCTTTTACTAAAAGGCAGTGCGAGAAAAGGACGGCTATAGCCATGAACTAAGTTAGAGATGTCAAACTAGTTTATGCCTTGCGCTTCACCGTGTTTTTAGTCGACATGTTTTTACGTGCACCATTAATTTGTATGGAAATATTAGTTCCAACTAAATTTGACAGCTCCAAATTCCGTCCGTCTCTTTCTCGTTTTATTAGAGAGAAAAAGATAGCAATTGCCTAAATTAAGTTTAGTTTGTGCACAACAGAATTGACACCAATATCTCTAGTTTCGACGTACACTTAAATTTAAAGTGGTTGCGCTGCGTAATATCTTTCCCGGCGAAACCACCATGATATATCTATTACTATAGGTACATAGTATAAGCAAATATATAGTATCAAATAATTCTATAACAATTCTATATTGAACTAGTACACCCAAATAATAATAATATAATTTAAATATACGAACAAACCGGTGCCTCAAACTTGCTCTTCGAAAAAGTCGCTAAGCGCCTTCATTAAAGTTCTTAGCAAATAACGTTTACGTGAAATATATAGACGGGGTAAAAAGAAATAGGTAGTCACGAAAAAACGTTACGGCCGCGTGGAGGGGATAGTTTTTTTTTAATTTTTTAATTTAATAAATTAAGTTTAATATTTTAATTATAAATATATTAACTATGTATGTATATATATACATTTATTAATTATAAATTTTCAATTTGATTTTGTTTTTTAATTTAAAAAAATAAAAATAATTTAATTTATTATCTGTAAAAAAAAAACATAGTTTATAGTATTTGGGGTACTAGTTCATTATAGAATTATTTGATACTATATATTTGCGTATACTATGTATAGAATAGATATCATGGTGGTTTCGCCGGGAAGAATACTCTGCAGCGCAACCACTTTAAATATAATTTTACGTCGAAACTAGAGTTAAAGCTTTTTTTTTATTAGGACTAAGTAGTTTTATATCGACATTCCATAGATTTTTTTATGTAACATTATACTTCCTAAAGCCAAGGTGGTTTCGCCAGGGGGCATGACACCATTATTCACCTTTGCCGAAACCTTCGGGGAAGACAGGCGTGTCTAATGTTTTATTCTAATGTTTACTAAGTTAGATACGTTCCATAACATATACCTACCTATTTACAAAAATAATAAAAGATCATTTTATTTACATTACAGATGAAGCTCTAACTTGCAACGTGTGCGATCGGTCGTTTACGACACGCCGCCAACTCGGCGATCATCAACAGAAGAAACGACATTTCGGGTGAGTAAAACATTGACAGCATCAGGACTACTTATTGAATGTCCGAGGCATGTCTGAGGTGACAAAAACCAGCCCCCACTGATTAACTAGGTATTTGCTGGAATATCCAATAGTAGAATTAAAATCAAAATCAAAGCATTTTAAAATATTTCAAGTAGGCCTTACTTTTGAATTGTCGAAACAAAGATGAAAATCAAATGTACTCATGACCAGTCACATGACATAAAAACTGTGAAAGTACCTACTGTAGTTGCCCCGACCACCGAACCGAACGGACAAAACACCATGTACACGTCTTTTACATCAAAATATTGTTACAAAATCTTGGTTACATAATTCATGTTGAGATGGTAGATTATGTGAGAATGATGAATAACGATGACGATTCAATTGTCTTGCTTCATACTTCCATACATACGAACTAACTATAACTATCCATCCTCGTTCTACAGATGCAGCGCGTGTGACAGCCTGTTCCCGTCGCTGATGGCTCTGGAGCATCACAAAGAGGAGTTCCAGCACTGGAGCGACTCGTCCTACTGCTCGCACTCGGACTCCGATGACAGCGACCTCGAAACGTGCCACGAGGACAAGCATCGACTACTCTAATGCCACCACCTCATTATTGCCGGGGAAAAACCTACTAAACTGGGCACTTTTGTTTGAAAAGCTCTGTACAATTCTTCTGGAATAGGCAAGCGTGTTGCTAGTTTTATTGTAAGGAATATTTCTAAAATGGAACACTACAAACCCAGTTAGTCCTGCCTAGTTCTTTTGGCGCGCGGCATTAATCGGAACTAAGGTCGCCATCTTGTTTTTTTAAAAAGGATTTCCACAGACTATTTCATAAACATCGCCCTCCTGACTGTCATTCAAGTGAAAAAGAACCACGCCGCACTATACTAAGCAATATTTTTGGGCCTACACCATTACCATCTCTAGAGATGGTTTTATTGCCCACGAATGTCCAGTCATATGATGCATATATTAGAACAACACCTAACTACCCAAAATGTGCCGCTAACCATCACTAGTGGCGTCGGTTTTGCGAACGATCCCAATAAAGTGGTGTTCTAATTTATACTTTGCCTGAACTAAATGTTTTCAAATTACCATATCTAGATAGCTTCTAGCTATTAGTAAATAACACAATAAGCAAGTACTATAATATCAAAACGAGGTAATAGACGGCTTATATATATAGAACTGAATATTAACGAAACTTCTTACGATTTAGCACATGAACCATTTTCTTTTCAATAATCGAAATCGAAATCTGGTTCTTATCGCACTACGATTAGGTTCAACATGCAATCTATTTCACACACGTGCGTTTTTTTTTTAATTTATCAACACGTGTGCGGAAATAAAAATTTCCACAGATAACCTATACCTATACTTAGTTGATAATCGGCGGTGTTGTTTTTTTTAATCTCGGCAAAAAGAAAGATGAAATATTTTTGAATATTTAAATTGTGTTTATAAAATATAGAATTATCATAGATAGACATGGTTATTTTTAAAACAACTTACTTTTATGAAAAAATAACGTTTATTTATGCTCTGAATTCAAAATGTTTTCTTTGCTTCTCCTCCAACCTGGCGAAAGCAAAGCACGGAAAAAAAGGCAAATTAAGTCATAGTTTTCTAATAATTCATGACAAAAATACTTTTCGTTCTAATATTTTATTTCTTCGAAAATGTATTGAAAAACGTCGTTAGATTCGCGTGTAGATTTGTTACTACGGTTCTCGGCTCAATAACAAAGTTTCCCCACCTATATCGAAACGTGTACTCAGGCCCTTAATTTCGAGTTATTTCGGTTAGTGTTTTAATGATTTATTAACTAGCTGCACGCTTGTCTTGACTGTAACTATTCTGTATGATGTCTAAAAATGGTCTAACGATTCTCAAATAAAATGTAAGTCATCAGACATCCCACATCGGCTTCATCTGATAGGCTGTATTGCGAAGGTATTAAAACTCAAACAGATCAGTAAAAAACGCATATATTTTTATGCCATGAATCAAAATTATATCTGGGTCTTAAAGACTTCAGTGTTTACTTAAAAAGTATACAATGTTAATGAATTTACAAAAACAATGATTTTTCTCATAATATTAGTCACCATTGTGACTATTCAAAAAGTATGTTTATAATAGGAAAGAATATTACAGTATTCCTAAGTATATAATATTATATATATACTGAAGCCTAATTATTGTACAGTGTAGACACATATCATTTTGTACAAGCATACGTACCTACTATGTAAAGGAGACGAACGATGTGAAGTGAATAGAAATTTGTAAATTACCAATTAATAAATCCTGGGTGATTTCCATGAATTGTCTAAGAATAACTACAAACATACTTATTATTAAGTCTAAGTACTTAAAAACAAAGACAACCATTTTGAAGAAGACTTGGCTTTTTAATTTTATATTTTTTTCACAAAATGTCAAATATGTTTATTTTTATCAAAAACGCAACTTTCTAGTTATGGTTTTTCTACACTGTTATTTTATTACATAGGTAATATGGGTGAAATAAAATCAGCAGAACTGGCTAAAACAATATTATTGCTCCAGTTTTCGTATTCGTCAATTTCGTTAACATTGACTACGAAATTCTACGTAATCATTTCATTTATGTCATTAGGAATTCCGTGTACTTTTTTTTTTAATTTTCTTGTTTTTTTTTTTGCAATAAATCGATCGGTAAACATAGCATAAACAACATTATATTACTAGCTCGAAAATGAAGTTAAAAAAAAAAACATTTTTGGCGGGCAACGTAGCAGTGTAACGAACGATAGTTATGTTACGATTCCTCGATTTCACATAGTTCTTATAGCTGAATCGACACAATTCTTCTAGATGTCTTATAGTATTCTTGGAAGTTCCTCGTGTTAAAGTTAAAAATAGTAACAAGAGTAGGTAAGTTAAGATATAATGTACTTTTAATGAAACTAGAAAGCTTGTTCACAAAACTAGTTAATTAACAATTGTAAAAAGTAGTAATTAAAAGTAATATGTCCTCAAATTTTAATAGCATTTGTCTCCTCTTTTTGTATATCTTCTACTTTTGTGAACACGCCATTTCTTTTCGCTTCACGTGAGTTACGTACTCCTGCCTCTCTTACCTGACGTCATATCTTTGTAAATACTTCCTAGTGATATCCCGGCAATAATGCATATCACGGTACTGTTATATGACTGATATTTTAGTCTGTAAATATTTGTTAAATATAGGTCTGTGTCATCAGAATCACATTTAGAATTTTAAATTCTTAGTGTCACACCCAACTAAATGTATGTATCCCGCCCCCTTCCCTACGAGGTACCTTTCGTGTTTATAGTATTACTAATTTAAGTATTAATGTAACATTCCAACTAGTCATACTATTTTTTTATAAAGTATTAATTGTATTTCAACATCATAATGTGTATATTGTAAAATTTGTAAGGTCGCTACGCTCTGTAATTTAGACAGGGAGGAGACGACGGAACGAACTATTCGTACAAATAAAAATACGATTGAAAATATGTACAGAAATGTTTATTTTATAGGAAATCACATAACCACAGAGTACAGGCTACGAACACGTATGTACTGCGCTATGTCCGATCTCCCATAAAGGTACCGAAAGGCCGCGATCGGCGCGTATCGTCCGGGGAGCGACGTACACATCTTTAATTTTTCATATTATCGAGTAATCAGGAATACAAATCACGAATCTCTTACAAAAGCATAATACGAGTAAGTCTAGTGACGGCGGGCCCCCGGCGGCGGCGGGGGCCTCGCCATACATGTTACGTTACGTTAGGATAATAATATGCGCCGCGCAAGGGCGCAGCTGGCGTCTCGTCAGGGCAGGCCGGGGCGGGCCGGAGCGGGCCGGGGGCCCGGGGGCGGGGCGTGCGGGCCGGCTCTACGCGGTGCCGTTGAGCAGCGGCTCGGCCTTCGCCTTGGCCAGCGGCGAGCGGCGCTTGGCGGCCGCGCCCCCCGCCCCCCCCGCGCGCGGGCCCTCGCCCGCCGCGCCCGCGCCGACCGGCGCCGCCGGAGTGCCGCTCGCGCCGCCAGCTCCGCTCGCTCCGCTCGCTCCGCCCGCTCCGCCCGCGCCGCCCCCGGAGCTCAGCCCGTTCTTCCACCCGCCTCCTGCAACACCCACGTGTCATATTGTTTCCGCCCTGAGCACCCACACACGGTCCGACATTCTAACACAAGACCCAACGCAACAACAACGCGATACGACACTACACTAGTCTAATCATCACAAATACATTAAAAATTTAAAGAGCGTTGTATTGGTTTCGCTCATCAATCCAAAGGAACATCGTACTTTGTGCAATTTAATTGTTTAATATTGCATAGCATCGCATGACGTTGTTGTGTTGGTCGTCAATGTAGGACGATGTGTAAGTATGCTAATCAGAACGGAGGTAGCCGCACGCGCCTCGCGGCTTTCGCTCGCGAACGCTGTGAGACTCGACAGACATAAATCTGAAAATCTTACGTCATGTGGGCGTGCGTTTCTAAGACATGCGACCGTTACGTCTCTAGCGCGTCTACATTTTGAAATATTATGACAAAGCCGTAAACTAGAAGGAGACTAGAAACTTTTAGTGCAAAAACAACAAATTAAAATCAAACCATGCATTTATTCACAATTCGGTTATATTGTTGTGCACACGTGAAGTACATTTGTGTCAAAAACAGACAGGTTATTATGAGGCACGATGGGTGCGGTAGATTATCATATTAGGTCACTGAACCAAATCCAAGGCGTCACTTTATGATATTTTCCCAAGTATTGGTCAGTATTAGAAAACAGTATGTAAACCAGATCGACGGTGCAACAGTTGGTGTGGATCGTAGGGTGTAGTTCGTGAATAGCGCGTTACAGTCGTCGGAAATATCTTTGGGGTCGAACGTCGCCCGCGAAAAATAATAATCTCGAGCAGTGTCTAGACTACATGTACAATCCCTCCACAGTTGTGTTGCCTCTGACTGCAGCGGGGGGGTGTGTGTGTGTGTGTGTGGGGGGGGGGGAGGGTACCTGTCCTCCTCCGGCGCCGGCGCCTGGTGCCGGCCGCGTCCCCCGCGCCGCGCCCCTCCTCAGACGTCACCGACTCTGAACAACATGCCCAGTGCCTACATTGTGAGTGTGTGGGGGGGGGTACCTGTCCTCCTCCGGCGCCGGCGCCTGGTGCCGGCCGCGTCCCCCGCGCCGCGCCCCTCCTCAGACGTCGCCGACTCTGAACAACATGCCCAGTGCCTACATTGTGAGTGTGTGGGGGGGGGTACCTGTCCTCCTCCGGCGCCGGCGCCTGGTGCCGGCCGCGTCCCCCGCGCCGCGCCCCTCCTCAGACGTCACCGACTCTGAACAACATGCCCAGTGCCTACATTGTGAGTGTGTGGGGGGGGGTACCTGTCCTCCTCCGGCGCCGGCGCCTGGTGCCGGCCGCGTCCCCCGCGCCGCGCCCCTCCTCAGACGTCGCCGACTCTGAACAACATGCCCAGTGCCTACATTGTGAGTGTGTGGGGGGGGGTACCTGTCCTCCTCCGGCGCCGGCGCCTGGTGCCGGCCGCGTCCCCCGCGCCGCGCCCCTCCTCAGACGTCGCCGACTCTGAACAACATGCCCAGTGCCTACATTGTGAGTGTGTGGGGGGGGGTACCTGTCCTCCTCCGGCGCCGGCGCCTGGTGCCGGCCGCGTCCCCCGCGCCGCGCCCCTCCTCAGACGTCGCCGACTCTGAACAACATGCCCAGTGCCTACATTGTGAGTGTGTGGGGGGGGGTACCTGTCCTCCTCCGGCGCCGGCGCCTGGTGCCGGCCGCGTCCCCCGCGCCGCGCCCCTCCTCAGACGTCGCCGACTCTGAACAACATGCCAAGTGCCTACATTGCCCCTCGCCGCCTAGCCCGAGACACTCGACGGCCGACAGCGTAGCCCGCCGCCGAGTCAGGAAGAATGGAACGTCTCGCTATTACTCGTTAAAGTAAAAATGCAATATTCATACAGCACGTGCGAACGGTATATTTAACTTCTAAGTACATTCTATACGATGACCACATTAACAGCTAACAGAACTAAAACACAGAAACTAAGAATGGTAATCCAAATCATAGACGCTGTGTTTGAGTAGCCCTCACCGAAGTATTAGTAAACGTACTAGACCAAACCGTGGCACAAAGCGAGAATAAGAAACACATCGTCCATATAGCAAACAACTATTCACCCCGCGCGTCTTACTGATAGGAATATATAACTAAAACTTCCCATTCATCCTTCTACAGTTTATGTACTAATTAAAATGTAAAACGGGGTGCACAGAAAAAAAATAAACAAACATTATAATGCATATAAATACACTTAAAAGATATAAAACACTACAACTACATTTTAACTAGCACATTCAGTAATATTTTCAGATTTTTCGTGACAGCATAAGCTTTTCGATTGCATAAGCAAACTTGATTTTAAATATAATAGGAAAAAATAGCTCATTATACGTAATAGGCGGTCGACAAACTTCGGGGGTATTGCAGAATCTATATTATTTAACGAGTTTAACTAACTACTTAATACTTTAATACTGACAGATAAAAAAAAAAATAACCATATGGTAACACAAATTCACTGGCTGTTGGTTTTTATTAATGCTCGTTTGTTCTGCTATGCTTCTTAGCGTGTCGATGGCAATCTATAATTAGTCGGCCCAGATATATTCTGCTATAGTCTTCTTATCAATCTTTACCGACAAGCAGTTTGTTCAATGTGCCTAAAAACATATTGTCTAATTAAAGTTAAGTAACCAATGTCAAGTATATACTATGAGAGCTTACTATTGATTGTCACGTTAACAAACAAATGTTTATTCTCGAATCTACATGTAAAATTATTAAAATTCAAACGCAAATAGTCCGATAATATTTTTATTTCAACATTTAAAGACTACCCATCTTTCAACTCATTTATTTCTAAGAACAACAGTACGAACAAGCGCGGGGAGCGCTTTCAAGACTTCGTTTCCGAATGAGACGAATATCTTAAGAATATACATAGCAAATACTCCCCTCTACTTAATGTATCACAAACCCAGAGAACAGTCAGCAAGTGAGGATGCAAGAACCACAATCCACACCTCTGTCAGTATATATATTATGTTACAGTTTAAACCCGTTTTGAGTTAAAACGCGTTTTCCCCAGTTAAAACTAGTTTTTACTAACTGCCTTAGTGAAAACTAGTTTTAACTAGGGAAAACGCGTTTTGTCGAAATGATTCAGTTAAAACTATTTCATTTTATGTATCTTAGTAAGCTGTTTTTGAGTTTTCTTTATTTGATTATTTGAATTACTTGAAATTAATATTGTAGCCTTGTCACACTTAAAATTAGTATTAGAGAAACTTATAATACTAATAGTTCTAGGTAAATGTTAAAAAAAATAATAATCATCACTACATAATATAAAACAAAGTCCCCCGCCGCGTCTGTCTGTCCCTATGTATGCATAAAACTGATTATGATGCGGGTTTTTTAAACAGATGTGATTCAAGAGGAAGGTTTTAGTATATAATATGCGGGCGGGCGAAGCCGCGGGCATCAGCTAGTACTTTTATAATTTATTATTTTAAGCGTAGCACGAATGCGCCCTGTGAGATGGGCAACGATCGTCACAGGTAGACCGCGGCGAAGGTGGTGTGACGATCTGATCTTATTTGCGGGGCGAACATGGCCAGGTATTGCACAGGACAGAGGTTTGGAAGGAGAAAGGGGAGGCCTTTGCCCAGCAGCGGGACACTTAAAAAAGCTAAAAAAAAAATAACACTGCAGGTTAAAGGCCTCCCTACCCTCCAACATTTCGCGATATATCCTTTGAGAGAGTCCAACTCATAACAACCATCTCCTTCCAGGCCTGCCGCGTTGTCGTTTCCTGATATTTGGTATCCACTGAGTGGTAATTTTTCCATTAAATGTTTCATCGACCAGTACCTCTTCCACGCATTCTCGGTGCGCCGAGCTACTTCTTTTTCTTCTTTGTCTTGCCTGGAAAGAGACTATCTGGCCGAGGTATATTCATGGACATAATATCCAATCACCACACCCCCAATTTCTATGTTACGCTCTGTGCCGTTCGTCATCAGTTTTATCTTGGTCAAATTCATTGAAAACTCAACTTGGACACTGGCGCGGCTCAGTTGATCAAGCATTAGGCCTTATAAGATACATAGGGGACTTACCGGTGGCAGGATAGAAAGGTCAGGAACCACTTGGAATCTTCGCTTTGTCTGAGTTTTGGAGTTAATTTCGTTGCGAAATGTGCGCGAGCGCCCAAGGCCATCTTTTTTTATATTAAAGTGACAGGGAGGGAGGGACTAGGTTAGGAAAAGGATGCAACTAGTGTTGTCCCCGTAAACAAACATAAAGCGATCAACCGAATCGATTGAAAATGTGTGAATACGTAACATGGCCCCCCACAAAAAGGGGTTGCCTTTTTTAAAATCCGAAGTTACAATCTATGTGTAAAGTTACCAAGTCAATAATAAGTTGTATCATACTGCTTTACAATAGAGGTTTGTTGTTATAACTTAGCGAGTGGACTGTATAATTTTGAAAATGAACTTAAAACTACCTAACTTAATATTAATGAACGATGAATTTAGTCTTGATGACAAGGTAGAGGAATCAGCTTAGATAAGGATCGGATAAAACATCCCCTAGCTGTCCTCAGTTCTACTACGCGAACGATTGAGTCTCGTCTAGGATAAAGCTTGGTCACCCTACCACGAGACCAGTGAAGTGGCGGAAGACCGTCCTCTTTGATTAAGACCAAATCTCCTATCTTAACGTTGTATTGAGTTTTGTGCCACCTGACACGTTGCTGTAATGTGTGGAGATAATCATTACTCTAACGTTTCCACACATTCATGGTCATTTGTCTAAGGAGCTGCCATCGAGCTAGTTGGTTAATATGCTTGGTTTCTACTGCGGGTGTCTCGGGAATCGAGACAAGCGGAGAACCAACTAAGAAGTGGCCCGGAGTTAAGACGTATAAATCATTAGGATCATTAGATAGAGGGCATAACGGCCTAGAATTAAGATTGCCTCTATCTGAACAAAGATTGTCGTTAACTCCTCGAATGTCAAAGGTCGATCACCTATGACGCGTTGAGGTGTGATTTAATTGATTTAACAGCTGCTTCAGCTAACCCGTTGAAGGCAGGACTAAGAGGAGGCGAGAAGCGCCATTGAATAAAATGCTCTGCATAATAATGCCTTAAGACGGGGTCTTTGTTAATGTTTCGTTTGAATTTTCCTAAAAGGTTGCAAGCGCCTTTGAAGTTACAGCCAGACTCGGACCAAATTTATTTAGGTAATCCGCGCCTAGCAACGAATAGTTTTAGAGCCGCTAAAAATGCGTCGGTAGTTAAATTGCTGACTACTTCCAAATGAACTGATTTGATCGTGAAACAAACAAATACGCACAGATACGACTTGACTATTAAGGTGACACATCACACGGGCTCGAACTCATTGGTGGGCGTGGCCAAAAAGCACGCTCTCTCACCTGGCATCGTGCCCGACAGAGATAGTATCAGTAATGAGCAGTTAGGCGCTAGTCTTCACGCGCGTCTAGTTCGTACGCACACACTCAGCGTTCCGAACCGTTCCGAACAAAAACGAAGTTATATAATACTTTCGTCTGACCTTTTATTTAAATGCGCTAAAAAGAATAAAATAAACTTTTTCTTTAAAACTTTTACTATCAACTTATAACGTCATCGTCACTACACAATTCGCGAGATTAGTGGCAACAATAATATTGTATAACTATATATTGTTTGTTATTGTTGGCCTGGGGTCACGATGTCCTGGACGCTTTCCGCCAGGTCTGCTAATCCCTCGAGAGAAATAAATGGCTGTGAAGCCAGCAGAGTCTGGACGTTTGTCGGCAGACGACTGCTTTATATTGTCATCGTGGTACTGTGGATTTCCTTGGCCTGATAAAGTTTAGGATTTCCTTTTCAGGGCGTATCAAGTCGGGATCACCAATTTAGTGGTTGTTGTACACTATCTAAATTAAGTTAAAAAAAATCATAATTCTATATAAATTTAATCAACACAAGACAGAGAAGTGACAGATCAGAAGAAAAGTAAAAATTATATCGTGAAGGTTTTATGTATATAAAGTTTCTAAATAAGTAGGTCGCTACACCATATTATAGGGTGTGCGTTTCGATGGCGCGACCACGGCGTTTTTTTTTTTAAATAACTATGCCATGATTTTGTAAAAATATGTATGTATGTGGTTCAAATTTCCCAAAACCTTAAAATTGTCAAAGTTATGGTTAAAAAGTTATAAGGGTTTGAACGTAGCCACGCCATCGAAACGCGGAGAACCGCGCGGCCACGGAAATCTTAAAAACTAAGCATTGCAGAGACCTGAAATTTAGGTACCTAAATAAAAGACTGAATTTGTAAAAATAAAAAAAAAACTAGGTTTATATTTCAGGAGCATACGTACGGTATCGAAATTAATTAATTAATTAATTTAATTTTAAATTATTATTTTTACAAAATATTGCAATAGTTTAAAAAAATAATAATGCCGTGGTCGCGCCATCGAAACACACACATTATAGGAGTGCAATAAAAATGCACAGGCCCTTCAACTTCAGCGAAAAACAAATGACACGTCACTGACGTCATGCATGAAATGAAAAGGACAGAAATATAGGTCTTGTTCTTCTATCAAACGAAGGACATGTCAATATCGCGTGTCCCCCCTCCCGCACCGCACCGGGGGAAACATTATTCAGTGAGATGCACGAAAATTCATAGTAAAAGGCGCGCGTAAAAAAATATGAAAAGGCTTTTGGGAAATCGAATTTTATGAAAAAACTACTGCATAAATCATTATCAAATAAAATTTATTGAATTCTTCGATTATTGTGCTGTGTCGGTACGGACTTTGTTTTGGAAATTTGACACTTCTTTTATTACTAATTTACGCCCAAAGTTACGTTAAAATAGGCAATAAAAATGAATCTTTGGTAGCTCGTAAATTTTGAATGGCTTTTTATTTTACTATTCTGATTCCGCACAGACACAATTAATAATGAGACAAAACGATATCATGTTTAACTTTAGATGTACCATGTCAACCAGTGGAGTAATAGCCCCCCGAAATTTGTATGGAAAATATGTTGCGCAGTTCAACCTTAACTTAACTATTTTAGCATTCCGTAACACACTTGACTTTACTTGAAAAAGACCCGCATAATCCGTCGCTATTAAGAGGAATGGCCGTTGAGATTCCGTAACTCTACTAGCTGGTAAGTCACCTATCTTGATCTGAGGTGGTTGACACCGCAACCGAAAACAACTGATGCATTTAAAAATTCTACTACGTATGACACGTCGACCAGATAACATCCAGTATTGCTCGCGGATAAGAGAAATTAACGCATTAGGAACTGCGTGTAAGTATTTAATATGATGGTAATCTATCACAAGATTGGTGAAGTGATGAGAGGGTGTTAGTCGAGTAAGAAAGAGTAGAGTTCACTAACCTGCCTCCTACCCTAAGTAAACCGTTATCGTCTAAGAACGGTTGCAAGCGAATCATCCCGGTACTACATGGCTTCTTAGCCTGAAGGTTCCGTATATCGTTAATGGTGTCGATTCTGTTGTGCACAAACTAAACTTAATTTAAGCTATTGCTTTTTTTTTCTCTCTAATAAAACAAGAAAGAGACGGACGTAATTTAGAGCTGTCAAATTTAGTTGGAACTAATATTTCTATACAAATGAAGGGTGCACGTAAAAACATGTCGACTAAAAACACGGTGAAGCGCAAGGCATAAACTAGTTTGACATCTCTAACTTAGTTCATAGCTATAGCCGTCCTTTTTTCGCACTGCCTTTTAGTAAAAGATAGCAATAGCCTAAAATAAGTTCAGTTTGTGCACAACAGAATCGACACCATTAAATGATTGGGATTGTACGCATTTAACGAGCGCATGTAGGCTTCGTTGAAGTTCCTCACTAGTCAAAGGTCCGATAGTCGGATTTGTTTTTCTTGATTTTAAAGAGTTGTGTGCGAACCGAAGGCACCACGAAGTGATTCGCATGAGTTTACTAAACGAACTACAATTTTAAATGAAATCGGAAGTTTCTGTTTCGTTAGTGACGGCAGCTAATACCTGAGTATGTTTCTTTAGACCGGGAAGTGAGCTACGTTCAAGCTGCTGACATGGCGGTGGCCATGATTCAGAATCGAGAGTGAGCCAAGCTGGACCCCACCAGAGTTCGTGGTAGACTAGTTCCTGCGGTGTAATGCCTCTAGAGGCAGAGTCAGCTGGGTTCAAGTTTGTCGGAACGTAATGGAAATTTTCTGGTGAAATTAAAGTTTGAATTTGGCTGACACGGTTCGATTCAAATACCTTGAGTAGATGTGGTTAACAAAGCACGATAGACGAGTAACTCCAAGCGTAGGTGTTTCGATGCAAGTGCGTTCACAATCTTAGGCAATCAGAAACACGCACTAGAAGCTTAGCCAAAAGGTAAGCGCCTGAAAGCTCCAGTTTTGGAACGGTGAGCTTTTGCTTTATTGGAGCGACACGTGTCTTAGAAATGAGTAAATGTATGGTTAACATTTTTTTTTTCGTATGGGATATCATGACATGACTCCTCTGGGCGGAGCAGGAGGGAGTGAGACTTTTACTGACTAAAACCCATCCATTTTCCTTCATCGCCCTGTGTTCCGGGGCCACGGTATCACTTTCGAATAGTCCCCAGACCCCTTCCTTTTTTTTTTTTGGGGCTACCCCGCCACACTGTTCCCAAACCACTGTAACTCCTGAAAGCCAGAATCAACAGTGGCGACCACCAGAAAAGCGCCGAGACAATGGAGCTCGACGAAGTCCCAGAGAATGAATTTAACTGTCTTGGATCCCGCAACGAAATTAATCAGAAAAGTATAGTGGAGGAGTAGGAAAAAACCGTAATTTCCACTTCCCTCCATTTCAGCAGAGACAGAACGAAACAAGGCCAATAGGCACAAAGGGACGTTTACAACTGGGATAGGCCCAGTTGCCTAGCACCACGGATAAATATTAACATTAATGGGTCCTAAGTTGTGAGCTGTTATATTTGATTCCAATAATAGGTATGGCAAAAACGCTTGAACGCACGGAAATTTGTTCTAGTTTCCACAAGGTCTGTATAGTAAATAACTCCGGATGTAACCTGTACACTATCCAACATAATATTGCGTTCATTCTGCCAAAGACTGCACTCGAAACAACCGTGTCTGGTGAGGACCTGCGTTAGTCGGAAGGTGAGGACGCCGTGGCGTATCTCAAGCCACTACTTAAAGAGGGGACTTATCGCCACTATTGTGGCGTACTCTGCACGGGGTTGCGACAGTCGCTCTCTCCATGTTGCCATGTCTCTGCATCACCCTAAGGTAGACTGGTAGAAAATGCCCATGGCTAAGTGCTCCTTTGTACGTTATGTGCATAAAGTTTTAATAAATAATAAAATAAATAAAAGAGGCGCACTTGGCGCGGACTTGACCGCGACGGGCGACGGCGACAACGCTTCGGACCTACTCGTACCAAGAGCGACTTGTTTGTCGCCAAGCGGAACTTGCGTTTCGTTGTTGCTATGAGTAACTGGATTTGAATGCGGCTGCAATGATTGTTCGAACATAACAAAGTATGATGTTTGCGTGAGCAATTTTGACATCGAAATCGTGAACGACATTCGTACACCCTGTCAATTGAAGCAGAGGTTTTTTGATTTGATAAAATCCTGACGAGATGCCACGCCCATCGCAATGAACTTCGCACACTTGATAGTCAGATAATCGCCCTTACAGTATTTACATGACAGTATTGCTTGCTCTTCAGAACTGTGTTGTTTGGTCGGCTCCGCGGATACTACACTGGACGCATAAGCCTGCTTGCTTTCTTTTGTTGGCAAAGTCGTGTTCGACTTGCCGGAACTGGGTTGACTTACTAGCCCAGTAGTTTCTACCGTCCTGCAATAACTGCTCAGGAATATTAGCAGATTTTCGAATGTAGGTATTTTCGTTTGTTGGTGAGCTAGCTCAAATCTAGATCTTAGCTCGCTATCTAGTTTTTTAGTAAAAATGTGCAATAGGATGAGTGACCACTCTTTTATCGGGAACCCTAAACTAGTTAGGCCGCTTGTTTTCCTGTAAAATCTTAACGAAGTTACGCAATTGTGCAGCGTTTTTGATTGAGACTGTAAGTAGTGATAGTATTGTCGTAAGGTGAGGGTCTGCGATCAATCTGTTGTCGTCGTACCAACTAGTAGTAAGTAGTCTAGTATCAACTTCCGAACCACTTCGTAGTTGTCTGGGATGCTTGA
Organism: Xestia sexstrigata; assembly: GCA_941918905.2. Classification (NCBI taxonomy): domain Eukaryota; kingdom Metazoa; phylum Arthropoda; class Insecta; order Lepidoptera; family Noctuidae; genus Xestia; species Xestia sexstrigata. Next base: position 21,414,914 of record OW799208.2, read on the forward strand.
AAGGTGTTTTATGAGGTTAGCAGGTTCGCCCGACAGACAGCTCATTAGATAATGCTTTTTCTGAACAAGACTCAATTGCTCATTATTGTGAACCAATGCACCAAGGGTTATGTCCGGTAACTTGTACTTTATGTCACTCGGTTTGTTCGACGAACAGTAAGCCGGCAGGTCTTTGTGAATAGCCTCTCTGAAATCGACATTTTTGGTAAATGTGTGTAAGGTATTGACCTGTAAGCACTGCTCCTCGAACAACGCGAACTTTTTCTTGTTAGAATGTAACACGTCTTCATCCTTTACAGCGGATTGAATCGCGAGGAAACATTCCTCGAACTCGGAACGCACAGTGTCGAGTTCTGCACATCGTATTTTGAATTTACCTGCCTCGTCTGGTTTGCCGACATCTAGTGCAGTAGCAGTATTATACAACGAATTAACTTTCTCAATTAAAAACTCGAATTTCAACTAATTGAATTGACTTTTCGACATTATCACTAAATACTTTACACAAAATTTTTACACGGCGAAAAGATGGCCGTCCACCGGCCGGCGTTTTGGAGTTAATTTCGTTGCGAAATGTGCGCGAGCGCCCGAGGCCATATTTTTTTATATTAAAGTGACAGGGAGGGGGGGACTAGGTTAGGAAAAGGATGCAACTAGTGTTGTCCCCGTAAACAAACATCAAGCGATCAACCGAATCGATTGAAAATGTGTGAATACGTAACAGGCCTGGCGCAGCTGCTGAGGAAGAATCATCTTACTTCATCATCATCTGCCTAGCCTTTTCCCAACTATGTTAGGTCTGAACACCAGTATTTTACATGGAGCGACTGCCCATCTGACTACCTGTAATGAATTACTGTCAAAGGTCTACAAATGACGGCCAGGACCAACAGCTTAACGATCATCTTACTTGTAGAAACATTATTAAGGTACATCAACGTATAACAACAATGCCATGGCGACATTATTATATTTAAGTAATTAAAATAATAAAATTAAGACAAGTCAAAAAAAGCTTAATAATAAACATACATAAAATGAAATGAAACAGTTTTAACGGAATCATTTCCACAAAACGCGTTTTCCCTAGTTAAAACTAGTTTTCACTAAGGCAGTTAGTAGAAACTAGTTTTAACTAGGGAAAACGCGTTTTAACTGTAACATATACAGTCAATCGCACGTTTATTAGTTTAACATCGACAGCGGCTTTACGGCACATGAGTAAGTAAACGGTATAAGCTTCCTAAGAACGTGCAAAATTGTTACCTATTTTGGTAGGATTGTCACAATAGGTGAAGACTAATTAAACAAAACATTTGTGAAATAAAATAAAGAAAAAAATATATTTTATTCTATTCAGGGGTTAGTTTCCCAGCTTTCCTAAAAGGTACAGGTTATGGCCGTCCCAGACAAAAATTTCGTTTCCTTTAGCTCAATCAGACATTGGATTGGTTCAAATCTTACTTTCAATATTTGAACGTAACTCACGTACTTACCTACTTCATACCAACCCACCCACATACCTACACAAATGTTTAGTATAAGCTTGTAATAATAATAAAAATAAAAAAACACCGTGTAGTACCCTCTTCTTATAAAAAAAAGGATCATACAATAAAATAAAGGTCCTTACTTGAAAAAGTAATAATCAAATATTTACTTACAAAACTCCCTGGGATAGTTAAAGTATGATATATTTTTATAGTATTATTCATACACACAGTACAATAAACAACCATTTTTAATTATTATTACGTTTTTACATTAAAATATTCAAAGTTGACACAAAACAAACAACCTGTGTTGCCCTGACGACCCCGGTGCGACACGCATGCCGCGCGTGCTAGTCGTAGTGCAACTGATTCGCGCGGTTGTATGAAGCTTATACTCTGTTCCGTTACTTACTCGTGTGTTTACGGTTCTTGTTCACGGTCGGTATTTGCTCGGCCCGGCCGTAAGACGTGACACGACGACGCTTATTTGGAATCTATACCTTCACACAACGCTCATGACGTCAGAGACCGTGTTGCCATCGGGTATGTTTTCAAATCCAGAAATCGAGAATTAATAAATTAAAACGTACCTTTACCTAACATTTGTCACACGTGTGTGCCGTCACTGGCCGGGTTGACATCGGGTATACTTACAGAATAGGATTTCGCGCGTAGGTATTTTAAAACATTCCCGACCGCAACGAAGCAATCGTTCGGTACTTACCTATACTTTCGTCAAGTTACTATTAATTCATTTTAATCGTTCTTTCCATTTCAGATAGTAAAATTCTAGCCTTGCGACTTAATTACTTTAAAAAAGTGAGCGACTAGAAATACATAAGGCAACTTCAATAAACAACTTCAACTTCATAGAATAACCTCTTTATTTGAATTTGTTTCGTTAGTATTGTCTGCCTGTCTGTCCGTCTGTCTGTCTGTGCATCTGTCTGTCTGTGCGTCTGTCTGTCCGTCTGACTAAATTGACTATTTTTCTCGCACTCAAAGTGAAAAGTACAGCGCTCAAATCCCATTATAACTCGGTTACTATTTACTACCTCGCTAAAGCTCGGTAGTAGAACTACCTCGTACATAATGGGTCATTTTTGCCCCTTGTAGTAGTACAAGGGGCTAGATTGTAGAATCTACTATAATTTTATACCCGAACTCAACACTATAGCGTTGGCTGAAGGTTTAGATTTCAAATACGCTACGAGGACGCCGGTGCTAGCACTGGTTTAACTTCGCGCCGTGGCCGGTTTAGGCAACCGTGGCTATGCCCGGCGCGCGGTAGAGTATCACAATCTATGAGCGCTTGTTTACCAGCTCGGACGTACGCACGGCGTATTTAGACACATCTCTTTCCGGCAAAAAAATGGGTACGGTTAACCCGGCGTCAACGTGGCTAAAAACCAGTTGTGAACAAGAGCCCTTGCGCCTTAGCCGGTTTTAGTATCTCAAGTGTTACAGGTAACGTGCGTTCGACTGTGTACCATCGAGCTAGCTGTCCGCTAGGCCGCGAGCGAGCCAACGCGCCAGTTTGTCGAGCGCCCACGTACGGGTACAGAAAGTAACAAACACTAAGTATAAAGCGCAGTCTATGTCGTACCTCTGTCCGCACTGGACACATCCTGGCTGTCTAGCACACTGCTCTCGTCATCAGTTTGCCTTCGTCTGTCCTCGCGTCGTCTGCCACTCTGTAAGCATATAATAACGATATACATATTTTAAAGGCAATAGAATCGTAAGGCAACACTTTGACAAATGGAGTGTAGAAAAGGGTGTGCGAGACTTTAAAATTTCGAATAAACATGCCTTCGGAAATTGATCGGAAGTGGGAGAATCAAGGTTCAATGAGCTCAGATCAATGACCTCGGGTTCAAGGTAAGTCAAATTTGTTGTTTGAAAAGTCAAGACTACGATGTGAAGGGGAATGCCCTTACGATCGAGGGACCATAAAGGCATTTCCTTCCTATCATAGAGTTCTAATACCACAAGCATTGCAGATAAATTGCTATCTTGCAGTCTAACATTACACAAGAACCTATGCCCTTAAAATCGGACAATGACGTTCCAAATTCGAAATATATATATAGTGCCTCTATGGAGGGCACATTACACTGGCACTGGTTTTCAAACGAATACATATCAGAGTCGTCACAGGCAGATTCCAAAATGCTTATTGGTTCCTGGGACGTGGTCCTTCATAAAGAAATTTTATAGGTAATATAGTTGCTGCCAGTTAAGACCGTAATAGCGGTCACATACATTTATTCAAGCTCTTAACTTTGAAATCCAAAAATAAACCTGTTCAAGGCTTGAATCGTCCATTTAGGCGCAGAATGTCCAGCGGTCGAAAATTTCCAATTCGCAGAATGTTTAAATAGCAAAATGTCCAATATTCATTATATCATTGTCCCCCGTGTGAGTCATTATCTATACATACAATAAAACAGTAACGAAAGAAAAAAACTGTACATTGATAATTTTCGAGAAAAAATAAGTGACTTTTGTTAGAAAAACGTTACTGATGACAAAAAGTGACTTTTTAGAATTTTTGTCTGTTTGTCTGTGTTATGATACGGCTTCACGCCAAAACTACTGGATAGATTGAATTGAAATTCACCAAAAATTTTCTTTGTAAACCAAGGAAGGATTATTTATTATCACGCCGTATGTTATGGGAGGTAAGCAATGTTGATTTTAAAAGGTTTTTGTTCGTAATTGAATGCACAAACTATTTGAATGTTCAAATTGACATGTTATTTATTTTTATTTAGTTAAAATAAAAATTTCACTCTGGGAACATAATACGCTATTTTTATAAAGGAGCGGGGCAGTAATATTATAAATTGCAAGGGAACAGCTATTCAACAATATGTAAACGGGGCATTTAGCGGTAAGGTCAGGCGACCGTTTACCGCATTATAGGGTGCCAGTTCCAATCCAAAAAAAGACACAAACAATATTATATGTTTTAAAAAATCGTAAAATTCTTTATTTTTTGCATTTTTTATGTGCATTAGCAAAACTGAGAAACTTTACATGTCCTATCTAATTTTTACATGTCTTATCTAATTGTATGGAGAGTTTCACACCAATATTACTAAACAGATTGATTGGTGGTACAACAAGCTACACTATCATAAAGTCAAGTCAAACTTTTGGTTCTAAGTTATATCTTACCAAGCACATTTGTTGTAGGTAATTGATTTAAGTATGTAATTCTTAGTTTTGTTCCTTGCTGCTGTTACCATTTTTTTTTTTTTTTTTTTGTGGTGACGTGAGGAAATAGGGCTGATGAGGTGAATGCTTCGTTGAAATGCTCTTTCTTATGGCCACATGTTCATAGGTTGCGCTTAACGATGAATATGAGAGCACAGCTTGGCAGGGCACGCCACAATAGTGGCGGTAAGTCCCCTCTTTGAGGAGTGGCTTGAGAGACGCCACGGCGTCCTCACCTTCCGCCTGACGCAGGTCCTCACCGGACACGGTGTTTTCGGGAGGTTCCTGCACCGAATCGGGCGGGAGGAAACGCCCGGGTGTTTCCACTGCGAGGATCGACCGGAGGACACGGTGGAGCACACGGTGGAGGTGTGCCCCGCGTGGGCGGAGCACCGCCGTGTCCTCGAAGCGGCGATTGGCGGCGGCGACCTCTCGCGTCCGGCCCTGGTGCAAGCCATGGTCCGGAGCGAGACGGAATGGGACGCCGTCACCTCCTTCTGCGAAGCAGTAATGCTAGAGAAGGAGGTGGCGGAACGTGAGAGGGAGAGAACCTCACAGCGTCCCGGCCGCCGCGGGAGACGCCCCGGGCGTGCACCGTAGGCGCGGGCCTGTGGACGGTGGGCTATGGGCTAGCTCGCCGTCCGTCCGTCTCATGACGACAGGCCGTGTCGACGGCGCGTTCGTGTTCCACGCGCGCCTCAAAGAGAGTCAGCAAAAAGGAAGGGGTCCGAAAGGACCGATGCCTGCCGGGGTTGCGGGACTATTCGAAAGAGATACCGTGGCCCCGGAACACAAAGGGCGATGAAGGAACATGGATGGGTTTTAGTCAGTAAAAGTCTGACACTCCCTCCTGCTCCGCCCAGAGCGGGAGAAGTCATTTGATGATTTCCCATCCGAAAAAAAAAAAAAAAAAAAGCACAGCTTGGCGGGAATGTACACGCCCAAGAATTTTCTGATGTTCTCTTAAAATTAGGTGAGGGAACGCTACCAGTAGACGGTGGCCAGGTGGTACTACCTGAGATACTTGGGAGAGTGGTGTACACCTTAGAAGATTTGATTCGCCTGGTGTACGGGTACATCAATAGGATACCGCACCAAGATAATTCTTGGGTGTGTGAACGAGCCATTTTAACACCCAGAAACGACCAAGCTTCAGCGATCAATGAATGCATTCTCGCGGAAATTGAGGGACTTCAATAAGACACTTCAATAAACACTGTTGTCGACTAAGATGACGCCATTACCCCGTAGAATTTCTCAATTCCCTCAGTGCAAGTGGACTACCAGCGCACACCATTAAGCTAAGGGTCGGTGTCCCAATTATGCTTCTTCGGAATCTCACTCCGCCGAAACTGTGCAATGGAACCCGGCTCAAAGTCGTCTCGCTGCAGAGAAATATCATTGAGGCGGAAATTGTAACGGGTTGTGGTGAAACAGTGTTTATACCACGTATACCACAAAGACCCGTTTCAATTCAAGCCGCCGCCCGCGCCTACGGAGCACGCCCGGGGCGTCTCCCGCGGCGGCCGGGACGCTGTGAGGTTCTCTCCCTCTCACGTTCCGCCACCTCCTTCTCTAGCATTACTGCTTCGCAGAAGGAGGTGACGGCGTCGCATTCCGTCTCGCCGACCCTGACACGGACACTCGACTCCTGCCTCGCTGTACATATTGATTAAGACCGAGGGACTTACACACAAGTGTTACAGTAAATTATAACACTTCTGTTATTCGACGTCTCCTAAATTTCCTTATTAACCTGACATCTCTTACCAGTAAATTAACTACATAACTTTCAAATTTTGAGTTTACTAAGCCAAATAGTTTTTGAGGGATCTAAGCTATAGTATAGTATGGGACGCGTCTTTTGAGTGTTTCTGTAAATCAACAAACTATCACTAACTATTATTAAAATAAAAATAGAATAAAAAATATACTTATGCGATACGTGGGCAAAGCCGCGGTTACAGCTACAGTTTATAAAGAATTATTTTTTAAGTTATTTGCAATATTATTGTTAATTCAGTGTACCCTTGGGATCCGTTGCGGAATTACGGAAGGATTTTTTTTTTGTTGTATAGGTATTAAGTCTGGGTAACTTAAAGGCTATAATTTATTTTGGAAAATGGAACACTTGATGCAGAACCGCAACAGACCAGCTAAAGTATAAGAGATATAAAAATGGTGCAATAGCAAAAAATATTCCACATGAAGAGCATTTTCTGCTGTAAGAATAAATTTGAAGATCTGGAACACCTGTTGTGGAACTCCAAAGTCTAGCGACACTATAACATATATAGGAATGACGTCTTAGCAAAAGTTGTTTAGTCTGATGGGCATTTCCTGTTGACTTACAAAAATAAAAGATCTGGAACGTCTTGAATCGTCTCGCGCACCACGTGGTTTTCCCGTCCCGTAGAATTCGACATCAGACGATTCAGATCTTCAATTTTCACAACCCTGTTATCGCTGGCATAAGCAACAAGAACCGCGTACGAAGTCGCGGGCAGAAGCTAGGGACACATAATTATGTTCCCCAAAAGTACCAGGCTGGCATGAGCTCAAGGATGTATTTAAGAATCGGTCTGTGTACCCCAAAAAGTACTAGGCTGGCTTGAGCTCAAGGTGGTATGTATTTTAATGTTTAAATTTTGCTTATTTGTTAAAAACAATATGCAATATTTTAATCTCAAATCAAATTCTAAGATAAACATTCGGAAACAATATAAATATGACATTAATTTACCAGTTATTAACAATATGATGTATTATAAAAAATACCTATGTTACTGCCATTCGTGTGTACAATCATTTACCGCCGGCAATTAGGCAATTGAATGGAATTATGTTTAAAAATAAATTGAAAAAAATGTTAATTAATAATGTATTTTATAATCCGAATGAGTTTTTTGATAGAAAATAATGTTTGTGGGAACCTAATAGCTTGAAATACTATTGCATACCCGACTTGGGTGGACTGTTGAGACTGGAAATGTATTGTTTACTATTAAGAGCTTGATGTACACAGTTATGCAATAAATATATCTTTATCTTATCTTTAAGAATCGGGTCTACTAGAATGAATACAATTAAATCATTTAAATACCATCTTGGATTCTCATTCATTCTCTAAAAAAACAATCAATAATGGGCAGTAGTAAACTCACGAAAAGTACTATGCATGAATCCAAAATGGTATATGATTTTATTGTATTCATTCTAGTAGACCGATTCTTAAAATAAACCACATCACCTTGAACTCAAGCCAGCCTAGTACTTTTGGTGGAATGTATTTAAGAATCTGTTTGTGTACCCCAGTACACAGACAGATTCTTATATACATCCCACCTTGAGCCAGCCTGGTACTTTTTGGGGAATATGTGTTATAATTACGACTCACACGGGGGGGGTGACAATGCTGCGATGAATATTGGACATTTTGCGAATTAGACATTTTGTTAATTTTACATTCTTCGCTGAGTCGTGGCTGGCGCGGTGCGGCGGGATGCGCTCGGCCGTTCTCCGCTCTGCGCGAGTGTCGCACATAGGGTACAGCGGGCACAGTATACTCACAGGCGCGCGCGCGTCGCTGGGTCGTGGCTGGCGCGGTGCGGCGGGATGCGCTCGGCCGTTCTCCGCTCTGCGCGAGTGTCGCACATAGGGTACAGCGGGCACAGTATACTCACAGGCGCGCGCGCGTCGCTGGGTCGTGGCTGGCGCGGTGCGGCGGGATGCGCTCGGCCGTTCTCCGCTCTGCGCGAGTGTCGCACATAGGGTACAGCGGGCACAGTATACTCACAGGCGCGCGCGCGTCGCTGGGTCGTGGCTGGCGCGGTGCGGCGGGATGCGCTCGGCCGTTCTCCGCTCTGCGCGAGTGTCGCACATAGGGTACAGCGGGCACAGTATACTCACAGGCGCGCGCGCGTCGCTGGGTCGTGGCTGGCGCGGTGCGGCGGGATGCGCTCGGCCGTTCTCCGCTCTGCGCGAGTGTCGCACATAGGGTACAGCGGGCACAGTATACTCACAGGCGCGCGCGCGTCGCTGGGTCGTGGCTGGCGCGGTGCGGCGGGATGCGCTCGGCCGTTCTCCGCTCTGCGCGAGTGTCGCACATAGGGTACAGCGGGCACAGTATACTCACAGGCGCGCGCGCGTCGCTGGGTCGTGGCTGGCGCGGTGCGGCGGGATGCGCTCGGCCGTTCTCCGCTCTGCGCGAGTGTCGCACATAGGGTACAGCGGGCACAGTATACTCACAGGCGCGCGCGCGTCGCTGGGTCGTGGCTGGCGCGGTGCGGCGGGATGCGCTCGGCCGTTCTCCGCTCTGCGCGAGTGTCGCACATAGGGTACAGCGGGCACAGTATACTCACAGGCGCGCGCGCGTCGCTGGGTCGTGGCTGGCGCGGTGCGGCGGGATGCGCTCGGCCGTTCTCCGCTCTGCGCGAGTGTCGCACATAGGGTACAGCGGGCACAGTATACTCACAGGCGCGCGCGCGTCGCTGGGTCGTGGCTGGCGCGGTGCGGCGGGATGCGCTCGGCCGTTCTCCAGCGGCACGCGCCGCTCTGCGCGCTCCTCGCCGCTGCGCCGATCTCCGCGCTCGCTGCGCTCTCCGCGCTCGCTGGATCTGTGCGTAAATCACACATTACTAACGACCTAGCCCCACTTGATGATACATGCAGAAATCCAGCCAGAAGGCACATCGCGTTTTAGAGAAAAGGACAGGTTATCACACGGGTATGAACGAGAGACGACGCTCTACGAAGTAGTAGATTATACAAGTGAAAAAAAAACGGAAATAATTCGAGAAACTAAGGGCTACCGCATACTATAGACAAGACTGTCTTTAGACAGACATAGCAGACAGGCTTTAGAATCCCGAGCGTAGCGTAGAATCCTGAGCGGAACGAGGGATACAAGAACCGGGATGTTTTTTTTCACGAGTTGTGTACTCTACTTTTTACCATTGACTGCGAAAAAAAATTGTAGTATAGTATTTATGTTTCTCGTGGGTTAATAACAACAGCCAATCGGGTCGATCTTCAAGGTTAAGCCGCGCTTCCCAAAGTCGGTCTGTGGATGGCTGACATTCATTCATTACATGTATCCCGAATTTCCTCCGTGCGTCGGAAAGTACGTATCCCCTTGGTCAAACTCTCAAAACAATTTTCGAAATTCAGTGTTATTATGGTTGTTGTATTGTGTATGGGTTCCAAATTCAAAATGTTTTTATTCACTCAATAAGTAGTCGTTTTATTCACTGTTATCGACAGTGAGTAAGAGTTTTTTCACTGTTATCGATGAATAAAATGCCCTTTTTCGAGTGGCAGTGGTAAAAACAGTGATAGAAATTATGATCAAAAGTAACACTAAAATAAAAACGCTATCAAATCGAACTCGTCAGAACGGTGTGTGTACCTGTTGGTCCTGGGCGCCCTGCCGCCGCGGCCGCGGTAGCCGGTGCTGTCGCTGCGCTCGTCGCCCAGCTCCGGCGTCATGCGCCGCCCGCCCGCTGGAACGCAACATTATTACACCACGGTCACGTCACTAAACAACTGATTCATTCATGAGGCATGATATTAAAACTGAAAGAATAAGGAGTAAAAGATAGCGTGAAGGCTGACAGGGGGAGTTAGAGAGAAATAATCGTGCTGCGACCGACCGGCCGGCGGTAATATGGAAAATGGGCAGAAAGATGATGATTACATCAGTCTACCTAAATCGTATTACATTTCTTAGCTTACATATGTACGGAAAAACACTTTTTTATAAAACATAAGCCCATCTGTAGCTACTCTAGGTACGTACCGGTGGGGTAGCGGTGGTGCGGCGGAGGGTAGGACATGGTGCCGCCTCCCATCTGTAGCTACTCTAGGTACGTACCGGTGGGGTAGCGGTGGTGCGGCGGAGGGTAGGACATGGTGCCGCCTCCCATCTGTAGCTACTCTAGGTACGTACCGGTGGGGTAGCGGTGGTGCGGCGGAGGGTAGGACATGGTGCCGCCTCCCATCTGTAGCTACTCTAGGTACGTACCGGTGGGGTAGCGGTGGTGCGGCGGAGGGTAGGACATGGTGCCGCTTCCCATCTGTAGCTACTCTAGGTACGTACCGGTGGGGTAGCGGTGGTGGGGCGGGCGGGTGCGGCGCGCGCGGGATGCGGGCTGTCCGCGCGGCGGAGGGTAGGACATGGTGCCGCCTCCCATCTGTAGCTACTCTAGGTACGTACCGGTGGGGTAGCGGTGGTGGGGCGGGCGGGTGCGGCGCGCGCGGGATGCGGGCTGTCCGCGCGGCGGAGGGTAGGACATGGTGCCGCCTCCCATCTGTAGCTACTCTAGGTACGTACCGGTGGGGTAGCGGTGGTGGGGCGGGCGGGTGCGGCGCGCGCGGGATGCGGGCTGTCCGCGCGGCGGAGGGTAGGACATGGTGCCGCCTCCCATCTGTAGCTACTCTAGGTACGTACCGGTGGGGTAGCGGTGGTGCGGCGGAGGGTAGGACATGGTGCCGCCTCCCATCTGTAGCTACTCTAGGTACGTACCGGTGGGGTAGCGGTGGTGCGGCGGAGGGTAGGACATGGTGCCGCCTCCCATCTGTAGCTACTCTAGGTACGTACCGGTGGGGTAGCGGTGGTGCGGCGGAGGGTAGGACATGGTGCCGCCTCCCATCTGTAGCTACTCTAGGTACGTACCGGTGGGGTAGCGGTGGTGCGGCGGAGGGTAGGACATGGTGCCGCCTCCCATCTGTAGCTACTCTAGGTACGTACCGGTGGGGTAGCGGTGGTGCGGCGGAGGGTAGGACATGGTGCCGCCTCCCATCTGTAGCTACTCTAGGTACGTACCGGTGGGGTAGCGGTGGTGCGGCGGAGGGTAGGACATGGTGCCGCCTCCCATCTGTAGCTACTCTAGGTACGTACCGGTGGGGTAGCGGTGGTGCGGCGGAGGGTAGGACATGGTGCCGCCTCCCATCTGTAGCTACTCTAGGTACGTACCGGTGGGGTAGCGGTGGTGCGGCGGAGGGTAGGACATGGTGCCGCCTCCCATCTGTAGCTACTCTAGGTACGTACCGGTGGGGTAGCGGTGGTGCGGCGGAGGGTAGGACATGGTGCCGCCTCCCATCTGTAGCTACTCTAGGTACGTACCGGTGGGGTAGCGGTGGTGCGGCGGAGGGTAGGACATGGTGCCGCCTCCCATCTGTAGCTACTCTAGGTACGTACCGGTGGGGTAGCGGTGGTGGGGCGGGCGGGTAAGGCGCGCGCGGGATGCGGGCTGTCCGCGCGGCGGAGGGTAGGACATGGTGCCGCCTCCCATCTGTAGCTACTCTAGGTACGTACCGGTGGGGTAGCGGTGGTGCGGCGGAGGGTAGGACATGGTGCCGCCTCCCATCTGTAGCTACTCTAGGTACGTACCGGTGGGGTAGCGGTGGTGCGGCGGAGGGTAGGACATGGTGCCGCCTCCCATCTGTAGCTACTCTAGGTACGTACCGGTGGGGTAGCGGTGGTGGGGCGGGCGGGTGCGGCGCGCGCGGGATGCGGGCTGTCCGCGCGGCGGAGGGTAGGACATGGTGCCGCCTCCCATCTGTAGCTACTCTAGGTACGTACCGGTGGGGTAGCGGTGGTGCGGCGGAGGGTAGGACATGGTGCCGCCTCCCATCTGTAGCTACTCTAGGTACGTACCGGTGGGGTAGCGGTGGTGCGGCGGAGGGTAGGACATGGTGCCGCCTCCCATCTGTAGCTACTCTAGGTACGTACCGGTGGGGTAGCGGTGGTGCGGCGGAGGGTAGGACATGGTGCCGCCTCCCATCTGTAGCTACTCTAGGTACGTACCGGTGGGGTAGCGGTGGTGGGGCGGGCGGGTGCGGCGCGCGCGGGATGCGGGCTGTCCGCGCGGCGGAGGGTAGGACATGGTGCCGCCTCCCATCTGTAGCTACTCTAGGTACGTACCGGTGGGGTAGCGGTGGTGCGGCGGAGGGTAGGACATGGTGCCGCCTCCCATCTGTAGCTACTCTAGGTACGTACCGGTGGGGTAGCGGTGGTGGGGCGGGCGGGTGCGGCGCGCGCGGGATGCGGGCTGTCCGCGCGGCGGAGGGTAGGACATGGTGCCGCCTCCCATCTGTAGCTACTCTAGGTACGTACCGGTGGGGTAGCGGTGGTGCGGCGGAGGGTAGGACATGGTGCCGCCTCCCATCTGTAGCTACTCTAGGTACGTACCGGTGGGGTAGCGGTGGTGCGGCGGAGGGTAGGACATGGTGCCGCCTCCCATCTGTAGCTACTCTAGGTACGTACCGGTGGGGTAGCGGTGGTGGGGCGGGCGGGTGCGGCGCGCGCGGGATGCGGGCTGTCCGCGCGGCGGAGGGTAGGACATGGTGCCGCCTCCCATCTGTAGCTACTCTAGGTACGTACCGGTGGGGTAGCGGTGGTGCGGCGGAGGGTAGGACATGGTGCCGCCTCCCATCTGTAGCTACTCTAGGTACGTACCGGTGGGGTAGCGGTGGTGCGGCGGAGGGTAGGACATGGTGCCGCCTCCCATCTGTAGCTACTCTAGGTACGTACCGGTGGGGTAGCGGTGGTGCGGCGGAGGGTAGGACATGGTGCCGCCTCCCATCTGTAGCTACTCTAGGTACGTACCGGTGGGGTAGCGGTGGTGCGGCGGAGGGTAGGACATGGTGCCGCCTCCCATCTGTAGCTACTCTAGGTACGTACCGGTGGGGTAGCGGTGGTGCGGCGGAGGGTAGGACATGGTGCCGCCTCCCATCTGTAGCTACTCTAGGTACGTACCGGTGGGGTAGCGGTGGTGCGGCGGAGGGTAGGACATGGTGCCGCCTCCCATCTGTAGCTACTCTAGGTACGTACCGGTGGGGTAGCGGTGGTGCGGCGGAGGGTAGGACATGGTGCCGCCTCCCATCTGTAGCTACTCTAGGTACGTACCGGTGGGGTAGCGGTGGTGGGGCGGGCGGGTGCGGCGCGCGCGGGATGCGGGCTGTCCGCGCGGCGGAGGGTAGGACATGGTGCCGCCTCCCATCTGTAGCTACTCTAGGTACGTACCGGTGGGGTAGCGGTGGTGCGGCGGAGGGTAGGACATGGTGCCGCCTCCCATCTGTAGCTACTCTAGGTACGTACCGGTGGGGTAGCGGTGGTGGGGCGGGCGGGTGCGGCGCGCGCGGGATGCGGGCTGTCCGCGCGGCGGAGGGTAGGACATGGTGCCGCCTCCCATCTGTAGCTACTCTAGGTACGTACCGGTGGGGTAGCGGTGGTGCGGCGGAGGGTAGGACATGGTGCCGCCTCCCATCTGTAGCTACTCTAGGTACGTACCGGTGGGGTAGCGGTGGTGCGGCGGAGGGTAGGACATGGTGCCGCCTCCCATCTGTAGCTACTCTAGGTACGTACCGGTGGGGTAGCGGTGGTGCGGCGGAGGGTAGGACATGGTGCCGCCTCCCATCTGTAGCTACTCTAGGTACGTACCGGTGGGGTAGCGGTGGTGCGGCGGACGGTAGGACATGGTGCCGCCTCCCATCTGTAGCTACTCTAGGTACGTACCGGTGGGGTAGCGGTGGTGGGGCGGGCGGGTGCGGCGCGCGCGGGATGCGGGCTGTCCGCGCGGCGGAGGGTAGGACATGGTGCCGCCTCCCATCTGTAGCTACTCTAGGTACGTACCGGTGGGGTAGCGGTGGTGCGGCGGAGGGTAGGACATGGTGCCGCCTCCCATCTGTAGCTACTCTAGGTACGTACCGGTGGGGTAGCGGTGGTGCGGCGGAGGGTAGGACATGGTGCCGCCTCCCATCTGTAGCTACTCTAGGTACGTACCGGTGGGGTAGCGGTGGTGCGGCGGAGGGTAGGACATGGTGCCGCCTCCCATCTGTAGCTACTCTAGGTACGTACCGGTGGGGTAGCGGTGGTGGGGCGGGCGGGTGCGGCGCGCGCGGGATGCGGGCTGTCCGCGCGGCGGAGGGTAGGACATGGTGCCGCCTCCCATCTGTAGCTACTCTAGGTACGTACCGGTGGGGTAGCGGTGGTGCGGCGGAGGGTAGGACATGGTGCCGCCTCCCATCTGTAGCTACTCTAGGTACGTACCGGTGGGGTAGCGGTGGTGCGGCGGAGGGTAGGACATGGTGCCGCCTCCCATCTGTAGCTACTCTAGGTACGTACCGGTGGGGTAGCGGTGGTGCGGCGGAGGGTAGGACATGGTGCCGCCTCCCATCTGTAGCTACTCTAGGTACGTACCGGTGGGGTAGCGGTGGTGCGGCGGAGGGTAGGACATGGTGCCGCCTCCCATCTGTAGCTACTCTAGGTACGTACCGGTGGGGTAGCGGTGGTGCGGCGGAGGGTAGGACATGGTGCCGCCTCCCATCTGTAGCTACTCTAGGTACGTACCGGTGGGGTAGCGGTGGTGCGGCGGAGGGTAGGACATGGTGCCGCCTCCCATCTGTAGCTACTCTAGGTACGTACCGGTGGGGTAGCGGTGGTGCGGCGGAGGGTAGGACATGGTGCCGCCTCCCATCTGTAGCTACTCTAGGTACGTACCGGTGGGGTAGCGGTGGTGGGGCGGGCGGGTGCGGCGCGCGCGGGATGCGGGCTGTCCGCGCGGCGGAGGGTAGGACATGGTGCCGCCTCCCATCTGTAGCTACTCTAGGTACGTACCGGTGGGGTAGCGGTGGTGGGGCGGGCGGGTGCGGCGCGCGCGGGATGCGGGCTGTCCGCGCGGCGGAGGGTAGGACATGGTGCCGCCTCCCATCTGTAGCTACTCTAGGTACGTACCGGTGGGGTAGCGGTGGTGCGGCGGAGGGTAGGACATGGTGCCGCCTCCCATCTGTAGCTACTCTAGGTACGTACCGGTGGGGTAGCGGTGGTGCGGCGGAGGGTAGGACATGGTGCCGCCTCCCATCTGTAGCTACTCTAGGTACGTACCGGTGGGGTAGCGGTGGTGGGGCGGGCGGGTGCGGCGCGCGCGGGATGCGGGCTGTCCGCGCGGCGGAGGGTAGGACATGGTGCCGCCTCCCATCTGTAGCTACTCTAGGTACGTACCGGTGGGGTAGCGGTGGTGCGGCGGAGGGTAGGACATGGTGCCGCCTCCCATCTGTAGCTACTCTAGGTACGTACCGGTGGGGTAGCGGTGGTGCGGCGGAGGGTAGGACATGGTGCCGCCTCCCATCTGTAGCTACTCTAGGTACGTACCGGTGGGGTAGCGGTGGTGCGGCGGAGGGTAGGACATGGTGCCGCCTCCCATCTGTAGCTACTCTAGGTACGTACCGGTGGGGTAGCGGTGGTGCGGCGGAGGGTAGGACATGGTGCCGCCTCCCATCTGTAGCTACTCTAGGTACGTACCGGTGGGGTAGCGGTGGTGCGGCGGAGGGTAGGACATGGTGCCGCCTCCCATCTGTAGCTACTCTAGGTACGTACCGGTGGGGTAGCGGTGGTGCGGCGGAGGGTAGGACATGGTGCCGCCTCCCATCTGTAGCTACTCTAGGTACGTACCGGTGGGGTAGCGGTGGTGGGGCGGGCGGGTGCGGCGCGCGCGGGATGCGGGCTGTCCGCGCGGCGGAGGGTAGGACATGGTGCCGCCTCCCATCTGTAGCTACTCTAGGTACGTACCGGTGGGGTAGCGGTGGTGGGGCGGGCGGGTGCGGCGCGCGCGGGATGCGGGCTGTCCGCGCGGCGGAGGGTAGGACATGGTGCCGCCTCCCATCTGTAGCTACTCTAGGTACGTACCGGTGGGGTAGCGGTGGTGCGGCGGAGGGTAGGACATGGTGCCGCCTCCCATCTGTAGCTACTCTAGGTACGTACCGGTGGGGTAGCGGTGGTGCGGCGGAGGGTAGGACATGGTGCCGCCTCCCATCTGTAGCTACTCTAGGTACGTACCGGTGGGGTAGCGGTGGTGGGGCGGGCGGGTGCGGCGGGATGCGGGCTGTCCGCGCGGCGGAGGGTAGGACATGGTGCCGCCTCCCATCTGTAGCTACTCTAGGTACGTACCGGTGGGGTAGCGGTGGTGCGGCGGAGGGTAGGACATGGTGCCGCCTCCCATCTGTAGCTACTCTAGGTACGTACCGGTGGGGTAGCGGTGGTGCGGCGGAGGGTAGGACATGGTGCCGCCTCCCATCTGTAGCTACTCTAGGTACGTACCGGTGGGGTAGCGGTGGTGGGGCGGGCGGGTGCGGCGCGCGCGGGATGCGGGCTGTCCGCGCGGCGGAGGGTAGGACATGGTGCCGCCTCCCATCTGTAGCTACTCTAGGTACGTACCGGTGGGGTAGCGGTGGTGCGGCGGAGGGTAGGACATGGTGCCGCCTCCCATCTGTAGCTACTCTAGGTACGTACCGGTGGGGTAGCGGTGGTGCGGCGGAGGGTAGGACATGGTGCCGCCTCCCATCTGTAGCTACTCTAGGTACGTACCGGTGGGGTAGCGGTGGTGCGGCGGAGGGTAGGACATGGTGCCGCCTCCCATCTGTAGCTACTCTAGGTACGTACCGGTGGGGTAGCGGTGGTGGGGCGGGCGGGTGCGGCGCGCGCGGGATGCGGGCTGTCCGCGCGGCGGAGGGTAGGACATGGTGCCGCCTCCCATCTGTAGCTACTCTAGGTACGTACCGGTGGGGTAGCGGTGGTGCGGCGGAGGGTAGGACATGGTGCCGCCTCCCATCTGTAGCTACTCTAGGTACGTACCGGTGGGGTAGCGGTGGTGGGGCGGGCGGGTGCGGCGCGCGCGGGATGCGGGCTGTCCGCGCGGCGGAGGGTAGGACATGGTGCCGCCTCCCATCTGTAGCTACTCTAGGTACGTACCGGTGGGGTAGCGGTGGTGGGGCGGGCGGGTGCGGCGCGCGCGGGATGCGGGCTGTCCGCGCGGCGGAGGGTAGGACATGGTGCCGCCTCCCATCTGTAGCTACTCTAGGTACGTACCGGTGGGGTAGCGGTGGTGGGGCGGGCGGGTGCGGCGCGCGCGGGATGCGGGCTGTCCGCGCGGCGGAGGGTAGGACATGGTGCCGCCTCCCATCTGTAGCTACTCTAGGTACGTACCGGTGGGGTAGCGGTGGTGCGGCGGAGGGTAGGACATGGTGCCGCCTCCCATCTGTAGCTACTCTAGGTACGTACCGGTGGGGTAGCGGTGGTGCGGCGGAGGGTAGGACATGGTGCCGCCTCCCATCTGTAGCTACTCTAGGTACGTACCGGTGGGGTAGCGGTGGTGGGGCGGGCGGGTGCGGCGCGCGCGGGATGCGGGCTGTCCGCGCGGCGGAGGGTAGGACATGGTGCCGCCTCCCATCTGTAGCTACTCTAGGTACGTACCGGTGGGGTAGCGGTGGTGCGGCGGAGGGTAGGACATGGTGCCGCCTCCCATCTGTAGCTACTCTAGGTACGTACCGGTGGGGTAGCGGTGGTGCGGCGGAGGGTAGGACATGGTGCCGCCTCCCATCTGTAGCTACTCTAGGTACGTACCGGTGGGGTAGCGGTGGTGCGGCGGAGGGTAGGACATGGTGCCGCCTCCCATCTGTAGCTACTCTAGGTACGTACCGGTGGGGTAGCGGTGGTGGGGCGGGCGGGTGCGGCGCGCGCGGGATGCGGGCTGTCCGCGCGGCGGAGGGTAGGACATGGTGCCGCCTCCCATCTGTAGCTACTCTAGGTACGTACCGGTGGGGTAGCGGTGGTGCGGCGGAGGGTAGGACATGGTGCCGCCTCCCATCTGTAGCTACTCTAGGTACGTACCGGTGGGGTAGCGGTGGTGCGGCGGAGGGTAGGACATGGTGCCGCCTCCCATCTGTAGCTACTCTAGGTACGTACCGGTGGGGTAGCGGTGGTGCGGCGGAGGGTAGGACATGGTGCCGCCTCCCATCTGTAGCTACTCTAGGTACGTACCGGTGGGGTAGCGGTGGTGCGGCGGAGGGTAGGACATGGTGCCGCCTCCCATCTGTAGCTACTCTAGGTACGTACCGGTGGGGTAGCGGTGGTGCGGCGGAGGGTAGGACATGGTGCCGCCTCCCATCTGTAGCTACTCTAGGTACGTACCGGTGGGGTAGCGGTGGTGCGGCGGAGGGTAGGACATGGTGCCGCCTCCCATCTGTAGCTACTCTAGGTACGTACCGGTGGGGTAGCGGTGGTGCGGCGGAGGGTAGGACATGGTGCCGCCTCCCATCTGTAGCTACTCTAGGTACGTACCGGTGGGGTAGCGGTGGTGGGGCGGGCGGGTGCGGCGCGCGCGGGATGCGGGCTGTCCGCGCGGCGGAGGGTAGGACATGGTGCCGCCTCCCATCTGTAGCTACTCTAGGTACGTACCGGTGGGGTAGCGGTGGTGCGGCGGAGGGTAGGACATGGTGCCGCCTCCCATCTGTAGCTACTCTAGGTACGTACCGGTGGGGTAGCGGTGGTGGGGCGGGCGGGTGCGGCGCGCGCGGGATGCGGGCTGTCCGCGCGGCGGAGGGTAGGACATGGTGCCGCCTCCCATCTGTAGCTACTCTAGGTACGTACCGGTGGGGTAGCGGTGGTGGGGCGGGCGGGTGCGGCGCGCGCGGGATGCGGGCTGTCCGCGCGGCGGAGGGTAGGACATGGTGCCGCCTCCCATCTGTAGCTACTCTAGGTACGTACCGGTGGGGTAGCGGTGGTGGGGCGGGCGGGTGCGGCGCGCGCGGGATGCGGGCTGTCCGCGCGGCGGAGGGTAGGACATGGTGCCGCCTCCCATCTGTAGCTACTCTAGGTACGTACCGGTGGGGTAGCGGTGGTGCGGCGGAGGGTAGGACATGGTGCCGCCTCCCATCTGTAGCTACTCTAGGTACGTACCGGTGGGGTAGCGGTGGTGGGGCGGGCGGGTACGGCGCGCGCGGGATGCGGGCTGTCCGCGCGGCGGAGGGTAGGACATGGTGCCGCCTCCCATCTGTAGCTACTCTAGGTACGTACCGGTGGGGTAGCGGTGGTGCGGCGGAGGGTAGGACATGGTGCCGCCTCCCATCTGTAGCTACTCTAGGTACGTACCGGTGGGGTAGCGGTGGTGCGGCGGAGGGTAGGACATGGTGCCGCCTCCCATCTGTAGCTACTCTAGGTACGTACCGGTGGGGTAGCGGTGGTGCGGCGGAGGGTAGGACATGGTGCCGCCTCCCATCTGTAGCTACTCTAGGTACGTACCGGTGGGGTAGCGGTGGTGCGGCGGACGGTAGGACATGGTGCCGCCTCCCATCTGTAGCTACTCTAGGTACGTACCGGTGGGGTAGCGGTGGTGCGGCGGAGGGTAGGACATGGTGCCGCCTCCCATCTGTAGCTACTCTAGGTACGTACCGGTGGGGTAGCGGTGGTGCGGCGGACGGTAGGACATGGTGCCGCCTCCCATCTGTAGCTACTCTAGGTACGTACCGGTGGGGTAGCGGTGGTGCGGCGGACGGTAGGACATGGTGCCGCCTCCCATCTGTAGCTACTCTAGGTACGTACCGGTGGGGTAGCGGTGGTGGGGCGGGCGGGTGCGGCGCGCGCGGGATGCGGGCTGTCCGCGCGGCGGAGGGTAGGACATGGTGCCGCCTCCCATCTGTAGCTACTCTAGGTACGTACCGGTGGGGTAGCGGTGGTGCGGCGGAGGGTAGGACATGGTGCCGCCTCCCATCTGTAGCTACTCTAGGTACGTACCGGTGGGGTAGCGGTGGTGCGGCGGAGGGTAGGACATGGTGCCGCCTCCCATCTGTAGCTACTCTAGGTACGTACCGGTGGGGTAGCGGTGGTGCGGCGGAGGGTAGGACATGGTGCCGCCTCCCATCTGTAGCTACTCTAGGTACGTACCGGTGGGGTAGCGGTGGTGGGGCGGGCGGGTGCGGCGCGCGCGGGATGCGGGCTGTCCGCGCGGCGGAGGGTAGGACATGGTGCCGCCTCCCATCTGTAGCTACTCTAGGTACGTACCGGTGGGGTAGCGGTGGTGCGGCGGAGGGTAGGACATGGTGCCGCCTCCCATCTGTAGCTACTCTAGGTACGTACCGGTGGGGTAGCGGTGGTGCGGCGGAGGGTAGGACATGGTGCCGCCTCCCATCTGTAGCTACTCTAGGTACGTACCGGTGGGGTAGCGGTGGTGCGGCGGAGGGTAGGACATGGTGCCGCCTCCCATCTGTAGCTACTCTAGGTACGTACCGGTGGGGTAGCGGTGGTGCGGCGGAGGGTAGGACATGGTGCCGCCTCCCATCTGTAGCTACTCTAGGTACGTACCGGTGGGGTAGCGGTGGTGCGGCGGAGGGTAGGACATGGTGCCGCCTCCCATCTGTAGCTACTCTAGGTACGTACCGGTGGGGTAGCGGTGGTGCGGCGGAGGGTAGGACATGGTGCCGCCTCCCATCTGTAGCTACTCTAGGTACGTACCGGTGGGGTAGCGGTGGTGGGGCGGGCGGGTGCGGCGCGCGCGGGATGCGGGCTGTCCGCGCGGCGGAGGGTAGGACATGGTGCCGCCTCCCATCTGTAGCTACTCTAGGTACGTACCGGTGGGGTAGCGGTGGTGCGGCGGAGGGTAGGACATGGTGCCGCCTCCCATCTGTAGCTACTCTAGGTACGTACCGGTGGGGTAGCGGTGGTGCGGCGGAGGGTAGGACATGGTGCCGCCTCCCATCTGTAGCTACTCTAGGTACGTACCGGTGGGGTAGCGGTGGTGCGGCGGAGGGTAGGACATGGTGCCGCCTCCCATCTGTAGCTACTCTAGGTACGTACCGGTGGGGTAGCGGTGGTGCGGCGGAGGGTAGGACATGGTGCCGCCTCCCATCTGTAGCTACTCTAGGTACGTACCGGTGGGGTAGCGGTGGTGGGGCGGAGGGTAGGACATGGTGCCGCCTCCCATCTGTAGCTACTCTAGGTACGTACCGGTGGGGTAGCGGTGGTGCGGCGGAGGGTAGGACATGGTGCCGCCTCCCATCTGTAGCTACTCTAGGTACGTACCGGTGGGGTAGCGGTGGTGGGGCGGGCGGGTGCGGCGCGCGCGGGATGCGGGCTGTCCGCGCGGCGGAGGGTAGGACATGGTGCCGCCTCCCATCTGTAGCTACTCTAGGTACGTACCGGTGGGGTAGCGGTGGTGCGGCGGAGGGTAGGACATGGTGCCGCCTCCCATCTGTAGCTACTCTAGGTACGTACCGGTGGGGTAGCGGTGGTGGGGCGGGCGGGTGCGGCGCGCGCGGGATGCGGGCTGTCCGCGCGGCGGAGGGTAGGACATGGTGCCGCCTCCCATCTGTAGCTACTCTAGGTACGTACCGGTGGGGTAGCGGTGGTGGGGCGGAGGGTAGGACATGGTGCCGCCTCCCATCTGTAGCTACTCTAGGTACGTACCGGTGGGGTAGCGGTGGTGGGGCGGGCGGGTGCGGCGCGCGCGGGATGCGGGCTGTCCGCGCGGCGGAGGGTAGGACATGGTGCCGCCTCCCATCTGTAGCTACTCTAGGTACGTACCGGTGGGGTAGCGGTGGTGGGGCGGGCGGGTGCGGCGCGCGCGGGATGCGGGCTGTCCGCGCGGCGGAGGGTAGGACATGGTGCCGCCTCCCATCTGTAGCTACTCTAGGTACGTACCGGTGGGGTAGCGGTGGTGCGGCGGAGGGTAGGACATGGTGCCGCCTCCCATCTGTAGCTACTCTAGGTACGTACCGGTGGGGTAGCGGTGGTGGGGCGGGCGGGTGCGGCGCGCGCGGGATGCGGGCTGTCCGCGCGGCGGAGGGTAGGACATGGTGCCGCCTCCCATCTGTAGCTACTCTAGGTACGTACCGGTGGGGTAGCGGTGGTGGGGCGGGCGGGTGCGGCGCGCGCGGGATGCGGGCTGTCCGCGCGGCGGAGGGTAGGACATGGTGCCGCCTCCCATCTGTAGCTACTCTAGGTACGTACCGGTGGGGTAGCGGTGGTGGGGCGGGCGGGTGCGGCGCGCGCGGGATGCGGGCTGTCCGCGCGGCGGAGGGTAGGACATGGTGCCGCCTCCCATCTGTAGCTACTCTAGGTACGTACCGGTGGGGTAGCGGTGGTGCGGCGGAGGGTAGGACATGGTGCCGCCTCCCATCTGTAGCTACTCTAGGTACGTACCGGTGGGGTAGCGGTTGTGCGGCGGAGGGTAGGACATGGTGCCGCCTCCCATCTGTAGCTACTCTAGGTACGTACCGGTGGGGTAGCGGTGGTGGGGCGGGCGGGTGCGGCGCGCGCGGGATGCGGGCTGTCCGCGCGGCGGAGGGTAGGACATGGTGCCGCCTCCCATCTGTAGCTACTCTAGGTACGTACCGGTGGGGTAGCGGTGGTGGGGCGGGCGGGTGCGGCGCGCGCGGGATGCGGGCTGTCCGCGCGGCGGAGGGTAGGACATGGTGCCGCCTCCCATCTGTAGCTACTCTAGGTACGTACCGGTGGGGTAGCGGTGGTGGGGCGGGCGGGTGCGGCGCGCGCGGGATGCGGGCTGTCCGCGCGGCGGAGGGTAGGACATGGTGCCGCCTCCCATCTGTAGCTACTCTAGGTACGTACCGGTGGGGTAGCGGTGGTGGGGCGGGCGGGTGCGGCGCGCGCGGGATGCGGGCTGTCCGCGCGGCGGAGGGTAGGACATGGTGCCGCCTCCCATCTGTAGCTACTCTAGGTACGTACCGGTGGGGTAGCGGTGGTGGGGCGGGCGGGTGCGGCGCGCGCGGGATGCGGGCTGTCCGCGCGGCGGAGGGTAGGACATGGTGCCGCCTCCCATCTGTAGCTACTCTAGGTACGTACCGGTGGGGTAGCGGTGGTGGGGCGGGCGGGTGCGGCGCGCGCGGGATGCGGGCTGTCCGCGCGGCGGAGGGTAGGACATGGTGCCGCCTCCCATCTGTAGCTACTCTAGGTACGTACCGGTGGGGTAGCGGTGGTGGGGCGGGCGGGTGCGGCGCGCGCGGGATGCGGGCTGTCCGCGCGGCGGAGGGTAGGACATGGTGCCGCCTCCCATCTGTAGCTACTCTAGGTACGTACCGGTGGGGTAGCGGTGGTGGGGCGGGCGGGTGCGGCGCGCGCGGGATGCGGGCTGTCCGCGCGGCGGAGGGTAGGACATGGTGCCGCCTCCCATCTGTAGCTACTCTAGGTACGTACCGGTGGGGTAGCGGTGGTGGGGCGGGCGGGTGCGGCGCGCGCGGGATGCGGGCTGTCCGCGCGGCGGAGGGTAGGACATGGTGCCGCCTCCCATCACTACGCGCAGCTGCTGGTCGATCTCCAACTTCTCCGCGCGCAGCTGTTCTACCTCCTGCGGGAGACGTACACAAATCAGACACGACCGCCACTAAGACACTGTCGTGTCATTAACCTAGCGACGTCGTTACGTTTCCTCAGACGTTTTATTTGAGAATACAAAAAATGCGTCTAAAGACGCTCCACTCGGCAACGGAGAGTTTACCTTACGAGCAACTAAGTAAGCCTCTATATCTATTGATAAAAAAACCAATACTTATAAAAACCGGCCAAGTGGAGTTGAACTCGCCTAGAGAGGGTTCCATACAATGCCACACAGGATTACTCTATCCTACCAAATTTCACTTGATTTGATCGAGTAAACAGACAGACGCACGAGTGATGCTACAATGACGTACCTTGAGATGCGCGACGTGGTACTCGACCAGCACCTTGGCGTTGGCGATGTTCTCGCGCGTGCCCACGAACACGAAGGGCACCATGCCCTCCTCGCGCGGCGCCGACGGCTGCGGCTCGTTGTCGCCCTCCACCTTCACCTGCGCCGCAACCAACTGGGTACACTACACTTAACTACTGCGGCAACTACTAACTAACGGGACACGCAACATCATTATTGTCACACAAATATGCGACCGGTGTTTGAAAGCCTGTTTCACTTCGTTCAGCCGGTTAAGAAGCTCGTGCGATAAAGGATGAAATATAACGAGCATTATTTTGCGAAATGTGAGTCGAGAGTGAATTCGGAGTCTGGATTCAGGTGGCACGACCCAGACTTTGATTGTGGCGTAAATTAAGCGACTCACAACTCACATAATTACGCTCGTTCGGCCCCACGCGTCTTGCCCTCGCATTGTCTCGCGTAGAAACGGGACATAACTAGGTGTAAACATATTCATGTCCCGTTTCGACGGGAGTCGATGCAACGACACGACAATTTCGCGCTGCGCATGTTATCTTAGCTGATATCAAAGCTCATGTCGTGTCAATATAACCGTTTGATAAAATAAACATGAAACTTGAGAGGAAATTAATTTATCTATAAACGGGTATAACAGGCTTACAGACACCGAGGATTCTTAGCACACTCTGAACTTAGCAGCTTAGCTGTGTAAAAAAAGCGTATTACGAATTAAAAGTGCATACTTCACACATAAAAAGCTTATTTATTTATTTATTTAGGTTAACCAACAATTGTTTATCAAAGATATTCGTTATAATAGTTAACAATGCACGGCATTAAAGTTTGGGTATTCGTTATTAATAACGACGAGTGGAACGTTTTGTAATACACAAACTTTAATTTGTAGTAAAAACAACTAAATATTTTGGCTAGTGCTCAGAGTGGCTTAAAAAATCAAAATCAGGTTAATAAGTTTCAAGCTAGATTTGAAATCAAAGCATCAAACTATAACTGTGTAGTAAATACTTTGAAACAAATATATTATTCAAAGGTTGGTCTTGCTATCTTGTGATTCCATGGAAATAAAAACTATGGGACCCGAACAAAGTCGTTCTTGCTACAAACTCAGTACGAGTACATACCCTCAAATACAAAATCGCCTAGTATTTAGGATAATGCGTCCTGTAGCCGTATTATGTCCATGGCTATATCACAAGAACAAAATATTGCTTGAGCTGGGGGACTTAACCTAAGCTTAAAATATAAGTAAAAAGTAGTTTCAATGGTCAGGGGCTGTATAGGGCAGCATAAAAGTCAATTTCGTTTATTCCAATACAAGAATGGATTGGAGCTTTTTATTTCTAAAATATCTCTTTCTTTCTTTGGCACAGGCGTAACGCTTATACGTTCTTGTTTTCTTCATCCATAGTAAAATGAGGGTCCTCCCGACCAGACGGGTGTTGTGTCTGGTGGGCTACTGCCCGAGCGCCCGACAGTTGCTTTCGGGTTGTTATATATATGCTAATATAGCAGATAACTTTGCTTGCGCGATTTAGGAATTTAGTTTGTATGTCGCTACACCTTGATGACTTGAATGCTGTCTTATACGGCCCCTGTGCTCTAAGTTGCCAGTCAGTTCAGTCCAGTATTTCAGCTGGCTAGCAAGTTAGAGCGAGTAGCGATAGCAGTCAACTCACGCGCACAACGCCGCTCTTGTCCACGATCTCCTGTATGACCTTGCCGTTTTTGCCGATGACCTTGCCGACGAGCGCTCGCGGCACCTTGATGGACTCTTCCGCGTACTCCAGTAGTGACCGCGCCGCACGTACTGCGTCCATGGACTGATGGACAAGAGAAAAAATGTTTTTAATTTTTGTGTTGTTTTCGTTAAGTTTGGGATAAACGAATCGGTTGTATCTAAACTAAAGGATGAGAAAAGTTACAAAATATGTATAACTCGTACAACATATAGCTGATACCTAGCAATATTCTTTTAGAATTATTAGTAGTCGCGTTATTCCGTGCTTATTGTACTTCATTCTACGCGTGTAGCCTGTGGGCTCATTTTATACTAAAGGCGTACAGCGCCCTTCGTGTCCAGTATAACAACGCATTTAGGGTGCTGATGGGATTGCCGCGCTTCTATAGTGCTTCTGGGATGTTTGCAGAAGCCCGCGTAGATTGCTTTTATACAGTAATGCGTAAGAGATGCGCATCCCTGGTACGCAGGGTGCGGGGCAGCACCAACAGTATTCTGAAAGGCCAATCCTTTGCGAAATAGCCGAGTGCAATTAGACAAAAAATACTCAAAAGGTGGAACGAAGTTTATAGTGGTCGGATTTTCATGGGACTTTTTTTATTGAGTTCCTAGAGCGGTGGAGAAGAAAGTTAAAAAAAAAAATCGACCCTCGCGACTTGTTTTTTTTTTAATTTTCTTTGGATTTTTTTTTTTCGTTTATGACTAATTTCAAATTCGACGAATTCATATTGTAGCGTAATAGTGTGACCTGCGTGCATCCATTAAATGCTAATTTGGTCTGTTTCACCTTATTAACCTTTTGAACGCCAATGACATCTATAGATGTCATGCGCAATCGTGCCCTGTGCGCCAACGACACCTATACATGCCAAGAAACAGATCATAGATAAATACAAAATAAACATATTAAACCTTTACTTTTACGTGTTTTATTTATACAGTTTATGAACTGAATCCCCAGTTATTACATAATTGTACACAGTAAACAAAATTGCCAAGTAGTTATTCAAATATTTGATGACAAAAAATAACTTAATTAATGGCTAAAAAAGCATGTTCTCTCGCGCCAATGACATGTATACGTGCCTACTAGTGATGTAGTGTAATATTCAAGTAACTTCATTAAAATTTCAGCGAAATTACTCTAATTCGCTTAATTTTTGTAATAACTACAAAAAAAATATATAAGCTTAGTCACTGAGAAAAAAGGTAAATACTACATTCTTTGGTATAATACCATATTGTCTATATTGTGGATATTGTTGATTTGAATATTTTCCTTTTCGCCAATCATGCGCATCCCTAGCACAGTATCGATATGCAATCCCTTCTGCGCCATTGACATGAATAGATGTCGGACTGGTGACGTCGTAAGCGCGTGCCGTGTTGTTAAGTGCGGAAAGTTGTAAAAATATTTTATCGAGTAGGTATCTACCAATATTATAATCGCAAAAATGGCAAGTGAAGAGTTTTATAGTACAGAAGAACTATTGCGCATTTTAGAAGGCACTGAAGATGATCAGTTTTCTGAATCGGAATCAGTAAATGAATGTGATTTTGAGGTAAGTTAATTTTAAATTAATATCAGATATAATTCTCTTAATTAAGCTATATTATTGCTTAATTATTTTAGTTTCATTTAAAATACGTTCGGTAGTTTTCGCGTGGAAGAGTAGGTAACAAAATTTCGCGTTTATACCTTTAGAATATTACATAATAGGATTTAGTTGTCATAATAGGATTAAATAAAAGAAACTCCATAGATATTTACATTGTATTGCTTATTATTTTTGGACACATAATTAACACCTACCTAGGTAAAAATAACAAGTTAACTGGCACGCCGGACTATGTACCTATTAAGTTATAATAATATACAGCTACACATCCCTAATCAGAAGCGAGAGATTATAAAAAAAAGGATGGTTGCCCGCGCCATTGGCATGTATACATGCCAATGGGGCGTAACTGATAGAGAATAGTGCTGTAACTTGCTGCAATTTTATATGTATTTTTGTATCTCAAAAGGTTGATTTTTTTTGTTGATAGTTGCTATAAATGTGGTCTTAAGTTTTTACAGTAGGAGATGAGGTTAAATAAATATTATTTTTGTGTTATAAGCTGTTTATTCAAATATTCAGACGTGAATTATTATGTTTATCGATAACATTTTGGACTCCCTACTATTTTCAAGGTTATCTCATTGAATTTGTGGCTTGGCGTGGAGGGCACGGCGATGCGTTTTTGCTCTGGCGGTCAAAAGGTTAACTAATTGAACTCGACTAAAAGAGTCTAACTTATCCCGCCATTTCCTTCTGGGTGGCCATCGCCTGCCATCGGGTCTATCCGTTAGCGGATTCTTTTAGAAACGAATTATTTTTATTAGTGTTAAGGAAACAAGAAAACTATTTAAACAATAACTAACATTTACTTAGAAACTTATTAGTTTGTTAGGTATTTTTTGTGAAAAACATCATGTAATTTTAGGACTAGGTAATTACGTGCGTTCTAAAACAACATTTTTAATGTAGAAAACGCATTATAATTTTATAAGGATTTTGACCGACATTACTCATGGTTTCGACCGATTAACACTTTTGTCTGTAACATATACATATATGTGAAGTTTGGAATCAAGATTTTTCTTTTTCACCTTTGGCTACCCAATGTTGAGTGTAGGTTTCTTTTAAATCTCTACATTTTTGGCGGTTATACCGGGGATGACTTTTTTATATATTTCCAAAAAAAATGGGTATTTAGATGAACGGAGTAGGACCTTATGGCCTACCTAGTTTTTTTTCTTTTTTCAACAGCTTAGAAAAAAATTCGTTCACATTACGCGTATAATTCGTTTTTTTGTTTTCGACAAAAGTCGTCCTGTTTATTATAATTTATTTTTAAATTATTTTAGTTGGTTGAACTGGTTATAGCTTCGCCGGTTTAATTGTAGAATGTGGATTTGGGGTTCAATTCCAGGATTGGTTCCAGGATTAGTTGTTTCTATTAAAAATGTTTAATTGTAACTTTTTGAGATGAACTTGTATTAATTTAGCAATGTTATCTCTCGCTCGGTACGCGGTGCGCTAGCTGCAGGTGGACAGGGCTGTAGCGCTCCCGCGCGGGGGGGGGAGCGCGCTACCCATCATGTGCTTTAAAACTCAACCTCAAAGCATTTATTTCAATTAGACGGCACTTTTGAATGTCAGAAATACAAAAAAAAACAAAGCTACAATCCCAGACACAAGACATAATAACTTGAGAAAGTACTGTAGTTGCCCATTCCCTAGCGTAGATCTCTATGGAGAAGAACGGGCAAGAAACTCCATGGACACTCTTTTAAATCAAAATATTGTTACAAAATCTTGGTTACATAATTATTGATGTTGAGATTATATATATATGTGAGAACGATGTAGAAAGACGTGCACATTATGAGCGTCCAGAGTAAAAGATTAAATTCAAATTCATCTCACACCTATACCCACGCACATCGACATACATCACACGATCTTCTCTCAATAATCTCTTCTATTCCTAGAGATACGAACAACTTAAAAACAAAAAGACTATTTATTTCTAAAATAACAAATCTTAACACTAAGGGGCCGCCTCCACCTTTCCTGTGGACGGTGGGCTATATGGGCTAGCTCGCCGTCCGTCCGTCTCATGACGACAAGCCGTGTCGACAAGCAGGAGTGTTCCACGCGCGCCTCAAAGAGAGTCAGCAATAGGAAGGGGTAGAGTAGAGTAGAGTAGGGACTCCATTTTCCGCACTTAGGCTCTCATTCGGTCCGTTGTGCGTAGGTGTCCTGGCTAGGTTAGCCAGCCTAGCTCCGTCCAGAAGCACAGAAGTTTCCTGGGATCTTCACAGGCTTCGCGGAGCGACCTCACCGTTCCGAGGATTTGTTTGCGTTGGGTAGCCACAGCCTCGCATTCCGGGATGACGTGGGAAGCTGATAATATAATAGGAAGGGGTCCTCAAGGACAGATTCCTGCCGGAGCTGAGGGACTGTTCGAAAGAGATACCGTGGCCCCGGAACACAAAACGATGACAAGGCGATGAAGGAACATGGATGGGTTTTAGTCAGTAAAAGTCTGACACTCCCTCCTGCTCCGCCCAGAGCGGGAGAAGACATTTGATGATTTCCCATCCGAAAAAAAAAAAACAAAAGGGGCTGCCTCCACGAGCGGGAGAATCGCGGCGATATTTTCGTATAGAAATACGTTGAATCGCGACGATTCTCTCGCTCGTGGAGGCGACCCCTAAGCTTTTCTTATGATATTTTTTCAAAGATAATTGGGCATAAAAATATTCAAGAAATATAATAAAAGTAAGAACTAAAAATTCATTACCGAATGTTAAGAAATCGGCCCACTTTCGTCCTGAAATCAGGAAATCTATCAGAACCTCTATTAAAATAAAATATATCTTAAATAATAGCTTACAATTACAACCTCACTTCATACAACAAGTATGTTATTTACCAAAAAACAAAAATAGTAGAACCACTTGATACGTGTCGACTTTTTTAATAACGATTTGTGGTTTAAGAACTTTTTGGCGGTTACACAACAAAAATAGTTTAGATTATTACACTACCCGAAGATAGCTTAAAATGTTAAATCCGCTAAAATGTGTTTCTTTAGATATTTTTTAAAAGTATACATAGATTTTTGATCTTTCACATGCCGAGGCAATTTGTTGTAAAGCTGTGCTCCTTCATACAGAATAGTACTCCTGCCGTAGTTTGTTCTAGGGGCCCGCAACGCTATGCCATTTGCTTGTATAGTTCTGTATCTGTTTTTTATTTGTGATTGTTTTGTAAGAGTTATTTGTGTATATGTTTTTGTTTAAAATTTTATGTACAAGTATTTTACCTGTTTATCTGAGAAATATTTATAAGCTTTGTGTTATTGTACAGTTTTAGTGTAGGTGTTCGGTAGTTGTATTTAAAAAGAACTTCGATAAAAAAAAAATTGAGCTGTTTGTAAGATTTGTAGGTTGGATTTATAAGTGCAGCCACACACTTCAATTAAGTAGTCCAAATGAGGTTTCACCATGTAGTAATAAATCATATAGCACACTTGTGGTGGAAGACAACGAACAATGCTGCGCAGTGTGCCTGTTAAGGAAGAGAGCTTATTTCTTATTTTCTCGATGTGCGCTTTCCACGACAAGTCGCTATCCAGTAGAAGTCCAAGGTATTTTTCTGCTTTGGATTTTTCTAGGATTTTACCATTGAGGTTAAGAGTGTGTTGTGTTTGTATTTTTAGCTGCAAATATTGTGTACTTTGTTTTATTAGTATTAACTGTAAGTAAATTGCACTGGAACCAATGAAACAATCTATGTTAGTCGTCTTGTGCCTGTTACATAAGAGTATCAATTTTATTACCAAAATAGAACAGACTTGTATCGTCAGCATAGAGTGACACATCACCTTGTAGTCCTATGTCTGTAATATTATTTATATATACCGAGAACAGCAATGGGCCCAGAAGAGCCTTGGGGAACTCCACATGTAGCCAGTTGGGGGCTACTCTGACAGTCATCGATTTTTACCACTTGAAATCTATCCATCACGTATGATTTAAAGATTTTGTATGCTGCTCCAGTAACACCAAGGGCTTTCAGCTTTTTTAGCAGCGGTTCATGACTTACTGTGTCGAAAGCTTTCTTAAGATCTATAAACAGACCCAAAGCCAGTTGTTTCCGATCTATGTTGGTTTTAATTTTGGTGACGAGATCGACAGTAGCTGATAAGGTGTTCGATTTTGGCCGAAAACCATACTGTTTATCGGTAAGGAAATTTATAGAGACAAGTATTTATGTAATCGAATATGTACATTTTTTTCAAAGATTTTTGAGATAATAGGGAGTACAGAAATGGGACGATAGTTTTCAACATTTGATTTAGTATCCTTTATGTATCGGTGTAACTTTTGCAATTTTCAGACTATTAGGGAAAGTTCCATCTAGTAAACAAAAATTTATGCACTCACTTAAATTATTCTTAATAAGTTTTTTAACACATTTTATAGTCTTTGCATTAAGTCCGTCTAAACCAGCACTAGTGTTGATTTCAAGATCATCTATAATTTTTTCTACTTCATCAGTGATAGTTGGTGTAAGCTTCTACTAATTGATTGTGACCCTGATTCTGTGGAAATATGTTTGTTAAGTTATTATGGTATTTACTAGGGATATCATTTGCCAACTTTGGGCCTATAGTCGAAAAGTAAGTGTTAAAATGTTCACATACTTGTATTTTGTCCATTGCACGGCCATCAAGTATTTCTGGAGCACAGCTAACCTTTGTTTTATTACAGGTGAGGTTATTTACAAGTGTCCACATTTTTAGGGGATTTTTAGAATAGTTACTAAACTCCTTTAGGTAATAATTTCTCTTAGTAGTTTGAATTCTCTCTGACACTTTGTTTCAAACACAAATAAAAGATTCTTTAATTTCATCATCCTTAGGATTTTCTTTCATCTTTTTCCATTCTTCATTTCTTTTGTATAAATCCAATAGCAGGTCTTTATTAATCCAATCTTTTTTTTTCGCATTGAGAATTTTAGTTGTTTTATTTTTGTTTATATTCGATTCTAAGTATTTCTCAAATGTAGTGTAGTCATTATTTACATTTTCATAGCTGGTTTCTTCTAAAGTTTTATATAATTGTGAGTAGTTGACTGTTTCGTACTGAATTTTCTATGGAGGATCAGGCTCGGCACCTTTTTATTTCAAATACAATTTGTTTGTGGTCGGACATTGCAGATTCGACAATGGCCAACCGGAAACAACTTGCATTGTCTTTTACATTTGTAGATACATGATCCAGTGTTGTTTTGCTTGCCATTGCTTCTCAAGTACAATAGTTTTCTTGGATTTTATTCAAAATACTATAGCCTTCCCCTTTTAATACATTCAAATACTCTTTTGTATTCTTATTTCTTTTTAGGACATTGAAATTAAAGTCACCAAAAGTTATACGTTTTTTATTTTGTAGATAGGTAGTCTTCAAGAAATTTTGCAACATTCGATCTTTCTGGCTTATATATGCCTACTATATTCAAGAATTTTTTTTCACATAGACCCAGAGAAAGTGATTGTCGTCGTCACATTTTTCTTCAACAAAGTTGTGCTTCACATTATTGTGGACAAATATAGAAACTCCTCCACCTCTGGACTTAGATCTATAGCTGTAATAATGGGAGTAATTCGGTAGTTGTACGCTTCATCGCTTGACTTGATCCACGTTTCTGTGAGAATGATTATATGTACTGTATGTTGCAGAGATTCGATGACAAATTTTAGCTCATCTAGTTTTCCAGGCTTTATTATGCTGCAGACATATGCATAGAAAATTTTTAATGATTTTGTACTTGAGAATAAGTTATTGTAGTTTTCTGTGATTTGGTACGTTATGTTGCCAAAAGTCTCGACTGTATCGCCATGGAGGTATTCATTTATTATTGGGAGTTTTTTGATTTAGTTTTCATTATCTTCGGAATCCCTTTAATATATTTTATACTTAAGTCAGCTTCGCCGTTCGTTACACGGGTTTGTAATTCTTCCTTGAGGCTTTTCATATAGTTTTGTTGTTGCATGGTCTGATCTGAGTAGATTTTTATTTCGGTTGTTTCCAGTTTAGCTTTGTTTCGTAGCAAGCTTTTAGTTGCACTGTCTGATGGAAAGTGAGCTTTTATCGACGATTTTTGTCTGAAGAGTATTTTCCCAATCTTATTGTTTTGACAGGTCCGGGGCAATCTTCTGAGAGCGTTTTTACTACTTTTGTTACTTCGTTTATGTCGTAATTACGTCTTTCATCAGAGTTTGATGCTTGTAGCTCGGGTATGCCAACAATTATTGTTTTTTTCTCTTATTCGCCGTTCTTGGATTTTTGTAACAATTTTTTCATACATGGAAGTCATTGGTGTTGTATCAGTGGTATAATTCACAGTAGTTTTTAGTTTTTATAACTCTGTCTCCAATAATTTTATTTTGTTGTCATTAGCATTATTCGAGTCCTTTAAAAGAGCGATTTCTGACCTCATTTCGGCTTGCTGTAGCACTAGATATTCATTTGCAGTTTTAATTTCAGTTATTTGTTCTCTAATGCTCGAAGCTTCTAGGAAATTTTTCTCAGTAGTTTCCTTTTGGGTCGTAGTAAACTCTTTCAGCATCGCCATAATCTCATTCTGCCATTTGCAGCACTCAGCGGAACTCGGGAGAATTCGGCTGTCTTCTTTTATTGCTGCGTTGCGTTGCGTGCTGTTGGCCAGCATCAAGTCTTTTGTAAGTCCGGCAGTGAACCGCCTTTTCCATCGGTACTACTGCCAGCTACAGAAGGTGATCGCATCAGATTCATATTTAACTGGGGACAGTAATAATTAACGTACAAATAGGCAGTGCAGTGTTGGACTCACAGTTGTTTTGTTTAGTTAGCGATATGAATCACTACTCCAGTTTATGGCCGCCTCTGTAGTTCGGAAAAAAATCCACGAGTCCAAACTAGTGCCGCCTTTGTCGCTGCTCTTAGTACAACATTGACCTAGGTCAGGATTTTGTTACAGTGCGCGCGGAACTAGTTGGCCGCGCCTTAGGTGCGACAGGGGCGAGGAGGCGGGTTTCCTACTGCTCGCAACGCACATGAGATTAGACAGTGATGACCAATCTCGAGATATCGTGAACAATAATTGTTCAATTATTGAAAAGAATAAATAAAAAACAATTGAACTTTTAGAAGTTTATATTGTACCTATCTAATTATATTGTAATTAATAGTAAAATAAACCAAAAACAAATTAAGTATATGAAATTATTCTGACATACTGTAATGATATATAAAATTATTTAATTAATATATACTTATATGAAATTACTTGATTTTGAATTCTCTGAACTTGATTCAGAATCATCTTTTAAGTTTATAATGATTTCGTCCATCATAGTATCAAATCGCATAATTATCATGATTCCAGTATTCTTGTTCGTTTTTTTGTAAGTGGTCATCGCATTTTTGCCATTGTTCGGCAGAGAATTCGGAAAATAGCCTTGTTAGTATTGTAATTTTCTCGTCCAATGTAGCATTAATGAGATCTCTGGCCAGGCAATTTTTAATATCGATCGGGTTGAGGTCTGGATGATATGGAGGTAGTCTTAGAACAGTATGACCTGCAGCTTTCAGAAGTTCATCAATAGTGTATATTTTTTCTGATTGGGTCGTATTAATTAAACTCAAGAGTTCGGCCAAGTTTGACCATCGTGGGAGAAAATGGCATGTTATAATTTTGCAACCAGTTCTGCATATTAATTTTCAAACTGGACATAGTCGGTTTCTTCTCAACTTGCCCACAATGATAGGCAGCATTATCCATAATTATGACCGAGCTAAGTGGAAGTTTATCAATCATCAATCTAAAATATTATCCTCTTTTAACACAGCATTTAGTTTTCGTAGACTTGGATTTTTTTTCTCTACCGTATAAAACTGATTTATTTTTCTTCTTATCACTCCTAAATCAAAATCATCAACCTGTATTTTCTTTTTTATTTCTTTTGGTCTCCGCGGAGAAATAAAATTTGCTTCCCCTGTATTTTGCATGGAAGTTTTACTTTCAGCAATCACTCTCCTTACACTTCGTTCTGATATCCCTGTTACTTCTGCTACTAATATAAGTATATTCGCATCAGTTTTATATTCTAAACTATTGACATCGGCTTTCCGTTTTTTAAAAAACGTATGCAATTTAAATGTTATTTCCTTTTATTGTCTTTTTATCGGCGGACTCATCTTGCTATTGCAATCTCATGTGCGTTTTGTCTAAATTAGCCGGAACTTTGAACGCGTGTTAGCGTCGCGAAGTACGGCGCCGCCTGTCCGTCCCACCGCTCACATAGCTAAGGCGCGGCCAACTAGTTCCGCGCGCACTATACATATGCAAGTGGGTAGTGGTTTTTCGCTCGCTAAGTTTTACACTGATTTTAATATGATAAATGATGTTTATTTTGCAAGTAGGTTTTTACAAACACTTTTACACGTCATTTTTTTTTTAAACTAGATGGGGCCGGTGTTTCGTTCCTGACTACTCTGAGAAGAAACAGCCGAAACAAACTCAGAGGTCATAGTCTCTTTTGAAGTCCAGACATAATTTTGCTCAATTCACATGAGGACTATGCAGATTAGTGTCTGAGATGGTCTTTTGAAGAAAGAACCACACAGATTTGAGTGGACCTGTCCAGTCAGTGCAAGCATTTGTCAGTTATCGTGTAGCTCGACTTATAACTCAAGGAGCTCAACGAAACGACGAACGATACCAAAGAAAGGACATTGGGGTAGGTCGCTTATAGTACTCAAACTGCCAGACAGTTATGGGAAAAAAAAGAAAACAAACAAAAAATATATAAAAATGAAACCCACATGGTCCCCACATTCACAATAATCAAATAAAATTATTAATAATTTACTGTCAATAAAAATCACAAAAATCTCAATAATAATAAAAAAGTAAGGTATAATAGTTGTAGTAGTGTAATAGTTCTATGACAGATTTAGATTATATGTTTAAGTAGTATTGACCACAAGACACTTAGTTATTCGTTTAAACACCATTTACAACATTACTCAACAGATTTCTGTCGTAAACGAATTTATCTCTAGAAGCAAAATTTATGTGTGTGTAATTCGACAGCGTCGCGTCACCTTATATTGATTTGACCTTATAATAATAACCTAGAGATGAACAAAGAAATTTCATAACTCGGCACACCCTTAACAATCCTCAATCGATTCTAGGAGCCAGCCAGCAAGACTCGGATTTATTACTGTTTGCTTTTTTAAAAACAAATGATTGTTGTAGTCAAATCTTCGGCGAAGTATAATAATAACATTTTCAATTAGCCTTACCTGTGGATTCTGACTTTGACATTTGACGTAATACAGTAATAACCACTAAGTACTACATATTAAATTAGTTAAACACTCACCTCTCCACAGATCTTAAAAGTACAGGAAACCTCCTCAAGTTCAATGTTGGTGACTCCTGCGACCTTGCGCGCCTGCTGTATGTTGGCTCCGTGTGTGCCGATCGCCAGCCCCATCAGATCTTCACGCACTGAGAACTCGTCTGTGTAGCTGGAACAATAACATTATGTTTAATACAACATGCAATTATTTGGTAGAAATCATTTTTGATATTTTAGAGGCAGTTACTTTCTTGAGAATTATTTGACCATGACTGTTTCACAAGTCCAGCGGTTGCAAGCATAACCAGGCTATAATGATTCCACTGTTGGGTTACAGGCCTCCTCTCTGCAAGTGGGAGTGGGCGTGGGCCCACTTTCAGGTTTTACTTGCAAGCACAGAAGCAAAACTTATTAAATACTAGCCAGCTTTGAACTATGGTTTTGGGGGTGTTATTTTATTTTATGTATTTTATTTATGACAAACAATAAAACATTGTAAAACATTAATATCTGTTATATGTTTTCTGTTAAATAATTCTACAACTACCTAGATTTTAGAACTGAGGCAGTTAAGGTTTGCCCCTTATTACATGGGATATGACTAGTGAAATGGTGTCGCAGCCTACCCCTTCGGAGAATACAAGCGCGATATTATCATTACGAGTGTTTTCGGTTTTAAACCCATAAAAAATACACGGTGTTAACGAGTTATCAGATCTACCAGTGTCAATAAATTTGTTAGTTAATCCCACTATTACTAATACCAAGCCCCTCAGAAGCGTAAAAATACCTTATTCTAGATATTGTATTCTTTTGTTGCAATAAAGAAAGTCGTTTTCGCCGCAGAATAAATAACGGCCACGCGTTACAAGTTAATCTAGGGGAGATTAACTTGTAACGCGTGGCCTGACAAGTGACTGACGGTTTTCTTCAACACATTGGTCGATCATTAAAAAAGTATCCGCAGCGATTGCAATCAAACGAAGTAGGGTACGCTCCACGCAAGAATGCGTCCACGAAGCTTTAAAATGTTGCATGCGTGCTACATAATCACGTGTCGCTGTGGCATGCGGAAACCGTGTGGCCGAAAATAGCTTGAAAAATATTTGTAACTCGTTCCACTAATTTTGTCGTTAACTAATATGTAAGAAATTTATGGGAGTTCAACAAACATGAATAATGGTTGTTAAGTATCCGGAAATGATAAGTGGTTACATGAAACTATCGTTATCTGAAGTTATAAATACAGGGGAAACCCCGATATTCCAAACTGAGACATGCAAATAAATAGTTGTTTCTATATTTACATAGTAATGGTCATAGAAATATTTTCATTGTCTAGCAATAAGTTTAAATTATCTTGTAATATCTCGTACACACACTGCGGACAGAGAAAGCGTAGCGTCACAGACATAGCGCATCATACACATCTATGAATAACGAAAGCAACTGTGATAATAAAACATATTTTCGCTTATGACGTCGTTTGCACGCTAATCAGTCTGTTTGTAATTAGTAATTTACTTTTACTTACGATTGCATTATCGAGTAATGTTACGCGTAATCGTTTGTTATCGGTTTTAGTGCGTTCTACCCCCATGCCAGGCGACCGGTAAGCCGGCGCAGTCGGACCGCGGCCGCCTCTGATAAGGTGCGCGTCTTGCTATCCACTGTCGGAAGCAATTCTATGTATGATTCATAGAAATTAATATGCTTTTATAAATCATCAATTCATCACAGATTTAGCAAAAAAAAACAAAACAATCGGTTCCAACAAACCTTAAAAGAATGTCAAACCAATTGTGTTTTACAACTGTTCCTTAATTAATTTTTGCTAAATCTAGAATTTATTTCAATGTCTTTAACCTCGCAGAACAACAGAGGTCGGAATGCAGACAGTTCATGAACTCTTCTTGAACTTACTAAGCCGCACCTGGTCATACATACTATTCAAGCTCATCTATTTTGTGATCAACAACAACAACTCATAATATACCATAACGCCTGTTTAATTATCATGAGTAGTAATAAACAAATATGTTGCGGTTATGCAGTTTTCAAGACACCGCCCACGACCGCCGTAGTCGCACCCGCAACTGAGATACCAAGCAGTCGCGTTCAAACTGGACCAGTTTCAGTTATAAGCAATGCTGATTGCTTGACACACATGCCTTTCCAACTCTTTCAATTAAATGCCGCGTAAGTCAGTTTCTCATATAAAAAAGCACAAGCTTTAATTGGTGATGATGGTTTATCTTTCTGACAAGTCTCTGCGCCAACACACAGGCTACACAGACGACAAACGCGGTGACGTTAACGTAGCGGATGTTCAAGCCTCGGGAAGATTAGAATACAATAAGCTTGTGTACTCACCCGCCCTGATTATGTATTTTGGTGGATTCCAACTGTCTGGCTGCCTCTTCAGTCTTTTTCAGCAATAACAGCTTTTGAGTTAGATTCCTGAAAGCAAAATTATATGTTTAAACATATTTTGCAGCAAGATGTCAAGCAAAATGGAATGGAAGAGAAAATGGCATTTTTGGCCAGGTTATATCTGTACCTGTAAAGACTTTTAAGTTTTAAAATAATTATCTAGATTCTAGGCCATAAATAGGATGTCATAAGCCTAATACTACCAATGCGGCACGAACCTTAGTACCGTCGGCCCTGTGGCTTATATGTTAATGTTAGCACAACTTTGTAGAGCTAGTGAGTCGACTGCCCAAACAAATAGGACCTCAAATGATGCTCTACAAATGAGATCCTAGTTAAGTGCTGATAAAATTATATCAGGATATTATCTTCAACCCACAGAAGTATGGAAGAATAACACTTGCTGCGCCGACCCCAAAATAATTGGGATAGTGCAGACTGCATGAGAATGACAATGATTATCTTCTATCCACAAAAGCAGTTAGTCCCGACTGGAAATACGATTCAAGTCAACAGATCGCACTCACGATCTTTCGCTCGAAAGTCCTCGTCTTTTATTAATTTTTCGCATATACACAGCGGCATAAAGTAATCCCTCGTTCAGATCGCAACAGTAAGAAGATTAATTTATGTAATAATATGTAGGTTGACCACCTCGTTGATCTAGCGGCCGCGCCCCCCACCCTGGGTTCAATCCCCAGGTAGGGCAGTATTATTGTAAGTTAGTACAGGGCAGTATTATAGTAAGTTATTAAATAGAACTAAAACAAACGGCGAAATGTGGTATACCTAAAGTGCATCTCCTGCAGCATCTGGGCGCGCTTCTGCGAGGTCTCGCAGCGCGACACGACGGCCAGCACTCCGCGCTCGGCCACGTACCACACCAGCGCCGCGCCAATCGCCTTCTGGAACTCCTTGTGAGCGTTCTCCACCTTCGCACTGTGGAATATCACCCCATGTTAAATATCCAGCTCATGCATTCGTTTTCATGTTTGGTGATATAAGATGAGTCGCGACCAGCGAAAATATATAACACCCTAAATTGCGCATCATACATGCTCCATCTACAAACTATATTGACTTAATAATATCTCCTCGTTTGCCATAAGTGCAAACGTGATATTTTCAGCGGTCATTTACAGCATCCAGAATAAATTTCCTATTATTTAAATCCGAGAAAACACAAGTACTGGTGCAGTTTCTTAAATCTACGCGACGAAATTACGCTATAAATAAGAAAAGCCACAACTTTCGGTAAACCAACACAAATTGTGTTTTATTTATGTTTTAACAGTTTTGAATCATAAAAGACACCACAACTTCCATGTCACAGCCTACACACAACACGGTCGTAAGTGCGTATTAAAATACAACCACATATAAAACTGCATGGAAAAATTTGTACTTTTTTTAAACATAAAATTTGTACTTTACTCAGTAGCCACTTGTGGTTGAAAGATATGCTGACTTTTTATAGTGGTTTAGTGTTTATTATGTCGACATAGGTCGATGGCGTGGCGATGCTTTGAAAGTAAATTTTTCGTAGCATCAAACTTCTAACTGCATCTGTTTATAGTTAGACCACTGAAGTCCAGACTTTCTGAGTGGTTAATGCACCACTCAGAAAGTCTGGACTCATTCACACAATGCATGTCTCTTTTTGGCAACAGAATTCGTAGACTGGGGTGTCATTGGCATTTTTAGATGGTGATCAATAACACTTACTAGTCCTTGAGATCATCAGGTACGGGGATTTCGAACTTGTGGAAGGTGGTCTTGTCAATTGGTGTTTTAGGCGTCTTCACCCGGAGCCGGTCCTTTGGCACAATTTCCGTGTAGCAATTGTCCCACTCCAGGTATTCTATCACCAGAAAGTCGCCCCTCATCATCTGGAAATAATAACAATGTTCAAGTAATAGATTGCTGTGAGTTAAATAGTGTACTGATTACAATTTATATTTAATGAGTTTCTTGAACTTTGCGAGCTTTGTTTTTTTTTTGGAGTGATTTACTCTATTGACTCTGACAAGTATCCGGTCTCTCGGTCGCAGTGTCGGAGTGCTGGGCTTGGGATCCAGGGTTCGATTTCCCAGTTAGGGAAAAAAGCGTTATGGAATTTTTCTGTTGGCAGTTTCTCAGTAACAACCTGGGGTTTCGAAATTGGTGGTCTGACACCACTTTTGTGACCGAAACTGTATCAAGAGGATATTAAGTGTCCTCTGGAAAAGATGCTACTGCAGTAACATTAGTGTACCCTAAAACTACTTAGTAGTATTATG
This sequence comes from Xestia sexstrigata, assembly GCA_941918905.2. Lineage (NCBI taxonomy): Eukaryota > Metazoa > Arthropoda > Insecta > Lepidoptera > Noctuidae > Xestia > Xestia sexstrigata. The sequence continues at coordinate 21,456,546 of OW799208.2, forward strand.
AAGTTTTTCCAAGTAGTATATTCATTCAATGTAATTACCAAGCTGTAGAACCCTCCCTACCTAGTCCTCATAGATGACGTCAATAATTACCCTCTAGGGTAACTAGAGATGTGACCTGTTTGTTTTATGGGTTGCTCAGCAACAGCTTGCATTAAAAACAATTACATGAATTTTTTGATATCATAATTTAGAGGAATGGTAATGGAGAAGAGGGAAGGACTGTGTGAAGATATGAAAGATGTAGGAGTAAGTAATGCTGTGACGTCTGGCGGGGAGAATGGAACAAGAAAACGTGGTGCGCCGACCACAAGTATAGTGGGTAATGGTAATGCTCTTTTAATCTATTGACTAAAATTAGAAGAAAAAATTTAGTTATTCTTCTGATACATTAGCACAACAAAATCGCAACTTGTGTTGATGCAAAACAAAAAGTATGATTAGCAGTTGACTGCTAAAAGGCTGTGTTGAAAACTTTCTCTCTTATTCTTTATTATTTGTGAATCATAGACCTATAGCCATCTAATTGACATAAATGATTCGACTTTGATCTAAAAAACTTGAAATATTCTGTGAAAATCAAAGTATTTTAAATGCCTCTAAAAATGCTGCAGTTGAAGTCATAAACCAAAACTGCAGCATAAGAAAAAGGCGTTAATACCCGGAATTGTATTGACGGCATTGAAGCATAATATGCAGTATTGATCTCATTTTCTTTCCGTAAGAAATACTCAATGCGCCATAATTGTTTAATAATATACAAACATTCTGCATGTAAATGCTTTCAGTTTTTTTTTTTTAAGTCAGGTATCCAGATACATGTTGACTTGGATGAAGAGGCATTGTTGTTGGATTGTAGATATAATTCGAAAAATGTATGCTATCTCATCACAATGTTTAGGTGTAATCTCAATCATTCACAATGGGCCAGGTACTTGTGGCAGTGAAGTACAATAAAATAAATAAACTAATATAATATTTATATATTAATTTTAGCTTTGAAATATAACCGTTATGTTTTTTTTTTAATATTCTTAAGTACTCTTCTCTATCAATTTCATTATCTAAACAAATTGCTGCAATTTGTAAAATAAGGGGTTCGAAAAAAATCATCTTTTTACAATAATGAAAAGTTTAGAATTATCAAAGTTGTAAAAGCACTCAAAAACTTATTAAGGTTGTGCCCTATTAGAAACAGTAACCAATTAACAAATGCCTCTAAATGGTCTTGCTGAGCAAACAGTAGTCTGCTAGTAAATAAATATATATCATATTACATCCCTTTATAAATTCTGGTATGTTTCTTTTTAACACAGCTGAATAATTGCTATAAAACACAGCATGCATGTTATGCCTGAGTGAAAGTGCACCAAAGTAGGGTACAGTGTTAAAAGTTGCATGTCATTGCAACCAAATGATGATCAATACTTAGTTTACTTCCATATGTTATTGAATTGATTTCTTTATCCCTCTAGTCACCTACAAAAACATATCTTAACGAATATTAATCAAATAAGTGACAATGATTTCAAACATTGGGCTGCAATATTTGGAAATCATAGTTAGAGGACTAAGCCAGCCGTGGGATGATGCAGGTTGACAATAACCAGTAATCACATTTCAACACTTAAAGAGATCTTAATTTATAGATCCTACTCAAGCATATACCCAGTCATTGAAAATACTGATATTTAAACCTTAAGTTAGAAGCTAGGCTAGGCATCATAGAAGGCAAAAACAAAGAGTTATGCAGAGTGCAATGACCTGATCAGAAGCCAATAAGACTTCTTACATACGGGATTAAAATATAATTATACAACCCTCACACACCAAACTTCACATAGGATGTAATGTTAATCAATAATTTGGTTATCTTTGAAAACAAGATGTCAAAAAAATATTGGAGATTGACATTTTTGATAATAAATACACACACACTGCAGCTAATATTGGGCAACAAAAGATTAGGAATATGCTAAACATCCACACTTATAAAAGTTTTGGGCTTAGGTTCAGTGATATCCATAGTCTCAGACTAAATATTTATATTATAAAAAGGAACTTGTGCAGCAGGGTTTAAGCACTTCATATTAGTTATTTGCAGAGATATAATACATAATCTTAATGATCCACGGTTATGGTGCACCTACTGAATTGCTGTTCTCAAGTGAAAGTCAGGATCCATTATTTTGCAGTAATTATTAATACTGTGAATTTCTGCACTAAGTTATGCATATTTAGTATGGCTCTTGACATACATAAGCTATCATAGAATCACACTTGAGTACTTGAGGGTAAGTGGAAAAAAATATTCGGGAAAATAGTTGTGATAGGGTGCACATGATGTAGTATTTTTGTAATTCAATACCTTGATGTTTGCTGTCCACCACCCACATGCTTCCTTTTCATTGGACCTCGCGTATACCTCCACCTCTTGGTTTTCCACGAACTCTGTGTGTTTGCCGGTGTCTTTCGGTGGTAAGAACACTTGCGAAAACGGGAATTTCGACTCCGGCTGCCAGCTACAAAGCAAAATAATAATGTAAATAAAAATACCCGCACTTTTTAATTGCAAAATTATTTAGATCAATAAACTAGTTACTTACTCATTTTCAAAGGCTACGAGAACCTCGTTGTCGAGCACGTCGGTGACAATGGCCTAAAAATAAAGAGATTTTTAGAACATTCCGACTTTAAACCAACTTCGTGATGCGCTAGAAATAAGATATCTAGGTCATTTACGTGTATATGCGCAAATATTAAAATGCGTCGCGTGTCGTTCCAATTTCATAACACCTGAAAAGCATTTAAAATTACAAAAAGCAGCACAATTATTACAACACATGGAAAAATCACGCCCTGACAGGCGGACATGGCGTCCATTCCAGCCGTGATGATCTTCCCGGAAAAATATTTTTGTAAGTATAAGAATTACCTAGGTATTGTTCATAGGAAATAATTGGATAAACATTACACTAATCGAAATAATACTTGTCGTGTGTAATTTTAACGTACTTCACAATTTACAAACCTTATAATAAGCACCATTATCACCGTACACCTCGACCGACAAATCCTCCATTTTGGTTTGAAAGCGTATTTGGCGTTTTCGGAGCGAGAACGAATGTTCGTAGAGAATCGACTGGCCAATCGTTAACCAGTATTTCCGCATAGACAATTTAGCTTTGTTTTTAATAAGTATTCCGATGCTGTAATTTGCTTTTGTGAGTCATCGACATTTTTGAATTTGGAATCTCCTTGAATCCCCAAAAAGTAAATAAACTTAGGTGTTCATAAAATTATAATTATACTTTTCAGTTTTTATTTAAAGTTATTAGTTTATTTTAACGCAGTCGGGTTTTTTTTTTTTTTTAATTATTAGTTTTTTTTTAGATTTGTCTTGTAACGATTAAAACTTTAAAAGTGAGCAAGAATGTTTTTCTTATCCAGATTACTAAAAAACTAAAAGAGTTAGGTAAAGTTTGCACGTTTGTAAGTTTGAATATAGGAATCCTATGTAATCTTCGGAACTACTGATGATTCCAAAAATTCCAAACGTTTCCGTGGGATGGGTTCCGACTATAACACGAGTGAAACCACGGCAAAGTGCTAGTTTGTAAATAAAAGTGCGCAACATTGCCTGCTTGAAATTAATACCGGATTATTGTGAACATAATACAATATATCTGCCTCGTTGAAATAGTGGTCGCTAACGCTACTGCTGAGCATGTGGTTTTGAGTTCGATTGTCAGGTAGAGCAGTATAATTGGGTTTTATGACCTGGACTTTCTTGGGTTGAATTTGGTTGGCAGTATTCTAACGAGTCATGCACACTGCATGTCAGCTGCAGACTGTCAAACCTAAGCGCCACACGGTGGGCTGAAAATCGGCTTTCATAGACCTATGGATTTCGATTTGCAAGTGCCTGATTTTTTGCCGGATATTGCTTATTAGTAATTATTATATACAAAAATGACACCCGAGTTAATTCTGCTCAAAAATACAATATCTTCTTGTCAAATAAAATATAAAATGTCAAAATTAAAAATAAAATAAGTCAATTTCAAAATCAAAATAATAAAATTAAAAATAAAATAAGCTCCAAGATCAAAATAATAAACAATTAAATCACACTAACTTATAAGCTATTTTAATTTCTGTGGTGATTATTTACAATTTTTACCTGCCCCAGGCCCGACATACGGGTGCATGTAAGGCCTGCCAGTGTTGCATGAAAGGTCCGTCCAACCTGTTGGCAACAGCGGTAAGAAGACTGTTGCCACTGCCCCGCACTCTACTCGCTAACGAGGTCGCCCTCTTGCGCATGTTGGCATAAAAACAGTCAATGCGGACGCTTGCGAACATTCCCGATGCGCTTCAGAAGCGAGGCAGCCGCAGCAGCGCTCTCAGCGCGTTATTGTATTGAACGCGGAGAGCACTGTAGGATTTCTGCAAATATGACATCCACAGGCTACTCGTATAAAAGATGAGCAGAAAAAGGAAAAGCAAAGGATCCGAAGAAACAACAAGGATATTTAAGATATCTTGATTGGAATCTTGCCTGCTTCTTTTCCGCGAATGATGTTCCCGGAACCTCCTAAAATCTTTGTTACGAGACTCTGAGGCTTGTTCCGAGAGAGTCCCAATCGGCACAATATCGTTTTTCTGGATTATGTTAGCCCCATGTATTAATAATTTATGTACGGTGGACGACATGTAGTACCAGTCGTATGATTCCACGTACTTTTCTGCTGTTTTGCGGGCAAAATCTTTAAATTTTATTGCGTCAATCTTCTCGACAGATGTTATTGCTTGCAAAATCACAGCAAATCATTTAAATTTAAATTAAAGTCTTCATCCAAACCGGTTATAGTTGCAGTTTTATTGGGAAACTCAAAAAACTTTCTTGCGGTATTACCGTCATTGGTAGTTCCCGAGCTTTGTTTGACCATATCAATCAACAGATTTAGCTCATGTTCCGTTTGAAGTCGAGCCTGTACGCAATCTGTAACAGACATTCCATGCAATTTATACGGGCGTGTAGGGATGACAAGCCAAATTCGTACATGTCGTCAGAACACACGGTCTTTGATGTTACAGCATCTAAGTGGTTCATTTCTGTAGGTTTTGCTAAGCACAGGTAGCACGATGCATTTGATCTGGCTTCAGAAAGGTAGGATCATTGTCATCATTAGTTGATGAGTCACCTTGTAACTATTACTGCACTCTGTGGGCCTTAATTTCATCATCCATTTGTCTTTTCAGCTCAACGACAACTGCTTCGCTCTCCTTTACAAAAGTAAACTGAACTGGACGACAATACAAAACTGAGCATGGTTTTGGGTTCGTCCATAAAGTGTTATCTCCATCTGTCAGTTTTAGTGGCACCAAGGAGGTCATGAAAATGCTTGAGTCATCTTGCTCACCCTCCATTTTCTGCTTGTATCGGCTTTGGTTGGAAGCACCATCAAATCCCCACTTGGATATTAGCTTTAGCTGCTTATTTTGCACATCGTTAGAAAGGCTTTGAAGGATCCTCGTCACCGTGATATCAAGTAAAGCTTGAAGTGTAATCCTAGCCGATGAATCCGTAACTGACATTGATTGCTTCGGAGGGTAGCAATCAAGCTTAGTTTGTTGCACTTTATAGTAGGACGGATAGGACCTTTCACCTTTACGGGATCCATAGCACCTTCTCGAATGGTAGGCTCTCGCAACTTAATTGCCACTTTGAAAGATTTAGTGAAAGAAGCAATCCAAGCGCTTTCTCTGGCGTAAATATGACTGCTTTCGTTGCTTTCTTAAGCGTTTCATTAATTTTAACGGCTGCTTCAGCATTTTTCATCATATCTTCGATCACAGATGCGATATTTCCATGCCCTTCTTTTTTTAAACGTGCTGCAGCTGTACATGCCATTTCACTGGAATCTTCGCCTGTATGATCATCAGATCTTCTCTTTTTTTTTTCTGTTTACTTCCCAGATCTTCGAATGGTTTTCGGGACCTTTTTGTCATTGTTCTAACGGACGATGATGTCGACGGTTCTTGAGAGACTGAGGGAGTTCTTGGAATCTCATCAACAGTTGGCTCTTGATTAACTAGAGTTTGCACACAACTATTAATAAAATTGGTGATTTAACTTTCCATTTTAAGATTAACGCCGAAACTTAGTTAACTACGGGTTCATTAGTTTTATAATATAATAATATGCTAATGAAAATTTATAATCGTCAAAAACATTTCTTAGAATTCATAGCACAACTAATCAACAAATTAGCTTATTTATCAGAAAAAGATGAATTTGTATTCATTAGTTGGCATTGTTGTGAGATTAAGACTTATTAAGATCAAATCAGTGTAATTACTTAATCACTTCTTTTCAGACTCATTAGAAGACTAAACAATTTGTAATTTGGTATTTTGGTTGTTTCCAAAGTTTTAAAACTCATTTTTTGATGATAAATATCTCTCTCAAACATAGTTGTCTACGTGTGGGTGTACTATAAACCTCTGCCTACTCCTTCGGAGATATAGGGGTGGTGCTATTTTATATTACGTGTTGTTAAAAGTCTGTGTTCTTCAATATAAAGTCTAAAAGGAATCGTTTCATATGTAAAAATAAATAAAAATATTTTGACGAATTAAAAAAAAAAATTGCCTAAAATGTTTTGGAAATTCAGCGACATTAAAATCATAAATAATTAGCACTATAATCACCTGTAAGGATATCCGTGTATAACTCTCCGTTTAAGAGATAATTCGATTTTTCATACTAGCTTCATACAAATTTTTCGTAAAAATATTTTCCTTCGTTTTTGAGCAGTATTAACTCGGGTGTCATTTTTGTATATAATAGTGACTAGTAGAAGCAATCTGACTATTGGGCAGAGCCAGCTCACGAAACTGAAGACCCTTGATGGTAGGATCTTATCCGCCAACCCGGAGCTTCTGAGGGAGATCGAGAGCTTCTATGGACAGTTGTACACGTCAACCAGTCAAGCCGTCGTAGATCTAGCAAACGACCCAAGAGCTAGACTGACCCGACACTATACCGAAGACATCCCGGACGTCAGCCTGTACGAGTTTAGGATGGCTCTGAAGCAGCTCAAAAACAACAAGGCACCGGGTGATGACGGAATTACAGCCTAACTCCTGAAGGCGGGTGGAAAACCGGTACTTAAAGCCCTTCAGAAGCTGTTTAATTCCGTCATACTTGAGGGAAAAACGCCACAGGCATGGTGCAGGGGTGTGGTGGTACTCTTCTTCAAGAAGGGCGACAATGCCCGGTTGAAGAATTGTAGGCCCTTCTCACTTCTAAGCCATGTCTACAAGTTGTTTTCAAGAGTCATCACGAATTGTCTCGCGCGCAGGTTTGACGATTTCCAGCCTCTCGAACAAGCCGGTTTCCGGAAAAGGCTTTAGCACCGTGGACCACATACATACGCTGCGGCAGGTTATACAGAAGACCGAAGAGTATAACCTACCCTTCTGTTTAGCGTTTGTGGACTACGAGAAAGCCTTCGATTCGATCGAGACCTGGGCTGTACTGCAGTCTCTCCAACGGTGCCAAATCGACCATCGGTACATCGACAAGTTGAAGTGTTGAAGTGTTTGTACAAAAACACCACTATGTCAGTCCGACTTGAGGACCAAGCCTCGGAACCTATCCTCTTGCAGCGAGGTGTGAGACAGGGAGACGTCATATCTCCGAAACTGTTCACCGCTGCACTGGAGGATCTCTTCAAGGTTCTGGACTGGAGAGGGCTAGGCATTAACGCCAATGGCGAGTACATCACCCACCTTCGGTTTGCCGACGATATAGTGGTCATGGCTGAGACCATGGAGGACCTCAGTACAATGCTCGATGACCTTAGTAGAGCTTCCGTAAGAGTGGGTCTTAAAATGAACATGGATAAAACCAAGATCATGTTGAATGCCCATGTCACACCCATTCCTATCAAGATCGGAGACTCTACACTCGAAGTTGTAGACGATTATGTGTACCTGGGACAAACGGTTCAGTTAGGTAGGTCTAACTTCGAGAAAGAGGTCAATCGTCGAATCCGACTCGGCTGGGCAGCGTTCGGGAAGTTGCGCGGTATCTTCTCGTCCAACTTACCACAGTGTCTCAAGACGAAAGTCTATGACCAGTGTGTGTTGCCAGTGATTACATACGGGACCGAAACGTGGTCGCTCACAATGGGCCTCATCAGAAGGCTTAAAGTCACCCAAAGGGCGATGGAGAGGGCTATGTTCGGAGTTTCCTTGCGTGATCGAATCAGAAATAAAGTCATCCGCAAGAGAACCAAGGTTACCGACGTAGCCCGAAGGATTGCCAAACTTAAGCGGCAGTGGGCAGGGCACATTGCTCGCAGAACGGATGGCCGATGAGGCCGAAAAGTTCTGGAGTGGCGACCGCAAACCGGAAGACGTTACGTTGGAAGGCCTCCCACTAGGTGGACCGATGACCTGGTGAAGGTTGCGGGAATCCGCTGAATGCGAGTCGCACGGGACCAGTATTGACCGTCACATTGGTGACGACACTTGGGGGAGGCCTATGTCCAGTAGTGGACGTCTTTCGGCTGAAATGATGATGATGATGATGATGAGAAGCGATTTCCGGCAAAAAATCAGGCACTTGCAATTTTAAATCCCTAAGTCTATGAAAGCCGATTTTCAGCCCACCGTGCGCCGTAGATAGAGAATGTACATTAAGGTGAATGCTCCAACCAGCCCGCGAAATTCAAATTTTCTTACGTTTTTGCAATTTGCAGGCCAGTGCTAGGTTGTGTGTTGATTAAAATATTGTTCGCGATTGTAAGACGTATGTAGACGTATGTAGTTACAGAATGGGGAAGGCTGGTCAAAGCTGATTGTAGATGGCGCGTCCATAGCTTAGACCCAATCTGACCAATGAGGTCAATCTATTTTGAAATATTAAATGACATTGACAGATTTTCAACCAATGACGATGTTTGGTTCATGTGCTGCTAGCGCCATTAGTTCCACCAGTTGCCCACCCCATTATAATCATCAAAATCATCAATACAACCCCCCAAGTTCATAAAGGTCGAGAAAAGATTTTTTCAATGTCAAAGTCATTGCTAGACCTTTATGAACTTGGAGGGTTGTATTGATGCTTTAGATGATTATAATTCTGTAACTACATACGTTTTACAATCGCGAACAATATTTTAATCATACAACCTAGCACTGGCTTGCAAATTGAAAAAACGTAAGAAAATTTGAATTTCGTGGGCTACCCTGGAGCATCAGCCTTAATGGTAAGTGTATGCACGTAGCTTTCCATGCGACAGCGATAGTCTTGTACAGTTATTGTAAACTGGTACTTGTTGATTTATGAAGTCGACTAAACTGTTCCTAAAAATCGTACTGTGTCAGTCGTTTTGTTGGGTCTCAACTGTTTTTTAACAATGGGGATGGCTGGTCAAAACTGATTGTAGATGGCGCGTCTATAGCTTAGACCCAATCTGACCAATGAGGTCAATCTATTTTGAAATATAAAATGACATTGACAGATTTTCAACCAATGACGATGTTTGGTTCATGCGCTGCTAGCGCCATTAGTTCCACCAGTTGCCCACCCCTGACAAAAAGTGCATACGGTTCTGTTATTCTTTCTAATGGCTCTAAAAAGTCGTTGTCATTCTTGTTGATTTGTTTATGGCCATGCCATGTTTAAATCACGTTTAAATTGAACGCAGTTTTTCGGAGAATTTTTCAAGGTAAATCATAGACAAAAGAAAACAGATTGACGTATGTCACTTCTGAAGCTGAAGACAGACAAGACGTCAAACGTCAACGTGACAACGTCTCACTCATGTAAAAATATTTTTTGAAAAGGAAAACCGTGAAATTAGGGTGCCACATACTCCTAAAAAAAAAAAATTTCTAGTAAAGTAAGTATACAAATAATTTTAAAACGACGATAAGATAATTATCAATTAACAAACTACTTTTAATCAAAAAACATTTGGAAATTGATTGAGTTTCACATTTACAAATAATTTTTTTCAGATGAGTGGCGAGAAATGTGTGATATTGGTGACTGGAGGTTCCGGCCTTGTTGGCCAAGCGATTAAAACGATAATTGATGAAGAAAAGTTGCAGAAAAATTATACTTCAAAAGACGAGACTTGGATTTTCTGTGGATCCAAAGATGGAGATCTCAGGTAGATAAATACTTACAACGTTTAATGAGGGTCAGGGACTCAGTGTAAACAGGTGCATACTTAACGTTTGTCGCCAGCTGGTACCTAGCGATAGCTTAGTATGTACACAACCATGTACATAAAAGTGCCTTACTTCTCTGTTAGATAGTGAAAGAGCATTAATATTTTGTTTTCAGACTCAGCAGCAACAATTTGTACTAATTGTACTAAAAATATTTGAAAACATTTAAAACTTGAATTCTAATACTTGAAGCATGTACCTAGTAAATGTATTGCATGCATGCTTGGGATATATTTAAAGTTAAAATCATTATAAACGTTTTTATTAAAATCAAGTGAGTGGAGTTGTAGAGAAACCTTTATAAATAAATAATAATGCCATCTTTATTACTGTAAAGGTATTACGGAAAGGCTTCTCATACAGAAAAATATGAGCAAATTATGACAACAGTGAAGTTAATCTTTAAACTCAATTATTGTGACAATTTCCAGAGATAAGGCACAAACAGATGCTTTATTTGAACGACACCGGCCCACGCATGTGATACATTTAGCGGCTATGGTCGGAGGGCTTTTCCATAACATGGCACACAATTTAGACTTCTTTGTAAGTATTATAAAAACTACCATATAAAATTATATTATCTGCAGGTATATATTATTATCTATGTAGGGTATGAACTATCTGGTGTCCACTACACAAGCCTTGTTACTTAGTGTGCTCAGACCAAATGAAAAAGTTAAGACAGAACTCCGCAAACAGAAAATTGAGGCCAGTTTTGTAAACATGTGTGCATTTATTGAGACATAGTTTCATTGTAGTTTATTGTAAATGTGTGCATGTGAGCGTTATGCACAGAGCGAGACATAGTTTAGCACTGGCCTCACTTTATTGTTTGCAGCACTATGTCTTGGTTTTTTATTTGGTCTGAGTTAGTGTGGCACTAGATGGTGGTGTGTGTAATGTCTAGCGATATTTATTTATAATAGAATAGAAGGAGAAAGAGCTCATTGGGTATTAATAAATTCATCCTTATCACTATAAACAGGAAAAGTGCCCAAAAGCATCATTGCAACCTCAAATGACAATGCTGATAATTACAACATTAGTTTCTTCCTGTTCAACCAAAGATAATCGTAACTAAACAAACTTAACATAAGTGGTTTAGTTTTTGATTAGATTGTAAATTAAGTTTTTCTTCAGTTACAAACATTTTCAATTAGTTAGCCTTATCTGTATCTTGTTAAATTATGTTGATTATTTTTACAACCAAATGTAGTAAAATACCACTGAAGGTTGCATAATAATGAGTTTTTATGCCATCATTATTTGTTCTGAAAAAGGCTGTCAAAACAAAAATAACAAAGAATATGTGGCGACATCTGTGCTGCCATAAATGTACTATAAATAAACTTAACTGGACATTACACACAGTGCCACACTAAGCAACGAAGCTTGTGTCGTGGACACCAGATAGTTAATATACTATGTAGATACTTTTTATTATGACACATTTATAGACAAAAATCAGGTTCTGGAACGCTGGAAACAGTACTGCACAATACTTTATGACACCGGTCAACCTATCACAAACGGCGCGCAGACCGTTTTTTCACCGCAAGAACCCGAAATTCTGCAGTCAGAGGTCGAACATGCCCTTGGATGTCTCAAGGATAGAAAATCTCCAGGTAAGGATGGAATTCCCGCCGAATTACTTAAAAACCTGGATTCCAAAGGTGTCAAGCAGATTCTAAACATCTGCAATTCAATTGAAGACCAGGAGATGGCCTGAAGAGTAGACAGAGGCCGTGTTTGTTCCACTTCATAAAAAAGGCTCTACCAAAGACTGCAGCAACTACAGGACTTTGGCACTTATTCCACATATCAGCTAGATACTCCTGTACATCATTAACAACAGGCTAAGACACTTTCTCGAGCCACGAATTCCAGAAGAACAAGCAGATTTTGTTAAAGGCAAAGGCACGCGTTAACAAATCCTGAACGTTCGCCAAATTATTGAGAAGAGCCGGGAATTTAACAGCCCTGTATTGTTGTGTTTTATAGATTACACCAAAGCCTTTGATTGTGTGAAGTGGGACAAGCTGTGGGAGGTTCTAAAGGACATGGGAACGCCACAATATCTTATAGACTTAGTCCGATGCCTCTACGTCAACAACCGCTCTTTCGTCAAAATAGACACCGACTAGGCGACTGTTCAAATGTGTTCTCCATCAAGAAAGGCGTTAGGTTAGGTTAGGGATGCATCCTCTCACCTCTGCTCTTCAATGTATACGGAGAGTATATCATTCGCAAGACTCTTGAGGGTTGGGACAAGGGATTTTCTGTTGGTGGAAAGCGCATTTACAATCTGAGGTACGCTGACGACATCGACACCGTTCTCATTGCTACAACATTTGGCGACATGATAAAGATACTGCACAGGTTGGAGGTGGAAAGTGGTAAATTAGGGCTTGCAATAAATAGGCAGAAAACAGAAACAGAAAACGGAAATAGGCAGAAAACAGAAGCAGATCGTGCGGGAAAGTTATCGGGCGCCTATAACATCCAAGGCATCGATACTGTGGACAGTTTCGTTTATCTGGGCTCTAATATAAGTAATGCAGGTAGCTGCGTCCCAGAAATAAAACGGCGGATAGCCTTGGCTAAAGATGCTGTGACACGCCTCCAGAACATCTGGAAAAATCGTGGTATAAGCTTTAAAACAAAGGCCTGTTTGGTCAGAGCACTAGTTTTCCCGATTTTCGTCTATGGAGTCGACACGTGGACAATTCAAACAAGAGAAAGACAGAGGATAGACGCATTCGAAATGTGGTGCTGGAGGCGGTTGCTTCGAATTCCATGGACAGCCAAACGCACAAATGTGTCAATTCTTTCCCAACTTGATATCAAGACCGATTGTCTACAGTTTGCCTTCAGCGTATTTGACCTATTTCGGCCACATAATGCGAAGAGGAGATAGCAGCCTTGAAAAGCTGGTCATTGTTGGTAATACCGAAGGCAAGAGAGCGCGAGGCCTTTCGCCAACACGATGCTTGAATCTGCTGTTTGAATCTGACGCTCTGGTTAGAAGATGAGGAATTTTACATTATTATTATTTTCATTTTACACCCTGTTCCTCATATGCCTAATAGTAAATTTTGATACAAATGGAGAAAGTTTGTTATTGCATCCGAGGCGGAATTAACTCCCGAGTCGCAGGCGAGGGTGTTTTTGAGCCGAGAATTGCAATAACAAATGTCCACGTGTATCAAACGACGTTTTTCAATACACTTTTGAAGAATTAAAATGAAAGAACGAAAAATGTTTTTGTCATAAATTATTATGATTTTAATTTCCTGTTCCCATTGAACCAATTTGGACTAGTATAAAGGAAAATGAAAAAAATCGCACGCGTGTGAAATACATTGCATGTTGAACCTAATCGTAGTGCGTTAAGAACCAGTTTTCGAGGAAGTGTATTGGAAAATACATTATTAATCAAAGTTCAAGGTTACGGGGTTGTTTCTTGTGTTAGAGAGGAATGCCTTATGTACAGATTTGAGCATTTCACGCTATCTCTGTTTCTCTCCTTTTACACAGCTTACAAACGCAAGTTTGACAAACAGAAAAACATCACTAAGCTGATACTTTTAAAGTACGTAAACATATTTGTTGCAGAGGGAGAATATGGCAATTAATGATAATGTGCTGAGTGCCAGCCAGAAGAATAATGTGAAGAAAGTAGTGTCCTGCTTGTCCACATGTATATTTCCTGACAAAACCACATATCCCATTGATGAGACTATGGTAAGTTCAAATAGAAAAATAATCAACTAGTTTTTCCACTTGTGTTAAATATTATATTGAATGCAGTAACTTTCAAGGTGCATTATATATAGTATGGTGTGTAATGGTAATTATAATGTAATGGTAATAGCTATAACACAATCCAACCTAGACTGTTTTCTATGTGATCATAGGAAACAAATCAACTACAATTAGGTAACTGGGCAGTTGGGCACATTTAGACTACGAGCTACGACTACTGATGTCCTAAAGGAAAACCCATTGAGACTGCACTGCACACAAGGTCAATGGGGCAGCCACTTTTATCCACTCGCATTCGCGAATGTCTAAAATATGATATAACATCCCCTAGAGATCTCTAAATTGATTTCAGGTCCACAGTGGCCCTCCACACACATCTAACTATGGTTACAGCTATGCTAAAAGAATGATCGATGTTCTAAACAGGTATGGTTGTACTTATATCACTTACAAGCTTTTACCCGCGTCTTCGCCCACTTGGTTGGCGTACATATCCAACGGAAACTAACCTCCAAGTGGTCTACGGCTGTGTACTAACTGTATACGCAATCAATTGGTTATACCTCAGGGATCAAACTGAATGCAGTTAGGTATCCCTTAGTATTGGTGAACACGGGCATTGTTGGTCACACCCGACCCACGATAACTGTTACAAAGTGTCGCAACAGCCGCGGTTCGGAAGATGACGGAAGTATCATCTTTCACTGATTCATAGACTTTTGTCCAGCTGTAGTCTAATACAGACTACGACTTCTCGCTGAGTGTGGTTCATCTCGACACAAATGGCTTGGACCTATGACTATCCTATGTAGGATTCAGATTCCTATATATGATCAACCTGTTTTACCTTTTCTCCACCACGACTTCATTAGCTCTTCGTTTTAACTATGTTTTATGTTCAATTTACTGTTAGTTATAACACAGACAAGATACAGATTCCAATGTTCAATGCTGTGAAGGGAAATCCTCTTTGCTGCCATGGGGTCGATCTTAATTGGAATTTGTAGCTACGTATGAATTTACTTTGGGTAAAGATGAAATGCTCTGCCCTGCCATTTGACGGTGTGCAGGTAAACATTATTACTAATTTTTAATAATGTCCGCTTGTCAGAGGCTACCACGAGATGCACGGTTGCATGTTCACGTCTGTGATACCGTGCAACGTGTTCGGTCCGCACGACAACTTCAACCTGGGCTCCAGCCACGTCATCCCGGCGCTCATCAGGAGGATGGACGATGCTATGCAGAAAGGTCATTTATTTTTCCCTATTACTATGTTAGTCCCATGAAGAAAGTTCGGTAGCTTTGATGGTCTGTATATATGTCCACACATTTCTGATACAAGCTGTAGAGATACTACCTACGAGGAATAGAATGGAAAGTCCATTGCCATGGCATCATACATGAGCCTATAAACATAACTAGAGGAATGTGTGTGACTGTAGGTAGTATCCGACCGAAGCTGCAGGTTCGGCTTCGGCCACCATCGACCAAACCTTCGGCTTTAAACAAAATGGGCCGCAGTTTTGGTTTTGGAAGCACCGAAATTGAACAAACTGTAACAAATGCGTGAATTTATTCATTGAAAAATCATATATATTGGTGTCGATTCTGTTGTGCACAAACTAAACTTAATTTAGGCTATTGGTATGTATTACTAAAAGGCAGAGCGAGAAAAGGACGGCTATAGCTATGAACTAAGTTAGAGATGTCAAACTAGTTTACGCCTTGCGCTTCACAGTGTTTTTAGTCGACATGTTTTTACGTGCACCCTTAATTTGTATGAAAATATTAGTTCCAACTAAATTTGACAGCTCTAATTTACGTCCGTCTCTTTCTCGTTTTATTAGAGAGAAAAAGATAGCAATAGCTTAAATTAAGTTTAGTTTGTGCACAACAGAATCGACACCATTATTCACTTTTAGTCATCTTGAACTGGATTTCTTAGGGTTATTATAACTTTCGGCTGCGGCCAGATATCGACCTTCGGTCGGACGCTCACTGTAGGTCACCTCTGCCTAACCCTTTGAGAGGAAAGGTCGCGAAGTTACAAAGGTGTTAATACTTTTACTTTTGCGTATTTGTTTGTGATAGCAGTCAACTACCCTATTGCAGGTGAACAAACATTCACGGTGATGGGCACTGGCAAGCCGCTGCGTCAGTTCATATACTCGCTGGACCTGGCGCGACTGTTCATATGGGTGCTGAGGAACTACGAGAGCGTGGAGCCTATCATATTGTCAGGTCAGTAGAATTTATGAGCTTTTATAGATACTGCTTTATGCACTTAAAAGCGCGAAATCCCAATCGCGACGCGGTCGCTCTAGTATCTAAGTCTAAGACTCGGATCCGTATACCAGGCTCTAAGACTCTTATCACACTAGCGGATTGCGAGCGGATTCAAAGCGAAAAGGGCGCGCCGCGCGCCGCGAATTCGCTGCGCAACGAAAACTCAATTTTCAACGCTAGGCTTTGCAGCCTAACGTTGACAATTGAGTGCACTTCGTGCGAGTGCGAATTCGCTGCGCATCTGTGGCGAATTCGTTACGCGCTCGCAACGTATTCGCTGCGCGCACGCTCCGCTTTGAATCCGCTTTGAATCCGCTTTGAATCCGCTAGTGTGATGAGGCTCTGACAGATAATGTACTGAAGTCAGTGGACTGAATCTGTCGTATCTGCTGTCCGCAGCTGGTCCGAAATCTGCCCGTACCGGTTAGTTAGACCACACTATAAAACGGTCACGGGGCTTGCATGTGGGTGGGATGTAGTGTTCCGTATCGGGGCTTTTTTTATAGCCATAAATGTCGCTGCTGGTGGGCAAAAACTTCCCCGATATCTTTCCAGGTACGCTTTTCTTGCGCCATCTAAAACAGCCCTCCAAATCTTATTAGCCTAGAGCCTCGGAAGAGCCCTCCTACATTTTAGTGTTACGCTAATTTTACAATTTACTTAAAAAGGGATATAATGAAAAAGTTTTATATTATTATGAAAGTATAGGATATTTGTGAGATGGAAAAACAATGTTGATGGTCTATAAATTCTACAAATTAGAGGTCCCAAATGAAAGTCGTGAGTTTGTGCCTAAACATTCATCGGGAGAATGATTATTACTAAATAAATAAATAACAACGCTTCATTAAAATTCAAGTAGAGAAAATGAATTATTTGTTACAAGTCGCCAATGTTGATTCTGGCTTTCAGGAGTTGCAGTGGTTTGGTATAATTTCAACGAGTAAATCTCACAATTTCGCGTTTTTATAACGAAACTTATTTCCCCACCCCTCTCATTACAGTTGACGAAGAAGACGAAGTAACAATAAGTACAGTAGCGGAAAAGATAAAGAAAGCGCACAGTTTTCCCGGAGAGATCGTGTACGACACGACAAAGGCAGACGGACAGTACAAGAAGACAGCATCGAACGGTAAACTCCGGTCGTTGTACAAGGACTTCAAGTTCACGCCGTTCGAGACTGCGGTACACGACACTGTGGCATGGTTCAAGCAGAACCGGGACCATGCTCGGTGTTAAGTGTTCAGGTTAATGGTGTGTTCAGTTCTTTCACAGTTATATTGCCTTTGATTTCAAAAACGACTTCGACGATGATTTGGTCGCAGAAGTTTCGACCAGGAGGAAAGTTTGGTCGCACAACCGGACGTCCGTTATGCAACAAAGTCGTGGTTGTAGCCGCGTAGTGCGCAAGGTCTCTTAAATTGCTTTTGAGCTGTTTCCACTAACGAGTCGTGTCAAAATCACCAACAAGTTTTGTATTCGTTGCATTAAAATCCTTTGCCCGCGGTGGGTGTCGCCTTATTTCGTAGATAGAAACATCATAGATTTTTGTTTCGCAGAAAATGTTTCATACCATGTTTGGTCTTTGTATTTTCATTTCCATCATTTTCATCATCATTCATCAATATTATTGTTTTAGCGACTGTTTACTTTAGTGAAACTGTTTCATAGAAACACATTTCAATGAATTTTATAATCCCATTTTTTTATTTAACTAAGTTATTATACAGTAGAATTATTTTTTAACGAATATTGTTTATTCGGGTTATTTTTTATTTCAACGAAAATGCTATCCCCTTCGTGTTAGGTTATTTTAAACCCTGCAGACAGAAATAGGAGCCCCGCGTAGCACTCCGACCAAATAGGTTACGTTAGGTTCGAACTGACCAACTACTGCTACATCGAAATTGGTCGCAATAACGAAATTAGGACCCTGTCAATTATTAACCGCTTTCATATAACTATACTACGGTATATAGTGTTATCAATTATAAAATAGTCCAAGTATGATTATATTCATAGTTGTGCAAGTGTGTTATATTAATAATTGCTACAGATTTCAGTTCTGCGTAAACAAAATCTTTGATTAAAATTTTTCGAAGTAAATATTCTGCGTATTGATTATTCTGTGAAACGATAATATGAGATACATTTATATGAATCGAAAATCTGTAAAACTTTTGTCCATAAAACAGTGTACAACCGCCCGCGGTAAATATTTGCAGCTGCAAACGTGAAACGGTCGGATACTATTGTTGGCGGTATACCACCGCCCACGTAAGCACGATTCTCTATGGCTACTAGCGCTGTGCTATCGCACTTCAGTCGATTCTGCATCTATACAGAAATGCCTGTGAATGCTACAGATGCAAGATGGTCTCCGGGCGCAAGTGTGCATCGCTTGAGATCCAATCGCACGTTAAAGTGCTTCCGATGCTAATTAATGTGGATGCTTGGGACCGCACTTCTCGCTCCACCAAAAGACGCCTTTACGAGACAGAATGTGATAAATATGTTCGAGAGCGCTGATATTGTGTGCGGGTGTGATTACACCGTAAAGCGCGATAGCAGCGACGTAGAAGAGTGATTATGACACGCGCGACAGCCTCGCCTAGGTTGCTATTGGGCTCTGCCGCCAGAGGTATAATAACTTTGAAACTATTGTTTATAATTACTATGAAATCTTTTTGTGATTGTATTGCCAAGCTCAGTTCGATTCATCGTTCACTTTTTTAAGGAATATCACAATAAGATTTAAATATATTCAAAGAAAAGGGCCTTTCATTTTACGCCATGTTCTATTTTTTCTTTTTATAATCGTATGGCCGTATAGCCTACTAAGAGCGAATTTCACCAAGGAAACGCGACTGAATGCGATCAGTAAACTCCGTTCTTGTTATGGAATATTGACACTGACAACTTTTGAACGCCGTTTAGATGTGCTGATCGCGTTCAGTTTCAATGGTGGAGTTGGAGGTTGGAGACGAAACCAGACGCTTTACTTGCCTTACATTCGCCACCTTTACTCGAAACGAAACGTATGAATACAAATTGAATTCAAACAAAAAAGAACAGTCTCCCGAATGAACGGTTAGTAAAGCGTCCGATATCGGTATTAGTGAATAATTTGTTCCAGTGTCCTTGTTTAGCCAAGACGGAGTATAAGTAAATGTATGATAGTCATTCCACATTATAAGGCCGCGTTCCCACTTTGTCGTGACGACAGAAAATCGGAATGACTGGCCAAAATGACCAATCTAATACCTATTTGCTACTATTTGATACCTTTGTTTTAATAATTGGTACCTAATTAATAACTGAGAAAATTAATTTAAAAATTGGGCAGTCATTCTGATGTCAGGATGACTGCCCACATTTAGAGTCTCCACGTAAGGGCTCAAAAATTTCAATTCGCCTTTACAAAAATTTTGTACCTATTTGATACCTAAACATGTATTTTTTCTAGATTTTTAAGGCAAAGAATAAAGATTTTTTATAAAGTAACTATCGATGACAACGATATATCAAAAAAAATATAGTTTTACCCACATGTTAGCTTTAATCAGTATCTTGCAGTCGGAAATTGTTATTGATTAGTAGTAAACTCAAACTCAAATCATTTATTTCAATTAGACCATTACGGCACTTTTGAATGTCAAAATTACAAATAAAAAACAAAGCTACAGTCCCAGTCACAAGGCATAATAACTTGAGAAATTACTGTAGTTGCCCATTCCCTAGCGTAGATCACTATGGAGAAGAACGGGCAAGAAACTCCATGGACACTCTTTTGAATCAAAATCTTGGTTACTTCATTAATTTTGAAATTATACATATATGTGAGAACGATGTAGAAAGACGTGCACATTAAGAGCGTCCAGAGTAAAAAAAGACAACAATTTAACAAAAAAGGAATTAAAATGAACCCTGGAAGCTAAGAGATGACCAGTCCCAACTGACAGCGCCCGTTCACGAACATGACGCTTGTATCGGCGCCATTCAACTCAACCATATTGAAGGGAACTAAATGACCCGACACACCCGCCACCATCAGCGAGACATTTGAGTGAGCATGACATTCTCTCAGCCACCAAGGCATATTCAAGTCAATGAAAGATAACTAAATGTAAATGGTGGCTGAACAATACAAAGTACTCATACATGTGCTATGCAATTATATAATACTAAGAACTGGAATCAACACAATGCAAGTATATTTTTACAATCTTCTGCAGCTTCCACAATACATCAACATGGGAATCAATTGTTCTTCTTCTTCTTGCGTGTCGATAGACTCAAATAATGCCCGACCGGTACAATCAATTAGTTTGCCCCTATGGTTGTGGAGCAGGACCAGCATTAAGCCAAGCATTTATACCACCGATGTAATCCCCCAACTTATAACATAGTGTGCGTTTTATACAAGATTTAAATTTCGTCTCGTTCAGTTGAAGAATGTGGGGAGGTATTTTATTGTAACATTTCAAACAGTACCCCATGAAAGATGAATCTACTTTAGCCTGAAACCTGGCTGAACTAGTTGGTCCCTATTTATAGTGTTATAGTGGTGTCTGTCACCTCTTCTACTGAATAAGTGCCGATTTTTTCTAACGTACATGATGTTTTCATAGATGCCACTGATTGATGATGATGCCACTGATGCCAGATGTATTGACAAGGTACTGTCACGGTATTAATTTCCTTAAACAGTTCTCTTAGAGAATCGCGTCTACGTAATTCATAAATGGCTCTGATGGCTCTTTTCTGCAGAATAAATATAGACTCGATGTCTGCAGCCCGTCTCCATAGTAAAATACCATGACATAATACTATGAAAACAACTAAAATAGACTAGCCTCGCGGTATCAATATCAGTAAGTTGACGAATTTTTCTAACAGCATATGCTGCTGAGCATAGCCTTCCTGCAAGAGATGTTAAATGAGGACCCCAAAACCGTTTTATCGACAAATTCTAGTTTCTCTTGATTCAATATTATGTCACAATCACTACTTTTGACATTTGGTAGAGCAAATCTAATGCACTTAGTTTTTTTCCCATTTAGTACTCAATTATTTGCGGTAAACCAATTGTAGATCTGCAGTAGGGCGTTATTTACCCACGTCGTCAAGATTAGTGGCACGTCTGTTTATCCTTAATATTAAAGAAGTATCGTCAGCAAAGAACACCATATGCGGATGGTTGTAAATAAACGGGGTATCTATATATCGGAGCATCTATAATATCGAACCTTGTGGTACACCCATTTTTACTTTTAAACCCATTGAGTGACACCATTTATTTGTACCTGCTGCTGTCTATCATTCAAATACGATTTTACTAAAATGAGCGCAAGTTTACCTAAACCGTAATGCGCAAGTTTCAAGATCAGGGTTTCGTGATTTACGCAATCAAATGCCTTCAAAAGGTCACAGAAGATTCCTATGGCATCTTGTGCCTCTTACCACGCAGTAAATGACACCGGCTTCAGTTGTACAACGTCCTTTGGTGAAACCATATTGTTGCTCGTGTAATATTTTATTGGTGTTAAAATGGTTAAGCATTTGATAGAGCATTATCTTTTGAAACACCTTGCTGAAAACCGGCAACACGGATACGGGCCTATAGTTATTGGTGTCCTTACTGTCCCCGGATTTAAAAAGCGGTATTACCTTACTGAATTTCATTACATCCGGGAAGACCCCTTGATCCACGCACAAATTAAATATGGAGGCTAAATACGGTGCTACAGTCTCAATAATTGAGGTACAAGCTTTGATAGACATACCCCATAGATCTTCCTTTAATTTGATCTTGATTTGTATAGTATAATATTATTTGCTTTTTTTTCAATTCTTTGTAATCAAGTTCAATTTACACGATTATTAATAATATTATACTAATAATCAATAACAATTTCCGACTGCAAGATACTCACTAAAAGCTAACATGTGGGTAGAACTATATTTTGGCCAGTCATTCCGATGTTCACCAGATAATAAGTGTCGTGGCTTGTGTATTTAAATGGAGGTGTTCACATATAGGACGACGCGATTACTGTCGTCCACGACATTTGCTAACTAAAAACCAACGATAAATTAATCGTCACGACATAGTGGGATCGGGGCCTAACGGTGCTTCCTCACCGCGAGCAATCGCCTGTGATGTCAATCCAAGATTCGATTTCGTACAGAAGCAATTGAACCTGAACTGTCAAGGTGTGTCCAAACATTGCGCGGCGAGAACGCGGCAGCAACACGGCGACATTTGCAGGACACATTTCTACCGCGCTCTAATAGGACTAATCAGACGCATGTTTTCAGGACACATTTCTACCGCGCTCTAGTAGGACTAATCAAACGCATGTTTGCAGGACACATTTCTACCGCGCTCTAGTAGAACTAATCAGACGCATGTTTGCAGGACACATTTCTACCGCACTCTAGTAGGACTAAACAGACGCATGTTTGCAGGATACATTTCTACCGCGCTCTAGTAGGACTAAACAGAGGCATGTTTGCAGGACACATTTCTACCGCCCTCTAGTAGGACTAAACAGACGCATGTTTGCAGGACACGCTTCTACTGCGCTCTAGTAGGACTAAACAGACGCATGTTTGCAGGACACATTTCTACTGCGCTCTAGTAGGACTAAACAGACGCATGTTTGTAGGACACATTTCTACCGCGCTCTAGTAGGACTAAACAGACGCATGTTTGTAGGACACATTTCTACCGCGCTCTAGTAGGACTAAACAGACGCATGTTTGTAGGACACATTTCTACCGCGCTCTAGTAGGACTAAATAGACGCATGTTTGTAGGACACATTTCTACCGCTCTCTAGTAGGACTAAACAGACGCATGTTTGTAGGACACATTTCTACCGCGCTCTAGTAGGACCAAACAGACGCATGTTTGTAGGACACATTTCTACCGCGCTCTAGTAGGACTAAACAGACGCATGTTTGTAGGACACATTTCTACCGCGCTCTAGTAGGACTAAACAGACGCATGTTTGTAGGACACATTTCTACCGCGCTCTAGTAGGACTAAACAGACGCATGTTTGTAGGACACATTTCTACCGCGCTCTAGTAGGACTAAACAGACGCATGTTTGTAGGACACATTTCTACCGCGCTCTAGTAGGACCAAACAGACGCATGTTTGTAGGACACATTTCTACCGCGCTCTAGTAGGACTAAACAGACGCATGTTTGTAGGACACATTTCTACCGCGCTCTAGTAGGACTAATCAGACGCATGTTTGCGCGGTCGCGCGCGGCAGTCGTCCAATCGCAGCGCGCACAGTCCGAGCTCGGCCGCCGCGCGTTTGCGCTTTATGTTTGAACACACCTTTACATTACAGGCCAATGCTCTCGGTAATCCCAGCACCTTAATACAAATAATTTCTCTTATCATCTAATGGATAATCATCTAATATATTTTTGAAATAAAATTAATTTATAAAACGTAAATCTTTTATTCTCTAAAATAAAAACTTAACAATAAAGCGACTATGAAATAAATACACTATAGGTAGGCAACCCCTTTCAGTGGTGAACATCACAATTATTACGATGATAGTACTATTATAATTACCTATAGTATTAAGATAATACTATTCGTGGGATTGTGAGTGTTCCTAAAAGTTGCAATAACCCACCCATAGTCACAACAAAGGTTTTACAGATATTAGTTATTTTATGATACCTACGTTTATTTTACATAATTGGATCTACTCTTGAACTAACTAAAATACAAAATATAGGTAAGGTTTTATCGTCAGCAAAGGTTTTATTCAAACATTATTATCGAAGTCTGTTCATACGTCTGTTCGAACGCTTCCGTCTGCCAACGAATCTAGTAAGCAGGCCAAACAAGTACGATTCATTTTTGAGATGTTACTTCTGGTGTAAAACCGAAAAGTAGTCATGCTAGATTTAGGACAAAACTACACGCGTAGTTCAAAAAAATGGATAAACACCCTTATTAAGAACAATTCTGTAAAAAAAAGACTTTCATTTTCATGCAATATTATAGTTGCTTCACTATAGTTTAAAATGCAGTGTAAGTAGTTGGTATATCTTCAACATTTTACTGCATTTTTAGTTTTTGTGTGTGCAACTAATATTCCGTGATTATGAATGCTTTGGCCTGGCCTTCTTCCCCAATATTATGATAGTATGACATTATTATGAGCATGTTTCCAAATAATATATGTTTACAAATGGAAAACAAGCACATATTTTGCCAACTTCATAATGCGGTGTTTAGGACGGAAGGGCCGATGTCATTTGTCTATTTCCATAAACTAGTCACTGCGAGAGCTAGGCAAGTCTGTTCGATCTTTTACATTTTTATAACTGTTCATTCACGTATATTTTATAATCGAAACTTTTGTTTTTCGCACTGAAGTAACGATCTCAAAAAAATCACTCTGGAAGTTTACGGTATTACAGTGTCGGATAACTAGGCCTTTTGTACAAAAAGTGCGCAGCGTTAGTATGATAGTTTAGTGTATGTATACACACGCTAGCTGCGCACTTATGTCATTTGAATTTCATTTCGTTTACCCCGTTCTCCAACAACAAAATTAAGCCCAGCACGGTCAACGCCAACGATTCAAAACCATGTTACCATATTTTACATAAACCACGGCACGGGCCACTGATGAGAGGCTAGGACCACGGTTCGAAATAGTTTAGCGTTTCTCCATGGGGAAGAACCGGCAAGAAACTGCACGGTTTCTCCTTTAGGCCTGAATCACATTTATCAGCGTCCATCTGCGTTTTGTCTATTGAAAATAGCAATTTTTTTTTACTAAGATACGCATAAAAATGAGAATTGATGCGCATATTTGTCTATACAATGTCATCATTACCTATAATGTTAAAACTTAAGCATGAGAGGACAATGTAGGCTTGTAAACAAGAACCTAGGTACCAGAGTTATTGACGGTAACATCTTCCAATCTGCAAGGCCTACAAAGTCCTCACATTCACACAAACTAAATAAAAGAGAAGACAAAAGAACCAAACCGAACTCTAATCGGTAACTGTTGGCCTAAATTTCATCCGCATTAGTATGATAATAATAATAAACATAAAAATGAAAGGCCACGTTTGCTAGAACGCTAGGCCGTGTTCGTCGTATGTGACGAATATCTTCTCGATGGACGTGATGTACGCCGCGGTGCGCAGGTCGATACCCAGGTTGTGGGTCTTAGCCGCTGCCGCCACGTTCTGTAACAGAACCTGCTGTGAGCTGTGAGTGTAGACAGATGCAAACATGGAAATCGGTAAAGTCACCGTACTTAGGCCGTGGGAAATAGTGTCCACACGGTCGAGAGGAAGCCCCGAAGCCATACATCCCGCAGGTGCGATGCTATATTATGAGTGGGTTAGGCTAGTATTGGTACATTATCTTTGCTTTTTGGGAGAAAAAATCGTCCGAGGACAAAGGGCCAAGGGACTTGGGAAATCGAAAATAATGGAGAAGACATGAATGAAATTCGAACCCAGAATAAAATGTCGCATTGACATATTTCGTGATTTTTTTTTAATTTAAACTTCATGATCATTCATACAAGAGTGGTACATAGGCGGAAGTAATGCCACAACGCAATCTCTACCAGTCAACCTTTAGGTCAAATAAATTATCTTGCGATTTATTTTTAATTTCGTATTTAAAAAATAGAAAGGGGAAAAAAAACTATTTGATTTTTAATAAGTATGGGGAAAATTCAAAAAACGATCTACGACCCTAGACCTAGAATAAATGATAGGAAAGCTCAAATACGTACACTGCAAGCATTAGTCATGGAGTACTCGAGACCGGTGCCGACGATATGCTTCTCACTGGCTCCCGACATCATGGACGCGAAGGCTGGTGTTGCCTGCACCTTCGCATCCACGTTAGCCGATTTCAGCGATTTCTCCACCGAATCTAATACAAGAAAACCCTGTTTAACTTACGATTTAGTACCTATAATAACCGAAAAGAGTATCGCCCTCGAGCCCGTGTTGCCCCATGTAAGCTTCCTCATTTTAGTTCATTTTATTTAATTTACAATGGGGTATTTCGTTTTTTACTTGTAATCCAAAAGGGATTACATGAAAATATAATCTATCTCGATACATATTAATAACCTCACGGATCGGGGTTTTCTTGTTTCTGTGGAAACTTGTAAAAGGCCATCAAATTCAAATTGTTTATGAACACTGTAAATTTTAGCTGTATGTTTCCCGAATAAAATACTGTGTAAGTCATGGACTGCCCTAAGCGTCCATACAACTGTACTTTTGAGGACCTAATGAACGCCACTGACGTAGGGGCCACTTACAAATTTTGCCCAAGTGCATTAAAACATACCATCGACGCGAAAAAAAAGAATACTGGCATTTTTCGCAAGTTACAACATTAAAAATATAGATTACCTAAGAGTGCAGTGTTCGAATCTCTCCAGAATTTAATGCTGAGTTTCCCGAAGCTGACGTGGTTGAGATTCTTGAGGAACTCGAAGTAGGACACGGTAACGCCGCCGGCGTTGCACAAGAGGTCGGGGAGGATCAGGATCTTCTTCGGGAGCAGTATCTTGTCGGCAGATGGCACTGTGGGTCCGTTGGCACCCTCCGCTATAATCTACAGGAACATCATGATCAGCATGTGCCACACTTGCTACACAACAGTATATTATGATACAAGTGAGCCAAGTTGCTCATTATAGGTTTTTTTTTTCATAGTTACCCTATAAAAATTATTACATTTGTTATAACAAATAAATAAATAAATATCGCTGGACATTGCACACAGCGCCAACTAGTGCCACACTAAGCAACGAGGCTTGTGTCGTTGACACCAGATAGTTGACATACTACATAGATACTTTTTGGTTTGTAAATACATACTTATTATACATATAAACACATTTACATAACACATATACTAGTTACTTTGAATAATCAAAGACTAGTTACTACATAAACTGCATTTCACGTTGAGCATTCAATGTGTTGTAGGTAGTGGGACTTAAGTTTTACTTTAATATTTCTTGGCGTAATGTGACTGCGCGAATCGGAAGGTAGGTTGTTAATTAACCGAGGAACTAGGTAAGAAAGAAGATGTCCGCCAGGGGGAGGACACTGCACTACTTGACGTAGGCGTCAAATTTTTGACAAAGACACTAGCACCATCGATTACGAAATCCGCGTAAACTTGAGAGATTTAGTACGTAAAAATGACATAGATGGTGCTTACGCCAAATGTCACCAGTTTGCTTAAAACGCCTTGTTGATTTGAATGAATGTCTATGAAAATGAAAATGAGTCAAAAATAATAAATATATATTCTAAACGAGAATAATCACTTATTTAAGTATTTTGCAAATATATTTTTTTTAGGTTTGGCAACATTGTAGTCACAGCATCTTTTATATAAAAAATACTGGTATTTACTATTTATTGTTCTAGAAAATGGTCATTAATTTCAGCGTGTGCGCGAATTTGTAGATCTCATGCATTTTGTTTAATTTATATGGTTTGTCGGTTCTATTAAAACTCCAGAAAGTGGAGTTGAGTCGCGTGGTAGTTCTCCTCCCGTCTTTCTTGTCTGTTTTATATCCGGAAACCTCATTAATTTTAGTGCTGTGTTTTGCAAATTATACACTTTTAAATCTTGTGTTTTATAGTTTACTGTTAAAATGAAAAATCTAAGACAGATGTACAGACGGGCAGATAGACTAGACAGATGTGTGTGGTGTTATGAAGCGGAGAAAAGGTTTAAAGTCGCGACTGGAAAATGCCGAAAAGCTATTTAAGAAATCAATTATTATAATTTATAGTTGGTGCAAGTCAATAAACCGGATTTTAGCAGGGAAGCTTACATTCGACGGTGAGGATGAAACTAAAATGTATGCTCAAGATTATTATGTTTATTCAATATCGCCATAATAAGATCAATAAATGACGTAAATATTAACATAATCATCGCTTCTATTTTGTGCTGGCTATAAAAAACATTCAATTTTGTAAACATTAACTGTATTTGTTTTTTTTTTAATGTAAATTTGTAAAGTTCAAGAACTAAACACGAATCGCTATGTAACAAATACAACATATTTATAAAATTGGTTTTTAGATGGCGTTAGCCATTTCAAACTACCCGCCTACCTATAGAAAACATTCAATAAGATATAGATGTATACCTATATACGCACCTATTGTTTTTTGGATTAGTTCCGCGGATATAGTATCAGATGGCGACACCGTCCAATATAGGTGTCAAAAATTCTCGAGAGGGCTCTCTATTCCATATTATATTACTATACTCTTTGATGTCCGCTCGCCGTGCGTCGTAGGTGTTATTTGCACGAACCGTCCATAGCTGGTTACGTGCGACGGCCCGCGTGGATACAGGGTGTTGAATTGTTTGCTCTAAATAACCGTTGAAATATTGTTCTTTTAGCGATGTATATTTAAATTGTGTATGTACAGGTAATATTTTACAGTGATAAAATAGTCCATACTCATTGTTTTAAAATTGGTATTTAATTTGTTTAGATACGATATTCTTTAGTTGGGAGTTTATAATTATATTTTACTGAGTTAAGATTTGAATGTTCGACCGTAACTACTGAGTCCATATTGAATGTATAATTCTGCTAATGAGTTGCATAACATAAGTTTTACTTTGAAAGGAATGCGGTTCTTCAGGATTATAATATTTGCTAAAAATTGTCTTAACTTATTACAAATATGCTCTATATGTTTCTTCCAGCTGAATTTGCTATCGATGTCTAGCCCCAGATACTTTTGTAAATCTACTTCTTCTATACGAGGACAGCTACACTTCGTATTATTTAAGTTCTGCAAGCAGCTGTGGTCGTGTGCAACTAAATTATTAGGAGGAATACATTTTAAGTATGGTGATTTTATGACTAGCAGTTTGGTTTTATTAGAATTGAGCAACCCAACATCATGGCACCATTTTAACAAGGAGTTCAGGTCAGATTGCAAAAGATCACAAGCTTTTTGAGGGTTCTTATCAGCTAATACAAGACATGTATCGTCTGCAAACTGATAGCATGTTCAGTGGTTGATGCAGCTGCTCAAGTCATTTACATAGGACAAAAAATGGAGGGGCTCCAAAACTGACCCTTGAGCCGTGCCCTCTGTAACATGAACGGCTTCACTTAGTGAATTACCAATTTTGACAGCAAATTTTCGGTTTTGGAGGTAGGTAATTCCCGCACCAGTTGAGCAGAGGGCCACGAATTCCACTTTGGTCCAGTTTACTAATTAGTTGCTTGTGACTAAGCGTGTCAAAAGCACGGGAAAAGTTAATGTTAAGTGCGTATGTAATCTTTTTTGATTAAGGTGCTCGTTGACTTCATCAGTAAACTTTGACAATAGGTCTGATGTACCTTTACCCGTTTGGAATACAAATTGGTTCGAATAAATGACTTCATGTTTAGGTACACGAGGCTGTGGGTTGCGAGCCGTAGGCGAGGGCGTAAATCAGCCGAGTGTCTAGTGAGCAAGTTGCTCACGAGTTTCATACGCACTTTTTCAACACACTTGCGAGAAATAAACAAATATGTATTGCATATATCGTTTAGTTATTTACTACACAGCAACTTCAAATGAAAATATTTTAGAAGAAATTATTGTGAATTTTATATGATTTGATAATAATAAATTAAGAGCCATTTCACATTTTCGCGCAAATTTCTAAGACTTTAGTCGCCTAATTTACTAACTTAGATAACAACCTGGCATTTTTGAATACATGTTAAAAATAGACTAGTCTTTCTTATTGACACTTCATGTAGCATATTTACAAAAACTTATTTGTTTAGTAAGTAGTGATTAATCTCCCACAACTAGTTTACTGAAAAATCATCGCAGAGTCAATTTCAGACTCCTATATCTATCATAAATATTTATAAATTTCACTGAAAAAAATACGTAAAGCATCAGACATATACTTATGTCGACACTTAATGTACTAGAATATCGATAATTAATAACATTAATTAGTAAAAAAACAAAATCTTAGGTCAATTTTTACGTTTTATATCGCAATTTTATCGTGATTTTTTGGTATGAATAAAGCGTAATTACATTAAACAAATTATGTAAAAATAAACTATGATCTTTTACTAAACTAATTCCAAAGTTTTATTAAAATCAATTCATTTAATCAGACATAATATAATTTTTAACATCACCCTAAATTACAATAAATTACGACGCATTGGCGAGCACCGATTAGTACGGCCCGAGCGCCCGTCGGCGCCCGCGAGCGTATCTATCATTAAACGCATTGTTATACTACGACTACAACATTTTGAACCGCTTTGTATTTTTTTTCATTGGGTTAGAATTTCGTTTATTAGCAAGTAAAGTATTAGTTTAGTTATTCGTTTATTTCTGTTTTATTAGTTCTAGCAATGGGGCGTAAGAGTTGTATTATCATTGTGTCAATAAAAGGCAAGAATAAAAATTCTGCAAAAGCTGAAAGCAACAGAAGCGAGATGGATATTATTTTTATTTGCAATTCATATACACAGTTATTAGAATAGTTAGTTAGTTGAATGCTCCAAAAATGACTTTTTCAAGGTCAAAGTAATTCCTGCACCTGTATGAACTTGGAGGGTTGTATTGATAATTTTGATAATTATAATTCTGTTACTACATACGTCTTACAGCCGCGAATAATATTCTAATCAACATACAACCTAGCACTGGCCTGCAAATTGCAAAAAACGTAAGAAAATTTGAAATTTCGCGGGCTACCCTGGAGCATTAGCCTTAACATAATTACACACATCAAAAATGTCTAGGGATCAAGCATTTTTATGCGGATTTCTTGAGATTGAGATGTGGCTTTGTAATAAATTTATGATTTTATAAATTTATATGGATCCTTTTTGGTGCATTTCATAATTTGAATCAGGAACTCTCAATCAAATTCGAGTAAAAGATGAAAATAAGCTGTCAATATTTTCCCTATAAAAACATACAACGCATTGAAGACATTATTAGTGCTACTGTTTCCCTACTACTGATTAAAACCAACGTTATTATGGAGCGGCGACGTCATTTAAGCAGGGAAGAAATGCTCAGAGCCGTGGGAATGATAGAAGCTGGTTCCCGGCAACGTACTGTAGCTTTAGCTCTGAATACAAGTCAGAGTGTTATCAGTCGACTTTGGACACGTTACCGAAGCACTGGTACCGTGGCTGAGCGCCATGGAGGACGGTATCGCTGCACCACACGGAGACAAGACCGATACATTCAAATCTTAACTCGAAGAGCTCCAACAATAACCGCCATGATGTTAGCCGTGAGGCTTCATCACTCTTCAGGGAACTTAATTAGCGACCAAACAGTCAGAAACCGCTTGCATGAAGTGAACCTTCATTCCCGAAGACCGCTACGGGTACCACCTATAGCAATGCACAATCGTAGGATTCGATATCAATGGGCTCTTGAACACAGAAATTGGGCAGAAGAACAATGGCGTTTCGTGTGCTTTTCTGATGAGTCTCGTTTTGGTATGAGACCGGATACAAGACGTATACGACACTGGAGAACCCCTGGACGCCAACAGCGATTAAAATCCTGCCAGGAAGTCCATCCTTATAGTGGTGGAACCATCATGGTATGGGCGGGTATTTGGATCGGCGGAAGAACTGAGTTGATTTGGATCAGAGGCAACCTCAACGCTCAAATTTATGCTGAGACGATTGTATCAGACGTCATCGTTCCTCTACAAGTGCAAATCGGTCCCTTATTTCAGTTAATGCATGATAATGCACGACTGCACACCGCAAGAGTTGTAAGACAGACTCTCGCCGCAGCTAACATCAATGTCCTGCCCTGGCCTGCTCAGTCGCCAGACTTGAACCCGATTGAGCATGCATGGGATATGCTACAGAGAAGAGCTCTGCCGAATATGGAGGGTATCCAGTCGCAAGAAGACCTTTTTTTGTTGTTGCAACGAACATGGGCGGCCATTCCACAGCGTGATTTGGATGAACTCATTTTGAGTATGCCAAACCGATGTTCTTGTGTTGTTAGTGTTCGCGGTAGAAACACGGATTATTAATTGTTTAAGTTACCCAATAAAATTTTAAAGAAAACTGTTATTTCAGTCTTTTTTTCGAACTTTAATGTTAGTGGTTCAAATGTCAAAAATCCCTTTATTAGGAAAATGGCAAATTTCTTTATTAATGCAAAGGTGACTTGGTTTATCGTTACTGTGACAAACGAAAACACTTTATTTGATGAATCCTTAAAGAAAATTTATTTAATATCAATCAGGAGAAAAGTTATTGCAAAAATATATGTTGATCCCTAGATACTTTTGATGTGTGTATATCGACATGGATTATAGAACCGTAATTACAATTTGAAAGGTTTCCCTTGGATTTTCCTTTAAAACTAACTAACTTTCCTTTAAGACACTGCGGTAAGTCCAACTTACCGCAGTGTCTCAAGAGAAGATACCGCGCAACTTCCCGAACGCTGCCCAGCCGAGTCGAATTCGACGATTGACCTCTTTCTCGAAGTTAGACCTGCCTAACTGGACCGTTGTAGAGTCCGCCGAGTGTAGAGTCTCCGATCTTGATAGGAGTGGGTGTTACATGGTCATTCAATATGACCTTGGTTTTGTCCATGATCATTTTAAGACCTACTCTTTCGGAAGCTCTTCTGTGGTCAACGAGCATCGTACTGAGGTCCTTCATGATCTCAGCCATGACCACTATATCGTCGGCAAACTCCCTGTCTCACACCTCGCTGCAGAAGGATAGGTTCCGAGGGTTGGTCCTGAAGTCGGACTGACATGGTGGGGTTTTTTTTAAATTATTTTAACACCTCGATTTACCGATAATTGATTTGGCACCGTTGGAGAGACTGCAGTACATCCCAAATCTTGATCGAATCGAAGGCTTTCTCGTAGTCCACAAACGCTAAACAGAGAGAGACGCAAGGCGAGGCCAGGCTCTGTATAACCTGCCGCAGCGTATGTATGTAGTCCACGGTGCTAAAGCCTTTTGAGAAACCGGCTTGTTCGGGAGGCTGAAAATCGTCAAACCTGCGCGCGAGACGTTTCGTGATGACTCTTGAAAACATCTTGTAGATATGGATTAGAAATGAGATGTGCCTATAATTCTTCAGCCAGGCATCGTCGCCCTTCTTGAAGAATCACCACCACAACTCTGCACCATGCCTGTGGCGTTTTTTCCTAGAGTATGACGGAATTAAACGGCTTTTGGAGGGTCTTAAGTATCGGTTTTCCACCTGCCTTCAGGAGTTCGGCCTTAATTCCGTCATCACCCGGTGCCTTGTTGTTTTTAAGCTGTTTCAGAGCCATCTTAATCTCGTACAGGCTGACATCCGGAATGGTTTCGGTATAGTGTCGGGTCAAACCGACAAACAACCCAAGGGTCGTTTGCTAGATCTACAACGGGTTTACTGGTTGACGTGTACAACTGTCCATAGAAGCCCTTGATCTCCCTCAGAAGCTCCGCTTCGGCGGATAAGATCCTACCATCGTCGGTCTTCAGTTTCGTGAGCTAGTTTCTGCCCAACAGCCAGATCTCTTATAAATACCTTCGAGCTTTTATTCCGCTTAATCGCAATATTATGTAAAATACATGCTCCTGGAATTAAAACTACTCATCATCTGCCTAGCCTTTTCCCAACAATGTTGGGTAAACATGCAGCTGGATACCAGTATCTATTTTACATAGAGCGACTACCTATCTGACCTCCACAACCCAGTTTGTACTGGATAATACGATACCCCTTGGTAAGACTCGTTGTCAGACCTTTTGGGCCACTGACTACCTGTAACGATTTTCTACAAATAACAGCCGGGACCAACTGCATAACGTGCTTTCCGAGGCACGGAAACTCGGTATGTAATGAGTGGTCACCCATCCACAGACGAACCTTAGCAAGCCCGGCTTAACCTAAAGATCGACCCGAGCGGCTGTTATTATTTTGCCACGAGATCCTCAAGGAATTAAAAACTAGTATAAGATGTAAAACAACAAAAAAACTACTATGTCAAAATAGCATTACTTTGCAGGATTATAGCTTATTTATGGTAGGAGAAAAATATTTATAGCAAAAAAAACCCCATGGATTCTTCACAAAAATGAGTTTATATCTATATATACCATTATTAGATGTTGTTTGATTTGAATTGTAAGTGATTGTGCTGTTGGTGTGCTTATTATAAATAAATAAATAAATAAATAAATATTTAGTGTTGTACAAGTATGTCCAAAGTGTTATCATCTCTGTTGGTGGGCGAGTCCAGGCTTCATACATTTTTGTCCATGGTCCTTTCATTGTTGTCAACTTGAATCTATTTATGTAGGTACTAATATTGTAAAGACAAAGAGATTGTTTGGTTGGTTGAACACAGTAATTTCAGGCACTACTGGCTCGAATTGAAAAACAAGTTTAGTGTTGGATAACCCATTTATCGAGAAAAGCTATAGGTTGTATAACATCACGCTACAACCAATAGGAGCGGAGCATAAAAATGTTGCAAAAACGGAAAATTTATTCCTTTTGGGGCTTCTGTTACGTGTGCTGCGTAAACGGTTTAAGTTACGCAACAATCATGTATAACGGAATTGTTCCTCTTAAGAAGTTCTAATTAATATCCGCGATAGCATATTGTTTATAATTATCTTTTAAGGTTGACCACACTCTAACACCCACTCTCTTTCTTGTGACGCAGACGAACTTGCGCGGGTCAGCTAGTTAATGATATTATCGCTGGACATTAACACACAGGCCACACAGCGCCATCTAGTGCCACACTAAGCAACGAGGCTTGTGTCGTAGACACCAGCTAGATAGTTGATATACTACATAGATACTTTTTGTTTGTAAATACATACATAATTAAACATATAACCATCCACAAATGTATAGACATTTATTTCCGAGTAGAGCAAAACATCAACAACAACATCAACATTTTCTCCTACCGGGATTCGAACCCGGTACGCTAAGAACGTAAGGCAGCCTCACTACCGCTGCGCCATTTGGGTCGTCTACCCAGGTATGGTCCAGAACAAAAAAATGATCGCAATGACGGGGAGAACAAGTGCCTTTCGATTTCGTTAAAGTTCTATTTACACCCTTTAACTAATCCTACAGCAGCGGTGGCCCAGTGGTGGCGGCCCCGACTTACGAACAGTAAGTCGTGAGTTCGAACCCAGGCAGGCGCATTACTTTGTGTAATTTATTTCATCACCGCTGGTCTCAAAACAGTGAAGGAAAACATCGTGAGGAAACCGGCATGTCCTAAAACCAAAAAATTCGAAGACATGGTCAACATCTACCAATCCGCGACTAGGCCCATACTTTTTCTGATAAAATTTACTTACCTTAGCGTTAATTTTACCGGCATTTTCGGATGTGATAACTTTCTCCGTAGCTGCTACCACAAGAATGTCACATTTCTCGTACAAAAGCTCAGGGCCAGCCTCCTGCCCACCCGGGAATCCTTTGGCACTCCTTTTGTTTCCGGCCATATATTTCATTAAATCCTGGTTGTTGGCGAAAGTGGTAACGTTAGTAGTGTGTTTCGATCTTTTTATTTATTTACTCTAAACCTCTCAAAAAGGGTCGTTTCGTTGCATTCATCACAACAAAAAAAAAAACTGCTTTGTATCACACTCACCATCGGGTTTATACCATCTGGGTTCGAGATGTAGGCTTCAAACTCACACACTCCTATGATCTTGACTCCCACTCCGTGTAGGTAGACACCTGCCCAGCTTCCCACGTTACCGAAGCCCTGGACTATTGCCGTCTTACCCTGAAGAATTATATTATTTAATGACAATGAACGGCAAGACGCTTGGTCGAACATAATCTGAGATACTGATGCGAGAAGAAGTTCACTGAAGAAGAATTTAATTATATGCAACTATCACCTGAAAGCCAGGCGTCAAACCAATCTGGTTCATGAAGTGGGAATCGTGTATGAAGTAGTTGATGGTCATGAAGACGCCGCGGCCGGTCGCCTCCACCCGGCCGTGTATGCCGCCGCCGTTGATCGGCTTACCGGTCACACAAGCGGCCGCGTTCAAGTCCTGGTAGCCTGCAAGATATGCACCGTATGAAAAATAACAGCCGCAAGGGTCGTCCTTCAAGGTTAAGCAACGCTTGCCGAGGTCAATTCGTCGATAGGTGAATAACCTTTACAAACAGATTTCTCTCCATGCCTCAACGCACGCTAAGCTGTTGGTCCCGGTTATCATTTATAGATATTTTACGGTCGTTACGGGCAGTCGTGCATCCGGTTAGACTGGAGGCCAACCCCAACCACATTCCTTTTTTTTTAGAAATGCCTACTTGAGTGAGGCAAGCCTCACATCACATGGTTTTTAGTGAGTGCAACACCGCCGTGAGCATTTTCGTATTTTCCACATCGGTAAGACTGTAACGTGTGTTCTTACCAAGGGTTTTGATGTAGGTGTCCACAATCCAAGACATTTCCCTGCCAGAAGTATTGAAGTCAGGAGCCGGTACATCGATGCCAGCACCTGAAACAAGAATGTTTGTTGTATATTGATTAAAATGTTCTTTTCTAAAATTTCATTTTCCACCTTTATGAACTTGAAGGATTGTATTGATAATTTTGATGAATATAAATGGCCTTCAAATTGCAAAAAACATAAGAAAATTTTAATTTCGCGGGCTACCCTGGAGCATCAGCCTTAAGTAAAAATCATTAAGGGTCTTACAAACAAATAATTTGGAGACTGGGAGTAGCGTAGCGCTATAACTATTCGTATTTTATTGCTTACCAATATAGTTTTTCTTAGCAAGTTCCAATGTGTATCGTCTGGTAATACGCTGGAGTTCCGCCACCGTGAATTTCTTGGGATTTATGGCTACACCTAGAAGATTTGAAGAAGTTTACAATAATTCCAATATTCATATTCACAATAGGTTTTATTCGCAATAGGTTTTCCAGTTTGGAACTGGGAAGCGAAATAAACTCAATCGCAGGTAGGCACAGAAATACTCTACTTACCTCCTTTAGAGCCTCCGAAAGGAATGCTGGAGCAGGCACACTTGAACGTCATCAGGGAAGCCAAAGCTTTCACCTCGTCCAAGTTTACCTCATCCGAAAATCTTATACCTGGTCAAATTTAATTACTTTAGGAAAGGTAGATTAATAGCTGACAATAGGTACATAAACATAAAATGAGTTTATTAGACAAATTTCTATCGACAAATACCTACACGTTTATAAACATTCCTAACCGTCTAACATTACCCGCAAATGGCAGCCATCTTGTTTTTTTATCGGCTGATCTAGGATATGTTCAATGAAATGTTAATATAGAGACGTTCAAATGATCTTACTGCAAGGGTAAACGTTGACGAGGTGGGTCGGGTGTAGATAGCTATACCTAACTACACCCCGGTGTTATAACACCCAGATTTTACCATTGGTGTTTCAACCATAAGTAGTAGAGGGCGCCACTTTGCCGTTCGAAATAAAACAGGAACGCTCGGGGCATTGAGCAAAACTAAGAAATCGTTTGTGGGAAAACAAAATAACATTGCTTTTCTTCTGGGAAACGAAATATGTTGAAGTGGTTACTATTGCTCTATTGAAGTGTTTGGTACCTCCTTTGCAAGGTAGACGATGGACGCTGTGTTGTACACGGTACGCTTGGATGATGTCGTAACCACCACTTTTGCGCTGCAGGGGAAACTCCATCTGAATACAGCTGTTGCACGAACCCATAACCTGAAACACCCTCATTTGATTATGTAAATATGTCCAGAGGTTTTAGTGCTGCTTTGTAGATGAGTAGGTACTTTATTTTTAACCGACTTCAAAAAAGCAGGTTAAATGTTCTTATGTATTTTTTTTTAATGTATTTTACCTGATTGCTTCCCCATTTGTGGACCGATTTTCAAAATTCTTTTTTTATTTGAAAGAGTATACTCCTGAGGTGGTCCCATTTAAATTTGGAAGATCTGATGCTGGTCTTCGGAGATGTACAATGGAACTCTTCCAAAAAAGACGGCAAATCTGTCGTCATTGCTGCAATCGCTTGGATCTTTATTGTCTAAACAACATCATGACGTAACATCACGCGTGTATGCTTGAGGGGGTACGCAGATGTGTACAATACACCCAGATTTTGAAAGTTAGGTATGTTTGCTTATGGATGGACAAAGATTTTATTGGCATGTCAGAAGTATTGTGAGAGAAATTTATGAATGTGTGAACCTTTACTTTGTTATTTTGTATATTTTAATTTTATGTTATCTCTTACTCTTTTAGTTCTAGTTTTTTTTTTCAAAGTACTGTAATTAGTTTAATTAAATACAACTGTTGTAATTAAATAAATAAATAAATGTTAAGTTCCATTTATTGGGGATAAGCCTATTACTGTTTTTTTATTTGAAAGGATGTACCTACTTCAAAGTTTGATGAGAGTTTGGTTAGGTTCTGATCATCGGGTCCATGACAAAGTAACGGAACTCTTCAATTCTTAGGAGCAAATTAACGATACTCGGCCGAATCTTTAATAGGTTATCCGGATATTTGAGTCACCTACCGTAACGTCGTTATGGTCAAGTTATTATCGTAGTCGAATATATGATGATCAATGGAACTCCTTCTAATGTTGAAAAATCGAATCTGAATGTGAGTAAATGTGGTAGTAAATTATTTCTCTAATAGGTATTCTGAACCGACAGAAATGATTTACCAAGATAATATTCGGTTTCAGCATCGTACCTTGATCCCGTGGCATTAATTTACATTTCATATTTATTTAATGTAAAATAAATTGATGGCAAATATTTGTTTGGGAACAACTAAGAAAATATTCAAACGCTTGTGAATTGCGACATGCTGCATTCACCTCTTGTTACATCCGTTGACGGAGTCTTCGCTCCACAAATGTCTACTTTCGTAAAACATCTTGGAGCTGCGGAATCGCTGACCGCTGGAAAAAAAGACTAAAAATGGAAAAATAAAAAACTTTTTTTGCAAAAACTAAATCCGACTTCATAAAACACAAAAAAGTGAAAAATAACTTTAGCTTCAGAAGTCGGTGACAAAACTAAATCAATCAAACAAAGGTCACCGACTTCTGAAGCTAAAGTTATTTTTCACTTTTTTGTGTTTTTTGAAGTCGGATTTAGTTTTTGAAAAGTTATTTTTCACTTACACAGAAATCTTTATATTATTAAGATTTCTGTGGTTATTTAACATGCGAGCGAAGCGAGCGCACGTCATGAGGAGCGTAGGCCGAAGGCCGGCCGAGCGACGACGACATTTGTGATAAAGTGGGTGTGTAATGTAAAATGCGAGCGGAGCGAGCGCGCGTCATGGAGTCGTAGCAGGTTCTAAATTTGCTTACATCTCGAAAACGGTGCGTCCTATCGTAAAAATAATGAAAAATTTGCCCCTTTAATAAGCGCCCTTTTTTTTCGGTTTGGTAATCATCAAATGACTCCTCCCGCTCTGGGCGGAGGATCTGGAAGGGAGTCTCAGACTTTTACTGACTAAAACCCATCCATGTTCCTTCATCGCCTTTTGTTCCGGGGCCGCGGTATCTCTTTCGAACAGTCCCGCAAACCCGGCAGGCATCGGCCTTGCGGCCCCTTTCCTTTTTGCTGACTCTCTCTAAGGCGCGCGTGGAACACGAACGCGCCGTCGACACGGCCTGTCGTCATGAGACTGACGGACGGTGAGCTAGCCCATAGCCCACCGTCCACAAGCCCGCACCTACGGTGGCCGGGGGCCACGTGGTGGCCCCCGACGCCAGGGGCGTCTTCTGCGGCTGCCGGGACGTGAGGTTCTCTCCCTCTCACGTTCCGCCACGTCCTTCTCTAGCATTACTGCTTCGCAGAAGGAGGTGACGGCGTCCCATTCCGTCTCGTTCCGGACCATGGATTGAACCAGAGCCGGACGCGAGAGGTCGCCGCCGCCGATCGCCGCTTCGAGGACACGGCGGTGCTCCGCCCACGCGGGGCACACCTCCACATTGTGCTCCACCGTGTCCTCCGGTCGATCCTCGCAATGGAAGCACCTGGGCGTTTCCTTCCGCCCGATTCGGTGCAGGAACCTCCCGAAACAGCCATGTCCGGTGAGGACCTGAGTCAGGCGGAAGTTGAGGACGCCGTGGGGCCTCTCTAGCCATTCCTCAAAGAGGGGACTTATCGCCACTTTTGTGGCGTGCCCTGCACGGGGTTGCGACAGTCGCTCTCTCCATGTCGCCATGAGATCACGCCGGAAGTCTGTCCGCTGCGCGACCATTTGCCGCGGCAGCGGAGTTTCCCCCCGGCGTAGCGCCTCCGCGCGCCATTCGTGTAGGCGCGCGAGGACTATCGCCTCCAGAGTCCAGATCCCATGGCGGCAATCCGGCAAGGAGGGTCGCCGCCTCGCGGGATATCGTGCGGTACCCCCGGGCCAGCCTTACAGCTACCACCCTTTGGGGCGCGTTCAGGTAGTGGGCAGATCGCCGCCTCAAGGAACGCGCCCGAACCGGGGTCCCGTAAAGGGCCATGGACCGCACGACTCCCGCGTAGAGCCTCCGGCAGGAGGCGTTTGGCCCCCCAAGGTTGGGCAGGAGCCGCCTGAAGGCAGCCCTGGTCCGTTCCAGTTTGGGGGCCAAACGTCAGAAGTGCTCGACGAAGTTCCACCGGCTGTCGAGGACGAGTCCTAGGTACTTCAAATTCGACTCGACGCCGATGGATACCTACCCCTCCTACCGAGATTAAGGATCCCGGAGGTGGCGCAATCCGAGGCCCATGAAAGCACATGGCCTCGGACTTGTGCAATGCCACCTCGAGACCCACTTGCCGGATCCTCTCAACGACTATCGCAACCCCGCGTGTCATCGTTTCGGCAGCCGCCTCGTGCGACCTCCCCTGTGCCAGCACCAGCGTGTCGTCAGCGTAGCAAAATACGCTGACACCGCTAGGAAGGTCGGCGCGCCGCACCAAGTCGAACCCGATGTTCCACAAGGACGGCCCTAGAACCGATCCCTGTGGAACACCGCACGACATCTCTTGCAGATTCCATTCTCCGGTGCGACCGGGGTAGATGACGGCCCTGTCCGTCAAGTAATACCCGACCACACGACAACCCCGTTAATAAGCCCGCTGCCGTCGACTACGCTTTTTATGCGAATAGTTTTGAGGTTAGGTTACTGTTTGGGCGCCGCCGACCACTCGGCAATCTTCGGCTGCTGTCGGATGACGGCGGGCAGCGGCGAGAGGTGCGGCGTGCGACGTGCGGGACGCGGGCCACCGGCCCACCTCGCTACCGATCTCTGAAGACGACGCACGCGCACATTCCTTAGTTTACCAACAGTATTGTTGTAGATACCTATTTTGGATTATATTATTTAAAATTACAGTCCACTGCTTTTGAGTTCTATATTTGGTTTCCCTCCTGCCAAACGATACTACATTTTTACTCCTTAAATAGCGCTATTCTAACCTCAAAACTTTAATTATGGATATCTCCATAAACATGGGGCTCCGCGGGGTGGGGGTGGTACAGGGGGTACCACCTAGCCCCTCCTCTCCGCCCCTTAAACCGTTATCCAGTAATGGAAATTTGATTAGTTACTTATTTCATACTATTTAGCTCGATTACAAGTAACTCTCACGAGTAGGGGAAAAGTGCCAAACCCCCCCTTTTCTCGCCCCTTGCCCTCTCTCCCGATCGTGTCTCGGAAACTAAGAAAACCGTATTCTGTTTTTATTTTTTTAAGGTTTCGTATAGAGGAGGCTCGGAAAAGTAAAAACCAGTTTTCAAAGTTGCCCCCCTTCTCACCCCCTTTAGGCGGATCTCGGAAGTTAGAGACTTGGGAACATTTTTTTTTTCAGGTTAAGGAATACTTCTCAAAACCACGACGAAACCGCGAGCTGCGCGCAGCTCGCGCACAACGCAAATACTAGTTGTAAATATAAACATCCACGACTCTGAAACAAAATAGGTACTTCAAAGACTCACTTTCAAAATTCCAGCCACCCGCGCGAGCCTCTTTTTCTCAGACATATGCGTGTGTTTGTTCAAATAATCCACAAGAGCAGGTTCGCACACTTTGACAGCATGGTGGTAGAAATACTCCACCATTCTGAAGAAAGACGGGTTTGGTTCGTCACCAACTTTGGTCAAGTGGGCGGGTATGTCGTAGTGTCTTACGGTCATCCGTAAAGGAGTAACTGCTTTTACAGCAGACTTGCATAGTTTCGGTTGCATCTCGTAATGTCTCACGGACATCTTTATAGGAGTGACCGCTTTTATAGCAGATTTGCACATTCTGAACATGTTATTCAACGTAGGTATCATTTTATTAAAATCTTGTAAAACAAAATAATACACTAAAAAATGCTCAAAATTGCGATATAAATTGACACTGATGCGTACGCTTGTGTTTTGTTTTTTCTTACTTCATTTAAATTTTTTCTTGGCGATGTTTGTGTAAATAGGTTTATAGGTAAAATATGGGTTTATATAGGTTTTTTACCAGACTACGGCGAAGCCAAAAGAAAGAGTTATGATATGCCAAATAGGACCGCCGCGCTGTGGCATGGCTGACAAAAAATAAACTAAAAATAATAATCAAAATTTTTAGTCTCACATCACGTAATCAGTACGTACGTAATTCTGAACACCCCCACATAGAAGTTTTTCATTGGCATCGGTTCAGAGTGATATATTGAAGACGTGGGAGCCGTTTGTCTATCGATGCCCCTTCCAGCCCAGCTAACTCTTATCTATCTCAACAACGATATACTTGGTGTATCGAGCTATCATCATCATAATTTTCTTGCCCTTATCCTAATTTATTAGCGGTTGGCGCAGAATGTCTCCTTCTTCGATACTTCTCTATTACTCATCTCATCATACACCTCCTTTCTTGCCATATCATCCTTATATATCTTTATACTGAGCTGCGAATATTGTATTAAAAATAAGATGAAGGGGTAAGGACCTAGAATTATGCTTAGAATGACATAGTAGCCAACTCCTCAAATAATACAATCAAGGATTTTGCAAACAGGTTTATTAATCACAATAAATAATTACTTATCAAGCCTACATATAGGGTTACTCTGTACCATCTGTAGGTCCACTTTGGGACCGACTAGGTCCCTAATGTTGTTTAGTCCGTACTTGATCATCGTCGGTCGCTCTAGCGAGAGTCCCCACGCAATAACGTTCACGTCTTCGGGAAGACCCATCGGTAACAGCATTTCGGGTCGGAACACCCCTGAGTTGCCGATTTCAATCCATTTTCCGAGGCCTGAAAAAGAAAACACAGTGGAAAGTTAGAAAAGCAGCAAAAAAAACTCGTGTTAGTGTTTTAGCAGAAGAGTAGAAACTCCCTAGCAACACATCTACCTGTTAGGTTAAAAGAGCTTAATTCTTTGTCACTCTCTTCCTAATCTTATTGCAGTTGGCTGAAAATCAGCCGTATTGACAAGTGTTGAAGCCATAATGTGTAAAAGAGATAGAGAGTATGTTCCCGCTGCTGGGACACAGGCCTCCTCTCTCCTCTCTCGGGGATTACAGTCCACTTCTCCTGCGCGGAGAAGTGGACTGTAATCCCCCACGCGGGCACAGTGCGGGAGATGTTACATGTTTCCGAGTTTTTGGTTCCAGAATATGCCGTTTCCTTACGGTGTTTTCCTTGACCGCGGGGCAGTCTTTGGGGACTGCCGATAGAAGTGAAAGTTAAGTAACTTGTGAATTGTATCGTCGAGCTGTGTGTGTGCAATTTTTATTTTCATTTATGTGTTTATTTTCTATTTTTTCTCCGCTCCTCTCCCCCTCCATTTTCACTTTCCTTTCATTTGGTCGAAAATCTTTTTACCGAATTTACACTTAGCCGAAATAATATTTGTTCGAAGTATTATGTTTCGGAATATATATGTATATATCCAAGCATGCAGCGTGCAAACAAGCATGCAACCCAGTACGAACATACGGCCCCATCGGCCATCCATTCTGCGAGCAATGTGCCTGCCTACTGCCACTTAAGTTTGGCAATTCTTCGGGCC
This sequence comes from Xestia sexstrigata, assembly GCA_941918905.2. Taxonomy (NCBI): domain Eukaryota; kingdom Metazoa; phylum Arthropoda; class Insecta; order Lepidoptera; family Noctuidae; genus Xestia; species Xestia sexstrigata. Next base: position 21,500,947 of record OW799208.2, read on the forward strand.
ACGTCGGTAACCTTGGTTCTCTTGCGGATGTTTTCATTCCTGATTCGATCACGCAAGGAAACTCCGAGCATAGCCCTCTCCATTGCCCTTTGGGTGACTTTAAGCCTTCTGATGAGGCCCATTGTTAGCGACCACGTTTCGGTCCCGTATGTAATCACTGGTAACACACACACTGATCGTAGACTTTCGTCTTGACACACTGCGGTAAGTTGGACGAGAAGATACCGCGCAGCTTCCCGAACGCTGCCCAGCCGAGACGAATTCGACGATTGACCTCTTTCTCGAAGTTAAACCTACGTAACTGGACCGTTTGTCCCAGGTACACATAATGGTCTACAACTTCGAGTGTAGATCTCTCTCCAATCTCGATCCGATCTTGATAGGAGTGGGTTTGACATGGGCGTTCAACATGACCTTGGTTTTGTCCATGTTCATTTTAAGACCCACTCTTCCGGAATCTCTACTCAGGTCATCGAGCATTGTACTGAGGTCCTCCATGGTCTCGGCCATGACCAGTATATCGTCGGCAAACCGAAGGTGAGTGATGTACTCGCCATTGACGTTGATGCCTAGCCCTCTCCAGTCCAGAACCTTGAAGAGATCCTCCAGTGCAGCGGTGAACAGTTTCGGAGATATGACGTCTCCCTGTCTCACACCTCGCTGCAGAAGGATTGGTTCCGAGGCTAGGTCCTGAAGTCAGACTGACATGGTGGCGTTTTTGTACTAACACTTCAACACCTCGATGCACCGATAGTCGATTTGGCACCGTTGGAGAGACTGCAGTACAGCCCAGGTCTCGATCGAAACAAAGGCTTTCTCGTAGTCCACAAACGCTAAACAGAGAGGCAGGTTATACTCTTCGGTCTTCTGTATAACCTGCCGCAGCTTAAAAAGCTTCTGAAGGGCCTTACATACCGGTTTTCCACCCGTAATTCCATTATCACCCGGTGCCTTGTAGTTTTTGAGCTGTCAAACTCAAACTCAAAGCATTTATTTCAATTAGACCATTACGGCACTTTTGAATGTCAAAAATACAAAAAAGAAAATCAAAGGTACAGTCCCAGTCACAAGGCATAATAACTTGAGAAAGTACTGTAGTTGCCCCCATTCCCTAGCGTAGATCTCTATGGAGAAGAACGGGCAAGAAAATCCATGGACACTCTTTTAAAATCAAAATATTGTTACAAAAACTTGGTTACATCATTAATTTTGAGATTATACATATGTGAGAACGATGTAGAAAGACTTGCACACTAAGAGCGTCCAGAGTAAAAGATTAGATCAACAATTTACGAATAAAGTAATTAAAATGAACCTTGGCAGCTAAGAGATGACCAGTCCCAACTGACAGCGCCCGTTCACAAACATGACACATGTACCGGCGGCATTCAACTCAACCATATTGAAGGGAACTAAATGACCCGACACCCCCGCCACCATCAGCGAGACATTTAAGTGAGCATGACATTCTCTCAGCCACCAAGGCATATTCAAGTCAATGAAAGATAAATAAATGTGCTATGCAATTATATAATACTATGAACTGGTATCTATATAATGCAAGTATATTTTTACAATCTTCTGCAGCTTCCACAATACATTAACATGGGAATCAATTCTTCATCTTCTTCTTTACGTGTCGATGGACTCAAATAATGCCCGACCCGAACAATCAATAAATTTGCCCCCCCCCCCCCCCCCTATGGTTGTGGAGCAGGACCAGCATTTAGCCAAGCATTTTTATCATCAATGTAATCCCCCAACTTATAATATGCTTGCCTACATAATGTGCGTTTTATACAAGATTTAAATTTTGTCTCGTTCAGTTGAAGAATGTGGGGAGGTATTTTATTGTAACATTTCAAACAGTACCCCATGAAAGATGAATCTACTTTAGCAAGCCTGAAACCTGGCTGAACTAGTTGGTCTCTATTTCTAGTGTTATAGTGGTGTCTGTCACCTCTTCTACTGAAAAAATGCCGATTTTTCCTAACGTACATAATGTTTTCATAGATGTGTGTGTGTGTCTGTTTCAGAGCCATCCTAATCTCGTACAAGCTGACGTCCTGGATGTCTTCGGTATAGTGGCGGGTCAGTCTAGCTATTGGGTCGTTTGCTAGATCTACAACGGGTTTACTGGTTGACGTGTACTTCTGTCCATAGAAGCCCTTGATCTCCCTCAGAAGCTCCGGTTTGGCGGATAAGATCCTGCCATCGTCGGTCTTCAGTTTCGTGAGCTGGCTCTGCCCAATAGCCAGATCTCTTGCAAATACCTTGGAGCCTTTATTTCGCTTAGTCGCGTCTTTAATACGCTCGGTATTAAAGCGGCGGAGGTCGCTCTTCAAGGATTTAGAGATCCGTCTGAGCTGCCGGTATTTCCTCGCCTCGTCTGAAGAGTTCAGGATCATCTTATGCCGTTCCTGCATGAGCTTGAGAGTGTGATCGGAAAGCTTCTTCTTATCTGTACGACGCCGACGTTTCTTGAAGAACTTAGACCCGGTCGTATGGACAGTTTCCACGAACCCATCGTTGTATTCGTCCACTGAGCTTCCTAGGCACTCGAAACGGTTCTGGAGTAAGAGTTGAAAGTTCTCGGGGTTTTGGATCTGATCTGTGAAGCGTAGTCTTCATCAGTCGAGACTTTTCAAGCTTGATATTGATGTTTAATGTGCCTCTTACCATGCGGTGATCGCTCCCGGTTTTCACCGAATTGATCACCGTGACATCATCGAAAATTTGCTTCTTGGTTGACATGATGAAGTCAATCTCATTTTTAGTTGCACCGTCGGGGCTCTGCCAGGTCCACTTCCTGTGCTCACGTTTTTTGAAGAAGTTCATCATATAGAGGCCCTCCTTCTCCATAAAACTAGCCAGTTGGTGGCCCCGGTGATTCCGACGTCCAACTCCAAATTACCCCACCTGCAGCTCATCCCCGTCTCGTTTACCCCGTTTCGCGCTGAAGTCCCCCATGACAACGATAAAGTGAGTTTTGAAACCATGCATGGCTTTAGAGATAACCTCATACATGCATAGCTGTTCACAACGCTTCGATTCGATTCGAAAAGTCGCATGTTTATGTCGCTCGATTTCGTAATGTCAAAAAAAGATAGACACGACTTTCCGAATCGAAAATCGAATCGAAGCGTTGTGAATAAGGGGCATAGTCTCCACTTCGTCGTCGGGGTGTGTCGAGGTCGGGGCGTAGACCTGTATGACCTTCAGTGAATATCTTGAGGATATTCAGAGTATAAGGTACGCCACCCTGGTCGACACACTCTCGATCTTCACCACGTTGTTCACAAGGGACTTGTGGACGATAAACCCAACACCACCCTGGGACTGCCCGTCATCCTCTCGAAAATAGAGCAGGTTGCCGGATTTCAGGATTATCGTGTCCTCCCCCTCTCTTCGGACTTCAGATAATCCCACAATACTCCATCACAGCCTGCTCAATTCCTCTTCGAGTTCCGTTATCTTATCGGCGGTCCGGAGTGTACGCGTGTTATATGTTGCCAGGTCCAGTCGTTGGTATAGGCAGCCAGATCCCATCCGGGGATTCTTCGCACCCCTTGCCACGCCGTAACCTTGACCGCTGCCATAGTCCCTCGACTATACGACGGGCTGCCGGGCACTAGGGGCCATTTTTGTGATGCGCTATTCATTGGGGGGTTTTGCCATAATCGCCACGCTTGGCAAGCGGGTTGGCGGTCGCAATGCGGTTCTTACCGAAGACCCAGAGATCGCTGCTGCCCATTCTCTGGTAAGTCCCTTAGTCGCCTCTTACGACACCCACGGAAAGATATGAGAATTTTGTTTCGGTGTGGTGAAAATATGGCAAATGAAACAAGTTCAAAAGAGGCTTCGGCCAATAGCAAAAAGTTATTTTGTAAATCGGCGAAATATAGTTCTGTAAAATAATACCTATAAAACATCATACTTCGATGATCTAAAAATATGCCAAATAATGCATATAACAAAAATGACAGTCAATGATTTTCGGTAAAATCAAATTCAAACAAAAAAAATAGAAAAAGTGATCGGTTCCCTACGTCGATAAGTGATGTAGGCTTTAGCTTCAGCTTTCGTAGACAGGGTTCCTAGAATAAGGTTTTGAATGTTTAACTAACCCGTGTGATAGGCGAAGATCTCCATGCTAGGTTCGGTGTAAGGGTTGTAAGCAGGTTTGAACTGTAGTCTGTCGAAGCCGAGACGTTTGAAGAACGCGTCGAGAACGCTGATGAGATCTGCGAGCCCGAGCCCGCGGTCTGCGATCACGCCTTCCACTTGGTGGAACTCCGCTAGATGCGTCGCGTCCAGAGTCTCGTTACGGAATACCTGCACAAGTTAAAGACTACCTTGTAATATCTGACTAGGTCCAAAAATGTAAATAGAGTTTCTTTTCCGTTCTACTTCATAGAGACGTTTACTGGTCTACCTGTTTGTACTGGTTTAAACGAGGGACATATTCTAAAAAGGGTAACTTTCATATCTGCTGTTGTTGTCCATTTCGTCTTTTTATACAAAAACGAAGAACATATGGATAAGCTGTTTATTTCTCCATGGTCTGTTTAGGATATCCTACCTTATCAATACTGAAGTACTTCTGCGGGGTGAACTCTCCCTGCTGCGCCAACTTGTACAGCATGCGCGCGCTGACAGCGGTGGTGTGAGTGCGGAGTAGGTTCTTCTGCGCTTCCTCTATCTTCCACTCGTATCTGTAGCCCTGGTAGGTAAGGGCAAGGGTGTTTGTTTAATATTGTAGTATGAACATATTTGAAGGGGTCTGTTCCCCTTTCAAATTTAACACAATTCTAGCTGTTATTGACACTTTTTTTCCTTTTTTGTTACGGTAACTAGGTTTCTTTGCTTTTAGAGAATATTTAATTTTTTTATTTTGCAACAATTAGAATCACAAGACAAATATTGCCTCTAAGCACATTAGTGAAATGAATACAAAATTGAAATATTCTTTAAAAGCAAAGAAACCTAGTTACTGAAACAAAAAAAGGAAAAAAAAGTATCAATAATAGCTAGAATTATGTTAAATTGTTAAGATATTGAAACACGGAAATGTAGACAAACCTGTGACCCATAGCCTCCTTCACTGTGAATCTTCTTCACCCTTTCTAAATACTCCATGGGGAACTCGGTGGTACTATTCGGTGAAGACATGAAGAATGTGTCGTGAGCATCCCTGGCCGGATGCTGTTGGGGTTGGAAAAGGGCATCGAAGTTCCAGAAAGAGCTCTCAATGTACTGGTTGGTTGGCATCTCGTTAAAACCCATTTCTAAGAAAATCTCCCGGAATTCTGACCGAACTTTGAGGAGGGGATGTAAGTGACCGCATTCTGGCGGCTGACCTGTAATAGGTTAAATGATGTTTATGTATGAACAGCTGGCATAGAGGACCTGTTTAGTCAGCACACACATTTCTAAATGAGCTACACAATTGCTCAACCCAGAACTCAAGGAGCTCAACCACTCAATCCAAACTAAAGGTCATTAAGGCTATCTGCATAATATGAAGTAGGTACTAAAAGTAGCCGACAGACAATTTTTTTAAACTTCATGTACAAGGGTGGTACATAGGCGTTCTTAATGCCACAAGGCATTCTCTACTAGTCAACCTTTGGGTCAAATATAAGGATAGCATTGTGATAGAGTACAATAAAAATAAATAAGAAAAATACCATTTTGTAAGCATCAATTAAAAACACATAAATGGGTACCTACATACTAATACATATAATATTCAATCAATCTTAGTTCTTGTATAATTGTTTTGTATAACGGGCTGGTGTCCACAACACCATGTGCAAAGTGCGTATTTAGCATATGGCACACACAAATATTTGCCACAATAATAACGATAAAATACTGTTTATTTTCCTACTTTTTAAATTTCAAAGTAATTAAGCACGTACCTTGGTGGTGGAGCTTCACATTGTAGTGTAAACTTACTATATAACTGCAAAATGTTATGAGGATGTATGTTACGCATTCATGCAAAAACTTCTGAACAGATTTGGATAAAATTTGGCACATAGATAGTTTATAACCTGGATTAACACATAGGATTCTTTATATCCCGGTTGTTTGATCCCGTGGGAGTTGGGACAATTACCAAAGCTCATGTGGGCGAAGCCACGGGCATAAGCTAGTGTTTAATAATATTTCAATAAACCTTAAACATAAATCCTTTCTCACCCAAAGCATCAAAGTTGTATGGCTTGAACTGCAACGTTTTCCAGGCACCAGTCAACAGCATCTCACTGGTCAAGTCCGTTTCTAGCTTCTTAATAGTTGTGGCAAACTGTGGTCCTTTTGATAACAAGAAACTCTTGACAGTAACTTCTTGAAGTAGCTTCCGTTTCTTATAGTCATTCCTAACATTATCAGGTATGTTGTCTATACCCTTTCTGATTTCAATCAAGTGTTCCTGTACTGTGTCTGTGATAATTTCTACTTTACGTTTGACAAGCGGTGCTCCTGCTGATTTGTCTATGAATATCCAGCCAGCAGACATGGCTTTGCTGAATCCAACTTTGGCATTTGGGACAGTCTGCAAAATATATTTTACTGTTATTAGATAAAGAGAGAGTATATTGTATAACTCAAACTCAAAGCATTTATTTCAATTAGACCATTACGGCACTTTTGAATGTCAAAAATACAAAAAAGAAAATCAAAGCTACAGTCGCAGTCACAAGGCATAATAACTTGAGAAAGTACTGTAGTTGCCCCCATTCCCTAGCGTAGATCTCTATGGAGAAGAACAGGCAAGAAACTACATGGACACTCTTTTAAAATCAAAATATTGTTACAAAATCTTGGTTACATCATTAATTTTGAGATTATACATATATGTGAGAACGATGTAGAAAGATGTGCACACTAAGAGCATCCAGAGTAAAAGATTAGATCAACAATTTATGAATAAAGTAATTAAAATGAACCTTGGCAGCTAAGAGATGACCAGTCCCAACTGACAGCGCCCATTCACAAACATGACACACCGGCGGCATTCAACTCAACCATATTGAAGGGAACTAAATGGCCCGACACACCCGCCACCATCAGCGAGACATTTAAGTGAGCATGACATTCTCTCAGCCACCAAGGCATATTCAAGTCAATAAAAGATAAATAAATGTAAATGGTGGCTGAACAGTACAAAGTACTCACACATGTGCTATGCAATTATATAATACTAAGAACTGGAATCTATATAATGCAAGTATATTTTTACAATCTTCTGCAGCTTCCACAATACATTAACATGGGAATCAATTCTTCATCTTCTTCTTAATGTGTCGATGGACTCAAATAATGCCCGACCAGAACAATCAATTAATTTGCCCCCCCCCCCCCTATGGTTGTGAAGCAGGACCAGCATTTAGCCAAGCATTTTTATCATCAACGTAATCCCCCAACTTATAATATGCTTGCCTACATAGTGTGTGTTTTATACAAGATTTTAATTTCATCTCATTCAGTTGAAGAATGTGAGGAGGTATTTTATTGTAACATTTCAAACAGTACCCCATGAAAGATGAGGACAAACATTACCCCATGATGATAACGGGCTGGTGTCACAACTCTGTCTGTCCGCAACTCCACGTCGAAGCTCGTATTTTGCGTATGGGCTATAATACACCACGCAGGCCCAGTGCGGATTGGTAGATGTAACATGTCTTCGAATTTTTGGTTCTAGGACATGCCGGTTTCCTTCGCCATTTTGAGAGCAGTGGTGATTAAATAAATTACAAAAAGTAATGCACCTGTCTAGGTTCAACACAACTTTCTGTTTGTAAGTCGGGGCCGCCACCACTGGTCCACCGCTGCTCTCTCCTAGAGAGAGAGTAATACATCATATTCTTCTGCTGGTAAATGATCAAAGTACTAAAATATTTGCACTGCAACTGCATATCAGACGGCAAATACAGTTGAGAAATTAATTTCAATATTGTTATCAAAAGCACCTTATCTAGTTGAATACAATGTTAGGTGTTTGACTTTAGACCTTCTGTTAAATCAGCGTCCGATAATACTAACTAATTTCATCAACAGATTCATACCTTCATAACTTCGGCCTGTGGTAGCCCAGATTCAGGAATACTGTTGTACAATACAGCTTCGTGGCTTCCTTTGTCAGCAACTAGTTGACCCTCTCCAGTCAACTCCCATCTTATACTCTTAGCAGCTTCAGAGACCACCATTTCAAGAGCCTCAAGACTTTTTACAGCACCCACAACTTTTTGGTGGTCTTCATTAAATTCGCTAGCTAATTTAATAGTGTCCACTTTATCACTTTTCTCTATGTAGTGAAGAATTCTTTCGTTTAATTCCATTTTGTTTATTTAATTTAGATAGAGATACTGGTGAGGTTATGAAGCCCTGCCACGGGCCACAACTTTCGGCGAGAAGGTTGTCACTAGTGTCACTGTCAGTAGCAGTGTTGCCACCTTGGTTTTTGAAAAGGAGCAGTCGGACAAGCTAGAATGAGCTAGATATTTTGCCATCAAAAGAGGTGCTAGAAAAGGCTAAAAACAAATACAAATGCAAAGGGTTCAGAATTGTTTATTTGAAACGTATTATGTGCAAAATATAATTAAATTGTTAAAAATCAGAGTCATCATCAGAATCTTCTAAAATCATATCTGCCGAAGCAGAAGTTGATTGCTGATTGACATCTTTGTTCTTAGCCAATTTGAACGAGTATTTCAAGTTACTCCCACACTTTTTATAATGTTGTTTGTAAACAGTCTTTTTTTGAATTGGTAGATCCATCATTTTTTATTTTGTTACCTACTGAACTTTCAAAACATTCACACAAGTCATGATGTTATTACAAGAAAACCATAATATACCCAATTAGTGAATAAAAAGTGTGAACTGACAAAAATTATATTACATGGCGCGCATTGTTTCATATCTTGGTATAGTTCGGTTCAAACTTAATGGCGGGTCGGAAGTTAGCTGCGAGTGACGGTCTGCGCAGGAATAACGCTTTAAACTTTAAGGTGATTCAGAACATCGTAGGTAAAGCTGCGCAGACAACAATTTTAGGTATCAACGGGGTGCAGATGACACATCGTTTTGTCTGTTTAATGCGCAGACCGTCACTTGCAGCTAACTTCCGAGCCGCCATTAAGTTTGAACCGAACTATAATCGCGGTTCGAAATTTTCGTATCGCTTGAAAAGGGCGAGATTGCTCTTTTCGGGCTAAAGCATGAAAAAACGAGTTTACCCACAGTAAAAAGTGCTAGATCTAGCCCGAAAAGGGCTAAGGTGGCAACACTGGTCAGTAGTGTCAGTGAATGTCACTGTCAGCTGTCGGCTAACGCAAACGTGAAAACGTTTCGTTTATGTTGTTATTGTGTTCGTGTATGTCAGCGGCGCCGCGCCGGAAGCCACGGTTACTAGCGGTGCCTCACGCACGAACCAACTTGCTCAGCAAAGCAAAGCGCCACTGATGCGCGCCTTGCACGCACTGAATGACACTGCTGACAAGATCGATTTATTTTCCTGCTCTCTGAATGAATTCACAAAAACAATGTTGTATGTATTATGCTAAATAAAATAGTTTAATTAATTACCACACTAACGCATTAGGAATTCCCTGTAATGTTAGTTGTGTTTGTGATAAATAAAAATAAAAATAAATATGAATAAATAAATAAATGTTTTGAAAACTGTTAAAATCAGTTGTGAAATTATTTAACCATGTTTGGACGATGCACGAGGTCAAAGGTCACACCCTATGGCAATCAAACAACCCAGGGTTTGAGCTTAAAGGGTAGGGGTAGATAATGAAGAATTTCCCTCAGTACGTTCCTTCAGTACGTTCCTTCAGTACTTATAATGATTTAATTTGTAATTTACCAGCAAAATGTGTGAGAAACAGGAAGCTTGGGGCGCAGACCTTCAAGAGGAAGGGGTAGTTGCATCACTGCATCACAAACACCCCCTCTCTCAGTATTTCCATGACAGAAATATAATGATTTCTCATAATTCCCTTCGTTAAGGAGCTCTAAGTAATTGTCTTTTCTCAAACATGCTTGGAAATGTGAGCATTATTTTGACAACCTTCTTCGAGATAAATGGAAATTGTTGCACTGGCCAGATACATACGACAAGCGGCCGGAAAAAGTATGAAAATCCATATCTGTCGTGTTTAGCGGCCAAATAAATTACCTGACCAAGTTCACCGAAAAGATAACAGTCTGATTATCTAAAAACAGCTGTTTAAAACACATTATCATGTTCACCAAAGCAAATCAACCGATTAAACACGATAATCAACTGTTTTCTATAACCCACCTCGGAGAGGTTGTTTAAAGTCCCGGTTAGTGGTTAATGGGTGTATTTTGACGTTTGTAAACTGCAAATATAACAAATTTTAAGGTTACATCCAGATATTATTGTGAGAATTTAATATGCAGTCTACTTTGAATTATATTTCGGAAGAGGATGACGTTTTGGCCGGGTTTGAAACAGTTGAAAGACTTTTGCGAACTCCTCGTTTGTATTCCACCAGTCGACACTACTTCACACTAAACTAGTGACAATTTCCTTTTCGTCATGCGTAAAATTAACATTGCGCTTCTTATCCATTGTATTTAATTTAAAAACTATTACAAACGAAAATAAACAAAACTTCTAACAACAGATAATTTGATGGTTAGAGAACTGTCATCTCATGTATAATCTTGTATTAAGCCTCCTCTACACGTCTGCAGATGCGACCGAAAACCTTTGATCTGTGCCAAAAAACCGACAACAATTGGATTCGAGGCGGACGCGTCTGCGGACGTTAAATACCAACAACCGATGCACAAATTACCCCTTCTATACGTCGGCGAACGCATCCGAAGACGACGTAGTGCAGATGCATCTGCCGACGTCTTTTTTTTTTTTTTTTTTTTTTTTTTTTTTTTTTTTTTTTTTTTTTTTTTTAGGTGGGACCACTCGCAGTTGCAACGCGCTAAGGTTGCTTAACTGCTTAACCGGACAATCCTGTGGTGGCCAAAAATTACTTTAAGGCCCCCAGCCAGGGCTTACAAACTAAGGATTTAAATTAAATGAACGGTCACTAAGGGCACCCCCTGTGGGGTTCGGGCCTCGGCTTAGTGCGTCATTGATGAGAGGGCAGCAAGGGACAACAGGCTGGGTCGGATCATATCTGCCGACGTCTAGAGGAGGCTTTATTATATAGTGTATTATCTATGGGTATAACGTAACCATTTTAAGATGTTTCGCATTTGTACGGTTTTTACGTGTTAAGTTACCCACCTTTTTTGACTGTATTATAATCATTCGGTCTTTCATTCCTAAAACGCTCGTTTACATAACCGAGCTAGAATAAGTTGTGGTGAACACTAAAATTCCCACGTCATGTTTAAACAACCTGTTTACGTTTAGCGGGCCGATTACGAAACATTCGGTTATTTTACTGTTGGTGAACTTGGCCCTAAACTCATAACTGTCGTGTTATTTAAAAATGGAACGATCTTATATTCTGAAATATGGCAACCAAGGAGGTAACCTATCAAAGGTTTTATTTAAATTTCGAATTGGCTTGCAAATAGAAAGCGGTTTATTGAAAAAAAAAAAACAAATGAACTCTTCAACGCGAGAGTTTTAATTTCCTCGCATTATTTGAGAAAAGTATTATACAAGCCTTGGCTACAACTAGGCATTGATGGACTTACGTACGGTTTGTGTGCCTCGGCTTCGCCTCGGCCCACATTTACACGTTCGTCCATCAATGCCTCTGTTGCTGGTTGCTGCAGTAATGTACTATAAGGCAAGCTTATATTGATAGAGTTACCATATCACACCTAGTGGATCAAGTTTCATTTTGAATCCTGAACTGATAAACCTTCAGGTGTCTGCCAAGCGCAGTCACTTTTCGGAGTCATTTAAATGTGATGACCTGTGATGACAGTTCATTATTGTATGCGATGACTCATCAAATTCAGAAAGAATCCGATGTCTAAAGTCCAACTCGATTTAAATGAAGTCAGTTTAAAAAGCGGTTTCCCCACCCTATTTGTATTAGTTCAGTTTGTTGTTCTGATTCGTCAATGACGTGTGGCGCGAGGCGGAATTTTGAATTTATTATTTAAAAGTGCGTAATATCTTTTTGGGCCAGTGCTAAGTTTTGTTGATAAAGGTAAATTTTGTGATAATTGCGGTGTGTTAAAGATTATTTTAATAAGCACATGATAAAACATCCTACCTATTGTTCATTATTTGATAGTCAGACGAAGTCTAAAATATAATATTTATGAATGAAAAATAGTTCGTAGCAGGTTCTCTAACAATAAAAGCGGTTAAACTTGTCTGAAATAAATTCCTGACTAGGCTATATGGACAATAACATCAGGTACTAATGTACTTAAAGTATAAATAAGCCAGTTGTTTATATATTATGGTACAAGTGTGTAATGTTGGTGATTACCGCTGAGCCGCGATTGAGTTCATCATCAATACACACGTGTGTCATACGACGTTTTTCAACACACTTGTGAAGAAAATAATACAAAAAAATCATTTAGATAATAGATATTTGTCCTTGGAGTTTTCAGGTGGTAAACTTTCCATAACGTTGAGGGCTTCACATCTTATATCGGACGGTGTACAACATAAATCATTTTCTTCATAACTAGTACTTGTAGACTTTTTTATTCATAAATAACTATAATTTCAACAGTGAAAACGAGTAATGAAAAGTTTTTCGCAATGGCGGGAAAATTTAATCAGTTAACCTATGCGCGCGCATCTAACAATGGCGATCGGCCATAGACTATAAATAATGAGGTTTGATTTTTTGGCTTTTCGCGGATAGCGAATCCACGTACAAAATGGGGAATTCAAAGTTTTCTTTATTACAGAGAAAACAAAACTTACATTTCAGTGAAACGAGCAAGCAATAGGTACATTAATTTATTGGTACTATTGAACACGAATTTTTTTATATAGAAACTTTTGTAGGAACAAAGCAACAAGCACCTCAACAAAAAAAAAACCCTATAGCACACTTGTGATTAATAGTAATGAAAAAGTCACAGTTTGATTATAGGTGTCATTATGTGCCTAATTGCGGTGAAATTAGAGCCATTTTATGAGCAAGTGTGTTGAAAAAGACCATTATGAAGTGCAGTAAAAAATATTACATGACTAAATTGATAGGAGTACTTCAAGTCACGTCCCCGTAGTTGGAAAATTAAATAACTCTGATTTTGTAGTTCTGAGATAAACGCGATTTAGTGTTTTTTTTTCAGTTACAAATTACATTACAAATACAATTATTACAAAGATTTGTTACAAAATGTGAGACAATTTCATTGTCGGTAATTTGATATTTTGTGGACCTGATTACCTTTTACATTATGCTTTAACAAACTGAACTCAATCTTTAACTATAACTAAATAACACATAAAAAATCAAGTTGTTTAATTTTGCCACAACTGTTATTTATAACGTACTACAATTATTTACTTATTTCGGCTATTTATTTAGTTTTCCTACAAACTAAATACATTTGGTAGAGTAAAATTTGGTGAAATAAATGCAGTTATTGAATTTATCAAACTCGAAATATTTTGTAATGTAAAATTTAGTGGCTTTGTACGTTATTATTACTTCGATATTTTTTAACTATTATTGGTCTCATATAAAATAAAAGTTGTTTTATGATATTAATAAAGTTATATTCAGGAAGAAATAGAAAAGTACAATAAAATTTAGAAAAAGTGTATTGTAATCAGATACTTATCTTACCACAAACTTAAAAAAAAAAAACAAAATTACACTAATTATAACAAGTAGAAACAAATTAACTTAAAGTATTCTTTCAAATCAAAACAGAAAATAATTTGAACCCAAAAAATAACATTATGGCTAAAATCAGACCTAATTATAAAATACGTACTTAAGTAGTAAGTAAAAAAACTTAAAATAGGTATCAATTAGTACTAAAAAACATAAGTTTGTATCAAATTAAAACAGTACTATAATCCTATTCTGTGTTAAAACTCAAAAAATTAAAATTGTTTGCACCTAAGCCATAGGTCAGTACTCAACAAAAAAATGATCACCAAAACAAAGGTACAGCAATCATTATAAAACTTTCAAACGACTCAATTCAACTAAAAATATTTCGTAATAAGGTAAGTAAAACACAACGTAATAAAACTCAAAACTCAAAAAATAATATGACAATAATCAGGTACATTGAGTACACCAATCAACAACTTATTCTAATATCAATTTACTTAGAACTAAAAATACTTTCATAACAAAATAAAACATAATTTAAATTCAAAACAATTGAAATGGCTGTACCTAATCAATACTTAAATGTAAACTTGTAAAAAAGAAATAAACATAGGTACCCATTCATTCAAACACAGCGTAAATCCCTTCAAACTTAGAGTGAACAGGCTCCTTCTGGATAAGCTCGCTCCATCGTAGACTTTGTCTCTGTCATCTCTGACCAAGACTAGAGTTAAGAGCAAACACATCACAAAAAAAGTATAATTTAAAATTAAATAACAAATGTATTAAAAAACATGACTCTAAAAATAAACATTACGTTAATTTAACAATGTAAAAACCCTATTGTAAAATCATTTTACTCATGCTGTCAGGGTTTAAAAGTTTAGTTTCGTTTTCAGCAATATGTAGAGCAAGGGGCCAAAATAAGCTTACTCATCGACTTCAGATGAATCAGTGGAGCGTGATGGACCCTGGTCTTCGTTTGAACATGGTAAACGTTCGTACCAGCCGTGAAGCTCTTTAGGAATTACATTTTTCTTACAGAGCTGTAAAAGGTCTTTCTTTTTTTGTTTTGTTATAGGAAGACATTGTTTATATGCCCGGGGAAGATCTTCAGTATTTATAGTTGGCATTTCAGAGTTTGGAGTTCTCCTAGTCGGTCTCCCTGGTTTACAAAGAGTATTTAGTAAGTTATATGGCCCATCGTAATCGTATCTGTATTTAATAAAACCAGGTAATTCTTTTTCAAATCTAAGACATTTTATTTTCAACCAGCACACTTTCTCCCCATTTTCCGCTATAGTTTTGTTTTTAATTATTTTCGAAGCAAGTGCTTTTACATCAATCATGTCTTGATATGATAATTCAGTTACATTATATGGAGTTACATTTTTATTTTGTCTTTTTGATCTTGCCCGTAGCATAATTCCCTTCCAATCTATTATAGAATACGTGTCTGTGTACCTTTTTTCTTTTTCTATGGCACTATGCATTGAACTATACTTCCATAAAACTATGACCACTTTCTAGATACTTCTGTTCTAATACTTTGATTGTCTCATGCGTATGTACTAAGTACAATAAAAATGCTGCTATGTACTGATTTCGGTTTTGTCCCGAGCACGTGTCGGAATAAATGGTGACGTGCGTTAAAACCTCGGGGAGATTCTTAATCCATAAATGAATAGCAGATGTTATTTCAACACTGCCTCTTTTGCCGTTTATTTCCGTCCACATCATACAGTGAGCGTCGTTCTGTGGAGGTTTAAACTCATAAATAGATAAATTATATAAATTTAATTTTCTGGAATAATACATTAGACTATCTGCAGTCGATGGAATCTGCAGTAGACTTTGCAAGTCCATGGTGACACACAAATATGATTCATCTTCTCCCGACTTCTTTTTATCCAGCTCTTTAGATCTATAAGATGCCTCTTTTCGCTCTATATGTTGAGTATACTCATTCTGAATATTTATATTAGTTTTATCTTTTTTGTAATTGTTACAAATGCTACATTGATCCTTCTTGGGGTGAACGCATAAACTGACGGTGGGATAGAACGCTAAATTGTATTCTGTACCAAACACTTTCTTATAAATGTTTAATTTTACTGGCACTTTATTGCTTTCTTTCATTTTCTGCACATCCAAATCATACATTTTTGATATTGACAAGGTAGGTTCTAAGTATTTCCTGGTTGTTTTTTTTCTACAGTAATGGGAATCAAATATAGGAAAACTTTCAATGTGATTTTTTACCTCTTGTATCTGTTCTCCAGGAGTTTTGTTTGCAGGCGCTTGTCTGCCACGATTATCCATTTTTGTAAATACACCATGATCATCCACATGTTTTACTGCAGTTTCGATTGGACCAATAGAAATGCAAAGAGTGGACATAAAATAGTTCTTGCATACTCGTTCAAATACAGTCTTATTTTTGTAGAAACCGTATTCTCTGCTAGAACTTCTTTGTTTTTCGATCGGTACAGATTTTCTTGTAGTCTGCACTGGCTTAATGATGATGCGCTTAAGCAAAAACTCTTTTTGCAGCTTAAAATCTTGTATAGACCAATAGGATTTGCAAAGTTTCTCACGCTCGTTTTGTGTAAACTTTTCTGTGCATTTCTGGCGACAATTTTGGCTGCATTTAGGACTTTTAGGTAGTTTAGCTGCAAGAAACTTTCCAGTTTTACTCTTATATGGGAAACATTTTCGTTTCTTCTCCAACTCTTTATTTCTTTTCCAGTTTGTTTGATTAGTATTTTTCCATCTGTAGATTTCTTTTTCCTTATTTCCTGTTCCTTTTTCTGAATCTGTTGTCTCAGCGATTGTGATATTGTGTTCCATGATCCTTCTATCACGGTTAACTGGTGAGACTTGGTCAATAGGAGTTTCAATAATAGCGCGAGTTGTTATAATATTACCAGTTTCATCTTCAGAGTCACTCGACAAAATGGGGTTTATTCGCTCAAATCTCTTAACTCTTTTTTTCTTCTTAGCCACTGAAATATTGATGTTTATTAAAGAACTATTTTTCCTTTTTATTTTATTTTCTTCTTCTGTGTCCGGAATCCATGAAGATCCGGAATCAGAAAAAGGTTCTTCATCTGTCGAAGGTGGCAATGGTTCGATACCCGAAATTGGACTTGACCCTCTGATAGGCGAACTGAGATCTTTATACCTAGTTATATAATATTATGTTGTCATCTTCATTTAAATTAATTTTACTGCTACACAAAGACATGGGACTGACATTTACAGGCATAGGTGCTGATTGGGGTGGGTTAATGTTATTAGTAATCATTTCGCTAGCCATTATTGATGCTGGAGCCGATTCGCATGTAATTATCTTAAATCCGTCATGCTCAGGAAGCTTAGGAACATCAGTAACCAACAGTCCATCGGGCATTTTTCTATCGTAATATCAACAGCAAATTTTATGTCGTTGCAAACATTTTTGTTCATTTCGGATGGTAATTTCTGGCATGTTATAACATTATGTTTTTGTGGGCTGACAATAATGGTAGTTTGGTCCTATTGTTTGATTGTCTTATTTTTGTCCTAAAACAATAAGAAGAAATAATATAGTAGGTATTTAATGAGGAAACAAGTAAAATAATAATCATGTGAAAAGAGTTTATGCAGTCAAATTTGTCAAGTCAAGTCAAGGCACACGTTTGGTCATCAAGCTTAATAAGCCTCGGAATTCGCCAACTTTGATACGGTTAGATACATTAGGTATCTGGGTTGGTTAGGTCACTTAGGTAATAATGTCAGCTATACAACAAGAGTTGGGTACTTAAAACGGGACCACTCCTAAGAACTATCTGAGCACCTAGTAAACAAAACCGCCTAGTAAACAAAACAAAAAAAATCTATTTGTTAACTAAAAAATTTTTTTTTGCTATAGGTACCTACTAATGTTTTTCTGCTGCAAATTATTTGATAATTGATTTAAACGTAGGTACCTTACGTAGTTTCACTCTTAAAAGAATATTTAACGAAAATACCCAACAAAAACAATTTGTGTGACAAGCTAAAAGTAACCTTAATTCTTCAACTTAAGAGTCAAAATTCCAATGAAAGCAGAAGAGTTATCAACTTCTCCCACAACTCAAAATGATTGATATTCAAACTCGCATAAGGGAGGAATAAAATAAATAAAATAAATATCAGTACATAGTTATGACATAATTATTAATTAATGTTGTTCAAACGTTCTTACGGTTAAGAAAGACGTACTTAATCGTATTACTTCTAATTTCTTAATTTAATTTGCAAAAAAATTGTTCTAAATTATCGTAGGTACATACCTCAGATGAATCTTCTTCCTTTTGACACATTTTCACCGTAAATCTACCTCGCGAATCCATTATTGGTCACTCTGACGTCAACGCAATTGAAGGTCACGTATTAGACTAAAACGCACGACACGCGAGCGATGCATCAAACCGCACCCGCTCATCCCCCCGCGCTCTCCGTCGTCGTTCCCGATCAGAATATTTCGCGCCAAATTCTCTTAAAAATTTAATGATAAATTTCCTCAGGTGCATTTTGTTTTATGGCAATTATAAACAACTTAATTTATTTAATTTTATTTGCCTAGTATCTTATAATTAATCATTATCTAGTTGTAGAAGAAATAGATAACATCAAGTATTTATAAATTAAGTATGTTAAATCAGAATTCTGAATAGCAGAATTAAATAAATAGAGTTATTTATTTTTCCTATAACTTAGTTAGTTTTGTGAAAGAATTTTGAAGTTTAGGAAAAATTCAACAACTCATATTATTTAATTTATTTGACATTCAACTTATCATTGACCACAGTTATTGATTTATATACTGTGTTATTTATTTTTCCTTTAAAAAAATAGTGTTTGTCTGAAGATATTTATTATTCCATCTGTCCGACAAAAATGGCTATATTTTTGTAACGGATTAGGATACGAAGACGCCTGTAAGGCTCAAATTTGCGGCATGTTTTAGGTGTTTTGAAAATAGGGAAAAGTCAATATCGCCAAAATCGGACTTATTTAATTTTCCAACTACGGGGACGAAGACTACATTTATCACATCGATTGGATCTAGTTTTTTGGTCAGTATTTTAAAACTAGGCGGCATTTCCTGCCTAGGTTACCTACTGCTGGCTGGCTGGTCCTTGAAAAGAAATGCCGAAACAAACTCAACAATCAGGGTCTCTTTTACAGTCCAATCATGAGTATCTACCTACATACAGGTGACTTTATTTTTCAAAATTTCTCTGTCTTTGTTCTAAAATAAAAAAGATACTTGAAATTGTAGCGTTTTTTGATGATAGATCAATTTTTTTCTAAGCTGTGGAAAAAAGAAAAAGAAAACTAGGTACATGCCATAAGCTTCTACTCCGTTCACCAAATATACCCTTTTTTTTGGAAAGTGTTATAAAAAGTCATCCGGTATCATGTGAGTCTAACAGTCCAGTGCCATTACATTCCTAAGACGCTACCAGACATAGTCACATAATGACAGTCAATTTTCTAATTAAATGTCATAACTTAAGCTAAATCATTCAATTAAATACATATTCTAACACTTCGTATATACATATATAAAAGATGTATGGAATTAATCTTCATAACATACATATATTTGGCATTCGCCGATTGGTTGTGTGGGGGTCAAAAGATCGAGACTTTTTTGTCCAGTGCCAAACAGGTCAATCAAGTGCCTTCTGGCGTTTTTATGTTAGTTTCCTGTGCCCAAAACTCCTTCTAAGTAGAATTCGATAATTTTAATCACAATTAGGTAAACATGGACACCTCTTGGAGACATAAGAAAACAGACTGTGGTACCTATACATACTCATCTGATAAAAATCATACAATTTTATAGAAATATGAACTTAGTCTTGCTTGTCCTATGGTAGGTATTACATGACATCAAAATGTAGAAGTAGAACACGTTAGAAGTAGTATTCTATGGTTTAAACCTCTGTCGTCCATTATGTACAATAGGTACTAGGGGGTAAGCCAATCCTTCACGAAGCCGTAAACCAAGCATTCTGTACATCAAACTAAGTAACTAAGTACGCAAAACTTAAATATTGCTGGGAAACGACTCTTTTTGGGGTTGGAGAATGGCGTTTTACGGTACGGACTCAATATAACGCACTCAAAACATGCTGCTGATGGATGGATTTAATAGTCAGGGGTCATCGAGGTGCATAAAGTAAAAAAAAAAAAAAAAAGTTGGACCTTGACTTCCAATGTCTCCGTGACTAGAAGGTCGAATGAGCGCACTAAAGGGGAGAATAAGTGCCATTCAGCTTCGTAAGGGGTCTTTGTCCACCCATTATAGGCGTGATGATAATAATAAGTAAGTACCTAATATGCACCTATTTAAACAAATATACCTACCATTTCTGATCAGATGTCGCGATTAGACTTGGTGATCTTCGGTGCTACCGGTGCCGCAGGGAAGCAGGTGGCGATCTACATGGTGAACCTCGCGAAGAAGTATGACCTCGGGACCTGGGGAGTTGCTGGACGTTCGAGGGCCAAGCTAGATGCCTTAATTGCGGAAGTCTCCAAAATAACTGGTAATGGTAACTATGAATTATGCTCTATGTACCTGCGTCCTGCTAAATTCTAAACAAACTTTAGAGAATTCTTTACTTGAGATAAGTTACCGGCCCCGAATAACGTGGTCTCGAAGCCAAGGAGACGCGTTAGTTTGTGCAAAATAGTAATTATTTCCACTGCTCTAAAAACGGTGAAAGAAAACATCGTGACTGGTATGTTCTAGTACCATACATTCGAAGACATGTGACATCCACAAACCCGCACTGGCTCCGCGTGGTGGATTACAGTCCACTCCCTCTCGTTAAGCGGAGGCCTATGTCCCGCACTAGGGAAATTAGATACTTATTGGTTGATTATGTAAACAGATTCTTGAAATGTAAATATTTTGTCTCTGGCTTGTCTAGACGTCAGCGTTTGTACCGGGAGTCGATAAATATAACACGAAGGTGAAGTTCATTATTGTTTAACTGACTACCTAGTATACCTTTTGGTAGAAAGTGATGCTCATGTGATCTTGAGGTCCCGAGATCAATAATACAAGTTGAAGCAAAGTCTTATTGAGTTTTATTAGGATAATCTCAGTAACAGTCTAGCTTACCTAGATTCTAGAGCATCTACTGAACAGTCAGGGAAATAACAATTTCGATCCCATAAGACTTATAGACGAAACGTCTTCTAAGTGTTTTAAACCACTTCAACCCTTTCAACTACAAGACGTGATGTTATACGAAAGCCATAACAGGCACCGCTGTATCACCACTTTGAACCACAAGCAGGAAAAACATAAGCAAAAACATCGGCGTTAATTGTAAAATCATTAACGTGTTGACTTTCAGGAACTCTATGAATATTTTATTAACACTACAAGGTTTTCACGTAACAGCAGAGTATTATGTACGGTCGAACAAGCTATTTGGTTTACAGTTTAACCAACAAATTATATAGTAAAATGTATACCAAATAGCTTGTTCGACCGTACATATATTAGTACACTACATGTTACTATGGCACGAAATATTAGATCGCAGTTTCAGAATGCGACATAGGTACTTAATGTAGGTATAATGTACCTACATACCAATCTTCGACATCCTAATAAAATGATCATAGTTAGTCTAGTTTTTTAGAGTTGGACTTATACTTGAAGATCTATAAAGATCTCATCAATATCTCGGGTTACGGTTGTGGTCACTAGGTACACGTTACGTAGCTTTTCTTGATGAAAATTTTAATTGAGATTCAGATGGAGACGAATGGTCACTTTAACTGTCACAGCTTAATTCTTGTCTTTTCTAAGATACGTATATATAATTAGATATATCCGTGATTACAACTAAAATAATATGTAATTATAGATAAGCACTTACGTCATCGTATCTCACAAGACATATTTTCCGTCGTTCACACACATTTTTTATCGTTTTTAATTCGCTACTATGGTAAACATGGGTAATTATTTCCACATTAGTCCTATGCGAGTATACCTACACCATAATTATTTGTTATCTTATAATGACAGGACGGAAGACTTTGTAACATTAATTGTGTTCATCAATTGTTTTGTTTACTTCTCCTTTGATCCTGTGATCTCAAACGCAATTTTTCGGATTCATGTGCGTATCCGTATTGTATAAATTATCACTAGCTTCGGTGAAGGAAAACATCGTGAGGAAACCAGCAAGCCTAGAAGATATTTCTTGACGGCATGTAAAGCCCAGAGTTTCGAGCGAGACGAGCGTGACGAGCGTCATTCAGAGCGTCGTCGCTCTGACACTAGGTTAGTGACTAACCACACGATAAAGAAAGAAGCGCAATTGCAGGCTGTGTCTCCCAATTAACATTGCAAAACTAATAATTGCTGGAAAACGATTTCTATTTTTGGTCAAAAACATCGCTGTTTACAGAGATCGCAATGTTACGCGTGTAAAACGTTGTGTTTATCGGTGCATACCACCGTAATACGGTACCTATACTATAATTATTGTGGGTTGTATAAATTTAAAGTATAACTGGTTTTTGTAAAATAACTTAAAAAATTAAACGAAGACACCCGTTGTTGTAGCGAGTAGGTTTTTAGTAGTACATTTTTCTTCCTTCATAGAAGGTACTCGATCCTGATATGGCCTACTATACTACTTGCAATAGGCAGGCGATGAAATAAAATTCAAAGACAAAAAAAAAAGTAAAAGAAAAAAAAAAAAAAGTAAATTAAAAAAAAGTATATGATAAAATTGCGAACGAGAAGCGAGGACTCGCTACAGGAGTATGTAAAGATCGCAGCTAGTGGTACCTATAGGAATAGACGTGTTCTTGAGAGGCGTGAATATATTCAACGGGTTCCTGGCTATATGCTCAAACTCTTGTCAGGAATAACAAGTGAAGTCACAGCCTGGTTAAGCATGATCTTCTTACACCTTTGAATTTGTTTCTTGGCCATGGCACAAGTTATTCCATAAAAATCAATAAGAGGCACTTTATGAAGTGGAATGTAAAGGGCAAGGTTAAAGCGTATGAGCGAAGGTTCTTGTAGGGGTCATGCGCAGTATGGCGTCTGATACGGAACTTTTGTCATCACCATTAGATACTTACTGGTTATAATTATAATCGGAAGGTATTACACACTTTCCCCCTATTCGTGTATAACTGCTAGAATATTTGGAAAGGTCTGTATAATGACATTTGAAAACGACCTCTATAGTCTAGTCAATATCAACACGACAACACGCTTACTATCCTCGAAGGCTAAGGCAGAGGTAAGCTAAAGCCTCATGTACATCAGGACTGCAGACTAGGAAATAAATAACACAATGGGCACCTACCACCTACTCACCCAGTTCACAGTAGGATCTATAGTTTTGAATAAAAATACGAAACTAATTAAAAGGATTAAATGACTACTAACTAGCTGAAATAATGTACTGCAGCTTCGATGCGACATCACTAACCATAATTATTGTTTTTAATGTAATTTTAATGTACTTAATTCTGATATTTTAATAATTTATGTTTGGTTTATATATATGTATTTGGTTTCTATTTTTGTTTTATATGGGTCTCGGACCTGAAATAAATGATTTCATTTTTTATTATTTTTTTATAATGGAGCTTTCAACTTTTACCAAGGGACTAACATAGTAATCGAAAAACTAATCAGCTGTCCCATGAAAACTTCAATCCAATCTTTTTTCTTTTTTTATTATTTGGTTGTATTTTTACTGTGTTTATTTTTTTTATATTTGTGCGCTGACTATTTTATTACTATTATGCTTTATGGATTGTATCTGAAATAAACGTTTTATTATATTATTATTTACCCAAATGTATGGGCCAGCTGATTATTTTTTCGCTATTCCGATGTTGATCCCATAAAAAAGTGGTTCAGTTTAATGATCTGTATCACACCTTTAAATATGACCACACCTGACACATGGTGTAGGTAGTTTGTGGTTACAAAACATTTTAAAATGATCCCTTCAATCATCATCTGCCTAGCCTTTTCTCAACTATGTTAGGGTCAGGTTTCAATCTAACCGGATGCAGCTGAATACCAGTATTTTACATAGATCGACTGCCTATCTGACGTCCATAACCCAGTTAGTACTGCGGGTAATATCCCTTGGTAAGGCTAGTTGTATGACTTTTTGGCCACTGACTACTCGTAACGACTGTCAAAGATTTAAAAATAATGCCAACGGCTCCGAGGCACGGAGGGAAGTATTTTAAAAAAGTTATCGTTTTTACATAGTTGCCCGGCTTTAGTAGATAATCCGCCTACGCAGTGTTTAGCGACTTGATGTTATATTCTATGTATTTATTTGTGTCGACTCACTGTGACTAAGCACATTTCGGTTCACATCATCATTGTATCAGTCTTTGCTTACACGTGTATCAAAAACCTGTTTTGAGTAGATACATATTTGTGTCTTCTAGTTTCGTTTTTGTTGACCTTTAACAGAAAATAATGATGTCTAACGATAAGTATATTCATTGATTTTTTTATTGATTTAAATAATTTTGGTATTTAAACCTAAAAATTGGATGTAAACAAAAACAAATACCTATCTAAACACCGTTAAGGTTATTTTTCTTCAACTTTATAGCTTTTCACTTTAAAATTGAAATGGCTTTAATAAGCTAATACCTAAAGTACATACAAAACTTCTTACAGAAAATGAGACACTTCTGCGCAATCTATCCAGACGGAAAATAGAATACTGTATAGTTTGTTTTAAAAGCCGCACTCCAAAACAGTTCCTTCCAATACCCACTTAACTGTCCCAGAAAACGACACAAAGAAACTAAAACCACAGCAATTACAAAATACAAAATGTACTCGCAAAATAAAGTATTACAATTTTTGAGGTAGTTGTCGCGTCGTCTAATATTGCAAGTAATGCCAATGGTTTTTAGATGATTCACCAAAATTATACTTCTGTGTATAATAATAATAATAGCCCAAAGATTATTATCAAGGTGCAAGGTTAAAGTGGACGGTAGTTCCAATTATGTATAATTGACTTTGGCATATTTTATCGACCGTTACTTGTATAAGTATGTAGAAGTATGTATGATGTACCTCTAGAATAGTGTATCTATGTAGGGTTGGTTGTGATCGTTTGCTTGTTTTTGCCATATCTACTTAGTATGTTTTGTCCGCAGAAAAGATGCTTGGATTATACAAACTAACTGAATTTTAAATTGTCTAGCCTTGTATGAGTCAGAGGCGATTAAGCTAGAGCTGATAATGTTTTAAAATAAATTGAGGCTGAGTTATTGAACTTTTGAGATAGTTTGGTAGATCTTGGTGGCTGGAGAAAGAAAGACATTCTTAGGTAGAAAAAGTCAAATGGGATGGTAGTAAAAAATCAGTTTTCTATTCATTCGTCCGTGTACCTACCTCCTATGGGTAGATAGGTATCTTGCAGAATATTTTGTTGTGCTAAATAAATATATTTTCTTCCTTTTATTCTTACCCATCTCATAAGCACTTACTATCCAATTTCAGGTGAGGATCTCGCCAATGTGGGGCTGATAGTAGCCGACGTGGGCGATGAGAAGTCCCTCCAGGACATGTGCGCTCAGGCGAAGCTGGTGCTGAACTGCTGCGGCCCCTACCGTCTGTACGGAGAACCTGTGGTGAAGGCTGCGGTGGAGAACAAGACCAACTACATAGATATTAGTGGAGAACCACAGGTGAGGTTGAGAATTTTAATGTTTTAAGTTCTTCTCCACTTGACAGAGGTGAGGAGTGGGCGATTTAGGCCGGATTTCACAAATTAAACTGGAGGAGATCAACACATTTAAATCGCGTTCAAGATCTGTCAGTATATCACAGCAAGTATGCCACTGACTCTTTTCAGGGTACCTATACAATTTTCATGAAACTATAAATCGAAAGTTATCAAGAATCGCGAAACATCGTCTTCTTCATCGTCACACTCTTGGCAGAGTGGTCGGTGGTGGCAAGCTTCACAATCCGTCGCCATTCCTCCCGTACTGTGGCTTTTCTTGTGCATTCGTGGAGTGAACCATTGAGTGCAGTTTTGACTTGGTCGGTCCAACGCATTGGTGACCTGCCGCGCGCTCTTGTGCCTTCAACCTTTCCCTGCACTACAAGTCGCTCCACAGATGTGTCTTTTTGACGTGTGATATGCCCAAAGAAAGTGAGGATACGACATTGGACGATGGAAGAAAGACGCTGTTGGATTCGAAGTTCCTGGAGGATTGAGACGTTGGTTCGGAATTGTGTCCAGGTTATGCCAAGCATTGTTCATGTTTCAGCACCGTAAAGAAATATGGGAAACACTAAAGCCCTGATAAGTTTCAGTTTAGTGGCCTTTGTGATGTTTCTGCCGATCCATGGAGGACCTGGTAATAGCCATGCGCCGTTTGATCTCTTCCACGCATTCACCGCTGTTTGATATTAATGCCCCAAGGTAGATAAATGACTAAATGACGTCACGATTCGCAATTTTAGTTATTTCAGGCGAGTTGTTGTTAGCTCGATCAACAATCATGATCTTCTGCGGATTATCTTCTGACCAAAATCAAGGCTAACTTGTTCCTTTTTACTCATTAGGGATTCCAGATTGTCAATACTTACTAGTAGCAAATAGGGTGGTGTCGCCTGCATAACGCAAATTGGAAATTTTATGGCCTCCAATGGTGATTCCGTCCGACCAATTCTGGAGTGTTATTCCCATAATGAGTTCCGTATAGATATTAAACGGCAAGTGGTGACAAGATACAGCCATGACGGACCCCGGCACTTTGATGAAAGTGATTCGACAACACGTCGTCTGTTCTCACCTAAGCTGTTCCCTCTTTATAAAGTCTCCTAAGGAGGTGAACAAGATTTTTGGGTGTTCCCATAGTCGGAAGAGTCTCCCAAAGTACTGGCCATCGTACTGAGTCAAATGCCTTTGAGAAATCCACAAAGCAAATATAAGTCGGCTTATTCAACTCCCTGGCCTTTTAAAACAAGGTAATGACTTCACACTAAAGACATCGCGTGGCCTTGTGAGCTCCAACAATGAAGTTGCTCAAGAATTTGTAAATTTCTTTACCAGTATCCCACTTAAAACTACAGAAACCTTAAATTCCTCTGCCTTGCTCTCTATTGATTTATTGAAAGCGAACGTTTCAGCCTGTCCAAATGAATTTAAATTTCAGCATATAAACCCCTTAACAGTCATAAAAGGTTTTAAGCAAATCAAGATCAAATTAACGGAAGATCTATGGGGTATGTCTATCAAAGCTTGTACCTCAATTATTGAGACTGTAGCGCCGTATTTAGCCTCAATATTTAATTTGTGCGTGGATCAAGGGGTCTTCCCAGATCTAATGAAATTCAGTAAGGTAATACCGCTTTTTAAATCCGGGGACAGTAAGGACACCAATAACTATAGGCCCGTATCCGTGTTGCCGGTTTTCAGCAAAGTGTTTGAAAAGATAATGCTCAATCAAATGCTTAACCATTTCAACACCAATAAAATATTACACGAGCAACAGTATGGTTTCACCAAAGGACGTTGTACAACTGACGCCGGTGTCACTTTATTAAAACACATATTTACTGCGTGGGAAGAGGCACAAGATGCCATAGGAATCTTCTGTGACCTTTCGAAGGCATTTGATTGTGTAAATCACGAAACCCTGATCTTGAAACTTGAGCATTACGGTTTAGGTAAACTTGCGCTCAGTTTAATAAAATCGTATTTGAATGATAGACAGCAGCAGGTACAAATAAATGGAGTCAACTCAATGGGTTTAAAAGTAAAAATGGGTGTACCACAAGGTTCGATATTGGGTCCCTTCCTCTTTTTAGTGTATATTAATGACCTACCCCATTTATTTAACAACCATCCGCATATGGTGTTGTTTGCTGACGATACTTCTTTAATATTTAGGATAAACAGACGTGCCACTAATCATGACGACGTAAATAACGCCCTACTGCAGGTCCACAATTGGTTTACCGCCAATAATTTAGTACTAAATGGAAAAAAGACTAAGTGCATTAGATTTGCTCTACCAAATGTCAAAAGTAGTGATTGTGACATAATATTGAATCAAGAGAAACTAGAATTTGTCGATAAAACGGTTTTCTTGGGAATCACGCTCGATTCAAGGTTACAATGGGGTCCTCATTTAACATCTCTTGCAGGACGGCTGAGCTCAGCAGCATATGCTGTTAGAAAAATCCGTCAATTCACTGATATTGATACCGCGAGGCTAGTCTATTTTAGTTATTTTCATAGTATTATGTCATACGGTATTTTACTATGGGGACGGGCTGCAGACATCGAGTCTATATTTATTCTGCAGAAAAGAGCCATCAGAGCCATTTATGAATTACATAGACGCGATTCTCTAAGAGAACTGTTTAAGGAAATTAATATCATGACAGTACCTTGTCAATACATCTATGAAAACATCATGTACGTTAGGAAAAATCGGCATTTATTCAGTAGAAGAGGTGACAGACACCACTATAACACTAGAAATAGGGACCAACTAGTTCAGCCAGGTTTCAGGCTTGCTAAAGTAGATTCATCTTTCATGGGGTACTGTTTGAAATGTTACAATAAAATACCTCCCCACATTCTTCAACTGAACGAGACGAAATTTAAATCTTGTATAAAACGCACACTATGTAGGCAAGCATATTATAAGTTGGGGGATTACATTGATGATAAAAATGCTTGGCTAAATGCTGGTCCTGCTCCACAACCATAGGGGGGGGGGGGGCAAATTAATTGATTGTTTGGGTCGGGCATTATTTGAGTCCATCGACACGTAAAGAAGAAGATGAAGAATTGATTCCCATGTTAATGTTTTGTGGAAGCTGCAGAAGATTGTAAAAATATACTTGCATTATATAGATTCCAGTTCATAATATTATATAATTGCATAGCACATGTGTGAGTACTTTGTACTGTTCAGCCACCATTTACATTTATTTATATTTCATTGACTTGAATATGCCTTGGTGGCTGAGAGAATGTCATGCTCACTTAAATGTCTCGCTGATGGTGGCGGGTGTGTCGGGTCATTTAGTTCCCTTCAATATGGTTGAGTTGAATGGCGCCGGTACATGCGTCATGTTCGTGAACGGGCGCTGTCAGTTGGGACTGGTCATCTCTTAGCTGCCAAGGTTCATTTTAATTACTTTATTCGTAAACTGTTGATCTAATCTTTTACTCTGGACGCTCTTAGTGTGCACGTCTTTCTACATCGTTCTCACATATATGTATAATCTCAAAATTAAAGATGTAACCAAGATTTTGTAACAATATTTTGTTTTTAAAAGAGTGTCCATGGAGTTTCTTGCCCGTTCTTCTCCATAGAGATCTACGCTAGGGAATGGGCAACTACAGTACTTTCTCAAGTTATTATGCCTTGTGACTGGGACTGTAGCTTTGATTTTCTTTTTTGTATTTTTGACATTCAAAAGTGCCGTAATGGTCTAATTGAAATAAATGCTTTGAGTTTGAGTTTGAGTTTAAATAATCTGGCGCACATTTAAAATCTGCTCACGAGTACCCTTCCCTTTCACGAAGTCAGCTTGTTCAGGACCCTAGACAAGTAAGACTTCAACCTCTCGTTCAGAATATGCAGTAGAATTTTACTTGCGTGTGAAACTATGACAATTAGGTAATCGGTAGTTACTACATATTTTAGTGGATCCCTTTTTATGTAGAGGGACAAAGACAGTATTAGTCCATTCTCGGGGCCACGTTCTTGTTCCCCATACTTTGTGTCACAGGGTATGAAAAATATCGATACCATACTCCCTTGACACTTTGATGGTTTCAATCGGTATGGCAAACGCGGAACATACACATGGGGTATATTCGTATAAGTAGGCATAAGGAATCAATTTTTTAATGACGTCACTATTTGGATCAGCCTATAATTAGTTACGTAAAATACGATAGTTTTTAAAATGCAAAAAAAAACCCTTTATGATCATGCTGACTAGAAATCAAAATGTCTATGTCAAGTAATGCCTAAACCTTATATTGACTAGGAGGCACAATGCCTACCTTGCAATATGTCTAAACAGTATTTGAACTAAACCTTAATCTGACTGTAAACCAAAATGCCTACCTTGCAATATGTCTATACAGTATTTGAACTAAACCTTATTCTGACTATGAAGGAAAATGCCTGCCTTGCGATATGACGATGCAGCATTTGAACCAAACCTTGCCCCAAATATTAACAGTTTGCCGTCAGTCTCCAATCGCATCAGGCGTTCTGCCATCCAAGGCAAGTCCAAGGCAATGATCGAATTGCTTTCACACATTAGTAAACATTTTCCGCCAATTCTACGTTACATTTTCTTCGATTATTTATTTCAAACAAAGAGTGGCGTATTTTCCTGTCTTGCTATTTCGCTTCCTTCAATATTTTTTTAAGGAATAGAATGAAGGACGCGTTACGTTCGATGCGACCATTCTATCTTCGATGCCACCCCTCAAGCCCATTATTTGTTCTGTTTGTTTCAGAAGCACAGCTTAATATTTGTGTCAGCAGTTTAAGCCATTTCTTTTCAAAGTATAATACAAAGTCTCTTATTTTAGAATCATTATTGAGGTCGGTCTGTTGCGATAAAGACAACCAGCCATCTAGAATTTTTTCAGCAGGTAGCACAGGTATATTGGCCGTCATTGCTGTGAATAACCTTCCTTCTTTTGAATTAGTTAAGTTCAGCTTATTCGCATATTTCCAAATGCCTTTACTAAACTGATAGTAGCCCCCGATATTTTTATATCAGGGAAAAGAATTTGTAATGCATTTATAGGTGCTAATTTCATAATCGCTTTTAAGACTCTTAAATTCAATATTGAAGAGCTCAAAGAGCCTAACATATGTTTCTTGGCTCTTATTTGGTAATAGGGCGTAGATAATAGGAACAATGTTCACCATTTCTTCTCCACTAGCAATATCTACATGTATTGTGTAGAGCTGGTAAAAGGAATTTGGCGTAGACTTAAATGTACTGTCTGCATAAAATTTACTTTGAATATGGTGTTTTTTGAAAGTTTTTGAAAATGTGACAAAAATTAAAATTTTATTGTTATCATCTCCATTCTCAATAACATTAAACTCTTTAGCAAGTATTTCAGGTACTTTTACCTCATTTAAATTGTTGAATTCTGTTTTCGTTGCCTTTAAAAAACTTCTTCGCTTCCGTAATAGTGTATCTTTTTTTGCTTTGAATAATGGAAGTTTATCTTCATCATCAGACGATAAAATGTTGCTTTCACTATAAACTTTTTCAAAAATCTGTTGCACTGGTTTATTTCATTAAAATGTATATATACTTCAATCTAAAGTGGCCAGTACATACTTATATACCAAGTAAGAAGTTTCATTGTTAATGCAGACATTACAGTATAGACATAGTTCTAACCCGGTAAACTAGATGTTTCCCAAATACATGTTATATCAAAATTATTTCTAAAAAAATATATTTGCCGATTCAGTTTAGCGAAAGTTATATTTAAATTCAAATTCAAAAATATTTGTTTCATGTAATTTGCTGCATGTAATTTGCTGCTTAAAATTATTGCTTTTTAGGAACATTGCTTGGTAAGCATTTTGATCTCCAGGCGATTTACTACTTAGAAATTATTGCATTTTAGGCGTTTTACTTCATAAACATTTTGATCTCTAGGCGATTTATAGCTTAGGCAATTTGCTGTGTAGACATTAATTTTAGGCATTTTGCTTCGTAGACGAATTGAAAGTTAGACACTCTGATCATAAAGGAAAAAAACAAGGTTCGTAATTATTATACACATTCTTCACGCCATTGCTATATTGTTTTTGTATCGAACCACGCCTCGACTGACCTGGGTATCAACTGTTTTAGAGATATTCAAGGCCTTTTTTTTTTACAAAACAGGTTTTATAAAGGTAATTATCATAAACAAAACTATAAATGTTACTACGCCCTTTCAGCTCTAACTCTACAAGGTAGTAAGTCTATTGTGTGTGTACATACGTTTTAGCGAGTTATTCATAAAAATATGATTCTCAGGACTTCATTGCGCATATCAATACGTTTATGTATGTACGTAATTATGAGAAATGTTCCTATTATTTCTGATTACTTTAACTTGTTTGATGTGCTTACCTAGCTATCTTTTCACATCCGGGGGCCTATGGGCCTTCGGGATGTTAGAAAACCACTGAAACAATACTGATCATGTTAGCCTGCATCATCCTACAGCTGGGTAAATGTCTCTCCTGCATAGCTATTCTTCGATTCGATTTTCGATTCGGAAAGTCGTATGTCTATCTCGCACGATTTCGTAATGTCAAAAAGAGATAGACATACGACTTTCCGAATCGAAAATCGAATCGAAGCGTTGTGAATAAGAGTCCTGATGTATTTTAGTTCTTTCGATCCAGGGTTAATGTCGATGGTTTTGTCCAGCTCGTCCCGTTTAAAACGTTCACATGCGAAAATTACGACCGAAACGCGAGCGAAGCCGCGGGCAAAAATTAGTATTAAATATTTCTGTTTGGTTCCCAGTTTATGGAGTCGATGCAGATACAGTACGACGAGAAGGCGCGGGAGGCCGACGTGTTCGTGATCAGCGCGTGTGGCTGGGACAGCATCCCGGCTGATATGGGCGTCACCTTTCTCAAACAAAACTTTCGAGGTTAACACTTTTTGTCTTTGATATTTTGGGCATTAGGGAAGCTCCCGATCGAATTTTGCTCTTTGCACCAGCCAAACCGAATCATGGCGGACAATTTAAACGGAGATTAGCCTATTATGCATGTTAATAGTGCACAAGTGACATGTGTGCACTAAAATAGGTACAATCCATCTTCTCTTACTCTCATACTCCGATAGAACGGCAATACAACACGATTGAATAGAGATAAAGCGCAGGAACAACGGCGACTCGTGCGCATCGAACCTCAAGGGGCTCGGGGAACCAGACCGCCATCTTCCAAACTCCGAGCTGCTGCTTCATCATCTGCCTACCCTTTTCCCAAGTTTTATTGGGGTCGGCTTCCAGTCTAACCGGATGCAGCTGAATACCAGTATTTTACATATAGCGACTGCCTATCTCACCTCCACAACCCAGTTAGTATTGGGCAATACGGTACCCCTTAGTAAGACTAGTTGTCAGACTTTTTGGGCCAGTGACTACCTGTAACGACTGTCAAAGATCACAAATGACAGCCGGGACCAACTGCTTAACGTGCTTTCCGAGGCACGGAGGAAACTCGCTATGTAATGAGTGGTCACCCATCCACAGAAAAACCTAGGCAAGCACGGCTTAACCTAAACATCGACCCGAGCGGCTGTTATTATTTAGCCACGAGCTCTCCGAGCTGCTGGTTAGATCTTCCTTATCTAATAACTCTTTGCCCGAACACGAGACCAATGGGGCAGTTTAGCTACGTGCCTATAGTTGCTGCCAGTTAAGATCGCAATAGCGGTCATTGCCCTTTCCCTAATATCTCTTTGTACGAACCAAAACAATGAACCATGTATCGTTTTTCATTAGAAAAATTGTTGAAGATCACGATAGATGACGATTCAAGACTTTGAACAGCACACAGCACCGCACTAGACTTGAACAGCATTTTTAGATTATAAAGTTACTTTAATAAATCTAGGTGGGTCATGACCGCTATTGCGATCTTAACTGGCAGCAACTATATAGCCTCTTATCATTGGATGCTCCTATCTAACACATAATCATTTCGTTTCCAGGCACATTGAACTCGGTGGAGTCCTACCTGAGTTTCTACCTGCCTCCGGAGTTCGACAAGGAGGCGAAGGAGCACGGGGTCATCGGAACTGGGACGTGGGAGTCAATCATATACGGGTAGGTTTCATATACAGGGCCAAACATTTTTGCAAATAGCAACAGGGCGCACGCGGGTGGCGGGGAATTGTGCGGCGCTTCATGCAGCTGTAGTCACAGGAGCGCATCATGCAGCTGTAGTCACAGGAGCGCATCATGCAGCTGTAGTCACAGGAGCGCATCATGCAGCTGTAGTCACAGGAGCGCATCATGCAGCTGTAGTCACAGGAGCGCATCATGCAGCTGTAGTCACAGGAGCGCATCATGCAGCTGTAGTCACAGGAGCGCATCATGCAGCTGTAGTCACAGGAGCGCATCATGCAGCTGTAGTCACAGGAGCGCATCATGCAGCTGTAGTCACAGGAGCGCATCATGCAGCTGTAGTCACAGGAGCGCATCATGCAGCTGTAGTCACAGGAGCGCATCATGCAGCTGTAGTCACAGGAGCGCATCATGCAGCTGTAGTCACAGGAGCGCATCATGCAGCTGTAGTCACAGGAGCGCATCATGCAGCTGTAGTCACAGGAGCGCATCATGCAGCTGTAGTCACAGGAGCGCATCATGCAGCTGTAGTCACAGGAGCGCATCATGCAGCTGTAGTCACAGGAGCGCATCATGCAGCTGTAGTCACAGGAGCGCATCATGCAGCTGTAGTCACAGGAGCGCATCATGCAGCTGTAGTCACAGGAGCGCATCATGCAGCTGTAGTCACAGGAGCGCATCATGCAGCTGTAGTCACAGGAGCGCATCATGCAGCTGTAGTCACAGGAGCGCATCATGCAGCTGTAGTCACAGGAGCGCATCATGCAGCTGTAGTCACAGGAGCGCATCATGCAGCTGTAGTCACAGGAGCGCATCATGCAGCTGTAGTCACAGGAGCGCATCATGCAGCTGTAGTCACAGGAGCGCATCATGCAGCTGTAGTCACAGGAGCGCATCATGCAGCTGTAGTCACAGGAGCGCATCATGCAGCTGTAGTCACAGGAGCGCATCATGCAGCTGTAGTCACAGGAGCGCATCATGCAGCTGTAGTCACAGGAGCGCATCATGCAGCTGTAGTCACAGGAGCGCATCATGCAGCTGTAGTCACAGGAGCGCATCATGCAGCTGTAGTCACAGGAGCGCATCATGCAGCTGTAGTCACAGGAGCGCATCATGCAGCTGTAGTCACAGGAGCGCATCATGCAGCTGTAGTCACAGGAGCGCATCATGCAGCTGTAGTCACAGGAGCGCATCATGCAGCTGTAGTCACAGGAGCGCATCATGCAGCTGTAGTCACAGGAGCGCTTCATGCAGCTGTAGTCACAGGAGCGCATCATGCAGCTGTAGTCACAGGAGCGCATCATGCAGCTGTAGTCACAGGAGCGCATCATGCAGCTGTAGTCACAGGAGCGCATCATGCAGCTGTAGTCACAGGAGCGCATCATGCAGCTGTAGTCACAGGAGCGCATCATGCAGCTGTAGTCACAGGAGCGCATCATGCAGCTGTAGTCACAGGAGCGCATCATGCAGCTGTAGTCACAGGAGCGCATCATGCAGCTGTAGTCACAGGAGCGCTTCATGCAGCTGTAGTCACAGGAGCGCATCATGCAGCTGTAGTCACAGGAGCGCATCATGCAGCTGTAGTCACAGGAGCGCATCATGCAGCTGTAGTCACAGAGCGCTTCACGGGGCAACAGCGTGCTTTTTGTATAAAACAATTTTATCAAGAAGCCCGAAACTAAACGTAAACCTTGCGATACCTGAAAATTCGAGTGTACCTTAATACACCCATGACCACATCCCAATCAAAAGAAAACATCAACGAGGAGATATCCGCGATCCCTCGCAGCATGTGTCAGCAAATTTTCCAAAGTTTGCGTAGTTGATTGCAGGAGTGCCAACGACGAGCCGAGGCACACCTTGACGATGTCATTTTTTTTAAAATAAGTTTTATTTCTATTCATGTTTCAAAAGTGCAAAAATTTACGGCCCTCCCTGTATTATTTTTACAAAAAAGTTTTTAACGTAACATTTTCCGTATCAATAAATAATAATAAATATCGCTGGACATTACACACAGCGCCATCTAGCGCCACACTAAGCAACGAAGCTTGTGTCGTGGACACCAGATAGTTGATATACTACATAGATACCTTTTGTTTGTAAATACATACTTATTATACATATATACATCCATGACTCGGAAACAAATGTCCATGCTCATCACACAAACATTTGCTCCAACCGGGATTCGAACCCGGGAACCAACGAACGTAAGGCAGCCTCACTACGGCTACGCCATTCGGGTTAATAACAACTGCTCTTAAGGTCGCTAGCACTATTGAGAATGTGGTTGTGGTATTTTTTGGGTTCGATTTCCAGGTCGGAGAAACTGTCTCGATAGTCAGTAAATAGCTCTCTTCTCTACTCGTAGCTATGTGACCTAGTTTTGAAAGTTTTGCATTCGTAACTTTTATTATAATTTGTGTCTTTTCAGCATGGCGAGCCAACACGAAATTAAGGGACTTGCAAGAGCTATGGAGAAAGCTTACCCAGAGCCCTTGCCGCAGACGAAGCCCGTAGTGAAACAGAAGTAAGGTCATTTATGATCCAATTGTATATGTTGTAGGTATAGTTTCCCTTCCACTCAGAAAATATTCCCGACCAGGTTAAGGTCCACGCACAGCTGGAAAACCTCAGATTATGATGATGTGCTCTGAAAAGTTTATAATAATATGAACTAAAATGTTTTATTTTTAATAAAAAATAAACAACTCCTAACTGTCTCTCTAAGAACTCTTAGGCAGTGGTAGTGGTGGCCTAGTAGTAACGGCTTCGACTTACTGAGTGTGGGTTCGAATCCATGCAGACGCGTTATTTGGGTAATTTATTTCATCACCATCGCTGTAGAATAACATCGTTAGTGAACCGGCACGTCCTAGAATCAAAATATTAAGGCATGTGACGTCTACCAACCCGCTTAGTGCCCTCGTGACGGATTATGACCCACTCCTATTGCGAGGAGGACATTACAGATAGGCTGATTATAAAACTCAAGTAATTTAATTTATATAAAATTCTTAATCCCTTGTTCCAGAACACTCCACAAAAAGGACGACGTATGGTACCTCCCATTCCCAGGAGCAGACGAATCAGTGGTCGGCAGGACACAACGGTATCTATACTTCAACGAAAGAGAGCGTCCCATACAGTTCCAGGCTTACTTCAAGACGGGGACCCTCGGAACTTCCATCGGCACCATCTTCAACAGCGTGACATTGCTCACGATGGCCAACTGTGGATGTACCCAGAAGTATTTGCTGAACAACCCGAAGTATTGGTCCGGAGGTTATGTGACGAAGGAAGGTCCGACTGAAGGGGTGATGAAGAATACTCACTTTACTTTTGAGCTCGTCGGCAAGGGATGGGAGGACGGCGCCAATGTGGATACGACGGCGCCTAACAAGACTGTTGTTGCGAAGGTTACAGTCCATTCTCTTTTCATGTAGCACATAATGGGTGTATAAATACCCTTTACGAAGACGAAGTACTTGTTCTCATGTCATTACCACCCTTACTATTCAATGCATCCATCTGCACAATGTTTTGAGTGCGTTATAAGACCCTATAACGTACGTACGTATAATATTCCCCCCTCCCTCAATAAAAAACTCATTTCGCAGGCAATATTTTTTGCGCAGTGTTACTTAGTTTAAATGTACAGAATGTTTGGTTGACGGCTTCGTGAAGGATCCGTTTCCACCTTGTTTATGCTAAGTATAGGTGGAGCGCCGGCATGAAATCCCTCTGGCATTATTAAATGCACTCACTCGTGGTTAAAAACACAAAAACAACTGCAGTTTGAAAAATAGTAGTTGAGTAGTAATCAACTACTATTTTTCAAACTGCAGTTGTATCTGAGTTCGGTAAAAAAAACCCCAGATAATTTGAATACGTTTACTTATATACGTATTCAAATTTTATCTTATTTCTTAGCTCAGACCAAATGAAACGGTTTAGACGGAACTCTGCGAACAGAGAAGTGAGGCCGGTTTCGTAAACATGTGTGCATTTATTGAGACGTAGTTTAATTATAGTTTGATGTAAATATGTGCGTGTAAGCGTTTATGCATAGAGCGAGACGTAATTTTTCGCTGTCCTCACTTTATTGTTCGCAGCGCTATGTCTTGGTTTTTTTGTTTGGTCTGAGTTTATTAGTATAATATCGACTTATTGGCGGAACATAACGATCGGTAAGTAAGTAATTCATATGCCTAATATTTGGTTAGATAGCATTGACTGAAACGAAAGCAAATGGTATTGTAGATAAACAACAAAATATACTTCTTCGTATTTGGTCTAGTGCTATCTAGCAAGAGCCAGGCCCAGGTGAGACAAAGTGTTATTGGGTTTTCTAATCAGGAATTTCTCAGTAGCAGCCCGGTGTGTGGATTTGTGCCCGAATGGTGGCAATAGGCTCGTCCCTGTTATTTGGACATAACTGGCGAAATGCGGGTGTACTATCTACAAGTACACTTCTGTCTAGCTCTTCGGTGGGTGCAGGCGCTGTTTGTGCAGCTCCTCCAATGAGATATCCTAGAATCGTTCCCATTAAGTTGCTGACAGGCTTACGTGATGTTTGCAGGTGACGGGTAGGAACCCCGCGTACGGCTCCACAGTGGTCGCGCTCGTCTCGTGCGCGCTTTGCGTCCTTCAGGAGAGACACAACATGCCCGCACAGTGAGTCTCACTCTCTTTATGACATCATCATCTGCCTAGCTTTTTCCCAACTTTATTCAACGGTGAAGGAAAACATCGTGAGGAAACCGGCATGTCCTAGAACCAAACAATTCGAAGACATGTGACATCTACCGCACTGGGCCCGCGTGGTGGATTATAGCCCATTCCCTCTCATTGAGAGGAGGCCTGTGTCCCAGCAGTTAGCGTTAATAGGCAGATGATGATGATGATGATGATGATGATGATGATGATGATGATGATGATGATGATGATGATGATGATGATGATGATGATGATGATGATGATGATGATGATGATGATGATGATGATGATGATGATGATGATGATGATGATGATGATGATGATGATGATGATGATGATGATGATGATGATGATGATGATGATGATGATGATGATGATGATGATGATGATGATGATGATGATGATGATGATGATGATGTATGTATACAACGATTACGCTGAGATTTATGATCCGATTTACGTGATTCTTCTTTAGTTTGATGCGGAATAGTTGCCATTTGGTCCCATAAAAATTTAACACAGTTTGGCCCAGTTTTTTTATTAACATTTTTTTACTTCAGTCGTGTGGTCTAAATATAGAGTATAAATTATAATCAAGAAAGGGACTTCAAAAAGACATCAACACAGTATCATTTTTTGTAATTTTATTACTTCAGTCGTGTGCTCTAATTTTCACCGATTTCTCCCCCATTGTGGACCGATTTTCAAAATACTCCTGAGGTGGTCCTATTTCAATTTGGTGAAGATCTGATGTCGATCTTCGGAGATATACAATGGAACTCTTCTTCTCTTCTTTTTGTATTGTTTATGTAAACTATTCTACTATTTTGTATACTTAATTCAGTAGCAATCGATACTAAAACATACCTACTTATTATAAGTTTGTGTGCGTGACTATGTATTTTACTACCCATATCTGTCACGCCTAAATGTATGTGGATAGGCCCACGGATAAATCTTGACCTAACTTAGGATTTAGCACATTTATTCCGATAGTACGTACGTTACCTTGGAATATATTCCGATCTTCTTTAACTAATAATTGTCTTTCCGCAGCGGTGGAGTGATGACACCTGGCTCAGCTTTCAGAAACACCACACTGATCCAGAAACTGATCGAAAACGACTTGAAGTATGAAATCATTAGCAAATAACTTCGTTTTATTTAAATCGTACGGGCATTGCATTGTAAGTAGAGACAGCTTTTAGATCGATGTTGTTGATATTTATTTGGTTCTTCATTCACGTGTGTTTGATAGTAGTGGGTATACTATACTAGGTTCACCTCTGCCTAACCCCTCGGGGACAACAGACTTGATGATGTGATCTTCTTAGCTGTTTTTGAAATGAGATTCTGGAGGGATAAAGAAAACTCCCGGGTAAACAAAATAGTAAGTCCTCTAAGATTTGTAAAAGAATTTCTCAATAATTTTGTAATTTTTATGACTGCAATAGCAATCGGTACTGTATTTAGTACATACATTTATGTCCAGCTATTAATATATAAGTAAGTAACAATTGCCATATTGTGAACTAGTATAATATTAATTAGTCATTCAAAGCATTTGAAATAGTATTTTTAAAAAACTATGGCAGTAGGTATTTCGTAAAAGCAACGGCGTGCAGTTATGGAAAATGATGTACAAAAGAATTCTCTAATTGATAAACTCAAGGAGCTTGGAGCACTGTTAATACAGTACCTGGATTTGGATCCTATGCTTAGAGAAATGAGATCGTTTATTCAGTACGGTATATTATTATCATTTTATATCGTAGAATTTTGTGTCATTTTTCAGTAAAAACATATTACAAGAAAGTCGAAACAGATTTTTTTCGATTTTTCTTGCAGTGAGTTGTGAACATTGCCATCTATATTGTAACTTTGGAACTAACAGGTTCATTATTGTTTTTTCAAACTTTTCATATTCGACTATAGGTGTCGCTGGTAGCTCCATCTAACAGTGTTATGTGTAAATGTTTCGGGTTGTACTTGATAACAGATAGCATCGAACTCAATTTATGATTTATAAATATAGATGGCGTTAGTTGAATGCTGTGATTTTTTAAAGGAATGGAATTTTGCATATTTTTGTAATACGGAAAACTAAAACAATATTTTGTCATATTTGTGATTGGTGGTTCCTGTTTAAGTACTTGCCTTTGTTTGTAAGAGAAAATAAAAAATCTAAATGTGCTTTTGTAAATCTATGTTGTGAAAGTGAGATTAATTTTAAAAATAAGATGTTGTTCATATTTATTATTTTGTTTTATTTTCATGATACGTTATTTACACCGCAGTGTATTCAAAGTAAGGTTTCAGAACCCTGCACTTAAGATAGCTAGAAAAAAAACCGGGCAAGTGCGATTTGGACTCGCGCATGAATTTTTATAATTTTTTATTATAATTAGATATGTTATTTTGTTTGTTGTTATAGTGGCAACAGAAATACATCGTCTATGAAAATTTCAACTGTCTAGTTATCACGGTTCATGAGATACAGCTTGGTGATAGACAGGCAGACGGACAGTGGAGTCTTAGTAATAGGGGCCCGTTTTTACCCTTTGGGTACGGAACCCTAAAAATGGTTCACACAAGCTTTTAAAAATCTTTCCCAGGGTAGGTACTGTCTATGATGTCTATACACATCAAGGCTGAATTTCAGTATTTCAATAGCATCCAATCACAGCTTAGATGTTCATGTACCTACTTATAGTATATGAGATAATATTATGTTGCAAAAGTGTGAATGATAAGCAGATGTTTGTACACAGTAACTCTTTCTCTCTTGCAGTTATTTTGCTTCAATCTCAGTACAAATTCCAGTGACGCCAACCGACTGCATAATTTCAGATGTTTATTAGTTAGGAACTTTTAGTGTTTATGTTTATGGAATGCAAGTCCTTTTTTTTTTTTCGGATGGGAAATCATCAAAAGACTTCTCCCGCTCTGGGCGGAGCAGGAGGGAGTGTCAGACTTTTACTGACTAAAACCCATCCATGTTCCTTCATCGCCCTTTGTGTTCCGGGGCCACGGTATCTCTTTCGAACAGTCCCGCAACCCCGGCAGGCATCGGTCCTTGCGCGTGGAATACTCCTGCTTGTCGACACGGCCTGTCGTCATGAGACGGACGGACGGCGAGCTAGCCCATAGCCCACCGTCCACAGGCCCGCGCCTACGGTGCACGCCCGGGGCGTCTCCCGCGGCGGCCGGGACGCTGTGAGGTTCTCTCCCTCTCACGTTCCGCCACCTCCTTCTCTAGCATTACTGCTTCGCAGAAGGAGGTGACGGCGTCCCATTCCGTCTCGCTCCGGACCATGGCTTGCACCAGGGCCGGACGCGAGAGGTCGCCGCCGCCAATCGCCGCTTCGAGGACACGGCGGTGCTCCGCCCACGCGGGGCACACCTCCACCGTGTGCTCCACCGTGTCCTCCGGTCGATCCTCGCAGTGGAAACACCCGGGCGTTTCCTCCCGCCCGATTCGGTGCAGGAACCTCCCGAAAACACCGTGTCCGGTGAGGACCTGCATCAGGCGGAAGGTGAGGACGCCGTGGCGTCTCTCCAGCCACTCCTCAAAGAGGGGACTTATCGCCACTATCGTGGCGTGCCCTGCACGGGGTTGCGACAGTCGCTCTCTCCATGTCGCCATGAGATCCCGCCGGAAGTCTGTCCGCTGCGCGACAATTTGTCGCGGCAGCGGAGTTTCCCCCCGGCGTAGCACCTCCGCGCGCCGTTCATGCAGGCGCGCGAGGACTAATGGAATGCAAGCCCTTATTTTTGACACACCGTAGGTACCTACATAATATTTTTTTAATTTGATTAAAACATGGTTTTCTTGACCTTTATGTAAATTCCGCAAAGTTGGGGTAAGTAATTAACTATTAACTACACACATCAAAAATGTCTAGGGATCAAGCATTTTTATGCGGATTTCTTGAGATTGAGATGTGGCTTTGTAATAAATTTATGATTTTATAAATTTATATGGATCCTTTTTGGTGCATTTCATAATTTGAATCAGGAACTCTCAATCAAATTCGAGTAAAAGATGAAAATAAGCTGTCAATATTTTCCCTATAAAAACATACAACGCATTGAAGACATTATTAGTGCTACTGTTTCCCTACTACTGATTAAAACCAACGTTATTATGGAGCGGCGACGTCATTTAAGCAGGGAAGAAATGCTCAGAGCCGTGGGAATGATAGAAGCTGGTTCCCGGCAACGTACTGTAGCTTTAGCTCTGAATACAAGTCAGAGTGTTATCAGTCGACTTTGGACACGTTACCGAAGCACTGGTACCGTGGCTGAGCGCCATGGAGGACGGTATCGCTGCACCACACGGAGACAAGACCGATACATTCAAATCTTAACTCGAAGAGCTCCAACAATAACCGCCATGATGTTAGCCGTGAGGCTTCATCACTCTTCAGGGAACTTAATTAGCGACCAAACAGTCAGAAACCGCTTGCATGAAGTGAACCTTCATTCCCGAAGACCGCTACGGGTACCACCTATAGCAATGCACAATCGTAGGATTCGATATCAATGGGCTCTTGAACACAGAAATTGGGCAGAAGAACAATGGCGTTTCGTGTGCTTTTCTGATGAGTCTCGTTTTGGTATGAGACCGGATACAAGACGTATACGACACTGGAGAACCCCTGGACGCCAACAGCGATTAAAATCCTGCCAGGAAGTCCATCCTTATAGTGGTGGAACCATCATGGTATGGGCGGGTATTTGGATCGGCGGAAGAACTGAGTTGATTTGGATCAGAGGCAACCTCAACGCTCAAATTTATGCTGAGACGATTGTATCAGACGTCATCGTTCCTCTACAAGTGCAAATCGGTCCCTTATTTCAGTTAATGCATGATAATGCACGACCGCACACCGCAAGAGTTGTAAGACAGACTCTCGCCGCAGCTAACATCAATGTCCTGCCCTGGCCTGCTCAGTCGCCAGACTTGAACCCGATTGAGCATGCATGGGATATGCT
The DNA here is from genome assembly GCA_941918905.2 of Xestia sexstrigata. Taxonomy (NCBI): domain Eukaryota; kingdom Metazoa; phylum Arthropoda; class Insecta; order Lepidoptera; family Noctuidae; genus Xestia; species Xestia sexstrigata. The sequence continues at coordinate 21,544,406 of OW799208.2, forward strand.
ACAGAGAAGAGCTCTGCCGAATATGGAGGGTATCCAGTCGCAAGAAGACCTTTTTTTGTTGTTGCAACGAACATGGGCGGCCATTCCACAGCGTGATTTGGATGAACTCATTTTGAGTATGCCAAACCGATGTTCTTGTGTTGTTAGTGTTCGCGGTAGAAACACGGATTATTAATTGTTTAAGTTACCCAATAAAATTTTAAAGAAAACTGTTATTTCAGTCTTTTTTTCGAACTTTAATGTTAGTGGTTCAAATGTCAAAAATCCCTTTATTAGGAAAATGGCAAATTTCTTTATTAATGCAAAGGTGACTTGGTTTATCGTTACTGTGACAAACGAAAACACTTTATTTGATGAATCCTTAAAGAAAATTTTAATTAATATCAATCAGGAGAAAAGTTATTGCAAAAATATATGTTGATCCCTAGATACTTTTGATGTGTGTATATGAATACTTTAGTGACAGCTTGATCTCGTGAATCAGAATTATTTCTATATTGATGTGTGCAATGTATGTTACTCTTAGTTGTTTCTACACAATACTGTTTATTTACATTGATTACTTGATTAAATTGTTGTTCTATTAAAATTTGTGTAGCTAGTGCCACTGCTGTTATTAGGTAAGGCTTATCTTAGAACACCTTATTTGTTAAAATCGGATCACACGACCTAGAAATTCTATGATCACACGATTCTTCTCTATAAGGAACAACAGAGACAGACATACATACCACCTAACAAAAACATTATCACTATTTTGGGCTCCACCGCTGTCGGGTAAAAAATTTACTGTTAAAGATTTTCCGAGTCGACGTTATTCGATAGCAGGTGGTTCGTGACATCGTGTGGAACTTGGACAGGTAGGTACACCATAGACAAATAATTTTACTGTACTCTCGATAGTTTTACCCAAACTAAGACTTCGTTCATTATTAGTCGACTGACGTCAGATTTACACTCTAATGCAACAGTTAGGAAAAACCTAGCCGTTGCCTGTGAACCTTTTCCGCATGAAATTAATGTAAAATATTACTTCGGTATTTGAATCGACTAGCCTAAGTTACTCCTTATAACATCAGCTATCTGCCAGTAAAAGTTCCGCAAAATCGGTCGAGCCGTTTCGGAGATTTACCGGAACAAACAGAAAGTCGTACAAAAATTAAAAAAAAAAATGTTTTTTGTTATATATGTATACTGTAACGTCCATGTGCAATCACCAATTATTTTGAAATTACAAACAGACCCTTCAATTTTATTTATTTGCTTGTAAATCGATGTTAGTGATGTTACCAAGTAAAAAATTTGGACAATTTATTCTGATTTGGTCTTTATTTTTGCATAGGTTCGTTTGTCTAGGCTTTAGGGTGTGGACTCCACATTTTGTCTGTACCGGTTTGACAGAACCTTTAATTAGCTTACATTTAGTCGCTACATTACTTTGAGAATTGTAATTTTTTACAACTTTAATCTTATAAAAGCCATACTAATACTCTAGTTTGTATCCAGTTAATTGTAAACCTACTATAGGACTATAATGTCAGACGTTACACGTCTTTGAAATATCAAGGCGCAGCATGTAGCGGCGGAGCTTCTTCCTTGTGCTTCTGATTGCGAGAAAGTGCTTCCACAAGAGATTGAAACTAAGAGAACCTCACGTCCCGGCCGCCGCGGGAGACGGGGGCCATGTGACGGTGGACTATGGGCTAGCTCCGGACTCTAGACAGGCCGTGTCGACAAGCAGGAGTGTTCCACGCGCGCCTCAAAGAGAGTCAGCAATAGGAAGGGGTCCGCAAGGACCGATTCCTGCCGGGGCTGAGGGACTGTTCGAAAGAGATACCGTGGCCCCGGAACACAAAGGGCGATGAAGGAACATGGATGGGTTTTAGTCAGTAAAAGTGTGACACTCCCTCCTGCTCCGCCCAGAGCGGGAGGAGTCATTTGATGATTTCCAATCTTAAAAAAAAAAGGGATTGAAACTCAACATTGCATTTCAATAATGAAATATGTCACCAAGGTTTTGGCACAATATTCTGATTTAAAAGAGATTGCATGGAGTTTCTTCTCCATAGAGAGCTACGTTTTAGAATGGGCAACTACAGTACTTTCACAGTAGGATATCTTGTGACTGGGACTTAAGCTTAATTTTTTAATTTTATGTATTTGACAATTCAAAAATACATCATGTATTACTTGGCCTACTTGAAATAAATGCTATGATGCTACATGAGTCATACAGGTGGTTTAATTTATTGGCATTCTAACTTTTGAAAATTAAGAATAAATTATTATACAACGCTTTACGTTAGAGAAGACATCAACACGCTTCACAATACCCCTCATGCCAATAATGACGTTACCTGCTCTGAAGTACCTAAGTATATTTAGCTGAAGTTATAACTATTCTGACGGGTAAAATCAGAATTCCGGCAGTCCGACAAGCAGACTCGCCAAGGGTACCTATCGTATTAAAACTCATAGAAACTGGGTTGTGAAAGTCAAAAACCAATCGCCCTAATTCCTGTTAGACTGGAAGCAGACACTCATGTTTTTTGGAAAAGGTTTATTATAGGCACATCAACAAATGATGAGACTCAAGGTTTGAGGTTGAGGTACATTTACCTATATCGCACCACCGACACTCCATATTTAATAAACGAACGCATATACTTGCTAATGCTACTATTACAGGACCAACTGGCATGGCTGAGCCTTGTAAAGTTTGACGTTCAAAACTGCCTTTTAATGGCATAGGTGCTACGTTTAATGGCATGACTGTTACGTACTGGTCGGACAAAATCTGAGTCATCGATTCGAGAAGAAGAAGACGGCTTAATTGTATTAAAAGTTTTGTCAGACCATCACGGCACGGCACTACTGCTAGCAGACAAGTACAAGATACCTTAAATAAAGTATCTGGAATACAAGATGCAAAATACTTTTAAATTAAGTATTTCAGATACCAGATGCAAATAACTTTCTGAAATGGTATCTGAAATACTAGATTTAAAATACGTACCTTTTAAATACTTATTATAGATGAAATACTTTTGTAAAAAAAAACAACTTTTTATTAATGAAAGTTTATTTTTTTTAACATAATATTATATTTTTAAGGTTTCTATTGAGACTTAAGTAAAACCAGTTCTTCAAATATTTTATTACCCATTTTTCTTCGATGAGGCCTCATGATCATACGTCCAAATGAGAAGAGTCGCTCCACAGGAGCAAAACTTGGCAAATCAGTTATCTATTACATTACTAAAAGTATTTTAGCAATTTGTAAGTATTTACAAAATACTAAGATACCAAACAAAAGGTATTTAAATACAAGATACATTTTAATTTTTTTTTAAGTATTTTAGATACAAGATGAAAATACGTATTTTGTATCTTGTATCTGTATTTCAGATACTTGTATCTTAGATAAGTCACATCTCTGACTGCGAGGCTAGTGCTACTGCTGCGCTGCGGGCTCCTATAGATGTTACTGCCTTGTTAGTTAGTGGGTGCAAGCTTTTGCAGCTTTTCGAGCATGGTGTCTAGAGTAAGATAAAATCCGTAATCAAATATGTAAGAGGGTAATAAAACTTCAATAAATGAAAATAGGTACAATTAATTTAATGATAAAGTAGTAGTCACTATCTTAATACATAATTTACACTCAGACGGACCTAACACACCACTATTATATACAATATACGATTTGTACACAATATAATTACAAAATTAAGACTAGTATCGTCAACGTACTAATGAAAAACTTAGTTTATACGTATAGACAGATAGTATTGTATTTAGAATAAAGTGTCCAATTGTACCTTTATCAACTGAAAATGATAACTACACAAATTAAACTCTGCACTAATTTAATATTTTTTTCTCTGCGTATATAATTTCTGTTCCGATAAGAAATACCGTCGCCATTACTGCAATTATTTGTAATTCTCACTTGGAAAACAATTGGACATTTATGCTGAAAAGTTTGAAAATCACAGTCAATTACATTACCAATGAATGTTTTTAAAACTAGAAGGTTAAAGTAATACGAAGGTTAGGATGTGCAAAAAGTGAAACTAGTTCATAATAAAATTGAAGGCAGGAATAGATAAAGGCAACATCAACGAAGATACAAAACATTCATCCAATAATGTCACTGACTCTATCTAATAAATTAAACAAGAAAACAAGCTTTGGTCTAAAAATAAAAAGGATCTTTGAAAAAAAAATAAAAAAAATACAAATCTTACCGATATTGATCTGAAATACCTCCTAACGGACGATCCTAAAAGCATTTATAGTAAAACAGCGTTTGATCTTAGCAGTAACACTTAGCTTATGATTTGTTTACATTTTAAATCTAAGAAAATTCATTACGTTGACACATCCGTTGGTTTACACTAATCAGGTTAATTGAGCCTTTATAATTTTCAAAATACATATTATTACAATAATCTCTTTTGATATAACTGTTATTTTCAAAATCAATGCTGCAAAAACAATCTACGCACTATCTACTTTTCTTTGAATGATGGAAATATATAATGATGTGTTGCAAATACCTTATACACTTTTTCATCTTATTTGTTTGATTTTACAATCTGGTGTTATCCCGTTGCAGGATAAGCAGATATTTTTCTAGTTTTTCTAACACTCTCAGTCAAACTTTGAATGCATGCTGTCACATTTCATTTTTTGACAATGATTAAGCCAGCAGATATTTACAATGTGAAAGCTTCCAGAGAGTATGCATAATTTTATTACGGCCAGAACTTATGATTTACAAGTACAACGAAAATAGGAAAATGACCGACGGAATGATACTAGGTACAAAAACATCGCATCACTTTAAATGAACACAATAAAATCAATAAAACACACAAATCAGCAAAACGTATTCTGAACTGACCGTCAATATTTTGCAATAAAATAAAACTGTAGAATCACTTGATGATTTCTTAAATCGATAAAACCAACAGTTCACTCGATTAATCGTCTTTCAAAACAATCGATTTAGCTAGATTCGCGGCTGTTCTCACTGGAGCCGACGACGCTGGCCTGAGAGGTGGAGGTTGGGGTCACTTCGGGGGCGACTATGAGTCCCTCTTTGATCCTCTTCTTCTGCTTCATCCGCCTGTTCTGGAACCATATCTTGACTTGTGTTTCATTGAGCTGTAAGGCTGATGCTATCTCTATCCTCCTCGCTCGTGTCAGATACTTGTTGAAGTGGAACTCTTTCTCTAGTTCTGTGAGTTGTTTGTTGGTGAAGTTGGTGCGGCCGGTGTTGTTCAGGTTGAGGAGAGGGTTGGCCAGCATCTGGCTGCCCGTGGGCGTGCGAAGCCCTTCCTGTGGGCTGCCGATGCCGCCTTGACTGACGAACTCGGTTGGAGGAATCATCAGTTTTGGAGCTGAAACAAAAGAGAAGGGGAATCTTAATTTGATTTTGTTTCTAATAAACTTTGAGCGTATAGAGACGGAGTAATTAATCGAAAGAACGTTTGAATTGTTTCAAACATTTTTTAGAGACATCATACGAAATGCAATGACTTGCAACCAAAACTTAAAATAAATCGCATTATTTGGTACAGGTAATTTTAGTAAACAGTCATTCTTCCTTTTCCGGGCCATTCAAATTCATAAACTTTTTGTTATTTGCAGATACACAGGTTTGTTTACCCAAACGTCTCATTGCCAGGGATAATCTTTTTAAAACGTTCCAAAGAAAGTCCGTGGGAGCCTCACGGGTCCATTTATGACAGGTGTCACTTTTTTCTAATTCATCCGAAGAAAAAAAGAAGTGAGATAAAAGATATTTCAATATTAGCCTAAAGACGACGCCCTGCTGCGCAAGAGTGGCCCATACTCGTTTCACGGTAAACTTCGGATTTGACTTACATTGTTCATAAGTAAACATATTCAGTACGGTTATTATACTATAAAGTACCTCTGTTTGTAAGACACGTTTGTTTCCGACATTGACAGAGTTCTATGTCTAACATAGCAATCGAAGCCACGTACGTAATCATGTTTGAATTAAAAACTAAACAAATATTGGAGTTCGTATTTGTCAGGTGTGTTTTGAATGTTTTGATTTCTTAGAATTGACCTTGTGTGGTGTTTGTTGAATTCCTTGGAGCTAATTAATTGAGAAATGTTTGTGGTCTAATTAAACAATGATGTGCAAGGTTTAGAAGATTAATTATAGATTCTAAAATTAAGTCGTTGTTTGTACGTATCTAGTCATCAAATGTTTAAATTATCAAAGTGAGTATTAGTAAAAATTTAATAACCTGATCAACTGCAGTTGCAGATTTTGATTAGGTAGGTAGTTCAGATTTAAACTAGCTCTGATATTGTAAGATCATGAAAATATAGGAACTAAGGAAAATATCGGTACCCAGATAGTAGCATCATTCTTTAAACCAAATTCGTGGAACAATAAAGAAAACAAAGTGGACGATAAACAAGTCACCGATACCAAGATGGACATGACAGATGAAAGCTTCATCAACAGTCGTACAGCTAATGACACGATATCTACTAATACCCTTTCCATCCACCCGTCCGTCCGACCTGCTGTCCATTTGTCCAGATAATCCTTTCGACACTTTGTTACTTAATAACTACGTTAGAAGGGGAGAAATTAATATATTTGCTGACGTTATGATACATTTCAAGTTTGTGATTTGGAAAGATTATATACATTAAAGGTGATGGTGATGTCCAGAGAAAAGATAGAAACACAATCACAAAGGTGCAAAAATGTTAAGGCATAGTTCATTCATGTATCTCTGAATTAAACAGTAAAGATAAAAAGCTTAGCTTCGGTTTACAAACTGAAAGCTTTAGATTATAAATATTGATCTACTTATTACTTAGACTATCTTTTATGTACTTTATATCTATTTACTTTAAGATATAACAGTGTGTGCCACTTGAGCACGTTGGGATAAAAAGTACCGAGCGACATCCGCAACACAACACATAGCCTTCAATAAACAAGATAACTAGTTCTCGCTCCAGTCACTTCCTACCAGCACGTCTCTTCCATTGATTCAAAGATATTGATCACCAAATATACGAACGCCTACCGCCATGGTAGCCGCGGCTCAGGCCCTGGCCTTCCCATCTCAACCCGTTGGCAGATCAAACAGAGCCGGGTGTTTGTCCGTCTGTGTGTTTGCGCAACGCTCGGCCCGCAAGCGCTAGCAAACTGGACAGATGTGTGCGTTTCCGTTGTACTACGATATGAGCGTCATTAACTACAGTTTTCGTTGGAACGCTATGCGGGCGGCCTGTGTTAACTAGGAGATGCTATTTACAAAATAAGTGAGTTGCAGACAAATCAGAAGAAAAATCTTTGGAATGAAAATCGCAGTTACAAAAGAAAAACAACAATTGTTACAATTGAAGTTAAAACCTTGAGCACTAAGAAGACGGCGATGACGATGCTAATATACCCTATTTGACATTTGGTAGAATGTTTTGAAAACATACTCATGTGCCATATGGCCTACTGGGAACTGTTTCTTATAGAGAGTGAGAAAAAGTTTAGACTTTTTAACCTAATCTGGAAACAGTCAGGGACAGAGAGTGAAACTGACTGAACTGTACCATATAACAAATACAATTGATGAAAACTATCGTTTTAATAAGTGTGCTCACTAAAAACAGTAAACAGTACAAAGGAAGAAACTGGTAATGCATTGCATCGACATATTCAAAACATTAAATAAGAGAAAAGCTGAATTGGCCTACAATAGCATTGCATTGAGAAAAGTTAAAAGAGGGAATGGAGGCCTTTGCCTTGCAGTGATGACATAGGCTTAAAACAACATTTAAAATATCGTGTCGTAGAAGTAAATGTGTATCTACCACAGGATGCGTGCACGCATCTCTTGACAATATTGACAGTGAAGCAAACCTCCGCATTGTCTATGAGTGAGACGAGGATTGGCGGTTAATGTCGTATACACTTATAAGCTTGATTGCACACGAGAAAAGTCAATTTAGATTTGAACAGCATTTAAAAAAAGGTTTGAAAATAAATTAGGTATGAAGTTGGATTGGTTGACTCGAAACAAATGAATGTTTACTTTTTACTGAAAAAAAAACAAATACTACTATTATAAATTGCCAAGTTCTTAGTGCAAGTTTCTTCTGGCCAAGATGGTACTATATAGGGTAATCTGGAAACAACAATAATCTAATGAAGGCTAAGATGGATGAGCAGACCACGACTGCCAGAAAAAACACCCAAAATCCTTATCTTTTTAGATGTATCTCCTAAAGCTGACATCACGGCGAATTTTCGCCCAAACCGAGACTTCAGAAAAACTTTCTCAACTTTCCTTCAAAACTTAAGAAAAAGAACGCAACGTAAAGCCGCTTACTCGTCATCGTCTGCGTAAAGCGGGGCACAAAGGCACCGACAGTGGTTGTTTGCCCAGCGGCCGTTGTAATAGTATACCGGGCTATGCGACAGCGCTAATCCATTACGCGATCGCAAGCAAATGTTTGCCCGGTCGTGCTTGCGTACGACTATGCCGTGTTTGCGTTTTTTTGTCCAATGAGAATCGGGTTAGCGCAACGGGGTAGTGTTTGGATTTGAAATATTAGAACGATTTCATCTTGTTCTTGGTGAGTGAGCAATTCTTTGGTGATGACTTCTATTTCGGAGTTGCACAATGTTTTGCAATGAAGAACCTTGGGAGATATGATAAAATGGTAAGGAAATTTTGTTCTGTCGACTCAGGGAAAAACACACATGTGCGAGTCTGACCCGCGCGCGGAAGGTTTCGTACAAACTTTAATGATGGTGGTTTGTCCATCACGGAAATCTAATATCAAAAAATCAATTTCTAGGTCAACGAGAAGATTTGATTTACTAGTAAATGAGCAAAATATGTGATATTAATTGCCATATTTTGTATTGCGTTTACTAAGAATATCCAAGTGACCGTAGACCTAAGTATGTAATATTAATTGCATCTCGATATCACCACGCGTTCTTGAGAAAAAGGGTCTTGACAGGCAGACAGGCGGACAACGAAGTGATCCTATAAGCGTTCCGTTTTTGAAAAATACCGAGTTATTTAGATTTATAACGACTAAAAGCTGGTATTAGAAGAAAATGGCAGAGAGGATTATCTGCACTTTAAGTACAAATACTGTACTTTCAGTTGAATACCATGTACTTAGGGTGAATTTGGTTATGAACTGAGCTGCCATAAGGTAAAAGCCAGTATAAGATTCCTAATGGTAGTATAAAAAGTCGTTACCGGAAAATATTCTTAGATAGGGTACTTAAACTTAAGCGTTAACATGAAAGATGGAAAAATGGAGTTTGGAAACACTAACAAATCTTCGTAATTTCTAGTCTGTTCCCAACAAATTGTTAACAACATGCAAGTATTGTATATTTATCCCTTTATTTACCGGACACAATGCGGGTGGCAATCCATTACGATACGCCGCGGCCCAAATTAACCGTAATTCAATCAATTCAATTGTACTACACGACTGGCTGTGTACCGCCGCGTCAACGCCCTACCACGAGACAAAAAATACCATTCGAATTTCAAACAATTGACAGTCAACTGACAGCTAGGGGAGCGGGAGACGACGCCATTGGTCGAAAATTGGACAATGCGGCAGATGCGTTCACGAATAAACTTTTTTTTTAACTTTTACACGGCCATGTTTGCTTAAATTCTTTACCGAAAAATGGGTGTGTATTACAGGGAAAAAAATACGCAGCTGACGTTTCAATTCGTCGTGGAGAGTTGACAGGAGATGCGAGTGGTTAATTAAATCATACATATTAAAGTAGGTGAGGGAATATAAATAAGGCAGTAACGAAGGATTCGTTGGAATTATTATGATGACACGTTGTGATACGTCTGTTGGATGGCATGATGCATTGCACTTCCGTTTCAGTGGTTAGATTGTGGGTGAGTTTGATAAGTTTCATGTCACTTAAAACTAATGAAGTGGGTTTAACTTGATGCATTTTGTTTCTTATGTGTATGTACCAAGGAAAAGTGGCAAGTATATAATGCTACCGTTGATACCACTGATCGATTACATGCACAAGTACGTAAATAGTATGTAAGTAACCCGAACCACAGAATAGATAATTGCCCGAACCTATCTCTCAGATAAATGTAGAGAAAAAGAACAATCAACATTTTGCAACTTGATATTGAACGACACACAGTGGAGTAACCCGAATAGTATTGGCTTATTAGTTACGTTTAGTTGTGAGCTGCATTATATACGAAGACCCTTCTTCTCTTTCTTCTGTTTTTTTTGTTCTTTTTTCTCTTCTTCTGCCTCTTTACTTAGATAGTACCTACTAAATTAACAATCAAAAAAGATTCATACATGGTAGGAGTTGACGATTGATTTGAAGACAGCAAACGGTTCATACCCCAAAACTTCCTTTATCGAGTAGAGTACATAGAGCTTTTATTAAAAAAATTCGTCACCTAATACTTACGTAGGTAGGTAGATAAGGGCCCATTACAGGAGCTAAAGGATTACAGGATCAAGTGTATTGGCGTTACAATGTTTATTCTGTTGTTCAGTGGGGAGTGTGGGGGCGCCCTTATCTTGTTTTAGTTATGCTTTTATTAAAAATATAATCGTCTGGCGTGGGGTTTATGGCATACTCCTTTTGGCAATCGGCTGTCGATGGAATGATTGAAAGGTACTGTAATTAGGAATTTAGTTGTTTAATGCTCGGTGGGATATTAAAGCTTCGATCCTGCTTCGTAAGTTATTAATGAAGTGTTGTTAGCACGACATGATTAGTGTAATTTGTGATCCGCTTCTCAAACTGTCCAATGGTGTCAAAACAATAGGGAATATGCATGAAATACAAAACTCTTTTTATTTATGAAAAATGCCTTGTATTGGCGCATAAAAACATTGCGGTACACTTGTTTAAGTTTCTAATACATCACTTATTTTACAATTTACTCTTTTATGTAGCATGTTTTTGGTAAACCGGAACGCACTCTCAAAGCGGATCGTCCTCGATAACGCCGGTATTGACGTCAAAGTTCATTGTGTCAAAATAACACTTTTATTTATAAAGTGCTTAAAGTTCGAAAAAAATGTTATTATAATACTGTTATTGCAATTTTTACTTGATTAGAGCACATAAAATTAGTTAAATTATTTTATTAAAGCCAAAAAAAATTGATGTAAACAAGGTAGATTGTGGATAATGACGTCACATCATGGCCGCGACAGCTACGCACGTTTGAACTGTCGTAGAAAATTGCAGGAGCTAAATATTATTTTTGTGGGACAAGCAGTAGTTGAACTCAACTTTTAATACTTTTCTTGGGTTGATAGTACTCTATTTTATTGATTTAAATGAAGAAAAAATTACGTGCATATTCCCTATTACTTTTTGAGGTACCTAGGTATGCTTTAAAACAAATAATACTTACGGTGATGATGTGCGATGTGTGCCGTGATGATCTAGACACAATGTTTAAGACAGAAACTAAAAGCTCAAGCTTTAATATGCTAACCGTTTGAAACTGGCGTATGGCAACTGAAATATGTCCAAAAGTCGTATTAAACATAGTCGGGGTCATCTTCAAATATCTTTTAAATATGTATAGCACCGACACTTTAAGTATTAAAGCGACACTTAAATTGCAATTTATTCCTGATAGACTTTTTCCACAGAAATAGGTATTCCAAAGCCGATTTCTGGCAATAATTCTCACCGTATATTATGGCAATATTTTTTTCGCCAATGCCGGTAGCAGCCAGGGTTGCCGGTGATCAGTCATAGGGCTGTCGCCTGACATAATGCACGATGCTAGTACGGAATTATTAACGTACCATGAGGGGCTCCGAACGAATAATTGTTTGGCTTAGCTGAGAGATTTGGGTAAAATTATGTAGGTATGATTATTACCTACAATATTCTGTTTCCGGCTACTGGTATAAAAACCTTATATCTGTCTTTAAGTATAATGGTAACCAGAAATGAATCGAAGCACGACTGATGATTGAAATAAGGTAGGATTTTGGAAATGCATATTTTGGGATAGATTTTCATCAGCGTTGCATAGTTTTTCAGTTTCTACCAATTGTATGTCTCTACTTGGTGCCTACAAGTGGCCTTTTCCCATCGATGTTAGGGTCGGCTTCCTGTTTAACCAGATGCAGCATTCAAGATGGAGCGCCTGATTATTTCACCACACTACCCAGTTACAGGGATACTTTGCCCGATGTTCGTGCTTCTGACTGTCAATCAAGCTGCTGATCTCTCTGAGTTCAAACAGCTACAACTGTCAAAAATCTATAAATGATAGTCAGGACCAACGGCATAACGTCCTTACCGAGATACGGACCTCCGTATCTACGTAGGATGGATTTTGTCTACCTACACAAAAGAGCTTCAGGGTTTCAGGGGCAGCACTAACAATATTCGATGCATGTGCGCACAGACCTAGGTAATAGACGAAGATTATACTAACACTTTATAGATCTATGATCTGAACAAAAAAAAAAGAATTGAATTGAAAAGTAGGTATATTGGGAAAAACGCTACAACAAATTAAAGTTCAATCAACCAGTTTACATAAATCTGTGAATCATCAAGCGTAGTCAACTTAATATTACTTAAACGTAAATTAAGAGCTCAATAGAATGATTACGTAATTCACCTTTTCATCACTTCCACTCAAATGCATCGCTGATAAATCCAGGGGTTGTCACTCCCCAATCCGAAGGGTTCCGTCTAAAATCCCTATTAATATTTGCTCGGCAAATTTGCTTAAGACCGCCGCAATTTTAGACATCAACGCGCTTGAAAAAGGTACCTTTTAATTTTTTAGGGATGATATGCTTGAGATACTGTCGTATTTTAATGAATTAGGGGTTTTATTTTTATTCATGTTTTTTTTTTAAATTTTAATAGAAATGAAGGTTTCTCTAAAACACGGTTGGTTTATTTTGTGGGACATTCGAAAATTGACGCGTTTTGAAATTATTTCTTGTTTGTATGAAAAATGGAAAACCGAAATGAACACTATTGTTGTTGGTTATATTATATAAGTCAGTACACAAAATACGCGCTTGGACGTGGAGTTGCGGACACCAGCCCGTTATACAATAGGTACAATTATTTACCAATGTAAAAACGAAAAAAGCTCATGCTGCAGGTAGATTACGAAACACAGAAAGAGGAAAAAAGATTTCCAAAAGATTTTTCGTGTAAGAAAAATATAATGATTGTTTCACATCATCTCGTTTTTAGGTAGTAGTAGTAACTTCAGAGTAACTACTTAAATTCATAGTCACAAAGCCAACTGTTCCTAACAAAAACACGAAAAAAATATACTCGTTCATATAACAAACTTCCGGATGTCTTTTAGAAGAGAAAAATAAGAAAAAATAGTAAAAAAAAAGTGGTGAGGGTACTGGCTACACGTCCGTAGGGAGGCGATCAATCGTGCCGAGTGACGGGATCCTCCCAGGGAGGGGAGCGAGAGCTATAAGTAGTATTTATTTAGTTATTTAGCAAATAACCAACATGTTTGTGTACGTTAGGTTTGTAGGTGGGTACTGTTTTATTTTATACCAAAGTAGATTTAAAAAATTGTATCTAAGACGGGTTAATATCTAGTCAAAGATGTATTCAACACTGTTAACATGTTTAGGAGTACGTATAGAAATTGAAAAAGCATCTTCAATTTATTGCTTAAACAGATTCATAAAATTTTTAACATTTTCTCCTCATAGGAATCAAAACTAACGAATAATTTCGAATTTTTCTGACATTATATACTTAAATATTAATTGTATGCGATCGAAAGGTTTATTGACCCACCCCGTGTGCAATGTAAACCTTCCTTTTGAATCACTCTATCCATTGAAACTGCATTAAAATCCGTTGCGTAGTTTAAAAGATCTAAGCGTACAGACAAAGGGAGCGACTTTGTTTTAGTCTATGTAAAGATAGGTGAACTTAATGCCATAGGCATTTTCTACTAGTCCTAGCTCATACAGAGTGATGAAAAGTTATCATGGTAGTTGCAATACATTTAAAACAAGAACCTGAATATACCTATCTGAAAACTTGGATGTAAACGGCTATTTTAAATTCCCAGTGATAACATCTCGACCACTTCTCTAGTTTTATATTACGACTAAACTACGTGTACCGATGTCCATCAAATGAGATTAGCTTATCACAAATCTGCGCTATCGAGTGATAAGAAGAATTAGAGCTGCTTCCTTCAGCCTTGTGCTAGCATTGACAATGATAAACCATTGATTGTAAACAATCGATGCGCTTTATGTTACAAATAACGTAAAAATTTACGAACTAGAGTTTGTCCGTGAGTTCGTCCGCATTGTACTTGATTTGGTTGTAATGAAGTAAAATAAGTGAAAAGTATTGATTTGTGAACGAACTTGTTGCTGCCAACGGTTTCACTTGCATACTAGATTAACTAGGTACAGGAAGGTATACTTGACTGAACTTGTGAAAAGTTCCATACGAGTTCATTTAAGATATGTGCTTCGATTTTCAACAAGATTTTTATACTTAAGTAAGTACATATATCTACTAAATTTGACTTGACTTCGACATGCTGGATTGTTTCTATAGTATTAGTTTATGTTTTACCAGTACCACCAACACGAAAAAGAAGAAGGTTTTGACAAGAAAAAAACACGTTTTTGTTCTTTCTGAAATTAATTTGATCAAAACAAATCCTACGCCGATTCCCTTGTAAAGTCTGTGTGTGTACTTAAATACGATTACGGATATCTTTCGATATACGCACCGATATCAGTACCAAAGGGTAAATTTATTGATAGGCGACATTTATAAATCGTTATCGCGTAAGATTTGATTTCGAGATTTTCAGTAAATCCGTTTTAAACATATTTTGTTCGTAGATTGTTATCTGGCCTTCGTAAATGTTTTATTATTATCTTTGACCATCTGTTTGTTTTAGAAATGTCTTGGTTTTATTGTTGTTTATTTTTTCGTTAATTCCAGAAATATTTATTACATAAGACTGATGCTGACCTCAGCATGGGTTGGAAAGGAAATGAATATGAATATGATGAATTTTGTTGTATAATTGGTAGATAATTTCTAACCACTAATCTATGCTAATGTTATAAAGAGAAAAAGGGTAAAATTTGTTTGCATGTAGGGGGTAATTTTCGGAACTACTAATCCGATTCCGAAAATTCTTTCAGTAACGGGAAGGTAACATTATCCACAATTTAAAACGTTCCCGTGAGCTAATTTCTGTACACATAACGAGAGCGAAGCCGCGAGCAAAAGTAGTACCTATAATATACAGATAAACTTGTGTCAAATAATCACGAAAACTCAGAAGTGCATATTTAGGAAGGATTTATATGTTTTGTATTTCTGTATTTCGTTTCTTAAAATGCACTCTCTTAGATAAAGATCCTGTTTAAAAAAATAAATCAAACTATTGGAATTGTATACTTTCTGAAAATCCAAATGATAAACTAAACTTCTTCACACATGTTAACACTTTGCAAAAATTTCCACACAAAGCCATACCATGTTACTTACTAGATAACCAAGCACATGTTTTTGTCAAAAATCAATGTTTATCACTTGGCGACGTGACGTCACACTATAAGATCATATTATATAAGACTGAATGTACTCATGTAGGTACCTACTTACTATACGAGACATCTGCCCATCTTAACTGATAAAGATGCAATAAATTGTGTTTTCCTAAAACTCAACGTCACTTGTTTGTCAGAATTTTGATGATTTTGAGGTTAATCCTAGCGAGAAGAAACTTAAAGATTACGTTCTTTTTCCGAGTTGGACTAAATATTAAATGCAGTATGAGTTATGACTTAAGTTTTTAGCCTAATTATCTGGATAAACATCCTAAGAGATTTTATAGGGAAACCCTTGGTGATTTTCCATCCACTATTTACTACAAAATTGCATATAAACTTTCATCCCCTATTCAACCCCATTAGGGAATAAATTTTCAAAAATCGGATTTTTGGATACTCGGATACGGATAAGGAACTCGTTTTCCATGTCATGTATCTTGTATCGAATGACCTAGGCTGTACCTCATCCAATGTGTAGGTATATTTCTTAAAATATCGGAATAATCATATTTTTTACCGATTTTATTTTTGTTTACCACCTTTCGTTTGCCGTTTGACGGCGTACAGCTGCCCCCACCGTCATTGGGGGTCGTACAGCTGCCCCCACCGTCATTGGGGGTCGTACAGCTGCCCCCACCATCATTAGGGGGCGTACAGCTGCCCCCACCGTTATTGGGGGGCATACAGCTGCCCCCACCGTCATTGGGGGGCGTACAGCTGCCCCCACTGTCATTGGGGTACGTACAGCTGCCCCCACTGTCATTGGGGGTCGCACTACGCCAGGTTTATTGCCACTTTACCTTCCTTTTCAATGGCTTTTGACAGTTATACATCTTGGGAGACGCATCTGACTCATTTATGGCGTGCCATCGATCATGGCGTTATCTCAAAGTAGGTAACTATGTAATTTTGTTGATAGTCATCACGTCTGCTAGATAACGCCACTGATTCTGGCCGTAGATTGAATAGATTAAGGGAATAATGTTCAAACTATCGGAAATGCCCTAAGGGCACATGATCGCACTGACGCATTTATGTATTTGCAAGATGAAATCTAACAGCAACCTTACGGTCCATTACGGCATTTCTATACAGAAATTAATTTCATGGCTCCTTTCATTTTCACAATCCACCGAGTTTAAAACCAAAATCAGTTAAGTATACCAACATCATCCATTACCTGAAGTCACTAACTGTTGGGCACATTTTCACTTGTCCCTAATTGCGAAAATAATAATGCCGTTGCCGCGTCCGAAAGACGTATTACCTATGCTACACAAGTTACATTCAGTCTATCGGTATCTATTTCTATT
This sequence comes from Xestia sexstrigata, assembly GCA_941918905.2. Classification (NCBI taxonomy): domain Eukaryota; kingdom Metazoa; phylum Arthropoda; class Insecta; order Lepidoptera; family Noctuidae; genus Xestia; species Xestia sexstrigata. The sequence goes on from OW799208.2 coordinate 21,561,376, forward strand.
ACGTACGTGTAAATTATTATCTCGATCTAGATTTTAATGGTGACTCATTCGAACAAGATTAAAGCCAGAACTTGTAACAGAACTCTGTCGAAGAAAGAAGAATCTTCTGGCGCTGCTAGTGGCCCAAGGTGGCCGTTAGTTTGAATTTACATTACGCTCAAAGGATCCTTTTTAAGCTATAGATAATGGTGAGACATTGGTGGTAGGTGACGTTGGGGTAATGGTGGTGGTGATTAAGGGGGCCTAGTCTGCTATTACAATAGTGTCACAATGATCTATCATTGATTTCATAATTGTTGAACGATACCATTGTCATTTTGTTAAAAGTTCGTAATCTGCTAACTTCATAATGGTCGATCATTGGTCGGTCAATGGTCTCGTAATAGAATTGTGTTACAATGACATTGTTGTATTGCCATTATTATAAAACCTGTTAATGGAAATGATTTTCGAAAATCTAGAATTAAATTTGAACATATAATCATGCCAGATTTCATTTATATATACACACATCAAAAATGTCTAGGGATCAAGCATTTTTATGCGGATTTCTTGAGATTGAGATGTGGCTTTGTAATAAATTTATGATTTTATAAATTTATATGGATCCTTTTTGGTGCATTTCATAATTTGAATCAGGAACTCTCAATCAAATTCGAGTAAAAGATGAAAATAAGCTGTCAATATTTTCCCTATAAAAACATACAACGCATTGAAGACATTATTAGTGCTACTGTTTCCCTACTACTGATTAAAACCAACGTTATTATGGAGCGGCGACGTCATTTAAGCAGGGAAGAAATGCTCAGAGCCGTGGGAATGATAGAAGCTGGTTCCCGGCAACGTACTGTAGCTTTAGCTCTGAATACAAGTCAGAGTGTTATCAGTCGACTTTGGACACGTTACCGAAGCACTGGTACCGTGGCTGAGCGCCATGGAGGACGGTATCGCTGCACCACACGGAGACAAGACCGATACATTCAAATCTTAACTCGAAGAGCTCCAACAATAACCGCCATGATGTTAGCCGTGAGGCTTCATCACTCTTCAGGGAACTTAATTAGCGACCAAACAGTCAGAAACCGCTTGCATGAAGTGAACCTTCATTCCCGAAGACCGCTACGGGTACCACCTATAGCAATGCACAATCGTAGGATTCGATATCAATGGGCTCTTGAACACAGAAATTGGGCAGAAGAACAATGGCGTTTCGTGTGCTTTTCTGATGAGTCTCGTTTTGGTATGAGACCGGATACAAGACGTATACGACACTGGAGAACCCCTGGACGCCAACAGCGATTAAAATCCTGCCAGGAAGTCCATCCTTATAGTGGTGGAACCATCATGGTATGGGCGGGTATTTGGATCGGCGGAAGAACTGAGTTGATTTGGATCAGAGGCAACCTCAACGCTCAAATTTATGCTGAGACGATTGTATCAGACGTCATCGTTCCTCTACAAGTGCAAATCGGTCCCTTATTTCAGTTAATGCATGATAATGCACGACCGCACACCGCAAGAGTTGTAAGACAGACTCTCGCCGCAGCTAACATCAATGTCCTGCCCTGGCCTGCTCAGTCGCCAGACTTGAACCCGATTGAGCATGCATGGGATATGCTACAGAGAAGAGCTCTGCCGAATATGGAGGGTATCCAGTCGCAAGAAGACCTTTTTTTGTTGTTGCAACGAACATGGGCGGCCATTCCACAGCGTGATTTGGATGAACTCATTTTGAGTATGCCAAACCGATGTTCTTGTGTTGTTAGTGTTCGCGGTAGAAACACGGATTATTAATTGTTTAAGTTACCCAATAAAATTTTAAAGAAAACTGTTATTTCAGTCTTTTTTTCGAACTTTAATGTTAGTGGTTCAAATGTCAAAAATCCCTTTATTAGGAAAATGGCAAATTTCTTTATTAATGCAAAGGTGACTTGGTTTATCGTTACTGTGACAAACGAAAACACTTTGTTTGATGAATCCTTAAAGAAAATTTTAATTAATATCAATCAGGAGAAAAGTTATTGCAAAAATATATGTTGATCCCTAGATACTTTTGATGTGTGTATTTTTACATAATATTTATTAGTGTTCTATGCAATCTGAAGTAGTAAGAAGTTCGTAAATAGCTAAAACATTAAGTTATGTGGAACGCGGATTAATGTGAAACTATACAATTCAATAATATTTTATCTGTTTAGCTGTCAAAGTCAAATGGGACATTACTGCTTACTGACATTTTATCTGTTTTTATTTCTAGCGGCCGGTGTTTTGATTTATTTTCATTTATGTGTTATTATCTTTATTATAGAAGCTTATATTTATTGCAATACAAAATGGTGCTAATTGAGAAAATTTCGGCTGGAACTGTCAACATTTTTGCAGATTACCGCGTAATTCATTCATACATTTGTCATAATAAAAAAAAATATAATTCTGATTTAGATGATGATGATTATGATTCAGAATTATAATTTTTAGGTTTAGTTTGTCTCTGCAGATTTTCTTCGGCAAAAAAAAAACCGTATTGCGTTCTCATGATCTCAAAAAAATTGAAATTATGAGACAATAATACTCGTAGTTCGCAATGTCATCATTTAACATACATTTTCTAATCTCGATTAAGCTGTGCCAAACATAATAATAAAATTACACTGTGTGTCACATGGGCTTCGTTTTCCGAAGAACTTTTCCAAAATCTTTGAGACCTTCTTCACAAAACATAAATCATAAAATCACAGCAAAATACTCAGTATATGCAATAAAAGTAATTGTGAGCAAATCAGTAGAGTTGTTTGCGTAGCAAATCTTGGCAGATAGGCGATCGGGCCCTCCATGTGTGCTGATGCAGATTAGATAACCGCTAAGGTCGTGGACCCTCACACCTGGAAGTATTTCGACATTTTAAGGTATAAGGTAATGGCGGGAAGTTAGTTTTGTTTAAAGTCCTACCTATAGACGATTTCGTAAGTCGCGGCCGTTTGTACTGCTCTTTATTTGGCCATCACTGACCGAGACTCTAGTATGCCTGCCCTTTGTCGACGCTCTTTTCATTGGCTTGGAGAAAGGTTTAAAAGGAAAAGAAATTGCAGTTTGAAATCAATGTGACATAAAACAAGTGACATTATAAAGGTACAGTCTTGAGTACAGTTAACTAATGAGTTCCTACTGAAATAACTGTTAAAATCTGGCGTCCGCAGCTGATTCACTCGGTGTGACCGCACCATGCACACGACAAGTGGTAGTGCACTACACCATGTATAAGATGAAGTCTTGTAATAATCGCCCAGTACTATTCTTGAATGCTACACTTCACAATACTAATACTATTATATCTCCCCTACTATTTAAAGATCCCCTCAGAATTGCGTCCCGGGATGTTTATGTACTATTGCTCCATAGTATACATATGTACTATAGACAATACACTCCCTAATATTCTCTGCACTTATGGTCATTAGCCTTTAAGGAATACATTTTCGTAACTTCTGCTCTGCTTAAAACGCATAATTGCAAAATAAGATATATTTTTTTATGCACAAAAGAAACATAAACTCTATTAACGAATCTTTCCTGTAACTTCTGTAATGGCTAAAAGATAGACACTGAAGGCTTGCCTATATTGTAGGACAGTCTTGACGTAATTTATCTATCAATCTATCGAAGATTTTAGAGCCCTTGTAAATCATAACCAAACTGATCCCCAAACAGTTCTCTGTTGACATAGACAGAGAGATACCAAACACCGGTACCCAAATAAGATGTTAACTTAATATAATTGATTTATAGAGTGTTGACAGTGTAAAACGTCTCACTCCGGAAGCTCCGACCAAATGTAATAAATTATTGAATACCAACACGTGATAGTGAAGGCCGTGATCGATTGAGGGCCAAGCTTAATCGATCGTCTGAGTGCATCCAAGATGGCGCCGCGCGCCGGCCGGCTGACGACTTCATTGTTCGGCGGTAGCATTGTTAGGGAAATTGGTTTACCGTTATTTAGAATTTGTTTAGAATGTTTATTTTGTTAGAGAAATAGGGCAGTTTTCAGAAGTACTTATAAATATTTAAGAGAAGAGGGAAATCATGCAGTTCATTGTTAAAATAAGTAATTTGTATGTTGTTGTTGTTGGCTAAACAGGGCAGTTTGGTGATATTTCTGATGAGTAAAGTTTAAAACAGCACTTTAAAAGTGCAATAGGACGAACGAAGCAGAAGTTTTGTCTGAAAATATTGCACAGGTGAAGGTATAAAAACCAGTTCTATTGAAACAGATGACAAATAATGAATTCAATCATTCCGGTTTAAATATTGTGACATTGTTGTTTGCTGGTGGTGTGCCGACCCCGAGTAGCACCACATGGGACAAGGGCAGGCAGATGATGATGATGATTGTTGTTGTTGTAGAAAAACCCAATTCTGATCGGAAAAACACCAACACTGAGCAACAGACTATAAAAATAGCACTATCTTCAAAAATCATAATATTCCGATATGATCTATCGATAAGTACCAGATTTATCTTCAATTTCCTCAATTTAAAACAATAGCGGTGACGTCACGGTACTACTCCTGTAAGAGATGCTGTGAGTCGACATGAAGTGTTTGTGACAGCATTACGTGACGTCATAAATGTTGGCAGATAATCTAAAAAGATTATTTATTAACGGCCGTTTTCTATAACTTACTTACGTATAACTGTTAGTTCATATGCCTACGTCTCGTAGCTATCGGTGTTTCTATAAACAAAGTTAGCTTGGAATATCCTATCCGCGTCACCTAAGTACCTGTCACTCGGAGGATTACGATTCATGGAAAAAACAAAGACAGTTTTTCTGAGACGTTTTGTTTCTAACGGTCCGTAAGCTAAATACATATCAAACAGTTAGAGACAGCAACCTTCCGTTACCTGTTAGTAAGTTACCTATTATAAAGTAGCCGTAACAAGCGTTTGCAAATGCATGGCAAGTTTACGAAAATTAGAAAACGTTGCAGATTATTGTTTTTAAGGGAGATGAGATGTTTTTGTTGCTAATTGTACACTGAAATGTAATGTACATGTAATGTGCATAATGTGCTCCGCAATGGAGTGTAACGAAATATTGAAAATAAAGTATTAAGTAGGTATGTTTAGAGTTGCACCAGTAACAGTACGAATTGTGTTTCGCCTTTTGCTAAAATTGAAAATTTTCTGGACTTATGCCTATACTTGAAAGAACAGATAAAGCATTTTTTGGTATCCTTGATGCAGAATGAACAGTGACGAGTTGGACATAACTCAACAAGACGGTATGTTTGTGGCAGAACTAAGTGACGTCATAAATCATGGCAGATGATAATCTTTGCTTGTAATTTATATTGACGGGGCGGGGCGTCAATAGGAAAATATTGCATTGATGATTTTTAATAGAAGTGTTTAAGTTCATTAATTGGAGGTTTGATACATATTAGCTTATTTATTATGGTTGTATGATAAGGTTGGTATGTAATATTAGGTCTACTTGTAATATCAGATTTATTGAGAAATTATTATTCAGCTGACATAGATAAAGTTTTACACGTTATTGAAAAGGTAGAACAAAAGGCAGAAATAAAACAAATTCTTTCTTGCGTTAGGCAACGTAGATACGTTAGGCATACACATTATAATATGTATCAAGAAGCGCTATGAAATATACTAAAAAACAAACAAGAATGTGTGTACTATACAGGGTATACTACCACTCCCGACTACTGAAAAATCACGCTCTAATTAAATTCGAGGTCTACAAGGTAAAATCGACTCCTCCTATTGTTGAAGTCGGTTAAAATGTAGCCTGGGTCATAATAACGAATCGATTAACACTTTATTTATCAAAATCGGATGAATAGTTTAGACGGAGTAGATATAAGGAGGAACATACGTAAATACAAACATACACACATACATACAGAGTATGTTACATACTGTTATGATTTGAGCAGTCTATGCTCAAATCATAACAGTTCCTTCTGGCTTCGCTGAACGAAAAAATACGGAATACGCAATAGCGAAGAAAGATTTTTTACAAACTGTACAGTTCCTCCTCCTATCAAGAACTAGGATAGAAAATACTTAAAAGTTGGACCTACTTACATGTAGATTAGATTGAAAACTAATCTATCTAATTTTATTACCCTAGGACGTAAAACCAGTGAATCAAAATCAAATGTCCGCACCTATTGATAAGATATATTTAGGTACCGAAGTGACCGCGCAATCAGAACACAGCTGTCTAATTTATGGTATCAGTCCATCTCCAGCGATACCGATACCGATACCATAAGTTAATCCAAATGACGCAAATTGTAGAAAGATTAAAATTGATTTTTAAATTTTACTCTGATTAGGAGATAGAACAAATGTAATAGTTTAATTGTTATTGTAGGGACATTTTTGTTGATAACTATCTCTAGCCGCTTAAAAACGTCACAGAATGACTTGAAGTTGGAAACGGGTGTCTTTTTTTGGATTACTGATAAGATTAAGTACGGCCTTTCTGCTTTATTGTGTGGTTAGTGCCTAACCTGGGATCAGAGTTTTTATGCCGCTCAGCCATGGGCCTCTGACTTGGCTTTACATGCCGTCAATAAATATCTCTCAGGCATGCTTATAACATCACGATGTTTTACTAGGCCGAAGCAAGAGATAATTAGGTATATAATACTCACATGAAACCGAAAAATCAGAGGTGCGTGTCTTGGGTTTAAACTCGAGACCTATGACTTGGCAGTCCGACGCTCACACCACTAGGCTTGTTAAGTGTTATTTTGTCATAAAATACAGCAACTTGTACAGCCTGAGATGTTCTCAAGTGACATAACCCTACCTTAATGCCTTCAAATCCCTCGAGTGTGTGTGATGATCACTTATCACTCTAGTTTCCTTCTACATTTATACAAGTTTTGTGTTTGTTTATCCTAAACTAGCTAAGGGGTAATAAAATAAGGTGGTGGAACTGTTTTCTTCTTCTTCTAGGGTTGGTTAAAGAGGCTAATAATGATGAGTAGAATGACACCCCCCCAAATAAGGTTGTTTAGTAGTACAGCAGGTAAAAAGGGTCATACTTGAAGGGATTGTAATACTTACTCAAATTATAAGGAGGTATCTCTGAAATACGAGAAATAGTCTGGTCGATACAAAGTGCAATACTAAGACGATTAAATGTACGAAAAAGCTAATTTTTTCACTGATCTAAAGGTTGTTCTTCTACCTCTTACTGTTTAAATGTCTTTTTGTATATTTAACTAACATTTTAAAACTTATGATCAGAATAAAACAATTTCTCCAAACATTCTTATTATGTAGACAAATGCTGTGAGGTCAAGGAAGATCACTTCACCGCTACTAATGACAATCGGTGTACATTATTATTTAATAAATAATCCTTCTATTATAGAGTGATCCGATAAAGTGGTAAACGAGCTTTACATCGGCCGCCTACGAACTGTTCACGGTTTGAAAAGCTTTAAGGGTTCCGTATCAATAAAATAAGAGTAACGTTAGGTGGGGTAGAGTTTTCCGTAAAATATCAATCAATATGCACTTGAACTGCATCGGATTGTTCGAATCGATTCATAAATTCTGATGAAAATAGGCAATGCCTACCATATTTATTCAAAACAAAAGAATAATATCGGAATAACATTTTGTTAAATTAAACGTTAAAAGTGTTACAAATAAACCTCACTTTTCCTTTTTATAACAATTTGATTTAGTTTTCCCGACAGTTGGAGCGTTTAGATTCTCATGAACTATAAATTCCCAAGTACCTTAAGTTTTTAAATGTTTAAAATGATAAAGGGAATGTTTATTAGGCATGAAAATGATAAGGAACCTCCTTTTTTAGAAGTCGGTTATGAAACCACTAGCCAGCTGTAGTAGATTTTGTCAACGAGGTGTTTTTAGCTATGTGTTGAAGAAACTTCAATCAAGATTGTACGAGTAGATATTATGAGTCAAAAAACTACAGGGAACACTAAACGATCATTAAATAATTTATTCAAAAAAATAATAATATAGCTGCGTTCCTCCCACGCACGCTAATCTGCCTGTCCGTCCGTCCGCTCTATCTCAGAAACTGGGCAAAGACAATGGAGCCATATCTTGAAGGAATGCATCCATATCTGGTATCTATTCGGTAAACACGTGGGTTAAAATGTTTTGGAAATTCATTAATATTTAGAAAGTAACCTTTTGTGTTCCCGTTAGTTTGTCGTTGATCTTGATAGTTTGTCAGAAGTTTGGGGTTGTTGGCTGTACGGTTACTTCTGTAGCCTGGCTATATGGGTACTTAGTAGTTGTGCTGGAAAACACAGGACAAAATTCGAATGGAAACTTCGAGTGTTAACAAATAAAGAAATATGGTCATGAGACTTATATCTATCGAGACGCTCGTGATACCTATATTTGAATGTCTTTGGGCGAGACGCTAGAGTTGTTTGAAGTATTGATTTCAAGCTGTGAAATATGTAAGAAACTGATTTTTTTTCCACTGAATATCGTGCCCTGTCTATCCTAATGTGCACGAGCTGATGGACGCTACTGAAAGTACGAAACTCTTCTCCTTTTGTGCTAAATCAAATTTTAGATTGCCATCGACACACTAAGAAGGCAACTTTTTTTTAAGTAGTAAACTTCTTCACATCATTACCTTCCTAAGTGACATCACATTCACGACCACAATACATCAACTCACCACCTTAACCAGACCACAGAAACTCCACCACGAAGGTTCCTATCTAACCACAATCACAGCATTGCTTACAAAAATATTTTTATTGATATTAAAACAAGTCAAGGGGTCATTACCAGGACAAAGGTATTGGAAAGTGCGTCACGTGACGGGGTGAGGGGTGAAAGGGGCGAAGGGGTGTAAGAAGCAAGGGGGTCGCGTGTGAGATTGTGCGATAGTCTCCCCGCGGTGGACGCCGGTCTAATCGGTTTACTGGGCCTAGCGACTTTGGTGGTTGGTGCTAGGTGGAAGATGTAGCGAAATATGATGTTTATTTGTCTTGTGGTAAAAGGTATGGAAAAAAACATGCGGTAAAAACTAAGTAACTTGTGAATCGTATCGTCGAGGTATTAGATTATTATTTTTGAATTATTTTTGGTTTGTAAAGAAGTACTAATGACCAATAGTAGTAGTAATGACCAATTTAAACTTTAGATAAGCGATCATCCGAGCAATGTGTATAATGTGTAGCAATATGTTGTCGATTCAAAACCCTTAATTTAATACGTGCTTCAATTCGAGTGGACCCGAGTCTACCGTACCGAAGGGACGAACATCAAATGTTTGACAGGAAAGTAGGTAGAATAGTTTATATGGGAAAATGAAATTGTTGTTTTTACTATCTTCCTCGTAATTTTTCCAAATTGTCTCACCGTTTAAACTTTTTCTGGACTACGACAAACATTTCAAAACCATTATCAGCTAAATCAGACCAGCCGTTCTCGAGTTTTAGCGAGACAGACGAACGATGACGCGAGTTCCATGATTTTTGTTCACCCAAAATGTGCTCAAATTTTGTTCACCCAAAAGGCGTTGAAGTGAAAACTTCTTTAGGCGCTGCTCAACGCGCCTAAAGAAGTTTTCACTTCAAAAAATTTGAAAGTAATAGTGGGTGACCAAAGTATGAGTATGAATGTGAACGGCAATAAGAGTAAGTAGACCGTACAAACGGTGGATGGACTGTGCGAACGATAACAATAAGAGTAAGTAGACCGTACAAACGGTGGATGGACTGTGCGAACGATAACAATAAGAGTAAGTAGACCGTACAAACGGTGAATGGACTGTGCGAACGATAACAATAAGAGTAAGTAGACCGTACAAATGGTGGATGGACTGTGCGAACGATAACAATAAGAGTAAGTAGACCGTACAAACAGTGGATGGACTGTGCGATCGATAACAATAAGAGTAAGTAGACCGTACAAACGGTGGATGGACTGTGCGAACGATAACAATAAGAGTAAGTAGACCGTACAAACGGTGGATGGACTGTGCGAACGATAACAATAAGAGTAAGTAGACCGTACAAACGGTGGATGGACTGTGCGAACGATAACAATAAGAGTAAGTAGACCGTACAAACGGTGGATGGACTGTGCGAACGATAACAATAAGAGTAAGTAGACCGTACAAACGGTGGATGGACTGGGCGAACGATAACAATAAGAGTAAGTAGACCGTACAAACGGTGGATGGACTGTGCGAACGATAACAATAAGAGTAAGTAGACCGTACAAACGGTGGATGGACTGTGCGAACGATAACATTTTTTGGCTATGAAGGGAAAACGACTAAACAGACGACTAATTGAGAAGTATGGAAAAACAAAGACATGCTGCGCTGACCACAAATAAATTGGGTCAAGGGCAGGAGTGAGTGAGTAACCAAAGGAGGAATAATTTCCAGACCAGACAAATCCAGAAGAGAAATGTTCATTTCATCAATTTCTAACATTATTCGAACCACAATTTGTCTAGTGCAAGCTGCTCAAATGTATAAAATGGACCAAAAACGTAGTGTCCATATAGTAACAGACCTTGGCAAGCACTGACGATTCAAGGTCTCAGTACCATCTGCATCCAACCTGCTTGATAGCCCCATCTCTGTACTTCTTCTTCTATTTATAGTGTCGATAGAGCATTGTTTTTGTTCATAATCACACAGCACCGCTGATCGCTTCCAAATCGTGCCACCCGCAAACGTCTCACCTAATGCAGGTGACTTGCAAGCCGCGTTTAATATGCCACTTCGAGCCACTTTCAGTCCAGTCCACTCCTAATAACCCCTTCAGAGGCGTTGCTCCTCCAATCTGATGGTTCAGACATTCACTTGAAAGCTAAGGAATAGTGCTATTAAGGCTAACTTACTCAAATTCATTGGGTTGACGTAAAACGATTTTTATGGTAGATTTGTAAGTGCTCGCTGATTTTCTTTTATTCGTCCATTACTTTCCATAAGCACCTTGCTTGTAGTTGCTGGTTAATTTTAACAAAGATATGCTCATTCCTTTTCCATGGGGAAAGTAGAATCTATGGAACGCCACCTGCTCCTTTAGTCCTTTCGCTTCGTGTTTCTAATAATGTGTTTACTAAAAAGTTTTTTGTTTAAATCCGTCACAATAATTAGCATTACCCTTGATGCTTCATTGCCTTCTCCTTAACCTGATATAGGTTTGTATATAAATACAAACATTGTAATCTTTTTGCAACACCCAGATACAATCTAAGTCGCCGCGAATCTTACAAACATTTCTGTTACGTCATCGTCCCGAAGCGACTTGGACAAAAATCAATGATTTTGCCAATCACAACAAAGTTACTTTTCGCATTCCTCAAAAATGCAAATAAAAACCTGAACCACAACCTGTAAAGACAGAATAAACTATAGCTGTGAAAGAATACAGTTCAAAATAGGCTGTCAATATTTCCGAAGACCCAAACGTCATGCGACAGTCGACTTGCAAGCGAAAAATGACAATGTGAGATACCTATCCTTTCCTTTGCCAATTTAAATTTTGCTGTCTCATTGAACACCTTGGTAGAAGTTAACCTTGGGATTTTAGACTTAGGGTACAAAATCGCGTGGCATCAGTTTGAGGCCGGTAGAGTAAAGTTGTGGAGTATTCCCGCGAGGTTGATATCTGGGCACACGGGCACAGGGCGTGCATTGTGCGCGGGGAATAGATAAGATCTAACTCAGGCCTTTGACAGACTTCACGTGTGGTCTAATTTTGGCATGTTTTTATAATTGTTTGTTGGCCGTACAACGTTTTTTTTTAAGTGGTATGGTTTAGTGAGGATGGAGAAATGATGAACATTCTGAAGTTTGAGGCACATAATAAACTTGAGGGTCTACATTCTGTTTGAAAAGGTAAAAATGTATTTGAGATGAAGCTAATAGTATAGGATCCCTTATAGGACGACCTGCATAACGTTTGCATATTCTATAGCCTATAGAATATTTAGGTGACGTTTGCATATTAACGGCTTCATACTTTCGATTGGTATGAAATTTGTCTATTAAGAGGACGCATTGGAAATTTTGGAGTCAATGATCTTAATTTTTGTCAGTAATTAAAAAAACGATTGAAAATATAAGTTGGTGATCTGATAATTCATGATAAAAACCTTATTTTGTTAGTTTTCAATACATGATTAGGTAACTTTTGTAATACAGAGAAAAAACATCCAAATATCAAACATCCTCTTTTTAAAAAGTGATTCACATGTTATGGGCAAACAGGACTGATTTAAGCCTCTTTAACTTTCTCCGTAGGTGAGTCTATACATACTCTTTAAAATTGTAGAAGGAATTTCTCAAATTAAACAACAAAAACCATTTTGTCGTTTACGTCTTTTAGTTATAAGCTAGCAATCCTCGCCCCGCTCAGACGCTCAGTCCCCCGCTCAGTCCCGGGGCGCGCGTGCCCGGTTTTAGATCAATCAGAATCGAATCAATGTTTAAAAAAACCGGCCAAGAGCGAGTCGGAGTCGCACACCGAGGGTTCCGTACAAACTTTTTAAAGGACAAACTTAACTTTGCTGTTCGATCCCTAGAAACGGCTAATGCACCAACCGCAAATAATAAGTTTGAAATAGTAAACTCGTTTTTTTTGTTAATAAACCACATATTTACGGTTTTCAGATTTTTCCCTATATATGTGCTGTAAGACATTGCTTCTCCCCAAATTTCGTGATTCTAGGTCAACGGGAACTACCACTTATGTTTTCGACCCAAAACCTATAGGGTGCTTCCGGTTGACCTAGAACAGTCCATTTTGGTTAAAAGCAAGGTCTTACAGCACAAGTAAAGGGAGAACTCCGAAAAATAAAAAGTTGAAAATTAAGGAAAATTTTGGTACTTACAAGTTTTCACGAAAATTAGATTAGATTAGAAAAAAAAATAAAAAAATTAGATTGGATTTAGATTTTCGTGAAAAATCAAGGTCCTGAGTCAACATCATGGACTATAAATCATTTAATTTGCTAAGTCCACCCGTTCCTCGGACAGACTGACAGACGGACAAACGGACAAGAAAGTAATCTTATAAAGGTTCCTTTTTTACTTTTTGAGGTACGGAACCCTAAAAATGATAACTTGTTTATTAATCATATTCTGGACTGAAATTGTTTGGTCAACCCATTTGCAATATATTTATTCACATAGGTATTTAATTTCATATAAAATACTTTTCATCCATACCAGCTCGGTGAACGTCGTTCTTTAAGGGATCTCAGACTATAATGAAAAGCTTTGCTTGATTGTCATAAATGTCTTTTTGTTTCTCTTGAAATAACGAAATAAAAAATTGGGTTGAAAGCGTCTTATAAATAATTTAAACTATTTGGAAAAACATTCTTAAATCCTCGGTCTTCACTGGTTTTACATAAGAAGAACCAAATGACACAAAAGAGACAGTCACCGTCGCCGCAGCAGCAGTAGAAGCTAATAAAATCAACACAATACAATTTAATACGCGCTGTAATTGATCAGCATGTCTGTGACGCCGCGACAATGTTAATTCTACTTTATTGGGCACCGTACAACACTGTCTACTCATCGTGACAATGTTGTTTCTGTATTTTGGCCTGCTTGGATGCTGATGCTGAATTTGTAAGAGGAGGGTTACTGACAAAGCAAAAAACAGTGTTTAAATAAGAAGAGTAATCTATCTGTCTAATATTCTATTTGAATATTTTTGGATCTGATTGTCTTTAACTGATGCTAAATGAGAGATGGTCTGAAAACTAAAGGACTGCCCTTAATTTTGGAGTATTAGTGTTTTTTTGGTTGCCCGTTTGAGGTGTTTAATAGGCTTGCCTTCTATCACATTGTAACTTAAATATAACTGGCGAACCTATAGGTCTCTTCCTATAGCTTTGGTGATTACAGACGTTATGTTGTATTATATTATTAAGGTTTTCGTTATCCTGAGAAAAAGAGAAATCATCACCAGCACTCCGAATCGTACGAATAATTTAAACGATAAGGATGACGTATCTGCTTAAGATAAAAAAATCTTTGATGCTTACACTCTTCGGGGAATAACCCTGACGATTGTTATTTAGTAATCGGTGATTCTTCGTTGTTCGTACTTGAAGGTAGATAAGAAATGGAGAATCTAATTAGCCCGTTTACAAGGGTCAGCTAGGGTCAGTGGATACATTGATTTTATGATATAGGTACTGTTGGTAAATGTCGTGAGGAAAGTTTTGTGTTCAAATGTAGATGGTAAGAGTGAAGAGTGGGTGAAAAAAAAAGCGATGGATGGACTGTGGGAAATGTATGGCTAGAAAGGGGGTAAATCATGAGATGACGATTAAAAGAGAAGCATGGAATAAGAAAACATGCTGCGCCAACCTCAAATAATATGGAACAAGGGCAGCGGAATGATGGTGATGAGGATGTAGTTACTTGATGAGAAACAGTTGAAGTTTGTTTTTTACGGAGAAAGATCATCATCAGATTCATAGGCTCATGTCACAAAACTCAACTTTTGTCGCAGTGTTCTAGAAAGTAACAATACAAGCAAAGTAGCGCCAGTAGGTACTCGTAAATGAGAACACACCACACATCTAAGCTAAGAGATTCCTAGAAATAACGTTTGCAATGATAAATTTATTGAAAACTATTGTAACACTTCAGATATTTAAATCTTTTTCAATGTCTGCTGATATCTACCTATCAGAGACACTTAAAAAAGAATTTTATCTGATTTCAGAATTGTCTCATTTTAAGATAATGTTAGCAAGAAGGTCTTTGTTGTAATATTACACTACTATTTACTTACATAAATGATTGATGATTATTACGTAGTATCAGGATTAGTCTATATACTTGTAAGCAGATTTGTGGGGATAAATTCAGATTATCCAAAAATCAACGAAATGTTATAGTCAGTCTCCTAACATAAAAATGCTTATATCTTTCTTTTCATAGAGATTCATGGCACTATTCTAGAACCTCTCAACGGCATGGAGTTTATTCAAACTCAAACTCAAAGAATTTATTTTAATTAGACCATTACAGCACTTGAATGTCAAAAAAAACAAAAAAAAACAAAGCTACAGCCACAGTCACAAGGCATAATAACTTGAGAAAGTACGGTAGTTGCCCATTCCCTATATAGCGTATTTACAAGACATCACAAGCAAAGAGAGGCCTATTCCCAGCAGTGATTGAAGTCGGGCTTGTGGATGATGATGGTGATGTTGAGATATCACAAGAACTACGGACCATGTAAGTACCTAGTAGGTTGCCAAAAGGATCACTAAAAAACAAAACTATCGATAGATTCTGATGTAGTACGTTTCGAAGCAGCAGCTCAATTGACGAAGAGTTCTGGAGACTATTTGCGACCGTCAATTTAAAGCAATTGTTCCGAGCAATTTGACGCTGTGGGCTGACTATTGGATAATGTGTGTGGCTATTGTGGCCACAATTGCTGGTCTGCTACCTTCATTTATCTTTTAAAAGTGCTTGCTGTAAATAAGGTTTATTCTTCGTTCGTCCCGAAGTTTTATCCCACATTCCAAGAAGTTTTTAGTTCGCCCCACATCACTTTTGAATTCCTGCTCGGTCCCATATTACAAGTGATTTAAAGGAACAGTCTACAAAAAAACTAATATAGGTATAGCTGTGTTACAACTTTGAACTTATTGGGTTTTCTTTATCATCGGGAATATAATTATCTTGTGTGCGGCAGTGTTTTCTTGTTTCAATACTTTTTATAGGTTTTTCATTAAATTAAGATTCGCTCGAGGAGCTCGTGGCTAAATAATAACAGCCGTTCGGGTCAATCTTTAGGTTAAGCTGTGCTTGCCTAGGTTGGTCTGTGGATGGGTGACCACCCATTACATACCGAGATTCCTTCGTGCTTCGGAAAGCAAATTAAGCAGTTGGTCCCGGCTGTCATTTGTGATCTTTGACAGTCGTCACAGGTAGTCAGTGGCCCAAAAAGTCTGACAACCAGTCTTACCAAGGGGTATCGTATTACCCAGTACTAACTGGGTTGTGGAGGTCAGATAGGCAGTCGCTCCATGTAAAATACTGGTATTCAGCTGCATCCGGTTAGACTGGAAGCCGACCCCAATAAAACTTGGGAAAAGGCTAGGCAGATGATTAAGTTAAGATTTTTTAGAAGCTCAAAGAACTGTTGAACGAGTAAGGAGTGCCATCGCACTGTCGTAGGTCAAAATATTTTCAATAAAAATTTCGGAAGTTCTACTTTAATAAAATAAAACCACAAAAAGGGGTGG
Source organism: Xestia sexstrigata (assembly GCA_941918905.2). NCBI lineage: Eukaryota > Metazoa > Arthropoda > Insecta > Lepidoptera > Noctuidae > Xestia > Xestia sexstrigata. Next base: position 21,577,667 of record OW799208.2, read on the forward strand.
GGTACTATAAGCCGCTCGCGGAGGATTTGAATCAGGTTAGAATTTGCATAGTTTTATATTCTTAACTTACTTTTAACAATATTGCTAGCGATACTATGAACATTATAAGAAAATAGTAAGAATTCCAAGTAATAAAATATTATTGAGGTGGATATAGCTTCAGAAGGTTATTTCTCGATGCAAAAGAGAAAATTAATACGGGTGAAGTCAGAATTATGAAAATACATTCAACAGTATACAACAGGATTTGCAACGACTTGTTCGACAGCATCGCTCTCTCTGTTTTTGGAGACTTCTATCAAACAAGAAACTTTTGGAAAAGCTAAACTTCTCGCTAACTGAAAAACCTCATTAAAATCAAAACGACAGCCCATTTCTAGCACAGCTTTAGGACAGTATCCCATATACCCAAACCGAACCGTGCGTGTTGCGTGTCCGCACAAACAAACACGGGAGATAGCCAGCACGAGGTTTAGGCGAATGTAAACCAAGTCGCGTGTACTGGCCATAGCACGCGTGTTCGTTGTACGCGGGTTGTTCGCCCTTGTTGCTTGTCTGTCGTTGCGTGTGATTGAAACATGTTACTTTATGTTTAAAATTATGTGTTACCGAGTTTTAGAGTAGTTTTAAAGCTTCCTCGAGTGTCTTTCCTCATCTTGTCTTTACGTAAAACGTTCTGTAACTTGTCTGATGAATAAACATACCTACTCAACCGACAAATGACAACGCATTTTCCATGAGAAGATATTAGATATCGTATACGTTATTCAGAATGTTTTTTTTTCAAGTATAGGCTTCAAACAAGATATAATTAATTACATTCTGGTTTTCGCGACTATAGCTTTTGTTTCAAATTATTATAAAAACCACGATAACGTTGCGTGTACGCACTGCATTGGTTTCTTTGCAATCGGTATGCACCATCTAATGTTATTAAGTTCTAGGGTACCTCCTACACTGTGATGAAATCTTTGGCAAAGTGTTGCGGCAACGACTAGTAGGTATCATTCTTTTGCATTGAGAAAATCTAACGTTGTTTTTCTGGCTGCTCTCATGCCATGATAACTGTAGAGATCTTTATTTCGAGTGACGAGTGGGTATTCAGGTTAGAAAACGATGGACTAAAGAAAAAGAAAGTCGCTATATCACATACACCGTGTAGTGACACGGTGTAAGCGGCGACGTGGCACCAACTTTTTACTAAGGATTAATTACATGGATTCTAGCTGTTCTATACATTTTGGACCAATTTATTATTTCACAGCTATTGCTTTGATAAAAGTTTGTGTTACGTTGTTTCGTTGTGTAATAGTGTAGTGTGTCAGAGACTAATGAAGTTATGATTTACAAAGAAGCCACCGTTTCCTGCCAAGAATACGCGCCCATCACACTACGAAAAGAGTTCCCAATGGAGTCTAATATAGGTACTCTACTCGTTATTGTCTCTGGCCGAGTGGAAATCTATCGCGGAATTTTATAGTGTTTTATAATACTTAAATCTGAAGATTTTATTCGTTCGGGCTCTGGAACTATCAGTCGGATTTGATACAATCTTTTTGCGCACAATTCCAGAGACTATTTAACACCACGCTACGACCCTAAATCTTCGAGTAAAAAGTGAAACGACGGGTGATACCGCGGGGCACAGCTAGTAGGAAATCATTTAAAAGGGTTCGGTGTGATATGTTCTGACTGTTCTGAGGTAACTTTCTAGTTTTAATAAACACCAAGCGTCGTTCTTACAGAACAAAAAGGCGTTGCGCTCGCGCATGGCAGCGTGGCGCTATCGGTACAAACATCTGAAGCCTGTCCGAGACTGCGAGCTGCATCGACTGCTATGTTGATAGAATGCACTGGCCTGTGGGTCTGTTTTAATTTGATATAATGTTGTTTTAAATAAAAACGATGTATTTTACTTAGGTATATTTTTACTAGCGACCCAACCTTGCTTTGCAGCCACAAAACTATTCTATCTTTCAAGCTGGAACCAATCGAGTTCAAACATAGAGTTTTATATTTTGAGATACCCTATTAATTTAACTCTGTTCGTTGGTAATAATATAATTATCATAACAATGCTATACTATTTATATTTCGAATTTGACTGTCTGTTTTTAGTCTCATTTAAGCTTTGTTCTTTAATTAATTAAAAGTTTTTTGAAATGTTAATAAAACAGAATTGAACAGTTTTTTGTAAATCTGAGAAAATGTTTTATATGTCGTGTGTTAAAACGGTACCTACCTAAAATAATTAACTCTTAAAAGAGATTAGTGAAAAATAGAGTTAAGTAAGTACCTAAATCTATTTTTCACTATTTATTCAAGTAAATAAGTATTTACTTGAATAAATTCGCAGTGGTCTTGAATTATAAATGGGAAAAAAGACGGTAGAAAAAAGCCGAGGGGCGTATACACTTAGAACGCTGGTTGTCAGCGCTGGCAGGTCGGCGCCGATAATAGTTAGAGAGCCTACGACACTAAACCTATTTCGATATGACTCCCAGATGATATATAAATATATAATTAGTCACGTTATTAATGGGGGAACACGCTCCGAACGAAATAGCGATGCTGCAATGCAAAAAACTTAGAGGCGCTTTTAAAAAAAAAAGATTTTTAGTATGACCTAAACATCGTTTTTTTTTTTTAATAGCGGCGCTATGATTCTTAATATAATAATATTTTATCGTTTAGTGTCGTGGGCTTTCTAACTATAAGCGCCGACAATTTCTGACAGCCAGCGTTCTACGTGTATACGCACGAGTGCTGAATTTTGTTTTAAAAGTTCATCCGAAAATATGAAAAAGGAAAAAAAAGCCAACGCCGTTTTTGCACTAAACAAGAAACAATTAACCCAAAACAGCAGAAAACAATTGTCCTGCAATACGCCATTTAAATATCTAATCAAAATACTGTCCGACCATGACGTGTTATTTGAAAATAATCCGAAACATACAAGTCCATCACAGGGCCCACCGTAGTGTTGTACTACCGTGACAACTGACAAGCAGTGGACGTCAAATTATTTGCTCTGCGCGTCAGTCGAACACAGGTCGAGTCGCAACCCTTGAACTGCTCAGAGTCAGCGCTAGACTGACATCAAACGTCAAAACACTGACGTTGAGCGTTGCCGTAACTTAGAAGCGTTTGTGTGAAGGTAACTTGAAGGCTTCAAGTATTTAGGAGCACAAAAAGTTGAGGAAGAACTTGTGATTAAGGAAAAAAAAATCCGTCTGTCGTGTTATAAAAAATTTAAGTAGTCTTTTGTGTCTCACTGTGTGATTGCGTTGCGCTTTAACTACGCAATGGATCATTTGGAGAAATTATTTCAGATATATGTGTAGAAATATATAACTACTTATTAAACTGACACGCAACAAACAAATCTCGATGCTTCTCAAGTTGTAAAACTCAACAATTTTATTTTAAAGTGTTTAAATCCTCTCTCAAACAGTTTACTGTTGTTGTTCAACTATTAGTCTGTTTGAGAGAGGATGCCATGGTCAAATATTAGTAAAGTGTCGAAAAATGTGAATTCAGTGATTTTCCCTACAAAACATATAGTTTCTTCGCAACGCGGCTAATGACAGCTACAGAGTTGCCGGGGACTCTGTAAACTGTCTTGCGATTAAAGAGGCCTAGGTATATTTAGTATTGGACTGCTAAGGCTGATGATAAAGATGAAACTGGAGCGATACTCAAAAAGACTAATTTGTTTACTGCACCAAGTACTCATGTCTTAACACAAAAGTCGAGTAAACTTAATAAATTGGATATTCAAAGTTATTGTTTAGTATAAAGGGTCACGTATCTTGGGTTATATCTCTGTTATATAAGAGGTAAGCAGAGATGTAGCATCGGTTGTCGATTAAAGTGATGAATGATTGGCGGTTAATGTTTTCGTCGTGACAGCAGTTTATAGTTACACGGCAGGTGAAGCCGTTTAGCCGTTGACTACATGATCGACGCCAATTCGGGTTTTGATCTGGTCAGAAAGCGAGTAATGAGTACATGCAATAGAAGCGAATAGTCAGACGCGGCGTCGATTCGCAACGTCTGAAACATCAGCTTCGTATTTAGTACATCGGCAAATAAGCTCCTATTGACTAGCCCAAGCAAATTCCGCGTCGAAAAGTATGGTAACTTACTTATCCTAACTGTCTTGTTATCATCTAAAAGTTTAATGAAGTTTCTTTAAATGAAGTTTCGTCAGATAAAGTCTCGTTAAATGAGGTTTCGTTAAATGAGGTTTCGTTAAATGAGGTTTCGTTAAAAGAAGTTTTTTTAGTTCTTACAGTAGTAATCATCATTTTTGCAGGCTTGTTCCACTCATTGTTGAGTATAGGACTCCTCTTCTTTTGTGTCATTGTTCTCTTATCTGTGCGAGTCTCAACCAGTAAGTAGTACGTCACCCAAATAATGTTGTAAAGTAATTAGGTATTCCTACCAAATATTATTATGATATAACATTTTAATGAAGTAGCACCAAAACATTGACATTGCTTCACAACTGCTCAATTATCTCATGACAGTGATATTGCAGTCAATTAGTTGAATTTTAATTACATTATAATTTGAATAGCTAATTAGTTATATAAGTTCGTTTCATTCATGTTTATTATTTTGGTCGGAAGTATTACATAGCTACACAGAAAAAGTTTTATGAGTTGAGATTAAGCCGGAATTGGTCTACCCATACGACCCATGGTCTTCCATAGCAGGTAATGATGATGCAGTCATAAAATATAATCCTAGGTACTGTTGTTCTTAGTCACTCGTAATCAAACAAGAAAATGTGAGAATGAAGACGGAACAAGACTCTGGTTATGAGCTTTTATAAGAACAAAAAGAATTTCTCATGAAAATATGTTTACTTACTTTCCTAAACGTCTATAAATCCTAAGTGATTGTTCATTTTATTTATTTATTTATAGGATCTCCAACAAAAGATGTACACAAAACATAACATACTAGTATTGGACAACATAAAGTATTACGTATACTCCTTTACTTATATTGTATCATTTGTTTGATTGCGAGTGTTTTTAGTAATTAAAGTCAACTTACCGGTAGGCTTGGGGACGTTCCTCTTCACCTGCATCCATTTATAGGTCGGCACAGTCGCGTGCGACGCGTGCGCCTGGTGACCTTGAAGGTGGCTGTGAGAGGTCATACACTCCTCCCGCGGAAACCCATCCCTCAGCCCTCCAAACTCGTCCTTCGGCTGATAGTGTTCGAACTCGGGGCATGGGAGAGGAGAACCTGCGTGATTGTACTGCATCGTGGTCTCATCCACAAAGTGCATGTTGTATTTGGTCTCCAGGTAGTGATTGTCCAGCTTGTGCTCGTGCATCACCATCTCCTCGTGCCGAGGCACCTCCTCTCTGTGCTTGAACGGCTCCGGATGAGGAGGTAAGGTGTGTATCGGGTAGTTTGGCTGCAACTCTCCATAGTCCAGGTTCGTATAACATAACCCAGTATCTGTGCTTATAACAGGTGTAGGAGGATGCTCGTGTGTCTGCCCGTGAAGTAAAGGCTCGTAGTAGTGCCCTGGAGTTTCGTAATACCCCTCGTGATAACCCTCATATGGCGGCTGGTATGCTGCGCCCTGCTGGTAGTACTCGGCGCCCCCGTACCCGTTCTGCTGGTTGTTGTACATCCCGACGTCCATAGTCATCATGTTTATCACGATCACCGTGTCTGTGTCTATCGACAACAATATGTTACATCACACACATCACTATTGCGCTGCGACAGATAGTTCGCGCGACGGCTATTGGCCTCCCGGAATTCGGACCGTTCGAATTTAAATCGGGCTAGTGCCGCACCGTGCGCTATCGACCGCACGCCCGCACGTCAGCTCAACCGACGAACACTGATCGCGGCACGCACGACGGCATATTTTTTCTTAACCACACCTAAAACTTTTATTCACCGTCCCTCTCTGTCGAGTCCAAAATCTGGACGCCCGACAAAGACGGAGTTATCTCAGACAGTTTTGATCGTATCACGAATTGATAAGAGTAAGAATTTTGATTTAATGTAAAGAATGGTAGTCACGGCGGATGATTTTGTTAATGAATGCGTTCAACGTCAGTTCTGGACTGAGCGTTACGTGGGCAGGTAGAGCTGATTCTGGAAACTTTTTGTGCAATGGGAGGAGTCTTTGCGAAGGGTGGAGCTTGTTACAGCGAGGGACCAATGAGAGTGTTGTATTCCGTTCTCCATTTTGGATTGGTTACATGGAGATAATAGTGCGAATCTGGGAGGCTGGATGCGAGCGGCCGAGTTTTTTTATTTACTTTGTGTCGTTGTGAATGGTCCTCGGCGTTTATACTCGGAATGCTTTAATTTATCCTGGTGACGTAAATCGATTTCAAGGTGGGAAATGTTACGTAGGTACTAATCGTTTTTTCTGTCGTTATATTCCGTCGCAGCTGTCCTTATGTATTGCCTACTGGTTTATCTCTACATGAAAATAAAAATGTTTTACTATTTTTAGATGGAATCTCTAAAAGTTTTACATTGTCTTTTCTGATGTCACTAAAATATTATGTTTGTATTTTCCATGACTTCGTTTCAGGATTCAATCTTGAGACACCCCTGAAGTTTACCGTTGACGTTGTAAAGGAAAATTGTATGTATAAAGGAAAGGGTATGTCTTACTCTAAGAAAAAAAAACAAATCAGTGTTCTTTATAAAATACCCTGAAAAATTTGGCTTATTACTGACCATTGAATAGTGTTACAAGTTATCCCTTTGAAGTCGCTATATCTTCCGACATTGGTATAGGTAATTGTGAGGGTTTACCACAGTTGTTCAGTGGGGTTAGATTTTAACTCTCTAGGGTCCCAAAGTCCAGGAGTATTCAACATTGCGTTTTCAATTTCGCTTCCCATAGGCCCAAATTTGTGGGTTTCCACTATATAGGTATCATATCTACATAAATAGACCAGATGAGCTTTCGGAATTACTCGTAGGTACGGTCGACCAAGCTATTTGTTTGTTTGTTTGTTTGTTTACATTTTAACATGCAAATTACATTGTAAAATGTAAACCAAATAGCTTGGTCGACCGTAGTTACATACAAGTTACATTACTTGTATTCATAATAAGCTGTGTTTCAGAAACACGGTGATATCGTGTCCACTATGTCAAGTTCTGCATCTCAATTTCTGTGAACATCGTCACCCCTCAGTTGACAGCTGTCAATGGGTAATCGATTACTTGCTCTTAAACATGAGAACACGGCTTATAAAGAAGAAAACTTGAACGGCTCGACGCCAAATCGTTTGGGAATTGTATAGTTTGATAGTTTCTCGTTGATAAATTCGGAATTTCGGACGTCTTATGTCTGCCGTTTTTTGTCTACTGCTACCTCACACTGCATAGAGCACAAAAGCTACACGGTGACACGGATCGAGCCAAAACATACCGAGGTATATCTATGGATGAGTGACCATTCATTATAACTTTATAAGTCACGTGATCATTAAAACACTATTATATCAGGAACTCATAAAAAATAGTCAATATGGTAAATATTCAGTTTAGACCATTCATTATAAATATCGAGATTTGGAATGATGAAATTTAGAACTTGAGACCACTGCGAGCTGCGGAATTGCTCGCCGACTGTCATTCGAAGGTCTTTAATAGTCGTGACGGGTAGCAAAAATCCCAAATTTGACAACCAATCTTACCAACCAATCTATTGTCTGGTAATTTAGTGGTTTTGGAGGTCAGGTAGTGTAACAAATCTACTTGATCCTATCAAAATAAATGGATAAAAGCAGACTTGTTCAATTAGAATTTAATTAGGGGATGAATTTACCTATGAAATAAAAAAATATAAAAAATTATAAAAAACCTACCTAGCACGCACTCTAGGATAGAAACGTAGGTAGTAGTTTTATAGTTCACGCACTTAATTGGTGGCGAAGCAGTTCAGCACTGGAGGAATGGGAACAGGCGTTAGGGTAGCAGGTCAGTTATCAGGGCAACATCGAGGAATTCAGGAGCTTCAGGAAACCTCTGCTGGAAGGGCGTCGTGCAGTTCCCAGTCACGCACCAGGTCAGCTCTGTAGGAAGGCAGTGTAGATCTCAGGACCAGACGTCAGGATAGCTTTGCGAGACAAGTAGCAAGTCAGGCACGAAGACAGCTTCCGAAGATCGGAAGTAGAGGCACCAGGCGGAATCTTTAGCGGAATCCCCTGGGTAATATAGAAATGTAACAGCAAAAACCAAACTGTTTTCTGATGATTCTCATATCAGATCCAATAGTAGACTGCTCCCAGCGGTTCGTAAGCTCGTTTTCAAAGTAGTCTTCTTTTCCATTTTTCAAATATTAGTTTTCTTGTGGCCATCATCTCATCTGACAAGTGTAGTCGGCCAGGACATATCCATGAGTGCGTAAAAAATTTTATAAATATAATTTAAAATTAAGCTAATTTTAAATATTATTACGATTGTTTACTAAACAATCGTAATAATATTTTAAATACAATAGCTAAACATATTGATAAAAATAATTTAAATTTAATTATAAACCAAAAAGTAACCATCCATAGACTAAGCAGAAAGAGAAATAAAAAATAACTGACAGTTTGACAATTTGACGTAAGTGTCATAACATGAAAATTATAAGTTAATATTTTATTTCAGCTATTTTATGTTAATGAATCGTATTTAGATCGATTTGCTGAGTGTTAACATATAAACAAATAAAAAGGATGATAAATACTTAGTAATATGAATGATGAATATAAAGTGTAGGTATAGCATAAATACTAGGCACTCCCAACAAAATACTGGAATTCAGCTGGTTCCCAGAAGTGGCGGACTGAAAACCTACCTTAACATAGTTAGGAAAAAACATGGCAAATGATGGTATCACTCTGCAAAATAAAAATCTTAATAAAAACAAAACTACCTCGATTTTTTTTCTCTAATTCACCTTACACGCACACTACTCTTTAACTATTCCACACGCAGATCAGCTACAAAATTATAATATCACAAAAACCGGCACTTGATTCAGGTAGTGCTCACATATATTACTGTCTAAACATACCATGATTTATTATTGAGAAGACTTGCTGACAAGTTGACGCCTACACTTCGTGGTCCGACAGCATTATTGTTGCAGGTCTTAATTTAGTGCACCAGACCTATAAAGTGCAGATGTGGGAAGTAAAGTATGCACTTTTAGAGCTAAACATAGATTTTAAATGGTTGATAGAAAATAAGAAAGTTCTCTCGTCGTAAGGTACCTCTATCTTATTCGGTTTTATTCCAAACTTGATAAAATTATGCAAGTATAGGAATTAATATTGAGAATACCGAAGCACAAAGGGGATTCTGTTGATACTTACTTTGATTCAACTCAAGCATTTGACAAAGATATTCATGATTCGATTAAAAAAATAGTTTGGAATTAAGCATAACATTTCTGAAAAATGGTTGTTTCAGAAATGTACAACCGTGTACTTTGTTGTATTCCAAACTATTTTTTGAACAACAGGAAATAAAAATTGGCGTACCTCAAGGCAGTGTCTTGGGTCCGACTGTCGAATCTTATACTGCTCGAAACCTTCTAAGACCCAAATCAATAGACATTAAGTACTTTCGATACAAACACAACAGACTGGCGACAGTTTTCCGTTGTAGGACCAATTGCAAGGAAAACTACTGCATCACGTTTCAACTTTCTGTCAAGCATGCTAAAGGTGGTATTTAAATGAGTAAAGTGTGGAAAAAAATTGTGAATATTATAATGAGGTTGGACGTGTTAATGCACAAGACGAGACAGATAACGCATTATGGGTGTAACGGGGAATAAAAAAATGATGGGGCATGCCAACTGAATATTAAAATCTATCGACGGTAAGTTGACCTGCACTCAAATAATTTATGAAGGTAAATGTAAGTGTTACGATTAATCATTCTTCGGTTAACATGGCACCGAATAATTCTGAAAAATCGGATTAAACTCTCTGATTTATGTTTTAGGTATATTGAGTATTTCAAAGTTAGTCTCCTGAGACGCACTATGTCGAATCTCGAACTATTTTCTGTAATGAAGCCTTCACATAAAATGTACTGAAACTAATATGCAGGATATCTCATACAGTTCAGTCAAATAATCCCCAATACCTGATTGTCGTAATTTCCATTTGCTTTAACGATTTCCAGAAAAAAAAAACCCTTTAATCGACAAAACACATCGACTCTAACCCTGCCGTATTCCTCACTTGTTTTCAATTAAGTTATCGAGTGCCCCGTCTCGCTTCATCATAGGTAACTTTTATATTCCTGTCTCTCTCACCCGGTTTAACGGAAGCACTGGAGTTGATCTGATGATTAATGGAGTGAAGGGTTTATTCGCTGCTATTGTGGGCACGGTATAATTTGGTCAGTGGCCATTAGCCGCTGGATATAGCGAGATTATGTTGTTATTGAGATTGTTTAAGAAAGTAATGTTAGATTTGTCTTTGTCTTATTTGTAAATAACGTTGGCGCTTTCTTTCTCGTGATAGATGTTTTTGTTGATATCTTTTATGGGATCTATGGAATGGGCGACTTGATTTTTTAGACGGAGTCTTTTAATATTAAACTAGCTTCTGCCATCGGCTTCGCCCGCGTGAAGTTTGTCCCATAGGATCTTAAGTACTACCCGGATAAAAAGTGTCCTATGTGTTAATTCAGGTTATAAACTATCTGTAATTCTGTACGCAAAATGTAATCCAAATCTGTTCAGCAGTTTTTGCGTGAAAGAGTAACAAACATCCATACATCCATACTCACAAACTTTCGCATTTATAATATTACAGTAGGACTGTTTAGCTTGAGAGTTTCAGTAACAATAACATTATGAAAGACAAAGCACAATCCAAACATTCTTTCGATTTGTTTCCCATTTCCTTAGCAGATAAAAAAGTGTCGCAAGGCAGTTTGTTCAGCCATTTCTTCTCTCAGACTTTCAATTAAAAAAAAAAACCGTTTTATTTTGACGGGCAGAAAGAGCTTTGAGTCTAGTTTTAAAAGTTACAGTTCATAAACTCATCAGGCCAGATTACCAATTAAAATTGTATTAACTTTCGGTATTACGGTGCACCATTTAAAGTTTCAACCATCAAAAGTAATGATAAGCACGAAATGATTCGTGTGTATATAAAACAAAAAGTTTATAAGTTTATGTTAAAAGCATAACATGTTCGCTGCATCAACATTATTATTTTATAATAAAAAAGCGGTCCGAAGTGGACAACTCACCTCCATTATTAATCAAACGACACGTCAAAACACTATGATATCGTTATTCAATTATAACCCTTTCGTTTCACTACTCCAAACCTTCTAAAACGAACTTTAATAGTTCTGATCTTGATTCATATTCCTTTGCAAGTTTACAAGAGTTTTGGGACTTTTTGGTAATAAAGCAGAGCAGATAAAGTAAATGAAAATCGACTTTATTTTGGTAAGAGAAAAGGTCAGTATCGTATTAACTTATAGTGATGTATTTTAATAGCATGTCGAAGCGATAGGCCATTGTTTTTACGTTGTTATGAAGACATCGAGTGTCAGCAGAGCTTCATTGTCTGAACTCGATAAAGGATACTTTAATGTGCTCTCGTTGAGTTTATACGATAAAGTCTGTCATTACGAAATGGACGAAAGTATGAATTATCAAGTTTTTTGAGTGCACTAAATCCAGCGATTATGAAGGAATTAGTGTCAAATGTTTAAAAAAAAACATTGAGAAAAGAACGTTTTATTATTAGGCCTGGAAGAAAACTAAAGAAACTTGAAATTGGGGAAACTATCTGGAAGTTGCCCGAGAGCCGAACACATACTCCTAGGTCCTTATGTAGAACCTTATTTTTTACGAGCTATAGCAGTGATGACCTAGCGGTGTGATCGTCGGACTGCCAAGTCATCGTCTCGAGTTCGAAACCGAGACTTCTGATTTTTCAGATTCATGTAGGGTGCATACGTATTCTATAATTATTGACTTGCTTCGATGAAGGAAAACACCGTGAGGAAACCTGAGAGAAATTTCTTGACGGCATGTAAAGCCAAGTCAGAGGCCCATGGCCCTGTCGCTAGGTTAGCCACTAACCGCACGATTAAGAAGAATTTCCGAGCTTTAGCCCGCAAATTCACCAGCGTTGAGGTCGAAAATTGTCTCACGGCAGTAGTACGGGGATATAAAGTAAATATTCTAGTTCCGTTCTATCGTGATTGCCATCATCATGAGCATTCTTCTGCCCTTACGCCAATTCATTTGGTGTCTGGCAGCATGTCTTCTTCTTCCATACTTTTCCACTACTCGTTATCTCATCAGACACCTCCTTGCCATTCCAGTCCATTAATTATTGTATGACATCGACATTCAGCCGATAATAAGTCAAGCAGCTACCTCCGCATTTAGATTATCAGTATGGATAGATGGATTATGTATTGAACTTTACATAGGTAATATGTGTTCGTTCTTTGTAAACGTTGTAAGTAGTGCGCTAAACCACATTCAATTTCAAATGAGAATTACATGACGTCACGGACAACTTTTGCCCAAGAGGATCTAACATAGACACACAATAATTAATTTGGAATGGAACTAGAAATTATTCAGAACTCTCACGCAGCAGTCGTGGCCGAGCGGTTAAGGCGTCTGACTAGAAATCAGATTCCCTCTGGGAGCGTAGGTTCGAATCCTACCGACTGCGGACACTTTTTGCAATTTTTTGTGAGTTTTTTTTTTTTTTAATAAGGATTTGGTGTTCTGCAAGACGTTATCTATATACATTAATATTACATACCATTATTATTACATATTATTGTTCGTTGGTTGGTAGGCATATCTATTTTTTTGAGCATGTATTATTTTGGGTTTAACTGGTAGAGTAGTGCCTTGTGGCGTTTAGTCCGCCTATGCTACCACTCTTAGTATATGAAGTTTACATAAGTGTACATAGGCGGACTTAATGCCACAAGGCATTCTCTACCAGTCAACCTTTAGGTCAAATAGGATAGCATTGTGATAAATGATAAATGATGTTTATTTTGCAAGTAGGTTTTTACACTTAACTTTTTAAAACTAGATGGGGCCGGTGTTTCGTACCTGACTACTCTGAGAAGAAACAGCCGAAACAAACTCAGAGGTCATAGTCTCTTTTGAAGTCCAGACATAATCTTGCTCAATTCACATGAGGAGATACACAGATTAGTGTCTGAGATGGTCTTTTGAAGAAAGAACCACACAGATTTGATCTGAGAAATAGATAGAGTACAGCAAAAATAAATAAGAAAAATACCATTTTGCAAGCATCAATTAAAAACACATAAATGGGTACCTACATACTAATACATATAATATTTATGCTAAAATAAACTAATATATACTAAAATACATACAAATAGTCCGAAATACGAGAAACCTTATAATAATTACTACGACACTAGTAATGACTAGAAAGTAATTTAGACTGACTTTAAATAGAACTTCCGAACTGCTCTTTTGAAAGCCAATTTGCTTTCAGATTTTTTAATACCAAGGGGTAGCGCGTTCCAGAGTTTTATAGAGGAGATAGCATAAGAAGAGGACATAAAACCAGTACCTTGAAAAAAGTTTTTAGGTACTCGGGAGCACATGGATCATTCATAATGGTGAAAAGCATGCAGAGAGATCTGAGGGACCTCCTGAGTCTGATAGGCAGCCATTTAAGCTGAGAACGGTACGAAGAGATGTGTTCGTATTTACGAAGGCCAAAAATGAAACGAATGCAATTGTTCAGAAGACGATCCAATTTGTTAAGAAGTTCGAAGTATATCTTTGGGCACGGGCGTGCCCCCGCCAAGTCGAGCCAAGCGAAGCGCTACCTACTACCTACCTTTTCTCGAAGCGCTTCGTCGTTTTTTTACCCTTATAACTTGGGTCTGGATTTTAAATTATTATTATTATTATTTTATTAATCTGATATACAACATATAAAGTTTAAATTGCATAGCTCTTTTACTTTAGATTTTATTGATATCGATCCCTGATTTCGTCACTGACTCACTGATTGATCGTTCTTAGGGTATGTAAGCTATTATTAGTACACAAACAACAAAAACGAAAATGATAAAACTTGTAACTTTTATCCCCAACCTTATAAACTAGAGAATGGAAGTTTGTATGAGACTTCCGCAATTTTGACGCTAGAGGTCTGAAAATTGATATATTGACTCCTGGTACCTCTGATGTGCAAGAAATATACCCCAAAAAAATAAAAATGTAGAATATAGCGAAACGGTCAAGCCACATATTTTGACTACGGTGTAGAGTTTGTGAAGTTAGACCTTGTAGAGTTAGGGCGTGTAGAGTTAGAAGCTTGGCTCTACATGAGATCTGATAAATTTTGACAGTGCGAGTTATATAGTCTCGTCTTGGCAACATTTTACATGCAAATGTTTTTGGTGGGATATATTTTACCTTGACATTGATAATATTTAGACAAGTTACATTGACATATACCTACTTACCTAACATTATTTTATTTACATACTAGGTACATAAATGTTAAAATTACTATAATTGACAGCAAGTTAACATAACCGTGTTAATTGATATCATGTAATCACATCCACCTTAATAAATTGGTCACAATTAATATCAATTAATTAGGTTGACGACACACCGTCACATGTATGCTATCTTGTAGTGTACTAACTACTTAACTCATTATCTGCCTAGCCTTATCCGAACTGTCTTGGGGTCGGCTTCCAGTCTTACCATAATGCAGCTAAATACTTGTATTTTATGAAGCGATCTGACCATGAACTGACTTCCACAACTCGGTTACTGGGTAACAGTAAACCCCTTGGTAACACTGGTTATCAGACTTTCAGGGTTCTGTTCCGTTCCGTTACGGCTGTCAAAGATCTACAAATGACAGTAGGAGTGTGAATGTAATAGTAATACTTATTATACTGCATTGCCGATATTGAGCCATGCATTTTCTAATCTACTTTTTGGTGGATTCCTAACTTATCTGCGTCCTAGATTAATAAAAATTCTTTATGATACGGCTCTGCGCATAATTTCAGGCCATTAAAATAAACGTTGCAAGAATTTGCATACCTATGTCGATCAGCTACCTTACTAGGTGACCTTAAAATTTGTTTGTTAGTTTGTATAGGGTAGGTATAATCTTCGGAACTAGTGATCGGCACTGAAAATTCTTTCATTTACGGGAAGCTACACATTTTAAACGTTACGACTACGAATAACGAGAGCGCAGCCGCGAGAAAAACCTATTCATACATAAAATAAATACAATGTAATTCACATAAGACCACAAATATCCCAATTTGGTGGTTTCATAGTGACAATGTACCAACAAACCCAACCAAACTCTGCGTCACGACAACCGTCATCAAGCCGTATCGACTACATCTTATAAAGTGTCAATTACTGCTCTCGTATAACCGGCCTAATGCTAAACCACTGTCAAATCAATTAGCCGCTAATTAATCAGGCGCAGCTCCGTCACGCCGCGCTGACAGCGGCTATCAGTATGATAGTTTGCGTTTTGACAGCTGTCACTTTGACATTTCAAGGCTTAGTGGCGGTTCAAGGGTGAAATTGCTGGCAATGGATTTTATTGGACTTCCTTGTTGTGATTAAGATCCGGTATACGGTGTTTTGTATTAATCGATTACTTTTATTGGTGTTATTATCCTCTCCATATTTTCAAAGCCATTTTGTCACGTATGCCAATGTGCCCACTGCCGAGCCTATGTTGTCCCACTGCATGGCAAAGACCTCCTTTCCCATTGTCCGCTTTTCTTTATCTAAATCGAATGATATTCGGGTTGGATGGAGGGTCGCATCTTGCAATCTTATATGGCTTCTATTACTTACTTACTTACGTATAAAAACTGTCAGTTAATAAGCCTACTCTCGTAGCTATCGGTGTTTCTATAAACAACTTAGTCCTATACGCGTCACCTACCTGTCACTTTATTCATAGAAAAATCAAAGAAAGCTTTTCGTTTTGTTTCTATCGGTCGGTAAACAAAATGTCAAACAGACATAGATAGCAACCTACCGATAACTGTTGGTAGATTATTGCAAATGGCCGTAAGACGATTTATTCTTCGTTCGTTTCACAAAACAATTTGAGCAACATTTTTTGCACTTCATGAGATATTTATCTGGAAATTCATTGATCAAAACACTATTCTGTAGGATGCAATAAAACCACCTTCCCACGGTCATGAGTTAATTTTATGGTGTCATTAAGGTTTAATTACACGATGCCGACGTGGTAGCTGATAAGAGATAGTGTAGAACAATATTTGTATATTGATCGCTAGAAACAATCATCCTTTGTATTGGCGGCAAGATAATGGGCCACAGCGTGGGCCATTGAGTAAAGATTCAATGCACTGCATGTTGTTTCTATGTTATAGGAGATGCAGTTCTTTTGCTGAACTGGGTCTATTTGGCGCAGCCGTGAGGCAAACATTTCTGAATTTCTTTTCTTTTTTTTTCATTACCTGTTTATATCTTGCAGAATATTATGGTGCGTGTCTTAGTCTGTGCTAACAAAACCATTTTCTTTCTTTTCTTTTTTAAGCGTTTTCTTTTGCCAGGACCGGTAGTCTCGACAGAGTTAACGACAAAAGCGCTAACTTTTAATTGCTAATTACTAATAAATAAATTCGGTTGCAATAATGATGCTTGTGAGTAACGCAAGTCTCTACATCTCTACAAGGCCCTGTTTCGTTTTCACGATTTCTCCCCATCCCAGAATACAAGTTCCGTATGAAATAATTCACTATCACAAGTGTGCAGCAAGTTGGTCCGGGTTTGGAGTCCGGGACAAGATGGATGGTCCCGGTGCGGCGGAATCCCGGGGGACTATTGTACGGAAGTTACCTCACATTTTTGGTCAAAGTGGTTCTGTGACGGTGGAAAGTGTTGTGTGGTTTTGTAGTGCAGTTAGTAAAACATAGGTATGGGTAGAAGTTTTTTAAGGTATGGGTGCTTTTAAAGAGCACATTTATTACTTTATATACAGGACTAAGTAGGTCGTTGACAATCTGTTAAACAGTACTTATTTTTTTAACCGACTTCAAAAAGGTTCTCAATTCGATCCGATTACGCTGAGATTTATGATCCGATTTACGTGATTCTTTTGTAGTTTGATGCAGAACAGTTGCCATTTGGTCCCATAAAAAAATTACATAGTTTGGCCCAGCAGTTTTCATTTTATTAACATTTTTGCTTCAGTTGGGTGGTATAATTTCATGTATGTTCACCGATTTCTCATGCATTTGTGGAGCGACTCTCAAAAATTCTTTTTTATTTGAAAGAGTATACTTCTGAGATGGTCGCATTTAAATTTGGTGAAGATCTGATGCTGATCTCCGAAGATCTTCAAAACTAGACGGTAAATCGGTCGTGATCCCTGCAATCGCTTGGATGTTTATTGTTTATACAACATCATGACGTAACATCACGCCTGTATGCTCTTAGGGGTACGCAGATGTGTACAATACACCCAAATTTCGACAGTTTAGGTATGTTATGTTCCATTTATTAGGGATAAGCCTACTACCATGACATGTATTGTTAACAATGTAAAATAAATGCATAGCAAATATTTATATAGGATATTACACCTAAAAAAAATGGAACAGTAACGAAACTTTTTGCAAAAAAAATAAAACCGACTTTTAAAAGGTTCTTAATTCGATAAATTCGAAAAAACACAAAACACAAAAAAGTGAAAAATAACTTTAGCTTCAGAAGTCGGTGACAAAAAAAACAACTAAATGAATCAAATAAAGGTCACCGACTTCTGAAGCTAAAGTTATTTTTCACTTTTTTGTGTTTTGTGTTTTTATTCGGAAATGAAGAAAAAGAGAGCGACACAAATATGATGTAATTGGGAAAAGGCTAGGCCGATCTGAATAGACCCAAATAGATGAAAGAATGAAGACCAAGTGACTACCCAGTGTCCGCCGCCGTCGCGTCGTGCCGTCGGCTTTACGTTAATGTGTAAACCAATGTGTAAACGCATAATTCATTTCATCTTTTCGCAAGAAAGGTGCAAAGGTGGACTTAATGCCATAGGCATTCTTTACCAGTCAACCAAAGGTGGATGCCTTAGGCACGGTCAACCAAAGGACTTAATGGCTTAGGCATTAGCCTTAGGCATTCTTTACCAGTCAACCAAAGGTGGATGCCTTAGGCATTCTTTACCAGTCAACCAAAGGTGGACTTAATGGCTTAGGCATTCTTTACTAGTCAACCAAAGGTGAACTTAATGGCTTAGGCATTCTTCACCAGTCAACCAAAGGTGGACTTAATACCTTAGGCATTCTTTACCAGTCAACCAAAGTGGCGGAGAGACCACATGAGAGGTGCTGAGAATAAAATAAAGATGTCAAAGATGAGAGCACATGAATTCTTATTCAAATCATGTTTACCTACATGACCACGATGAGAACACGAACCATACTTGCAAGTACATACCTAGTGAAGCCGATCCATCTATTTTGGTGGCATCTCGTCGTCATAAGCAAAGCTGTCTAGGTAGATAGGTAGGTATGTACCGCGCAAACAGACAACGGAAGTACTACACCCGATAGCGCGGTGGCAGCTGATAACACGTCTATCCTAACTTGTTGTAACTAGCTGATAGGTCCGATGGTGTTGGCTGGTGATGATGATATCCTAAACTGTAAGATAAATTGGTTACTAAGTAGAGAATTATACTAGCAAAGAGGGCTCGGGCTGTCGATGAAGTAGAGTATTCTATGTCTAAAATGCAATGAATGTTGACAATTTTTTCACGATCTTGAGTTCAATATTACTATGAACAGTAGTTAGTTACAGTAACTTCATTTTCTGTTGGAAGACCAGTTTTCTGAAAGAGTCATCATCAATACTTACTGCTTATACTAATTCCGAAGACAAACTGTAACGCAGTTTGATGGGTGCATACAATTTACAAAATGTTTGGTCCTGATTAAATGATTTATTTACTATCGACTGTTGGTTATTTTTTTTTAATTCTCTTTGACCATACTTCTTGGCTCTAAGAGAGCACTAACATCAATTTTTTACTTATAATTTCCATTATTTACATTATATTATTCAGGCCGTTCTAATTTTTTTTTATTGTGGTTTATCCTGTTCATAAAAGCACCACCTTACCTACTTATATACGCTGATCTATAAGGTGTAAAATACCTCTTAACGAAACCGAAAGGCACTTGTTCTCCCCGTCATTGCGATATATTTTTTGTTCTACACCATACCTGGGAACCTTTTAGTTACGGAGATATTGGGGACAAAGTTCCAACTTTTTGACAAGTTTTTTATACAAGTTTGTAATACATGTATGATTTTTACTTTAAACACCTCCAAGACCCCCTTACTATTCATTCCATCCATCAGCACAATATTTTGAGTGCGTTACATTGAGTTCTATCACAAGACATGATTTTTCAACCCCAAAAAAAAAGGCGTTTCCCAGCAAATTTTTTTGCGTAAAGTTATTTAGTTTGATGTACAGAACGTTTGGTTGACGGCTTCGTGATGAGGTTGTTTACACCCTGTATCTAACACTATCGTATCAAAGAATTTGATAACCAACAAACATACAGATCATTATTGTGTTTTTTATAACACGTAGCTACCTGATCCTTATCAGATTATATCGTCATCTTCTAAGTTCGATGTTGGTAGTCCATTTAGATTCGTCCTCCTCCTTATCGTGTGGTTAGTGGCTAACCTGGTGTCAGAGGTTGTATGCCGCCCATGGGCCTCTGACTTGACTTTACATGCTGTCGAGAAAAAGATCTCAGTCATGCCGGTTTCCTCACGATGTTTTCCTTCACCGAAGTTAGTGATAATTTTATTATTACGCACATGAATCCGAAAAATCAGAAGTGCGTGGTGAATTTAGATTTGGAACTCTATTTTGTTAAAGTGGTTCCTTCTTATGTTTCCTTGAAAACCATTGTTGCTTGGGCTAAACTAGGATTCCGTGTCGTTAAGGTCTTTAAAAACTTTTTATGTTTGAATGTGTACACAGACGGAGCAATTTCGATCTTTAAGTTTTGTCTCCTGGAAACCCTCAACTACTTGTTACAACGTTATTTCATACAATTTCGAGAAACTACCCAGACGTATTTATAGTAGGTACCTTGACGTTACTGCAACTGGCAACACCGCATGGAAAAGTTTTTGAAAATTGTCATGGCGACAAGCTGCTCACAGATTTGGTACTTAGTTGGTACAATGTTAGGTACAAATGGTAAATATTTTTTGTATTTAAAAGATAACATGAATATAAAAGATGGTAGCAATCATTTACAGATTACATTGACGTAGGTTCAAGATAGTAGATTTAATCATTATATTACTATCTTGCTGTCGATATTAAAATACACTGTTTACCTTAAACCTTATAGGTACCAATAAAAACATTAAATAAAATATCAATAAGTACATCACTTTAGATTTTAGAATCACGACCGATACTTGTTACCTTTATCAAGAATTTTATTTCATCAACATTATAAATTAGAACTCAACGTGTCAAGTGTTACTAACAGTAAAAATATCGAGTATATAACACAAATAAATATTGATGACGTCATTAGTCGATATGGTGATAGCATTTGATGTTTCATAAGTTTAACATTTTATATTATCAGTGTCAAAACAGAGCTTATCATATCAGTGGCGTTTGGTAAATTATAATTGTACCTTTAAATGTTCACAAGTATCGTTATTACCTACTACAGAAACACAATTGTTTTGTATAATTATAATAAAATTCCACAAAGTATTCTTAAACTGAATGAGGCGAAATTTAAAACATGCATTAAACGCACACTATGTAAGCAAGCATATTACAAGTTGAGCGATTATATCGATCAATGCTGGTCCTGCTCCACTAGGACAGCGCGCATGAATTGATAGTATTGAATGATATTGTTGTAGCTGCTGAATATTGTACAACTATCTTTGCATCGTATAGATTCAATCTCTTTAGTATTCTAAAATCGCATAGCCCATTTTGTGTGAGTATTATGTATTAGAAAGCTATCATTCACTGGAAACCTACGTCTTTTCTTGACTTGAATGTGCCCTGGCGGTTGAGAGTATATCATGCTCACTCTAATATCTCGCTGATGGTGGCGCATGTGTCTGATCATTTAGTTCCCTTCACAATGGTTGAGTTGAATGGTGCTGATCCATGCGTCATGTTCGTGAACGGGCGCTGTCAGTTGTGACTGGTCATCTCTTAGTTGCCATTGCTTATTTGAATGAATTATTTTGGTTTTTGAATTGTATTTTTTTGTTTTGGTTTTACTTCTGGACACCTTTAACGTGCACATCTTGCTACATTGTTCTCACATAATACACTTTCTCAAATTGAATGATGTAACCAAGATTTTGTAACGATATTTTGATTTAAAAGAGTGTCCATGGAGTATGGACTTTCTTGCCCGTTCTTCGCCATAGAGATCTACGCCTGGGAATGGGCAACTACAGTACTTTCACAGTTTTAATGTCTTGTGACTTCTCAGTCACAAGACATTAAAACAAAGATGAAAATTAAATGTAGCTACAGTCTCCTGTAGCTACATTTAATTTTCATCTTTGTTTCGACAATTCAAAAGTGTCTGTAACTGGCCTACTTGAAATAAATGCTTTGATTTTGATTTTTGTAGAATTTCAGATTCAAGAAATCAGTTGTTTAATTAGAATTATTTAATAACCCTTAATTATTATCACTTCCCTATTCTTCTCAAATTTCGGGTTTCACAATACCGAGCTGATGCATGAGCATGACTCCTATTAAGACTGCCAAAATGTTTTGCTTTCATTTCTGTTGCAAAACAGAAGTAAAATCTAGAGGCACCCTCAGGTATCACGCAGATTAGAGTGAAAATTACTCAACTACTTACATCCTACCAATACTAGTATACTACTTATAATCCTTACTCCACCACACCATCGATCTACAATTATAATATTATAAATGCGAAAGTCTGTGAGTATGGAAGTATAAATGTTTGTTACTTTTTATCCCGGCGCGGTAGTAAGATCTCATGGGACAGTTATCAAAATTCACGCGGGCGAAGCCGCTGGCAGAAGCTAGTTCTCAATAAAACAACATGCTCAACAAAATGTATGTATTTTGATATTTTTCTAATCATCCATTTAAGCGTCCTCTTCATCCTCACATACAAGCATTAAATCATAGTTGATTTGATGCTTGTATGTGAGGATGAAGAGGACTAACACTCTCACCTACATTCTTAACCTCCTAACATTTGGCTGTACCTGTCTCCTGACTCCTATCTCTACTCTCAACAGGTTCCAAATTGATGATAGCCAGCACCTAATATAATTGACAGCCAAATATCAAAAGGCTTGCAATTACTATACCGTGTCGTAATAATTACTGTCGCATGTCCACATTTCTATCGCTTGTTCCCATTTACCAACTTTCATATACTACCAGAACAATTAAAATTAACTCTTCGGGCAGAAACATAAGGTTGGTGATATCGTTTTCGGGTGTAAAGATATTGTTGTGTAGATATGAGCTTGTGTTCACATAATATATCATGTTTATCTATGAACAAACTCGGTAGCTGGCAATTATTTTAGATTTTGTCGCTGTTGGATTTTGGGCGAAGCGTTATCTTTGTTAGGTGTTTTGATTTTTTAAAGAGAAAAATGTATTTATTATAGGATTGTAGTTAACGGAAAGTCAACCATATTAAGATATTTTCGAAGTATAGACTATATGTCATTTCATTTACCAATTTGGTAGCACCTCAAGCTTAAAGCACAGAATAATAAGTACAAGTTTAAAGTCTTCAACTCATCACTAAACCTGATGTTAAGTTATGTTATGTTTTATTCCACACATTTTAGGTACAACCACATTTCGCCAGTTATGTCTATAAAGCCCCATGTAATAGGGGGCGAGCCTATTGGCATCAACCGGGCACGAATTCAGACCCCGTGGCTGCTACTGAGAAATTCGTAGTGGAAAATCCAATGGCACTTTGCCCGACCTAGGAATCAAACCCAGGACCACATGATTAGCAGTTGCGCTTGCAAACACTAGACCAACGAGGCAGTCCTCAATAAAACATGATAAATGTCATCTAGAACATCCTCAAACATAAAAAAAAAACAAAAACCCAAACAGAAAAACTCTATAAGCAGAGACCTGCAAACGATTTGGACAACTAATCCAATGAAGACCATTAACTCGGTACTAGTAACTCTGTACTTTGAATATTTTAATTACCCAACCGTCTGAACAAGAAACAAAGGAATTCAATTACGAATAGTTCCTTAAGCAACGATGATAAGGCAACTACAAATATACAACTATATTTACCAAGGGCGTCACGTGCGAAAACCAATATACGGCGATCTATCTATCCGACCGTATTATAGGATTAGGAGAATTTGCTACTGGACAACCCGTTTGATAAGATAGCTGACGGATTTGGTAGCACACCGACCATAATATAAAGACAACAGTAATCCAACTTGTGGAAATTACGTCCTTTTCTGACTAATTTCGTGGCATTGTTTCTCAGGGACACTTTGAGCTTCATTGCGTCAGCGCTTTTCTGGCGATCACCGCTGTTGATTCTGGCTTTCAGGAGTTAGGGTTGTCAACTATATCTCTCTCTTTACGTTAAGTTGCTCTATTCACATAAAGCGTAACTTTTTTCATCGCGACAGCACCGAATTATTTCACAAGTATCCTATTACCTGCATAAATACGTGCAAACGCGTTGCATGTGTGTGTGAGCCGATTTCGGCTATTTGTTCCTAATTGTAATACTGTGTATGTTAATACTTTAAATAATATGTCTTCTGCTCAAGCTTTCGTGCAATAATGTTTTTGTAGGTGTAGGACCATGTGACCTCCGTTCTTGGGCAGTAGGTACAGCTTTATTAATCTTGATGACATTGAGATTTTCTTTTCGATATCAGGATTGCCATGTTTATATTTCCTGTACTTTTATTTTTATCGTTATTGTTTGTTGTATCCTTATTATACACGTATTTTTTTCATGAGATGTGCTGCAGTGGACTTCAGACTTTGAATGCGAGTAGTCTATGCATGTTCGAGTGTTTTGTAAGCTGTGATTTTAGTGTCAGAAGCAGTATCGTTAAAATATTGGTTCCTGCATTGGTTACGGATTTCATATAATTGTATTTTCAGTAGATTTTGGTTTAACATTTAACATTAGGTAAATATTAATCAATGAATTATTGCGGGTTTTTCCCAGATAGCTAGACTAATGCTTAAGCCATGACACGTGGTAATCACAAATACGTGTGAAGATTATCGAATGCAATGTTATTGTTATTTTTAGATAATATAATATATTTTTAACCAGGAACGGAAGTGAATTTGGGTATATTTATTTGTATCATTTATAGCGTTGGACCTCATAGGTTTGCAAATAAATCAATCTAGAGTAAAAATATCTCTGGAGTAGTCAGTAACATTACACCTGTAGGAGGCATGTCATTCACTATTGTGGTAAATGACAGTTCTTATATCAAGAGGCTAGAACAGCTTTTAAAGTAAATATCGCATTTTTGAAGCTAAAACAGTATTGCCACAATTTAGCCCACAAGTTTCACTTATACACTTGTAAAGAAGTGATAAAAATCATATTTTTTAAAATCCCGACAAAGCCATTAGTCGTTTCGAGTAACTTCAACAGACTCTATAAAAATGGCAGTGTCGACGAAAAACAATATTTCTACAAAAAGTCTACACTGTCAACCACTGCCCCACAGTATCACCACACGACTATAGCCCCAAAACCTTTTAGAGAAGGTTGATTTTCTATTGTTTTTGAAAAGCACTCCTGTCAATTATGTATGATGAAAAAAGCTACCTTGTCTTTCTAATTACGTGGCGATGGGCTGTCGACAAGCTCGAGAGATAAACAAATAAGATGATACTTTCCGGTCCGGAGGTAAAAAATGGAGGAACAAGACTTTACATCAGATTATCGTAACTCTGAAAAGTGTCAAACGATTCCATCGTGAAGGCTCACGAATTTTGATTGTTTATTTTTAGGAGTTGATGATCATATTTGTGTCACAGAAAGGTCAAATAAATATGACATGGAACAGAGGAACAGGATTCGTACCCATTCATTATTTTTCATACCTATTTTTCTACCTATATATAATTTACTGGACTTCTTTCTTTCTTTATCGTGTAGTTAGTGCCTAACCTGGTGTCAGAGTTTTTATGCCGCTGGACTACTGGACTACTACATAAATTATATATACATACATACATTACACATACACACACACATACATTTACATTTACATTACATATACTTCACATAAACCTCGTGCATATTTGAAATGTCAGAAGATAGTTTACAATTGGTCGATTCGATTCCTATGGAAATGAACCGGTAAGGAACGCCATAAAACCTCCTTTTGGCTGACTTGTTCCCCCGCTAACATATCCAGGTTTATCATCACTATTACCCGGAGCTATGCTCGGAGTTTCCTTGCGTGATCGAATCAGGAATGAACATCCGGAAGAGAACTAAGGTTACCGACGTAGCCCGAAGAATTGCCAAATTTAAGTGGCAGTGGGCAGGGCACATTGCTCGCAGAACGGATGGCCGATGGGGCCGAAAAGTTCTGGAGTGGCGACCGCGAACTGGAAGACGTTGCGTTGGAAGGTCTCCCACTAGGTGGACCGATGATCTGGTGAAGGTTGCGGGAATCCGCTGGATGCGAGTCGCACAGGGCCGGTCAATGTGGCGACACTTGGGGGAGGCCTATATCCAGCAGTGGTCTTTCGGCTGAAATGATGATTATTCTTATCTCTTCTTTTATCCTTTATTCGCTGGCATATTGATGACATGCACTTCAGCCTAACCTTACTAAGTTTCTTTGGCTTGCTCGATATCATTAAGATAGAACACGTTCATATCAAACACTACGTTTGCGAAACTAGGAGTCGAGTTTTGTTAAAATTCTAAGTTTTTAAGGTAGGAGTCCCTCAGGATAGATTCAGCGATGATCTTCGCTCGGTAGCTCCTGGCAACTAAATAAAAGAAGCTAAGGATTGAGTTTAATGTCGTGCAATTGGAAAATAGCTATGACCAAAATTGAAATGGCTCATGAAAATGATGAGGAAATCTAACATCTACTTCAACGAACCTGGGTAGTTTTAACTTGACTTTAAATAAACAAAATAATTACTAAATGACTGTCACACACCTTAACACTTAGCTCAAGATATAAGAACAGATTGCAACTGATTTCACTTGAGATATAAGATGGTATCAGTGCTCTAATCGTAGGTACCGGATCGAGCTTATAGTTGTAAGCGTCGCTTTTGTTTCCGACGTCAAATGTTTATCTTACATCTTCTAATGGGTAGTAAATAATGAAGCAATCAACGACATAATAAATTGGCTTAATAACAACAATTTAAAAATCAATTTAAATAAAACAAAAAAAATCAAATAAATTCCAAACTTACAAATCAAGCTTTCAGAATCTTAGTATAAAATATTATGATGACGAACATAGAGCAAGTAGTAAACACAAAATTCTTAGGCATAATAGTGGATCAAAACTGCAGTTGGAAATCACACAATTACGTATGCGATAAGACAAATTCGTATACGCAATAAAACGTCTTCGGTCAACAGTGTCCGTAGCTGCAGCCGTCACTGCATATCACGTCTGTGTTGTCATATGGTCTAATACTTTGGGGCAATTCAGTTGAAGTTTTGATGGCATTTCGAGTACAAACAAAAAAAAAGTGTGTTAGGGCAATATCTGGTGTCTGGTTTATGGACAACTGTAAACCCTTATTTAAAAAGCTTCACATTTTACCTTTACCATGCATGAGTACCTACATCAAAGAACTATGTATGCGTAAAGCAAAACCCGCACTATTTTCACATGCAATTAGAAGTGAGGCACGAAAAGGCTTCTGCTAGAAATAAGTATAAACATGAACTAAATGTACCTAGATTGCAAATTTTTAGGAGTAATGTTTAGGTAAATGCCATTCAGGTGTTTAACAAGTTACCTTACTCATTTAAGGAACTTCCCTTCCCCATGTTCAAGAAAAAGCTGACAAATTCGTAATCGTAAATCGTTTATTGAACTCATTAAAATATAGCCTAATACAATGTCATCCATTATGGGTCGTACAACAAAAGGCTGCAAAAAACTAAGAGGACGCCTGACTTCCAAACTAGGTAAAGAACCTGTATCTTGGAAATCAGTACACTTCCATGGACAAAATTTCGTTATTATAATTATAGAATTAATTGATGACAATTCCAACACTGGTAGACTTCAAAATTTAGATATTTAACATTATACAATAATTACATTAAAACTGACTAAGAAATAGAGAAAATTAAAAATCGTGCAATAATTAAACAAGGAATTTAAGTGTAGTTGTAGTAGTCTGTAGTAGTAGTAGTATTTTGTGTTTGGTGTGGGGTGTGATAGTGTGAATGGGTGCTTTGGTGAGTGTGTTACTGGTGTAAAATGAGTGTGAGTGTTTTGGTGTGTACGCAATTTTTCTGTATGTTAGTTCAGAGAATGAAGATGATGATGTTAGTTCTGGCCTGATTTTACTTCGGGACATTTATAATTTTTTCCGTTTGAGAATAATCAAGGTTAAGGAGCCATCGAGTGACAGTTTGTTTGCATTTTTGTTTAGTTAGGGGATAAATTGTCAGTGCCTGATTAATTTTATTATATATATGGCCACCTAAAAATGTGAAAAATCTCTGCGCAAATTGAGTACGGCAGGCTTTGGACTCGCAAACTGTATGTTTCCTACGTTTATGTAGGAGAGCAATAGGCTCAGACGACCATGCATTTTGATGATGGTGTAAAGTATGAAAAGTTGCCTCACTGTTAGAACTTCACAGGTTTGGTAAAGGGTGATAGTGGGATGATAGAACGGAAGAAAAGCACTAACTTTAAGTAACGCTCTCTGGGCACGCTCAAGTTTCAGCATTACGGTTTTACATGCCCCACCCCAAGACGTTTTACAATAAACTAAAAGAGATTGGCATAAAGCGAAGTAGATTGTTTTTAAGACTTTCGTGTTTGCTATATGTCTGAGATTTTTAAAAATATATATTAATTTACGAACTCTAGATGAAACAAGGTCGATTTGGGGTGCAAAATTTAGCCTGTTATCAAGTAGTACGCCAAGGTATTTTATTGTGTTAGTTTGCTGAAGTGGAGGACAGTTACAAGGTGATAGGCAACTACACGTGTGCGAGTGTGCAATAATTTGTGCGTTAGCCAGGAGCGTCTGTGGGACAATCCGGAGAGAAAAAGTTAGAAATTTTGTTTTGACAACATTTAGGGTTAGGAGATTGGTCCTCAGCCAACGGTTAACAATGTTAAAGCCACACTGTGCGTGCTGAAACGCTTTTTCCCATGAGCTATCTCTGAAAATGAGGGCCGTGTCATCTGCAAAGGCAACAATCTTCCCATTTAGAAGTTTTAGGTCACAGAGATCATTGATATAAATGAGAAACAAGGTGGGTCCGAGGATGCTTCCTTGAGGTACTCCGTAGGAAATAGGAAGATCGCCACTTATCCACTCACCAACTCTCACACACTGAGACCTGTCGCTGTGATAATCCTTGAAGAGTTCAAGTGGTAAATCCCTGATTCCCAGTCTCTCAAGCTTATCTATTAGTCTGGGGACAGAGACCGTGTCAAATGCCTTAGCTAAATCAAGAAATATTGCTAAGACTTTATTTTTGTCATCGATATTGTTTACAATATAGTCCGTAACCTCATGAACTGCATCACTAGTAGTTTATTGCATCTAAAACCAAATTGAGAGTCAGATAGCAGCTTGTTTTTTTCCAAGTAGTTTCTGTCATTTGTTCATAAGTTTCTCTAGGATTTTAGATAATGTAGGCAATATCGAAATTGGTCTATAATTATTGACACAGGCTCTGTCACCAGACTTAAATATGGGTGTTATTTGGGACTTTTTGAAGTCTCGTGGGAAGGAACCGGTCTGAAATGACAAATTACAAACATAAGCTAGCGGGGAGAGGAATATAAGTCTATATTGAGATAGAAACTTTGCAGATATATTATCACGTCCAACAGCACAGCTAATTTTAAGATTGAGGATAATATTGTTTATCTCATTTTCATCTGTTGGGAACATTACGAAAGAGTCTGGACGAGACGATTTGGGATGCAAGGGTGAGTCGGGTACAGGTTCCTGAGATAGATGCTTTTCTGCTAGAGATTTGCCCATGTTTGCAAAGAATGCATCTATGGTGTCAACGGAAAGTTGAGGGTTACTAGCAGATATTAATTCAGAGGCAACTTCCTTTGATCGAGTAGTGTAAGTTATAGTTTTTATAGCGGTCCATAGCTTTCTAGAATTATTTCCTGCCTTATCGATTTCGATCCTTTCATATTGTCTTTTCAGCTTTTATCCCTATTTCTCATGCATCTCAAGAGACCTGGAGTAATCCAGGGTTTCAAGATTTTCTGCCTTCTGGTTACAATTATAGTGTTAGTGCACACTTCGAAAGCAGAATTAATAGAACTTTGAGTTTGAGAAAATTGGTTATGATGTTATTGGTTGGCCGTTTTTATGATATTGGCGAATATGTGGAATATTGTAACAATCCAAGATGACATGTACTTAATTTGGACATTGGTTTTAAATCTATAATTATAAACATACTAATTCATGCTAGATTTATTGTATCACAAATCTTGACATTTATTGTGCTTAGTTATAAAAATGACATTCTATTATTTAATGTTTGTACACCACATGTTGTGGTATATAACTTTAAAAATTCTTAACATCATATCTACATAACATTGTAAATAGCGCCTCGGGCGAAAATCCGATGAGCTTTAGGTTACTTTCAGTATTATGTTTGCTTTGAAACGCCAATAGCGTTGAAATAGTGACCGGTGTAAAACTATATTCTTACAAATAAATAAATTCTAATTCTAGTTACACTTAGGCCTGTTCTGTAATTTTTTCTTCATTTAAATCAATAAAATACAGTACTATCAACCCAAGAAAAGTATTAAAAGATAAGTTCAACTACTGCTTGTCGCATAAAAATAATTTTAGCTCCTGCAATTTTCTACGCAGCTTCAGAAATGAAGACATCCGCAAGAGAACCAGGGTCACCGATGTAGCCCGAAGAATTGCCAAACCTAAGTAGCAGTGGGCAGGGCACATTGCTTGCAGAACGGATGGCCGATGGGGCCGAAAAGTTCTGCAGTGGCGACCGCGATCCGGAAGACGTTGCGTTGGAAGGCCTCCCACTAGGTGGCCCGATGACCTGGTGAAGGTTGCGGGAATCCGCTGGATGCGAGTAGCACGGGACCGGTCAATGTGGCGACACTTGGGGGAGGCCTATGTCCAGCAGTGGACGTCTTTCGGCTGAAATGATGATGATGATTTTCTACGACAGTTCAAACGTCCGTAGGTGTCGCGGCCATGATGTGACGACATTATAAATAAATATATCACTGGACATTAACACACAGCGCCATCTAGTGCCACACTAAGCAACGAGGCTTGTGTCGTGGACACCAGATAGTTGATATACTACATAGATACTTTTTGTTTGTAAATACATACATATGATACATATAAACATCCATGACTCGGAAACAAATGTCCATGCTTATCACACAAACATTTGCTCCAACCGGGATTCGAACCCGGGACCCTAAGAACGTAAGGCAGCCTCACTACCGCTGCGCCATTCGGGTCGTCCACAATCTGCCTTGTTTACATCTAATTTGTTTGGCCTTATTAAAATAATTATACTAATTGTATGTACTTTATTCAAGTTAAGGGTGACTCTTCCAGGTGCCTCAAAACGCGGTCACACGGTCTTAATTCCTAACCAATTGAACATTCCGTCTTAGGACCAAACACAGATTACTCTTTACTTATATAATGTGTATAATTTCAACATTAAACACCTAAAATGATTTAGAATGTTTATAAAAATAAATATCTAATGTCAAAAACGGGAGTATATCGGTGTTCTTCGCGCGTAACACTCGGTTCGCGTTCACGGCAAACTTTAACAACTTTTTTATTCAAGCATATAATTTTACTAGCTGTTGCCCGCGGCTTCGCCCGCGTAAAGTTCGGTAACCGTCCCACTGGATCATATTTAAGGGATATATAGTGTCCTAGGTACGTGTTAATCCAGGTAATGAACTATCTATGTGCCAAATTTCATAATCATTACAATCACCATCACTATCACAATCACCATCACTATCACAATCACAATCACAATCACAATCACAATCACAGTCACATACACCATCACCATCACAATCACCATCACAATCACCATCACAATCACCATCACAATCACCATCACAATCACCGTCACAATCACCATCACAATCACCATCACAATCAACATCACAATCACTATCACAATCACCATCACAATCACCATCACAATCACCATCACAATCACCATCACAATCACCATCATCATTATCATCGTAATCACAACCATTATCATCGTAATAACAATCATCATTATCATAATCACAATCATGATCATCATTATCACAATCACCATCACAATCAAAATCACCATCACTATCACAATCACTATCACTATCACTATCACAATCACAATCACAATCGCTATCACGATCACAATCCCCATCACCATCACAATCATCATCACCATCGCTATCACCATCGCTATCACCATCACAATCACAATCACCATCATCGTTAGCACAATCACTATCATCATTATCACAATCATTATCATCGTAATCACAACCATTATCATCGTAATCACAATCATCATCATCACAATATCCATCCTCGTTATAAAAATCATCATTATCGTTATCACACGCATCATCATCATTACCACAAACACCATCACTGTCACAATCACCATCACAATCACAATCACTATCACAATCACCATCAATATCACAGTCACAATCACTATCACCATCACAATAACCATCACCATCGTTATAACCATCACAATCATAATCACAATCACTATCACCATCAGTATCACCATCACAATCACCGTCACTATCACAATCACAATCACCATCACAATCACAATCACCATCATCGTTATCACAATCATCATTATCGTTATCACAATCATCATCATAATTATCACGACCACCATCACTGTCACAATCACAATCACTATCACCATTACAATAACCATCACCATCGCTATCTCCATCACAATCACCGTCACTATCACTATCATAATCACCATCACCATAACCATCACCATCACCATTAAAATCACCATCACCATGACCATTACCATCACTATCACCATCACCATCACCATCACTATCACAATCACTACCACGATCACCATATTATCACAATCATTATCACAATCACCATCACTATCATCATCACCGTCATTATCACCATCACCATTACTATCACAATCACTATCACCATCACAATCACCATCACTGTTATCACAATCATCATCATCAGTATCACAATCATCATCATCATTATCACAATCGTCATAACAAGCATCATCATCGTTATCACAATCGTCAACACAATCATCATCATCGTTGTCACAATCATCATCATCATTATCACAATCATCATCATCGTTATCACAATCATTATCATAATTATCACAATCATCATCATCGTAATCACAATCATTTTCATCGAAACCACAATCATCATCATCGTAATCACAATCATTATTATCGTAATTACAATCATCACCTTCACCATCATTATCACAATCGCCATCATCGTTATCACAATCATCTCAATAAATCAACAATAACCCTGTATAGAAGTCGAATCCGCCATCTTCTGGATCTCAAAATAAATGCCATTTTCGTAATCTGCATCCCTGATAATTTCGGTATCGACACCCATATTGATTTTTAGACATTTCAACCCCATCGCACCCCAACAGGGAATGAAGGCATTTCAGGTCCGCCACATTAAATCTTCAAATCGTTGTTTTTGTGATACACCCGACCCGATACACTATACAAACAATACCGATGTTGATTTTCAGACGTTGTTACCCCATTTCCTCCTTTAGGGGTTGAATTCTGAAAAAACCTGAAAGACAAATGTTAACTCATTTATCGATAGGAGTACTCCTGTGAAGTTTCGAATAAAACAGTCTTACCTAATCTTGTTTCCCCATACAAACTTTTGACTCCAGTTTCATCCCCTTAGGGGGTACATTTTGAAAAATCCTTTCTTAATGTACCCCTCATAAGGACAGTTTGTGCCAAATTTGGAATCTCTAGACTCAGCGGGTTGGGCTGTGCATTGATTTTTAGACTTTGTCACCCCATTTCCCCCTTTAGGGGTTGAATTCTGAAAAAACCTGAAACACAAATGTGAACTCATTTATCGATAGGACTACTCCTGTGAAGTTTCGAATAAAACAGTCTTACCTAATCTTGTTTCCCCATACAAACTTTTGACTCCCGTTTCATCCCCTTAGGGGGTACATTTTGAAAAATCCTTTCTTAATGTAACCCTCATAAGGACAGTTTGTGCCAAATTTGGAATCTCTAGACTCAGCGGTTTGGGTTGTGCATTGATTTTTAGACTTTGTCACCCCATTTCCCCCTCTTAGAGGTTGAATTCTGAAAAAACCTGAAATCATGTAGTACTCATTTATGAATAGGAGTACTCCTGTGAAGTTTTTAATAAAATAGTCTAATTAATCTTGTTTTCCCATACAAACTTTAGAGCCCCGTTTCACCCCCTTAGGGGGTGACTTTTGAAAAACCCTTTTTTAGTGTACCCCTAGACCACTTCAGGAACATATGTGCTAAATTTGAGATCTCTAGACTCAGCGGTATAGGCTGTGCATTGATTTTTAGACTTTGTCACCCCATTTCCCCCTCTTAGGGGTTGAATTCTGAAAAACCCTGAAACCCGTTTCTACTCATTTATCAAAAGGAACAATATTGTGAAGTTTCGAATAAAATAGTCTAACTAATCTTGTGTCCTCATACAAACTTTGGAGCCCCGTTTAACCCCCTTAGGGGATGAATTTTGAAAAATTCTTTCTTAGTGCAACCCTTGATGGATAAGGAACCTACTTGCCAAATTTTGAATCTGTAGACCCAGCGGTTTGGGCTGTGCGTTGATAGACGAGTCAGTCAGTCAGTCAGTCAGTCAGTCAGTCAGTCAGTCAGTCAGTTTTTTCTTTTATATATTTAGATAAGTTGTTGTTGGAAGAAGCCATACCTGACGAATGGTGCAACAGTTCGCTGGTGCCCATATTTAAAAACAAAGGTGATGTGCTGGAGTGCAATAACTATAGAGAAATAAAGCTACTGGCGCATAGTATGAAAGTTTGGGAGAAAGTTATTGAAAGACGACTGAGAGAAGAGAGCAAAATTTCACGAAATCAATTCGGTTTTATGCCTGGTCGGGGAACGACGGACGCCATTTTTACCATCCGTCAGCTGTGCGAGAAATACAGAAGTGCGCACAAAAACTTGCACATGGTGTTCATCGACCTCGAAAAGGCATACGACCGGGTACCTCGTGAGGTTTTGTGGTGGGCCCTGAAAGAGAAAGGTATGTCTGGGAAGTATGTGTAGTTGATCGGAGCGATGTACAGTCGATGTAGTACCCAAGTCCGGTCTACAGCACCACCGGCAGCTTCAATGTGGCTGTTGGCTTGCACCAAGTGTCGGCTCTAAGCCCCTTCCTCTTCCTGGTGATAATGGACGCACTTACGTCGGACATCCAGGAAGAGGCTCCCTGGTGTATGCTGTTTGCCGACGACATTGTGTTGGTTGCCGAGAGTGGCCTAGAGGTACAGAGCAGATTGGAGGTGTGGTGGCAAAGACTGGAGAATGTTGGCCTGAAATTAAGTAGGTCCAAAACAGAATACTTATTCTGTGATTTCGGCGGTCTCTCCAGTCCTACGCCCATAACTCTTGCCGGAACGCCCATACTTATCTGTTTCGATTTCCGGTACCTCGGGTCGCTTGTTCAAGGGGATGGTGAAGTAGACCGTGACGTAACGCATCGGATCAACTCAGGATGGATGAAATGGCGACAGGTCACTGGAACAACTTGCGACCCAAGGATGCCCCTCAAGTTAAAGGGGAAAATATATAAATCTGTGATTAGGCCTGTCGTACTGTATGGATCGGAATGCTGGGCTGTGAAGAAGATGGATGAAAAAAGATTGCATGTAGCGGAGATGAGAATGTTGAGGTGGATGTGTGGTGTGACAAGAATGGATAAAATAAGGAATGAGTATATTAGAGGAAGTATGAAAGTTGCGCCAGTTACAGAAAAGTTGAAAGGGAATCGACTGTCTTGGTATGGGCATGTGATGAGGAGGGAAGAATCGCATGTGACTAAAAGGGTGATGAATATAAATGTTGATGGATGGAGAGGGAGAGGAAGACCAAAGAAACGATGGATGGATTGTGTGAGGAATGATATGAAGGAAAAAGGTGTAAATGATTGTTTGACGGTTGACAGAGGAGAATGGAAGAAAAAAACGTGTTGCTCTGACCCCAAGTAACATGGGATAAGGGCAGGAAGATGATGAAGCATATAATGTTATACATCAAATTAATCGTGTTTAACTATGCATCATAAATAGTAAAGCACATGAATTGTATCTCTTATATTACAATACTTAATAGACATTATGTCTCTGTCACACGATTTTGCTAGTTTCGCGAGCGCGATACAAAACTGCACCTCTCTTCCAAAAGCGCCAATTTGTCGCTACACGTTTTAGCTGCACGGGTGCTCTGTAGTATCCCGGACAGAGGGGAAGACATGTACGTTCTTCGCTTCTAAACAATAAAAAAACGAGGTAAGTTATTCTTTGAATATTTTCAGGTAGCCATGGTCAAAAAACTTTCATGCATATATTTTGAAGGATATTGGTTTATAATTTTCCAAATCATTTTGAATTAAGGAATAAGATAGATCGTCGAGATTATTTCCAAGTACTTAGTTCGTTAATTCACATATAACTTTAATAGTAATTCACAAAAATGTAAAATTTTCATAACTTTCCTGGCACAACTTTCGTGGTTATTTGTCCACGAAAGTCAGCTAGTGCACCACAAAAGCTATAAATCTCCACTAAATAATAACTGTAGATATTTTTGTGAGCCGTAGATGCATTTACTCGATTGTCGTGAATCTCAAAAGAAAGGTTGTATAAGTATTTATAAACATGCATGTGTTTCAATTTTTTTCTTGTAACGACTCGTAGCATGTATTTCTGTTTGTATGTTTTCTCGTAGCCAATTTAACAGTTTACCCCACCCCAAACTGGGCTGTTTTGCTAATTGTATCCCTCTTGCTTAAAAAGTTTCGTAACTTTCGTGGGCACCAAAATTTCAAAAAAGAATATCTCTGTAGTTTATGCACCGATTTACATATAATACAAATTGTATGTATTGTTTTTACAGCGTCATAAATGTGTGTCCGTTAATTTGAAGATTACCCTAAAAAAAAAAATTTCTTCCTCTGCATAGTCCTTGATGTCAATGTCAATCTAAATTGACTGGGCTCAAAATTTAGCGATGAGTTTCAGTAGCGTCCATCAGCTCCTGGATTGTGAAAACAACAGGGCCGACAGAACACGATATAAATGTTCCATCGTTTGTAGAACTTCACCACATTTACACTCCAGGGCAGAGTCGTCTATGAATCTCGCCCTGAACAGGTTTTACTTGCTTGGGCAAACTGGGTCCGGAGTTTGTTTCAAAAGTTCCAGGTCAGCTCGTGTTGCTCTAATTTGTTATTAAAATATTCTCTTTTGGCCCAAGTCATCGTACAATGTTTTTAACAATAAGATTTCATAGTACAACAGTTTGTAACCCTATACTAATGTGGTTAACAAGTTTTTGTGAACATGTTACAAGTTACAAGTATTGTGGTGAACCACGACACGCGTCTGTATCGAATTAACTTTTTGTGTTCAGTAATTAATATTCAATTCGTCTATAATTCAAGGTTCGTCAAGTTCACCTGGGATGTTTGTAAGGTTGAGAACCAGGTGAGAACTGTTATAGTACCAGCATAGTTGTGCCTTAGGTCAGGGCTCTCTAACCCTAAGTTAAGACGGACATAGCTTAGGAGCACCTTATTTTAGAAAGCATCTCTTGATTTTTATAGTTTTAGGATGGCCTCACCAAAATGTTTCCATAATAAATTGTGAATTGCTAACATATCGAGAAAAGTAAATCTTAGTTTAAAAGTTTGAAGATATCGTGGTCTGATCTTACAAAACCTTTTTCCTAAAATTCACTTCTTTATCTTGACAAAGTAGAATCAAAACCACAGACAACTCCTCAGGAATACCACTGATACACGGAATACGAAGAAATAACTCAATTCCCTTAGGAAAAGCGAATTCCTCTATGAATTAGTCAAACTCCTGTACAAATTATAGACAGGTGAAATACCACAATTCACTTGCTGTTACGAAATTGAACGTTAATTTTAAATCTTATGGAAAGAGATTTAAGAGTGCTAGAGTATTTTGGCAAGTGTATAATAACGTGGGTTTTAAGTGATGGTTTTGTATGGCACACGCGCCTCTCAGTAGGTGGTCATCGATCTTTAAAATATTTGTTTCGTTTACTGCAAAAAGTTTTCTTTCTATCTACCTTTTGCACCTTTGTTTAATTGTTTTTGACTTCGTTCTTATCGTTCCTGATATAAGTGTTGAAGGATAAACAATGATTAGTGCATACGTGAGCTTGACTAAGCATAACGCTTATCTTGTGTTACCTATCATTATCATTAGCATGTAACGTCCGTCCAATGACGTTATTGACGCTAGCCTTGATTTTAATCCTTTATTTTGGTGCTCTGTCTTTGGGAGCATGTATTTGCACAATGTCCGTGGCATGTAAATCAAACTTCTTTGGGCCGACAGATGGTTCAAGACCCTGCAGATTTACCAACGTTATATGCCCTAATTGCAAGCCCCACAAACACAGTTCCCCATGTAGGGCGTCTGCACACGAACTACATACGTACGCGTGTACTTGTGCAAGCTTGTAGTCCTTGTGCAACGAGCGACTGTGTGCGTGCGACGTTGACTGCAATTTCCTTGCACGTCGACTAGAACACGTTATCTGCCAATCGCAACACCTTGCTATCAGCCACCTTACTTGCGAAACTTAAGTAGTATTCAAGTGTGTGTTTGAATTGTAGTAGAATAAAAAACCCTGCTAAGCTATTGCTGTACGAACTATCCTTTCCATGTGAGGTCAAAATGTTTGTAAGTGCTGGAATGGGTGATTGCTGTTTCGTAGTACATTCACTACTGTTTCGTAGCGCTTATATCCACTAGATTCTACTGGATTTAAGCACTACGGTTCAGTTCGATTCCTGGATCGAGCACATGTTATTCGGTTTTTCCCAAAAGGAATATCTCACTACCAGCCCAGAATCTGGGTAAACTATACTGAGCTTACATAAATTGCAAACTCGCAAATATGGGTGTCCTTACACCTCTGCTTATCATTTCGGGAAATTTATATATACCTACGCTTTATTATGTTTAGTGATACAGGCACTCACCTCTCTAAATAAATTACTCCACTCAGTGTTAAGTCTCACAAAACAGCAGAATTCTGGGTGCTGTTGCTCATAATCAGAATACCTACCTAATGCCAGACGTAGGTCCTGCCAAAATGAGTGAGACCTACAGGTTGATGTCAATATTGTATCGTGTACGTTTGGGTTTCTACCTGCCATGACACCGACCCGGCTCCGAAAAAAACGAGATGCCGTTCCGAATCATTGAACGATTGACGGCCGGTACAGAGGTGCTCAAAGTTCGGTAGTGGAAGGCAAATGGGGTATGATTTAATGAGGGGCATGCAGATAATCTGTTATTAAAATAATGATGTGTTGAGTTAGAAATGAGGTTAAGGCCTCGCCTCTCATGCCTGAGGTTGTGGGTTCAAATCCTGGCAAGTACCAATGTGACTTTTTCAATTTATATGCACTTTCTAAGTTTATCTTGGACATCACAGACATCGGTGAAGAAAACATCGTGAGGAAACCTGGGCTTATAATTAATATAGTAGTCTGAAATCGACAACCCGTCTCGAGCAAGCGTGGTGATCAATGCTCATGCCTTCTCTGTTGAGAAGAGGCCTTTGTCCAGCAGTGGGACAGTTATAGGCTGGTATTATTATTATTTGTATATATGTGTTGGGTTAGCCGGGATTAGACTTCTTATGACACAATCATAAATTAATGTATGTAATTAAGTCATATCAAAACACAAAACAGTTTGATTGGAATAGGGTAGAGCGCTCTCGATAATGTTAAAAATATAAAAAAATATATGTATCAAATAAGGTCTCTTCTCCGGTCAGAGGACAATTGTATCTAGTATCATCAGGTTGTCAAAGTACTACCGTTTGAATGCTCAATTCATTTGCAGGAAATTAATAAGAAAAGGCATTGAATAATACAACTTCTAGTATTACGAGTAGAGATTAGAACCTAGATAGAGGTATATCTATAATATATGTATTTCTATTTTCTAGATAGAGAATTATTATTATATAATATATGTATTATCCAGATAGAGACAAAAAAGGAGGAGGTACTCAAGTATTGATGGATGATCACGTGTAACTTTTTTTTTCATTTCGTCTTGATTCTTCACATTCATATTATTCATATTCATTTATTTTGCATTCCATATTGTATAAAAGATCTTACAAAGGGCTTAAAGCTATGTACATAAATATGGACCCTGTAAGGGCACAGCAAAGTAGGAGAAAGAGAGCTTTAATTTTTCTAATTAGCAATCTAATATAAAAGTTACAATACTTAAAATGAAAAATATGTGTTTTATGTAATTTAACATGTCATTTAGATATTCATTAATAGTATAATAGCATTTATATAATAAAAATTGTTGTAATTTATTTATGAATGAATTAAATTTTTGTTCCTTTTTAATTATTTCTGGCAATATATTATAAACTTTCATTGACATGACTAGAGTACTTGTTGAATGCATTTTTAGCGTAGAGCTTGGTAGGTTTACTCTGTTTTTATGACGTAATGTTTATTTTGACTGTATATTTTCTCGTGTAGTGTAAAAATGTGGGTACTTGCGAACAAATTTGCAAATTTCTAGAATGTATAGGCAGGGGAGGGTCAATATATTATGTTTTTGAAAATGAGGTTTACAGCTGTCGGTGTCTTCTATATTTACTAATATTCTTATCAGTCTTTTTTGCAGTGTGAAAAGTTTAGGTGCGTCTGTACTGTTTCTCCACAATATCACGCCGTAACTGAGCCACGCATATGCATAGGCATAATAGGTAACTAGTGCAGTTTTAAGGTTGGTAGTCTTTTTAAGTTCACGCATGGCGTATGCTAATGTGGATAGTTTCGATCTTATCTTTTTAATGTGAGATTTCCAATTAATGTTAGTATCTATGGATAGGCCAAGTAGTTCTTTCCCTAATTGAACTTTGAGCACCTCTCCATATCCGCTGACGCGCGACAGCCCGTGTTGTTGTGACAGCTCGCCGGGACGCCTCCACTATACGTGCGTATTCTTCGTTCCACCATGAAACAACACGGTTGTTAGTTGTTGTTATATAAAGGACCTTTTGTCTGCACTGGGCTGTAGTAGTCACAGGACGTGGGAACTTCGAAGAATAGGACGCACTTTAGGGAATTGAGACATTTGAATACAGGGTTCTTGTGTGTTTGGCCCCAAATTCAGTTACACGGAAAAGGAATTTAGGAATAATTTAGGAATTTAGGGTTGAATAGAATGGTAATGTTGGCACACTCTTCTTTTGGAGGTAATGACATCATTGTAACTTTAAGAGCGGCCAACCCGCCATACTTTTCGCGAGAATTTTGACAAACGCTCGTGCGTGATTATGCCGTTGTTACACATATATCTTTAAATTTTTTGAACTGATAGATATCTTGTGCACTATATCTAGGCTTCTATCAAAGCAAAAATTATAAAATTGTAGAAACATATTCAGTATGAGCCTCCAAAAATTGGAGT
This sequence comes from Xestia sexstrigata, assembly GCA_941918905.2. Classification (NCBI taxonomy): domain Eukaryota; kingdom Metazoa; phylum Arthropoda; class Insecta; order Lepidoptera; family Noctuidae; genus Xestia; species Xestia sexstrigata. The sequence goes on from OW799208.2 coordinate 21,618,839, forward strand.
TTTGCACTTTGGCCGTTCATAATGTACTCATAAATTGTAAAAGTAAAATAAATATCCTGATAGAAGCAGTGCAAATGTAGTGGAGATTCTAAATTACAAATATTTATTTCACAAACTTGTAAGACTTATTCAAAAACACGTATTTCCTGAAACAAGTTTTATAAATTTTCGAACACTATTTTTCGTTCAATGTCCTCGCGTTAGACGGTATGACTTTGACCTTGAAAAAAATCGTTCCTCGACCTTTATGAACTTGGAGGGTTGTATTGATGATTTTGATGATTATAATTCAGTAACTACATACGTATTTCAATCGCGAACAATATTTTAATCAACATACAACCTAGCACTGGCCTGCAAATTGCAAAAAACGTAAGAAAATTTGAATTTCGCGGGCTGGTTGGAGCCTTCACCTTAAAATGAAAATATTGTGCGGAGAATAATCTACTACGCGGCACCTTTCAAAAATTCAAACGTAGTATCGCAAGTAAGGACTCTAACGGCCATTTTCTGTAACTTACTAACAGGTAACGGAAGGTTGCTGTCTCTGTCTGTTTGACATTAAGCTAACGGACCGATAGAAATAAAACGTCACAGAAAAGCTTTCTTTGATTTTTCTATAAATCAAGTGACAGGTAGGTGACGCGGATAGGATATTTCAAGCTAACTTTGTTTATAGAAACACCGATAGTTACGAGACGTAGGCATATTAACTAAGAGTTATACGTAAGTAAGTTATAGAAAACGGCTATATGTGAAATGCTTCTAAACCAGCTGAGTGCACTGATGGAGCATGGCTTGCTAGATATCGGCGATATGCAGCGAGAAAGTGCCGGTAAAAATCTCCGGTGTCTAAAATTTCTTCGACCCTTGCACCGTACAAACGTTAACAGCTATGTTGATTCGAAGCATGATATAATATTTTGCTAGGTATGTGATTTCTCTGAGCAAACTGTTTCACAAAGAGCTAAGCCACGCCACCTCCTCGTATAGGTATTACCTATCTCACCCGCTCTTTCGATATAGATCTACTTTTTAGAACGGGCAACTCGTTTCAACTCCTAAGCTCACTGATTCCTTGACAGTTTAAAAGTGCTTGTACTTAAATGAAATATGTTTTTTATTAGTAAGTTTCTTAAGAAATGTTAGGTGCGTGGTAATCGGAACCGGCGATTGTGTATGATCTGATGTATGCATTTGGACGAAGCAGAAGGACTAAATGGAGTCGGCAGTACTGGTAGCGGTCGTAAAGGTGCGAGTTCATGTATGTATGAGTTTGAGTCGAAGTTGTCCCCAAAAAGTGTAAATCCAGACGTTTCTTGTGTAACCATGACACGGATATCAGAAATCATTGCAGTTATCGCGTCGCATATAACTCGGTCGTTGTAAGCCGTTTATCAGCGATACGGACTGCCACTGCTATCATAATGTATTAGCAATTAATCAATTTTACGCTTCTTTTGTTTTAGAATTCCTTGGAAATTGTTTAATAATTATGCTGTGGTGGTTCTAGAGTAGGCACCACAGGCACTACTGCAGGATACTTAGAACAAGGGTTGATCCTCAATGATATAGTTAAGCATCTTTAGAGGTGCAAAGAGCATGTGTGCATTTCGGTTTTTTTATAAATATCACCTAATGGAAAAGAAAATGATGCGTTTATGTAAGATTTATCAAACTGAAAAGCTTTGGTTTATCTCTCCAGTTACTTGGGGAACTTGGCTCAATCTGTCGTGGAAAGGATAGGTATCCTCGGTCGGTTCGGTTCGGTCGGTTCGGTGTCGGTTCCACGACAGATTGAGCAAGTTTAAAATCTTTTAATTCCTTGCTAGGTAGCAAGGAATTAAAAGATTTTCGAAAAGCAGTGATACTGTCGATGCCTTTCAGAAAACCCACTGAGGTTCTGCGACCTTTGCATGCTTGCCTAGAAGAAGTACCTTACCTTTGTCAATATTGTGCTTACGTTCCTTATAAGTGTACATCACAGACTAGTGGGGGTCATTACTTCATATAGGTAGCAGTATTATTTAAATTAACATTAACATAACATCAGGCCTGCCATCCAAAAAGGAGCGAGTCTATTGCCATCAACTGGGCACAAATCCAGGCTCCGTGGCTGCTACTGAGAAATTCCTGATGGAAGAGCCAATAACACTTTGCCCAACCTGGGAATCGAACCCAGGACCTCATGCTGAGTAGTCGTGCTTAACAAATGAATGAGGCATTATTTCAATTTGTATAAACAGAATGTACGGAATCGCTTTTCCTTAAATCGTAACATTTTCAATTAAAGCTATCAGCGTTGCGTATCATGGTAGCATTGATGATATTTATTGTGATTTTTACAATAGATACGGTTCTGTTTTTGACCATATCTTACCGGCGGCGTCTACGTAATTCCTCCTTTTATCAAATTGTTATCGCGCACGTTGTACCTGCTACGTGGTTAAGGAGGACTTTTCCTCATGAGCGTGAACATAGGGATCACATTAATTCGGTAGGCACTTTACTCATCTAAATCAGAAAAAGAAACATGATATGGTAATGGTAAGTATTCCTTAAAAGGGTAGGCGGTGTAGTAGGACCTACCTGCTACACTTCACTGGTTATTATGTTTTAAAAGCCCCATACAAAAAAGAAACCTATCCCATTATTTAATGAACCTTGCATAAAACTAGACTTTAACCTAGTACTAATGAAATCCTAATAGAAAAAAATTATAAGTATTATCTCTTTTCCCGACCTAGGGGTCGAAAACCGGATTCTATACCAGCATTCGCTCATGCGGTCAACAGAACCACGAAAATTTATCAATATTGTTTTCTGAAAAGAGAACCCTTATACATATTTAGAACTGACACATTTAATAATCTGCTCAACTCAAAACGAGTTTCGGTTTTGAGTTGAGCAGATAAGTAATCGACACAATATAAAAAATAAAAAAAACATTTGACCAAACTTGTCAAGTGTCACCCGGTTCAAAAGATGTGTATCTCTGACAGGCATGTTATGGGGCTCACAAAAAGAGTATCTATCAATGGCGAATAATCCTTGGAGCTTAAACTAACAATATTAGCCACAACAATAGGTTAATCTTTGTATCGGTAGCCGTAATGCGTTTAAACGTCCTTTTAAACCTTTTTTTAAACGAGTGTGACAGGTAGCTTTGATGTGTGGTGACCAGAGCGGATGTGTATCTAGATAGGGTGTTCACTTTGTAAGTAATACGTACCCGTTTTAACTAGCACTAAGTGAATGTTAAATTAATGCGTTCTGTTGCATTGTCAACCTTCTGCTTAGCGCCGAGAGTTTAAGTTCGTGTCATGTAACAACCAAGTACTTCTTTCTTTCTTTTTCGTGTGGTTAGTGCGTAACCTAATGTGACAGTTTTTATGCCGCCCCTGGGTTTCTGACATGACTTTACATCATTACATGCCGTTCAGAAATATATCTCAGGCATGCTGTTTGGTTTCCTCACGATGTTTCCTTCACCGAAGTAAGTGATAATTAGCCTACAATACGCACATGAATTCGAAAAATCAAAGGTGCGGTGCGTGTGACGATCAGTTAAACAGTAGGTACCTATTTATAATTTATAAGCTTTTAACGTGTCTTGGTTTTGAACTCAAGACCTACCTATGAGTTGGCAGTCCAACGGTTACAACACCAGGCTATCAGCGCAATGCAAGTACAGTCACGAGCACATATACATATGTAAACACTTTCCTAAATTTAAAAGCATTTTTCACGAGAAATAACGGTTGTAACTTAGAGATATCTCTTTTTCATAAAACTATGAGTCACAGAATACTATGTTCGTAACAACATAAAATTTTAATAAGAACAGTAGGAGAAAAACACTTTTAAAAGTTGTAAGTTGTTCACAAATTGGTGCTCGTGACTGTACTATGGTTCCCCTAACCATGCAATCGATTAGGGGAGCCACTTATTCCATATCATGTTACCTACTGCACAAAAAATATACAATATCATTGGTCCACCACACCATCTTGAACTCGAGTACGGGAAAATTGTGTTTATAATATATTAGTAACAGAAACACAACAGTAAGAGCAAACCCTAACTGAAAACTACTGCAATGATATTTTTAAAAGGCGCTGCTGATTTTTACGCTTACTTAAAATACTGCTAGTTTCTTTTTAGGAGGCGTTTACATGACGTGTCTATCGATCTACATTCATATTTAGGACAGGTTTAACAGTGAAACTGAACACGATCAGCATCCAAACGGCTCAAGAGTCGCCAGCTCCGGTCAATAATAGTAATTATGACACCGACAACGGTCTTGAACTTGATTTACTTGTGCTGATTATTGAAAAAAACACTAAAATTTGCATTTTTCAGACTATTAGTACTTGAGAGGTATGTTTTTCAATAGTAATTCCCGTACTACTATAAACGTAGAGCCGTACTTCACTTGAATGGGTCCATCTAGCTTTGAATGATGTTAATTTTTTTGAGATGTGTCGTGCCAACCAAGAACCAGAATGTACAATGGTGACCCCGTAGAATAGACTCGAAGTAATGTTAACTGACTTGGGTCACGCAGGGTATTAAATAGAAAAAAACAAAGGTGAAGAAGCTATACCTGCCTCGTTAGTCTAGTGGTCGCAATCACGACTGCTGTGAATGAGGTCCTGGGTTCGATTCCCGGCTCGGGCAAAGTGTTATTAGGTTTTTTCATCAGGAGTTTCCCAGCCACGGAGTCTGGAGTTGTGCCCAGTTGACGGCAATAGGCTCAACCCCTCTTACATGGGATCTAAACAGGTCTGGTAAAATGTTGGTGTGCTATTAGGTACACCTCTGCCAAACCCTTCCGTGATTACAGGCGTCATGTTATGTTACGCAGATTTAACAAGAAACCATGTGCTTAGGTTGTATTGTACCTTAACAGTTTTCGGCTCAATTTATAATTATTCATCATATGCCTTGCATTATTGCATTTTCCCAACTGCGCTGAGATCGGGCTCGAGTCTATTCGATTGCAGCTGACCAGTAATTTACATTGGGCGACTGATTAAAGGTAGCCACAATCAAAAGGGTGGAGAACAAAAAGAAGCATGTGCAATTAATAAAACAACAACATAATGTAAGTATTTTATTTAAAATACACTTTATTTAAATTATATAATTAGGTTTTCGTAAAAAATGAGGTCACAACAGAATAAAAAATAATATTTACAATCGAAGAGACCGGAATAGACTGCGTCATATAATCATGTAAAAGGCCTACATATTATGTAGGCATTTTAGGAAAAAATGGGTTCTGTTATGGGCCATTTCAAGGTTATCCATTCGTTGCGGGACACCCTGTATATATTATACGAAACTGACAAATCAACGAAACTGTCGAATTAAATAAACTGACGAGCGAGGGAAACTGGTCAGTGAGACGCGGACTTAGTTACATTATCATGGCACGTTAGCTATCAACATCGATTACAGGCCTATGAACAAAAGGCAGTGCTTTTTTATGTTTCGCGGCTACACCACCACCATTACTCCTTACATTTTGATCATTGTGTTTTCGGACTGGTACTGTGAATTTTTAAAACATAATAATAACACTGCCCGCCTGGTGATCGAACACAAGATTATTTTCAAAACATCCCTTTTGAATCTATATACTAGTTACTAAATATATAATATATAATAATATTTTATGCAATGGAAAAAGGGAGATTGTTGTCAAATAAACATCGAAAAGATCTTCGCTAGACAATAGACCTTTTATGAAAGGCGTTATAATATCACTTTTTAAATATTTATACAAACAAAATGACTAACCCAAATAAAATGGTTTAACAATGAGATTATGATATCATCACGTTTGAAAGTCATATCAATCATAGTACATCATAACAAATTACTCTTTGTCTCACCTAGGAACAGCCCTAAGTCTGGATCAGTGCCTGACTGATGGCAATAAGATCGAGAAATTTGAGTGCAATATAGGCACAACTGTGCCTATCCCCTTCGGGGACTAGTGCTTGATCTTATGTTATTATACAGGGTGTAAACAGACACATCACGAAACCGGCAACCAAGCATTCTGTACATCAAACTAAGTAACTCTTCGCAAAAAATATTGCTGGGAAACGACCTTTTTTTTGAGGTGAAAATTCTTGTTTTACGGTAAAACTCAATGTCACACACTGAAAACATTGTGCTGATGAATGCATTAAATATTGAACGGGTTATGGAGGTATTTAAAGTAAAGTCATGGCCGTAAAAACTAGTATAAAAAAAAAAGTGAAAAATTTGGAATATTGACCTCCAATATCTCCGTAACTAGAAGGTTCCCAGTTATGGTCCAGAACGATAAAATGATCGCAATGACGGGGAGAACAAGTGCCTTTTGGCTTCGTTAAGGGTCTATTTACACCCTTTATGTAGGTACTCTCATTCACTTTTATGCACTTAACATTTGCATGAAGGAAGACGAGGTTAGTATATGAAAGATTTCTGTTCTATTCTTAAACAGCGCAGTCTATTCCTGGTATTTTGTTAGCGATGGAACTTTTAACGTGTCTATAAATCTTGTTACTACAAAAATAAAATAATTTCAGCAGAATCAGTATTATTATAGGACAACACACCAGAACACGGAAACGCCTCGGGGCGGCTCCATCGCACCTATTCTAAACTATGTAACACTCTAAGTTCTCTGCACTTTGGCCCGGAACCCTTGCAGGTCGTCCGCCGTGTAGTGGACCGTACGAACTTTCCCGTCCGAATCTATGAAGCTGTAGAAGCCGCGCACGTTGCCGCCGTCTCGCATCTCTTGCACAGTCTTTAAGTCGCCTGTGGCTTTGTCCTGGAAATAGTGAGAAAAATGATTAAAGTATTTGATTGTAAAATTGTAATTTTCTTGGTTTGTATCGGCTTTTCTGTGAAGACTGTCATGGCTGAAAACGTGCAACGCTGACCAAAGAGGATTATCATAATTCTTTTCAGTAAGAGGGGTATTACAAAACCACATAAAGTCTGTTTCCCCGAAAGGTTAAGCAGAGGTAAAGTACAGATAGGGGCGAGATAAAAGCCATCAAACGAGCACTTAGTCTACTGAGAAAATCCTGATTTAAAATCCTAAAAACACTTTGCACAAACTTAAAAACGAACCCAGCTCTTTCTCAGCTGTTGCGTTAGACCAACTATAACGATTGAACACAATTTTCATGCCTAAAATATCTCTCCAGTAGTAAACACCACATGTTTTACAACTGACATTTAACTTAAACCAAATCATTGGGTCACATGGTCACAACCTTCCCCCACACATCCGTTGTTAGAGTTCAACAAGATATTATGAAGTTCAGAATCGTGCACGTATAAAGCGGTTATTGGGTACTACTAGTGCCGATAAATAGCCACTATGATCTAGCCAGTTGTATCTTTCAATCTGTAATAATAGGGTTTTAAAGTAACGTGTTATAGTATAGGCGAGTACTTAATGTCAAATTTTAATTGCAGTACTTCATAGTGTTAGCCCTCAAAGGCTACCAAACAGATCTGGAATTAATCCGATAGTAGGAATCATAAATGTGCATTCCGATCAAGACTGGAACACGGGCGGAACATTTAAAAGTGTTTTGGTTTGAAGTAGGACTTAAATTAGAGTAACAGTTCAGCATAACATACTTCACGTCACTCTTGTAATGCCCGTAAGGTTAGTCAGAGGATGTGCCTCAGGATCTACACCCAAAGTGCTCTGTTGGAAGAACATAGATTTTGATATTCCAACAATGCAATATGTAGGACGTGGATACAAGACTGTTAGGAATCAAATTATTAATACAAACATGGTAGTCAGTCTGTACCTCGGTTGTCAGTGGTGTTATTCTATTTTAAAATAAAGTTAGACTAACATGCAAGAAATCTTTCAAACTAATTAGTGAGAAACTTGTAGGTAACCTTGTAACAATAATTATGAAAATTAATTCCCCAGTTTATATTTCAGACTTAAGTTCATAATCCTGTCTAGTGTCTAAGCGTCATTAAGTCGTGGTATAGTGATTTGTAAGTTTCATGAATCTAGACAATGAGTTTCTTTCTAAAATAATTTAGTTGGGTGTGGCATCTTGAAGGTAATATTTAGAATTGACTGCTTCATTTTAAAGTTCATTGTAGATCATATAGGTTGTGTGTTTTGAAATAGTCAGGACCCTTATTACTACCAAAGTAGTATTACACTGAGAGAGAAGCTATGAGAGGTCTTGGTAGGTCACACGGCACGGATAAAATAAAACGTGCTAAATTTTTTTAGCAATCAAGACTTTCCTTTGATTGGGACATACATTAATTCCACCTTTAGGAAAATTCGTACTTTGTAGGGATATCGTTACGCCGTAGCGTACTACGCGGGGTAGCGTTACGCGTAGGCGTTAGCTATACGAAGCTAAGCACTTTGTTAAAATTGGGCCACAATTTATTTTCCGGAAACTGTGCCTATTTGTTACGAATATGTTTCAAAAGGCGACCAGCACATTTGAATCATTCAAGATAGATTCTGACCTTACAACAACGGTACAACTACTTTAAAAAGAAAGGAAAACAAATAGGCACGTTATTGTGTACGTTTTATTTCTGATTTCTTGGTAATTACGTAGATATTTATTGATTTTTTACATTTTCTATTCGTACATCATTATCATTACAGCCGAAAGACGTCCACTGCTGGAAATAGGCCTCCCCAAAGCGTCGCTACATTGACCGGTCCCGTGCGATCCGCATCCAGCAGATCCTTGCAACCTTCACCAGGACATTGGTCCACCTGTGGGAGGCCTTCCAACGCAACGTCTTCCGGTTCGCGGTCGTCACTCCAGGCCCCTACGGTTTGCGGGGGCTGCGAGACTTGCCGGGGCTGCGGGACTTGCCGGGGCTGCGGGACTGTTCGAAAGAGATACCGTGCCCCGGACCACAAAGGGCGATGAAGGAACATGGATGGGTTTTAGTCAGTAAAAGTCTGACACTCCCTCCTGCTCCGCCAGAGCGGGAGAAGTCATTTGATGATTACCCATCCGAAAAAAGAAACAAAAAGGCCCCTACATCTAATACATGAGTAATAGTAATCATTCAGTCACTTAGGTTCCCACCGTTTCCTTCGTGTTATTAATATATTCGCGAGTAATGCGGTTAAGCTAGTTAATTGACGTAATTTAAATACGTGTTTAATATGTCATGTGTTAAAAACCATTGCAAATTGTTCTAATTTTAGTTTACCTTAAAAAAACTGCAATAAAATAGCGGTTCCAAATGCTTATTTTTACACCGAACAAACCAAACTGAACTTTATCAGATTACGACAAGCTTCATTTTAGAACAGCTTCATGTTTTTGCTAATTCTTTACTTAAGACAAATTAAATTAAACTTTGACTTCACAAGGTAAGGTCTATTTTTGAATAGGAACACATACAAAGGTGTGACGGACAAGTACAAGGTTACAAGTTAAAAGTCTGCGTACACGCATTCACGTGTGGTATACCCGACTGCCGAAGGTCAAGAGCGAAGTAATGCGTTTGATATGGAGTAGGTACGTACTTCGGTAATTGTGCAGAGTTCCTTATTGCTGATATGTGAATGGATATATTTTGCGAACTTGGAATAGTTGCTTTATCCTTGGTCGGCCAGTACTATTTTTTATGGACCACTACTGATAGAACATAACATGACATCACGCTTACAATTCCCAAAAGAAGGTGAAAGGCAAATATGTCCGTTTTATAACACCAACACTTCGCCAGTAATGTTATATTACAGTCAGAATTTTCTATTGGAAAACCCCAATTACAATTTGCCCGATTTTGTGGGTTAATTTTTTGCCAGCTGATTGTTTTTATGTCCGAGGAATGTTAATAAATTCTTAGGTACCCACTTAATACTTAATCTAATATTATTATTGTAAGATACCATTTACAGAAGTTTCATACATTTATTTTTTAAGCTTTGGTGTTTCTTTGCTGGAAAAATAAATATTGGTTAATAATTTTGGCTGTAATTTGCTAACTACTTCATTCAAAGTAACTGGAAGTAGCTAAGCAACATCTTGTCTAATTAAAACATTTTCAAGCTAACATTTTTTACTTAATTATTATATTATGTGGCTATTTACTTTCAGAGGATAAATTGCAAAGCCACTTAAGAAGAATCATAAAAGTACAAAAATAGGATATTAATTTCACAATGACCAAAAAAAATAATGCATTGCTATTAATTTTCTGGTTTTCCCGAACGTCACGTCAGTACACGATATCCTTGGTCCGTCATCGCTGCGTAACCTTACGGCCGGCAGTCGAGTATACCTCGTTGCGTAACAGACACACCTTCGCTTTACTTCCTACTAAGGCAATTAATTACGACCGCATTCCTATTGCACTACATACATTACCGGTAATGTACTCAGAGTGATTTTATCAACCAGTGTTGAAGAGACAATGGATTTTGTGAGATTTTTAACGTTCGTGTTTTTTTTAATCTAGGTTTCCGATGAATGAAAACACTCATAATCTAGTTTATACATTGTTCTTTCGACAGTCTCAAGCACATGCGAAGTTTCTCAATATCATTGCCAAACTGGGAATCGAACCTGTAATTAGCTTGCGTTGTACCTGTAGGTACTTATTAAGTTGTCGATTCGAAGCTAACTTCGCAGAACTATACTATAAATATACCTTGCTAACATACTAATTAGTTTTATTTTTTAACGGAATGTCCTTGTATTTTGACAGCTACCGCCAAAGATTGCACTTGAAGATAGATAGTCGAGCTATTAATTATTATTACAAGGCTCGTTAAATTAGATATTAGCATTTTAATAATGAAGTGTTTATAGGCGAAATTACGACCATTAAACGCCTAAAAGGAATACGGACCGTAATCAATTATGAATAAGGTTATGAAAACTATTACCTATTTCCAACTTGTCTAGCATATTGTGTTGTACCAGAAAGAAATCAACCAGTGCTGAGCGCATCAAAACGTTACTAAAAACGTCTAAACAAACAAGGTATTTGTGTAACACACGTAGTACATTAACAACGCCATTCATTTTGTCAATACCTATACAAAAACAATTCATTGCCTTGGAGGGCAGACGAAATTTTCAAACATAAAATGAAACAGTTGATTAGTCTTTCTCTTTAAAATTCTTCATATTGTATTACGCAATTTAGATCCTGGAACAATGATGAACAATTGGCAATGGCAACATTGCCAATAAAAAAAACCTATTTTGTCATTGTCTGCATGTACTCGTAGAATGGTACTTAGTACCCAGTACGTGTACTCTAGAAGTATTAGTTAACTTCGATAATATTCACAGCAACCATCAGAGAAAGTGTTCTTGGTTCTAGAATGCATCAACGTTTGTCGCGTGAAAGTGTAACAGCAATGTCACTGTTACGTGCAAAAACAACCATTTGAAGTAGCATTACTTGACTCATTGTATAGTAAACTAGTGAAGTATTACGTAACCGCTATATTGGCGAGAGATTTTTGAAAAAAAATTGGTTGAAAAGACATGAGAACTCATTTTTGGGTTCCCAAATTATATCTGCCTCTGTCTAGTTTTTTCCCAAATATATTCGACTCGGCTTCCAATCTAACCGGATGCAGCTGAATGCCTGTATTTTACATGAAGCGACCTCCACGACCTATTTAGTACTGGGTAATACGATATCCTTCGGTAAGACTGGTTGCCAGACTTTCGAGCCAATGACTACCTTTAACGACTGTCTACAAATGACAGCCGGGACCAATGGCTTAACGTGCTTTCCGAGGCAAGGAGGAAACTCGGTATGTAATGGGTGGTCACCCATCCACGGACCAACCTAGGCAAGCGTGCCTTAACCTAAAGATCGACCCGAGCGACTGCTAGGAATATTTAGCCACGAATTCGGAAAAAGTAATGAGATTTCCCATCTGCAAACTGACTTAATTAATAATTTTATCGTTTCTTGACACTTATACAAAATTTATATGAATATGGAATTTTGACATTATTATTATCACATCAGAATATTTTTTTATTTTATTTATAAAGTTGTTAAATTATAAACTTTGCATGTGCCTATTCTAAGTAATTTTTAAATCGTTTCTTATTGTTAATTTTTATTTCTTTTTTCTCTCAATGTTATGGAAATATTTGTACGCCGTTACTTACGGCTAAACATTCTGGGCTAAAACAATGTAACATCTTGCATGCTCTTGTATGTATACAATGTTTAAACAAACAAAACAAAAATATCACCCTCTTTAGGACTGATATTAATTTTAAAAAATCCTCTTTTTCGTCAATGTAAGGAAGTTTTCATTTCTATCCCGATCGGTCTAAGTTGTGCATTAACCGTCAGTGAATTTAAGATTATCATTTAGTTGATTTTTAAAACATTGTAGGTGTAAGTAGCCCATTTTATTTAAAGACTTCTTAGACAAAAAAAAACAGTCTACAAAAGTTTTTTCTAGCAGGTAATTTACATTTCAGCTTAAATTCAGTTAGTTCCATAGATATTGCTTGCCTTCCTACAAAATTACGTATGCACTTTTCTACAGTAATTAGTTCAGATATTACTTAAATGTCGCACACGGATGCATAAGCTATAAAAAGTAATTTGTTTCCTTTGGTCACAGTCAGGAACGAGGTGAATGAACAAGTGACAAGTAAATACCGGTCAGGTTCTTATGTAAAAAATATTATGTTGAAAGTAGTTCCGTGTTGGTGTCCGAGAAATAAATTAAATGTGACCAACGTATTGACATAACATCACGCCTGTAATCCCCTCAAGGTAAGGCAGAGGTTTTCGTTAAATAGAATACACTCATATTTCCCTATTTATGTTCCAAGTCCCGAGTAATAAGCGGCGTGCCTATTGCTATAAGCCAGGCACAAAACCGGACTTAAAGTAACTTTTGCTTGACCTGGGAATCGAACTCAAGACCATATGGTCAGCAGTATCGCTTGCTAGAGAACTTTATAGCCCTAGTAATACCTCCCAAACAGGGAATCAAACCCAAGGAACCCGTGCTTCGTAGTTAGCAGTCGTGTTTGCGACCAGCAAATCAGTCCATTGTGATGAGGTACAGGGCTTCTGATGAAATCAAGAGACCACGATACGACACGGAGCAAAATATTCTTTAAACATTTTAAAGTGCCTCAGGAAGAATAGTGCAGACCTACTTATTTGTTTAAACTTTAAACCCACTCAGTAGTTCAGTACAATAAAATTACGGATTAGTTAAATTCAAACTATCTTAAGCCAACCTTGAGATTCTGAATATGATTCCATAATAACAGGGTACTACACAACAATTTACAGTTAAATTATCATATTAGACAAAGTCATGCTCCCTTCAAATTCTTATCGTAGGCTGTAATCGAACAAGTGGCTATTCGTTTCACAGACAAAGTCGCAGCCTCAGGCTAGTCAAGACGATAAAACATGATTTATAAATTTATATCAACAATCATGGCTTGATTATTAGGACATTAGAATGTTAACAAATCATATTTGATTCGACATGAATGGGAATCGGAATATGATTGACGAATCATAATGTAGGCCATAATGCAAAACAGTTTGCTAGTAATAATGCCAGTCTGCAATTAGGCCCGAACCATATTTTGCATTATGGCAAAGGGTTGCATAGAACAGAGAACGACGAGCTTTGCTTTTTGCCGATTAGACCATTATAAGCACAGATTTGAACATACAGGGTGTAAACAGACCCTTCACAAAGCCGTCAACCAAGCATTCTGTACATCAAACTAAGTAACTCTACGCAAATATTATTGCTGAGAAACGACTTTGTTTTTGGGTGAAAAATCACGTTTTACGGTAACACTCAATGTAACGCACTCAAAACTAGTCAAAACATTGTGCTTACGGACGCATCTAATAGTAAAAGGGTTATAGAGGTATTTAAACTAAAGTTATGACCTTAAAAACAAGTATTTGAAAAAACTTGTGAAAAAGTTGGAACTTTGACCTCCAATATCTCCGTAACTAGAAGGTTCTTAGGTATGGTCCAGAACAAAACAATGATCGCAATGACGGGGAGAACAAGTGCCTTTCGGCTTCGTTAATATTCGGCTATTTATACCCTTTCTTTATTGTGGTACTTCATCGTCAGTCGGCGATATATCCGAGATTATCTTAGAAAAGACTGTCTTTTTTAACTAGTAATATTGGACTCCATTAACTTACATATTTGAAAAAAGCGATTTAATACGAAGGAGTAACTAAGCAGCGACTCTATTTTGCGTAGGTAAGTATTATAACGAAAAAAAAGGTCTTATGTTAGCTGTACTTGCTACATTCAAACCCACAGCCTTATACTTATTGAGAAGCCCTATGCCGCAGGGCCATCACGACAAACTTTTATATTTATTCCGTGGGTACAAGTTCGGAGTTCGAAACAAAACGACTCGGTTCGCTTAATTCGCCGCACGACTAACCTCGACCTGTCCACGAACACGACACGAAAAGTTGATGAATGTCAGTTATAGTTTATTGTTGTTGTAAGATTATCTTTTGTCTAATCGTTTAGAGGTGACAGAAGTCTAAGAGCACGTTTTCGCCCATGAAGGAACTGAAGGAAGATAACTCTTAGCTTAGCTGAATCTAGAACTGAATAAATATGATGTGCGTGAAGTATATTTTCAATTCTAAAACCGTACTGTTTCTGCTAGGTTCACATTTCTGTAAACTAGCCAAGTGCGAGTCGGACTCGCGCATAAAGGGTTCCGTACCATCGTAGTAGGGGAGCCCCCTTTAATTTTTAATTTATTATTATTATATTTCAACTGTCTACCTATTACGGATCATGATATAAAGCCCACTGACAGACAGAGAGACGGATAGCGGAGGCAAGTAAGGAAGGAGGGAAGTAATAGGGTAACGGTTCCGCACCCGAAGGGTACCAACCCTTCGGGTGCGGAACCCTAAAAATTTACGACGATTACATTTAAACTAAAGACCATTACAAAATTTTGAATTTTGTACCGGCTTTTTTTAGGACAGTGCAATACAATTTTTCTTAACTTGAACCTTGAACTACTCGCAATCACGACATGAGTTTGTTACATAGGTACATGTCAGAATGTAAGTAATAGTTAAGAGATTAAAATGACTGTTTATAACAATGCTTGCCTAAAATTCTATTTCATCACGTGAGGTAGGTACTTGTACTTGACATAAGTTATTGAAACTTATTCGCTGCCATGTAAGTACAACGTAAGAAGTAGCTAACTAATTAAGTAGAACAAAGAACTAAGTCTCAAAAACATTGCGACCATACTCAACAAGTAAATATTAACTGGTTCCAAAATCATCACATAGAACGCCGGACCTCTTTACCCCCCGTTGAAACCCTGATAAACCCCTACCCCCAGTCACTCCAGAGGAGGTGGAGGACATCATAAAAGGTCTCAAACCTAGGAAAGCTCCTGGCTCTGACGGAATCACCAATAAGGTGTTCAAACTTTTCTCCCCCTTCCTCATAGTGTTATTAACCGCTATCTTCAATAGCGCCGTGACCAACAACGTTCCCACAGTCGTGGAAACAGGCTACCGTAATTGGTATTCCCAAACCGGGCAAGCCTAAATCTTCCCCTAGTAGTACCGTCCCATTAGTCTCCTCAATGTCATAGGCAAAATCTACGAGAGGCTTATTTATAAGCGTCTCAAGGACTACGCCGAGGCAAAGAGATTAATTCCGAAAGAGCAGTTTGGATTTAGATCCCAACACTCTTGTGTCCAACAAGTGCACCGCATAGTAGAACACATCAGCGTCCGCTATCAGCGAGGCCTGATTACTTGTTATTCAATCATTCGACAAGATTTAGCACAACGGGCTGATATACAAGTTTATCGGCTCGGTGTGCCAGATCGTTTTGTACTCATTCTTCGAGACTTTTTGTGGAATCGCACCTTTTAATACCGCATCGAGGGTGCGCTTTCTGCCCCTCATCCGATTCGCGTCGGTGTCCCTCAGGGCTCGGTGCTATCCGCATTAAACTTCACGCTATTCACTAGCGACATCCCCAATAGTAGTATAGCCCAGTTAGCCCTTTTTGCCGACGACACGGCCATTTATTACTCTGGTAGAAGTCCCTTTAGAATCACCCGTTCACTCCAAACCTCCGCAAACGCTTTAGGCGATTGGTCCTGGAGATGGAGAATAGAAGTCAATCCCGACAAGAGCCAGGCGGTACTTTTTACCAGACCCCGCCACTCCCTCCCAACCACCCCTAGCCCGCTCACCATGATTGACAAGCCGATCCCTTGGGAGAAGCAAGCCAAATAATTGGGGGTCATCATTGCGACCAACGCCTAAACTTCCGAGAGCACATAAAGACGGTACGTTCGCGTGCCGCTTTAGCTCTCAGTAGGCTGCACTATGTGCTGAATGCGCGCAGCAAACTGTCACTTAGGTGCAAATTGCGTATTTACACCGCGTGCATTCGGCCTATCATGACATACGCGTTCGCGCATGCAAAACCCCACCTAATCCATAAGATGCAGACCCTCCAAAACCGTTTTCTCCGAAGGGCCACGGGCTCACCGTGGTACATTAGGAACGAACAACTCCATGTAGATCTTAAAATCCCAACCATTCAACAGTTTATGAAACGTTTTTTTAAGAGTTTCTTTGATATGGCCGAGAAGCACCATCAACCCCTGATTTCTTCAGCCGCCCATTACGTCCCGTCCAAATTATCCAAGATTCGCCGTCCTAGGCATACCCTACTTATACCCGACGACCCCTTCATCCTCACTCAGGAGAGTTGTAGGGAAACTAGTAGTTTACGTAAAAACAAATACAAACCGCGAATCTGGCCCCGCCGCCGAGGTCCACCGCGACCCCCCCGTGGCATCAATGTCCGACCCTTGCTCGACGAGCCAGCCCGCATTTATTCATTAGAAGAGGTGACAGACACCACTATACTACTATAAATAGGGACCAACTAGTTCAGCCAGGTTTCAGGCTTGCTAAAGTAGATTCATCTTTCATGGTACTGTTTAAAATGTTACAATAAAATACCTACCCATATTCTACAACTGAATGAGACGAAATTTAAATCTTGTATAATACGCACACTTTGTAGGCAAGCATATTATAAGTTGGGGATTACATTGATGATAAAAAATGCTTGGCTCAATGCTGGTCCTGCTACACAACCATAGGGGAAATCTAATTGGGCAAATTATTGTGCTAGCTGCAGAAGATTATAAAAGTATCTTTGCTTTGTATATAGATTCCATCTCGTAGTATTGTATAATTGCATAGCACATGTGTGAGTACCATGTATTGTAAAGCTATAACCATTTACATTTAGTTATCTTTCATTGACTTGAATATGCCTTGGTGGCTGAGAGAATGTCATGCTCACTCAAATGTCTCGCTGATGGTGGCGGGTGTGTCGGGTCATTTAGTTCCCTTCAATATGGTTGAGTTGAATGGCGCTAATACACGAGTCATATTCATGATCGGGCGCTGTCGCTTGGGACTGGTCATCTCTTAGCTGCCAAGGTTCATTTTAATTACTTTATTTTTAAATTGTTGATTTAATATTTTACTCTGAATGCTCTTAATGTGCACGTCTTTCTACATCGTTCTCACATATATCGATAATCTCAACATGAATGATGAAACCAAGATTATGTAACAATATTTTGATTTAAAAGAGTGTCCATGGAGTTTCTTGCCCGGTCTTCTCCATACGCTAGGGAATGGTGACTATAGTACTTTCTCAAGTTATTATGTATTTTATCTGGGACTGTAGCTTTGTTTTTTTTTTTGTGTTTTTGACATTCAAAAGCGCCGTAATGGTCTAATTGTAATATGCTTTGAGTTTGAGTTTGTAAGCCTTGGCTGGGGGCCTTAAAGTCATTTTTGGCCACCACAGGATAGTCCGGTTAAGCAGTTTGACAACCTTAGCGATTTGTATCTGCGAGTGATATAAAAAAAAATGGGCATCACATACCTACATAGCTATACATTATATATATTTCCAAAACCAACTGTATTAATTTTTCTACGACATCTAAGAAGTGTGGGGCCAAAGGAACTGCCTTATGGCAAAGCACCCAAAGAAACCTTGCCACCAGCCCCAAAATTTGCACATAAACAGCTCTAGAACTTCCCTCAATGTGCCAACTATACCAACTTGTAAGCAAATGAACCGTGCTTCCAGGAAACGTGTGCAAACTCCTGACACCAAGGTTCTCACCACGCCAGTGGAAAGCTAGCGTTACGCCCCAGTACCGCTTGCATTGTTAATAAGCACCGCCACAATTATCACGCATTTCTGAGTACTGGCTTTTGTTGTTGCATAAATGCCGGTTGGTGTTGGCCAATTAATAATTTGTTTATTCAGTAGGTTTAACGAAAAAATATTGAAAAAATTGTTTCCATATTTTTCGCCATGCCTTTTGACTTTATTGACATATAGAAGTCCATTACGGGGCATGTCCTCCATAATTATGGCAAAAATTGGAGAGACCTTCAATCTGGTCGTTTATTTAACTTAACCCTCGATTCTTACAAATAAATAAATTCTGATTCTGATTCAGATTCTGACTCCCTCTCACGTTCCGCCACCTCCTTCGCTAGCATAACTGCTTCGCAGTAGGAGGTGACGGCTTCCCATTCCGTCTCGCTCCGGACCATGGATTGAACCAGAGTCCCTTCATCCAGCTGATAGTATATCAGCTATCTGGCCAACATCGTCGCCATACCTCCTACCACAAGTTTGGAAGCGTTTACCAATTTTCAGTTAAGCTGCGTGACACCAAAATAAGAGCGCACTGTTTAATTTTCAATTTCTCGGCGCTATAATATAATCTGGCATATAACTACTTACATATTTTTTAAAAGAGTTCCAATACATTTTTGGACTTATGTTTGACTTAGCAAAATTTATATTTAAAATCTAAATTACTCAGTACACTCACAAAGTTGCACAAATGTATTACACAATATAAAAAAAAGCCTCGAAAGCTATCAAGATTTCACTTCACATATTTTTTCGCGTATAAAGATCGTTGTCGATGAAATAAGGCTACTGTCGCGCTGTCGCATGTCGCAACCCCCGTGAGGAACTCGTTATGACAACTTTCTTATTCTTATTGAAGACTTGCATTTACACTATGTAATTGCAAGTCTTCAATAAGATTTTTTGATTGCATTTACACTTGAATTTTACCACTCAATCTATAGAGAAATTACTTTTTCAATCATACGCATAGCGAATCCTAAGCCTAACATTAAATTCGATAAGGACACTATCCCTTAATTTAAACAATATCAACTACTTACGTTAACTTTATACGAATACATGTACTTGGGGTGTGTATCAAACTGCTCATGCGCCACCTGCAGGTCATGTTCCCTCGTGTAGTGCCCTAAGCTCAGCGGGATAGCCCTGTGTTTCTTCTGGAGCTTGAACGGCCCCACCTTCGTGTCTCCTTGGTGAACTTGCGACACCTCCTTTGCATCCAGGCTAACAATTTTACCAATTTTGGCATCTTGATCGTAGAAGTGTTTCCCACTAGATTGTTGTGGCCAGTAAAACACTTTTTGAGTTTGAGTGTCCTGAATTTGAAACTGAGGTTTGTGTAATGTTTTGACGCGCTCATCTTTCAGGAATAGGCCGGCTGGCGCTCGGTAGACATATGGGTCTACTTGTAGTAACTTATTGATTGCTCTCTCTCTCTCGTGTTCTGGCAGCTTTGTGTCGGGGTCATCTAGGTACGCTACTATCGCATCGTCCAGGTTCTTGTACGTATTGTAGGCGTACTCAGGCTGTTTGGCTCCCGGTCCTGTGTCGTCATACTTGTTCTCCAGGGCAAACTTGACTTGTGACGATGATGCCACTTGCATCTCAGGGCGCATAAATTGATATCTCGATATCCCGTCCAGCCAGCCAGAGTTTACTGATGTTAGCAGGACTATAAGAGGTACCTGTGAACAATAAGGAGTGGTCAGTTATTATTATTATTAAATTAACATGACATAAAACCACGCCTGTAGACCCTGAAGTTTTAGGCAAAGGTGTACGTGATAGTATTAGTTTAAATCCCATACAGTAGGGGGTGAGTCTATTGCTATTAACCGGGCATAATCATGCTCAGCAATCACGTTTGCGACCACTAGACCATCGAGATTGGAGAATAGGACCCAAAATATTAAATAATAAATCAAACTCACAGGATTTTAAAATTTTAGGTTAGAGTTTCAAGGTGTTTTTCTTTGTCTTTGCAATCTGTTCAAATTATATCAGAGTTTTCTCACACAACATATTATTCAGAATTTCGAAACAAACACCCTTGCTGTAGGATTCACACCATTAAATGATTCGTCAAGGTTTCGCTTTCAGAGATGTCCTCAAAATTAGCATGCACTCTAAATTAGCAATTATTTCGATGATCTGGTTCACATGACCGACTTTATTCAACCAGTTTCCGCTTATTGAACGAAAGAACGCGTAACTGTTGTTATTTTCGAAACCAGTATCTTTATTCTTTGCTTTATGGAACAGTTAACATTGCGTGGTTGCGTTAGGTATTAGGTAATCAGTCAATTAGCGTTTACGGCCCAATTAGCAAAGTATTTGTTTTCAATTGTTTATTCACTTATTCATATTTACTTGGATGTGAAAGTCAAATATATTGAGATTTCAACTGCGTTTTACTATAAACATCATCATTATCATCATCATTATCATGATCATCATCATTTCAGCCGAAAGACGTCTACTGCTGGACATAGGCCTCCCCCAAGTGTCGCCACATTGACCGGTCCTGTGCGACTCGCATCCAGCGGAACCCCTATAAACATGAATCCATATTAAATTAGAACCATTATTTGTGAATGCTAGGCTAACTTAATGAGAAAAAGCTTTCGTTTTGAGGTCGTCACATTTGCCGTTCAAATATTTTTTAATTAAACGGCTAACAACAATGCAAAAGAATCTTTAGTTATAGTTCTCACTGCTTCCAAAAACTCAAAGGTCTGCAAATGAATCGTTTCGAGATCCGGCCAGTAAGTACACTGTCGTTCCTCGGAAGATGATTGTGTGTATATTATTGTATAATTATGATTCAAGTTTCCCCGAAGCGATCTGATTAGATGTTGATGTGTTGTGACGAACAAAGAACACAATAATGAAAAGTTGACGTAATGTGTAAACGATACAGAACTGTTACTAAGATAATGATTTCATCAAACCAAAAAGTTTGGCTTTATAGCCCGTGGTTAGCCTTTGAATGTATTGCAGTAAGTTTATTTAAGCAAGTGAACATATAAAGATAAGTAAGTAAGTAAATAAGGTAATAAAGTTTGCACAGAGTTAATCCATCTAATGATGAAATACATCTCATCATAATTATTAATCCATAAGTAGAGGTTTTTGCAAGAAATTGTAGCCTCCTCCGGCATTAACGAATAACGATACATTGTTTGAAACTGAATAGCGTATTGTTGGGCAATTCCTAAGATTTCTCCACAAACAACTTATTGAAGGAACCAACTAGCCGTAACAAGGGATACAGGCTTTTTTAATTAGTTTGAAATATTCCAGCAAGGTCAAACACCCGCATTTTAAAAAATATTTTATAATATAGGTACACAATCTCCGAGAGAAAACTGCTAAATTAGTAAGCCCTTGAAATATGAAATTGTTTTCGGATATCGTCATCAACAAAAGTGTGTATATTTATGTTAATAGCAACAGCAATGCGAAAGCCCTGGTGGTAGGATCAATCTCATTCCATCAGACTCCTTGGGTTCGTGTTAAAAGTTCGATAAAACCGGTTCGGACGAATAGAACGGGACAGGGATTCGGTTAGGGACATACACATACTATTAAAGTATCCGTCATCTAGTATTTCGTATTTTATCCGTAGGTCCAGGCTCCAGTCGGAATGCTGGTTTACGAGTATTCCTAGACCGTGCAATGTCTGTGTCCGTGAGGGTCTTGTTGAAATTGTATTGTATTTTATCATATTTATGTTAGTCTGTAAGATATACATAATTATTATGTATATCTATGGGCCAAAGACTTGCCTGACAATAAAAGAATTTAGTTGTTGTTATTCGGAATTTCGACATGGGACTAACTGTTGTTGTATAAGTATGATAATATATTTTCTACGCACCTGACACGTGTGTACATCTGTGATATCATGGCGTAATTTTGTTCATAGTTGAGAACATGTTGGTTCACTGCGTTAAAGTGAACCAACATGTTCTCAACTCTTTGACCCAGTGTTGCGTTTTATTTTATCTCTAGTAAGTAGGTATCAATTTGTTACCTTAATAATAGGAATCGGTGAGAGCCTGCATTTTGTATCGAATCAGTGTCGTGGGTAAATTGTAACGTATTAAGCCAAATAGCCTATTGTGGAAGTTCGTTAACGATATGTTCATTATATTGTAGCTCAACACAATAGATACTTTTGAATAAACTTTTGATTTATTTTGCCTTATCTTGTAGTTTATGGGAGAAACAAGCTGTGAGCTCTGGGATTTCCCATCAGCAAAAAGACCAATTTCTTTACAAATCATACCCTACTTAACCCCTTTAGGGCTTGATTGTTTTAAATCGTTCCTGGGGCCCCTTTCACTACCCAACGCGATGTGACTTGAATCCAAAGGAAAATACAAGGGACACGTGCTCGCGTCTCTTGTTTCCGCCCGTCGTGCTGTGGTCGCGCGTCGCTCCGCAAGTCACGTCGCGTGACCTGCGGAGTTGTGACATACTGTAAACAACTACATTCATTTGTTTTCTCTGAGTCCGTAGACGTCCATTCATTTGTTTTCTCAGCGACTGGCTCAGCGTGAAGCGTGTCATTTGAACGTGCTCACCAAGCGGTTAGTGTTCACATTTGTTATGTAACAGGGTGTAAACGGACTTATCACGGAGCCGTCAACCTAGCATTCTGTACGGTCGAACAAGCTATTTGGTTAACATTTTACAACGTAATTTGTGGGTTAAACTGTAAACCGAATAGGTTGTTCGACCGTACATCAAACTAAGCAACTCTACGAAAAAAATATTGCTGGGAAACTATTTTTTTTTGGGGTGAAAAATCACGTTTTACGGTAAAACTCAAAGTAGAGTACTCAAAACATTGTGCCGATGGACGCATTCAATCTATTTAAATAATATTATAAAGAGGAAAGATTTGTACTTTTGTATGTAACGAATAAACTTAAAACTACTGGACCGAATTGAAAAAGTCTTTCAGCAATGGATAGGCTACATTATCAGCGAGTAACATAGGCTATATTTTATCCCACCGGAACTGGAATTACGCGAGTGAAACCGCGTGACATCCGCTCGTAGTAGATAAACGGGTTATGGAGGTATTTCAAGTAAAGTTATTTCCTTTAAAACTCGAACATATTAAAAAAAAAAAGTTGGAACTTTAACCTCCATTATCTCCGTAACTACGTAGTAGGTTCCCAGGTATGATTCAGAACAAAAATATCGCAATGACATGACGGGGAAACAAGGTGTCTTTCGGCTTGGTTAAGGGTCTATTTACACCCTATATACCCAAGAGTCTCGGCGGATAGTTTGGTCAGGTTGGGCTGCTAGCGCGCACCCTCGGCCAACTAAACGGTAGGGTTGGCGCAAACCAGACCAACAGTCGGTCAATGGCGCTCTAACTATTTGCTTTCGAATAGAGCGCTCGCAGAGTCGGCCGATTTAATAATCGGGAAGTGTGTACGGGATAAGAGTGCCATACTAACAGTTGGCCGTTAGTATAGTTTAAACGTAATCGTGTGGCCTATGAAACTGATTTATCGGCCGATACAGAAACGTTGTATTTATGCGCACAAGCATAGGTACATGTTCATACTGACTAAGAGCCCGAGTAAACTATCGGCGGAAAGAAAGTCTTGTCTGTCAGTGAACTTAAGATTTTTATATACAATAGAAAATTCCATTAATTGCCTCATTTGCCAAATAACTGGGTACCGATTAGGTATATGTACAAGAAAAGAAATTAAAAAAACAACCGTTTGGGTTTAATTAAAAAAAAAAAAACTGAGCCAATTACGTGTAGGTAAGGAAGACTAATGAAGTAACGAGTAGTAATAAATAACAGTTAATCAATCATCACTAAGTAGCAATTGGGATTTTCTAGTGGTTATTTGCATGCCGCTCAAATTATGCCTGTCCTCGGCCTAATATTTGAATACATAATTGAATTTGACGTAAGTAAGTAGGTATCCTTTCGGAATTTACACGCACCAATAAAAAAGGTTGGCTGAGTAGGGATTTAATCACGGTTAAACTGCTAAACGGATTTAGATGAAATTTGTCGCACAGACTGATACGACTTACCGCGGAGTGATGATGTTGATACCGTTGTTTAGAGCATGCTTCTAGTCAACGCGACTTGAGGAGCGATGGAAATAGGGAACGCGCGTGCGTTGTTCTTAACGGAAGTTGCAACGCCTGAGGCACAGAAAGGGGCCATAAGGATTGGGTTTAAAAAAGTAGTTTAATAAATCTAAGTTCGTACTTTTATAGGAAATCCCATCGACTTGTTCAATCACAGCTTGTTTCTATTGATGATGATGATAATTGAGCACCTCACCCAGCCAGGAGCAAGCCTGACCCGGACAAGCCGGATACACCAGGGGGCACTATTTTGTAAGAAAAGACATGCTCTGGGATGGGAGAGGAAGCCCGACCAACCCGCAGCCAGTCGGGCACAATCAGCCGACTATGCAGCCTAGAGCCAGTATAGGAATAGGGGTAAATACAGGTGCAATCCATAGGAATGAGCTTTGGTGTTTTGACCTTCGTTTGATTGGTCTCTTCTAGCATTGGAGAATCATGTTCGTTTCTGGTGGTTGCGATTCCATTTGTTTTTGACACGTCTTATTTTATCATTATTTTCGTGTATATGTTTCATCATCAGTAGTATTTGTTTCACTGTCAGTTGCGCTGAGGTGATATATTTCCTGGGTGGCCGAGTTGAATTTTTCTCTATCTGCTATATAGCTGAATCCATTCTTCTTTGCTTTTATTGAAATATTCCATGTCTTGTAGGAGTGACTCGTTCCATGTATATATTGGTCTTCCAACTTTTAACCGTTTCGCCTTGTATCTAATAGCTGCGTGTAATAAGTAAGGCTCTGGTCGTCGGAGGATGTGCCCGTAGTAGCATTAAATTTATTTGATAATTGTTTTTCCCATAAGAATTTCGTGTGTTTTCTTGTTCGGGGGGTTCCGGGTACTCGTATCTCATCGTATCGTATGTATCTTCTGTGTTTCGATCGGTTTGCCTTTGTGAGTGTCGCTGCCATATGGCCGTAAGTCATTGCAGGTTCTATGACCATTTTATAGATAAGACGCGCGATTTTCCACTCCATTTTCGAGTTTTTTATGAAGGATATTAAGGCTTTAGAGTGACGCATCGCTTGTTTGCATCTGACGTTAACTGTGTTGTTTCGTTAAGTGTCGATGTTATATACGTGCCGTACTTAATTTCGTCTGCCGGTTGAATACTGGTTCCTTCAATTCTAATAAGACTTCGGGTTGCGGTGCTGTGTGGGTCTCTGATTCTCTCTGATACTTACTGATTATTTTGTTTTCGTTTCATTATTGTGGAGTCCGACTGATTCAAGCAACGGTTTGATTTTGGTGACTATTTCGTCCAGTTCACTGAGATTATTTGTTGCTAATATCACGTCACCTGCAAAGGACAGTATAATAGGGAGTTGAATCACATAGTCCTGATCTAGATGAAGGCATTCTATTTCTTCTTCTAATGTTCTGAGAACGTCTTCCATTACTATATTGAATAGTCGTGGGGATAGCGGACATCCCTGATTGACTCCCTTGCCCGTGTGCGTCGATTCCCTTTGCTGTCCAAACCATTTTACGCATGTGAATTCATTCATGCATGCCTTAATAATTCTATTTGTAGATATTTTGTTAGTTCTAGTAACTAAAATGTCTCTAAGAGCGTTTAAGTCCAGCATATCGAAGGCTTTTTCGATGTCTAACGCCAGCACATAAGCTTTTGAGCCTGTTCTCCATTCCTGGTCAAGAATTCTCATAAGTGTGTACATATGGTCGTCGGTCGATCTATTGCGAAGAAAGGCTGCTTGGTAGTTTCCTAGTTCTTTGATTAAAGCATCCTGTAGTCATTAATTCCGTCTGGCTTTGCTTTTTTAGGCACTGGAATTTGGATCGTTTTGTTCCAAGACATTGGTATATCATTGCTTACCCATGCTGCCTGCATGTGTTTTATAATTTCCGATAGCATTTCTGTTGGCAAGGCTTTGAATAGTTCGGACACCACCTTGTCAGTACCTGCTGCTTTGCCGTTGCTCGTGCTTTTAATGATAATGATGTTTAATCACACTTGTTTCTACTATAAATTATGAGCTAGGGCAAAATAAATCATATTTGAACTATAAAATAATGATAGCTTGTAGAAATGTAGACCCATATGTATAACCTTAACGGCGAGTTCGCGAATGGGGCGTAAGGTAAACGCGGGTGAAGTCGTCATGCCCCCAATAGTCGACAATTAATCTAAAAACTTGTATATTTTTTTCTACTGAACTTAAAATGGGCCGGTTTATATGGAAACATATTGTTGGTAACATATTGCACAATTGAAATGACAACACTGAGTTTTAACAGATATGGCGTCGGAGATATGTTAGTCGAAACGTGTGTGCCCTAACAAAATCGTTTTTTCGTGAAGTTCAGCTGTCAAACGTGAAACTCAGCACGTGGTTTTGTGTTTTGATTTACATAACTCCAGTGGGATCTGCGGTAAGTTTCTTTGTTTAATGAGTTAGTTAAGTTTATTTGCTAACGATGTAATATGCAATTTGGAATACTTTTAACATAGAAGATATTTTTTTTAATGAGACATCTATTGGTACTTTAAAACTCCCATTTGACCCAAAACCCGTCATTTTTAGAATTATTATGACGACTACTGGGACATACTCAAAAGTTGCACCTAAACTCGTCATAATGAAGATATTTTGTGTTTTACAGTACAAAATGCGAATAAATAGATAATATCGGGACTTTTACAAAATTGTTAACTCTCTTGTACAAACATATTTAAGGTTTAGACTACATTTGTTGATAAAACTGCGTTTCTTTTAAGCTTTTTCTTAGGGGTATATTTTACTCTGCTGGTTCTAGATGCACGTACACACAGTCATGTTATTCGATTCAATTATTTTGTTTCTTAATGGTTTAAACCCCCTGTTTTCTATATGCACTTTCTACGTGCGTTTTTTGTTAGGTATATATTGGCCGCTGTAGGCCTCCGCCATTCGATTAAGGACACGCGATACATATCTACGCGCTTTGGGTACAAGTAGGTCTACCACTTGCCTTTGCTTCTACTACGCTTGGATTACAATACGTCGCAAGCAAAAATTGACTGTTAAGAACAGTCAATTTTTGCTTGCGACGCATTACACTATGCTTTTTGTTCGAAATAACTGCATGTCGTCACGTGTATTGTACCGCGTCTTCCTAACGTCTCTTAATAGCGCCTGTATAAAAATTATGTCATTCAACTAGTTTTGACGTAAACATTATTAAAATCAGTTTTAAAACTAAGATGACAGATTCTATCGCTGCCACTTCGTTGCTTGTCGTATTCGATATTGATGGGTAAAGAGTAATCTTAAGTAAGATTTTTTTATTTGATTGTATGTACCTAGTGATTGCATGATCGTAATTTTAATTACAGATCATGACTGAAAGAAACTACAAGCAAGAGGACCTTTTAAAAGCCATAGAAGCTGTAAATCAAGGGGCCACAACATCAGATGCAGCAAGAAAATTTAAAGTGCCAAGGACCACATTAAATGACAAGATTAAAGGGCGTAGTTTAGTCGGCTGCTCTAAAGGACCAACGACTGTTTTAACTCCAGAAGAAGAAGAACATTTAAAGAACTGGTTAATTTTCATGGCAGAAAGTGGTTTTCCTGTAACATCAGATCAGTTATTAGATAGCGTCAAATTATTAGTTACCAAATTCAAACGTAGTAACCCATTTACTAACAATAGACCAGGTCGACATTGGTTCGAGTCATTCATAAAGCGTCACCCTGAAGTGGGTCGGAGGGTGTCCCAAAATTTGACACAATCTCGAGCATTAGTCACGGAAGATGATGTTCGTACGTGGTTCAAAGAAGTTCAGGATTATTTTTGTACTGCTCAGCTACAGGCAACTTCTGAAGACCCGCGGAGAATCTTTAACTGCGATGAGAGCGCCTTTTTCTTGTCCCCCGCTGACAACCGAGTCTTAGCGAAACGTGGGTCTAAAAATGTTTACAATATAATACCAAGTGGAGAAAAAGAGTGCGTAACAGTTCTCCTAACAGCTAATGCATCAGGTGAATTGGCACCGCCGATGGTTCTTTTTAAGCTTAAGTCAATCCCTTACAAAATTTCGACTTCAACACCCAATGATTGGGGATTAGGGCACACAAAAAGAGGCTGGATGACTGGCGAAGCTTTCTATGAATATATAGCAAATGTGTTCTACCCTTGGGTTACAAGAAGTGGCATTCAGCTGCCGATAATATTTTATTTGGATGGCCACTGCTCTCATACGACGCTACCATTGAGCAAGAGAAGCATTGTGATTCCAAGCGTTTGATTTTAGGAATATAAATTAAAATGCAACCATCTGTTTTATTGAATACCTGCTCTTCTAAAAGATTATAACCTGCTATTCTAAATAGGGATTTGGTTTTCTATCTATCTACCTAATGTTTCAAAGGCACAAGCATGCTTAACAAATTCAAGCACAAAAAAATGTACTTATCTTGAACTTTATGTTCAAGAGCAGAGAGTTTATATTAGCATTAAAAGTTGACGAGTACTGGGAATATTTGACGAGTATCCGTACAAATCAGACGACTATTGGTACAAATCGCCCTTTTTTTACTTTTGCCTTAATAAATATTTATACCCATCAAAATGATTTAAAAAAAATTGTTACTTAGAATAACGAATAAATTCTCTATCACGTCATGCAAAAATTGTCACTGTCTATTAAATATTTAACACACAGTAGCGCTTTAAATTCAGTGATTTCCGAAATCCGACGAGTATTGGTACGTTTACATTAAGTAATATGTTTATTTACGTTCCAAAACAACTGGTTTACCTTTACGTACATCTCTGAAGGTAGCTATTTATATAATTATGATGGTCATATATTTTATTGCGTTACGAGGGACATCGAGCTCGTTACGAAGTGGACGAGATTCAAGCGAATGTGGATCAAGGTGGAAGATGCCAGCTATCCGAGTGATTGGCGCACATTGGAAAGTTTTAAATGATTGCTTTCATTATTATCTTTTGGTAAATCTTTTTCATCATGATCATAATCAGCCTATTAATGTTCCCACGGCTGGGACACAGGCCTCCTCTCTATGGAATGGGCATGGGGAATGGGCTATAATCCACCACGCAGGCCCAGTGCGGATTGGTAGATGTCACAAATGTCTTCGATTTTTTTTGGTTCTAGGACATGCCGGTTTCCTGACAATGTTTTCCTTCACCGTTTTGAGAGCAGCGGTGATGTAATAAATTACAAAAAGTAATGCGCCTGCCTGAATTCCAAACCACGACTTACTGTTCGTAAGTCGAGACCGCCACCACTGGGCCACCGCTGATCCACCGCAAATCTTATTAAAATATTATACCCCACTCCCTCTCAGAGAGAATAGGCCTGCGGCCTAGCAGTGGGCCACAGGCCCACTAACTACATATACAACTAATAGTAATCAGCCCACAACGTAAGTAGATAACTTACGTTGTGGGCTGATTATTATTAGTTAAAAAGTGTTTTTCTCTATGCTAATAGACAACATGTCATTCAGTTGTAAGTTACTGTTTCATCATCAACACTCTTAACATTCTATAAAGAACCAAATAAAAATGTAGAACTTTCACTTGTGCAGCGCGGGCGATGCTGATTTTACCATAATCAGTAATAACGTAACAACATAAAAGGCGTAACGGTCAAGAATGCAAATTGTACGTAATGTGGATCAAGGTGAAAGATGCCTTGGGGTTGTCCTACTTCCGAATACCATTGAAGTTACTTTTACAATAAAATTGTGTATTATTGATAAACCAGCTTGCTGTGGAAGTTATACGTATTTTTTCTTTTTTGTAAACGGTTTTGTATTTTTTTTCGGTAAAGACATACTAGAACTATTAAAAAAAAAGGGTTTTTGTCTTGGTACTTTTTAAGGCTACCAGATTAACCCAACTCATGATGAGGAATTGATGTTGGGAGAAGCCTAACCCGGTGATGACTAGGCTAGGCTACTCCCAAATATGTTGGGGTCGGCCTCTATTGTACAAAATTAACACCAGTATTTTACCTAGAGCGACTGCCTTAATCCGATTCTTTTGAGATAATTTCGACTGAGATCGGACCCGACATAGACCGTGGAGAGATCAGGCGAAGGATACACGGCTTTAGCGTGTTTTCCTAGACACAAGTGAATTAGTGTATCACGCCGCCAACTTCCAACCTTTGGACTGCCACT
The DNA here is from genome assembly GCA_941918905.2 of Xestia sexstrigata. Taxonomy (NCBI): domain Eukaryota; kingdom Metazoa; phylum Arthropoda; class Insecta; order Lepidoptera; family Noctuidae; genus Xestia; species Xestia sexstrigata. Next base: position 21,649,437 of record OW799208.2, read on the forward strand.
GAGCAATTCCTAATGTTAAAACACAGTAACAATTTGCCCGATCTAGCAACCGCACCCAGGACACCCCACGCTCAGCAGTCGCTCTTGGAACCACGGGAATAATGGGGTGATAAAATATAACACGACGCCTGTAATTCCCGAAGGAACAAGCAGAGGCCTCACTAAATAATAGCACACCCACATTTCCCCCCTTTATTTTAAGTCCCATGTCGAGGGCGAGCCTATTGCCATCAACCGGGCACAAATCCAGACTCCATGGCTGCTATTGAGGAATTCGGTTTTTTAAAGTAAAACTTTTGTGATTGCATAACTCTGTAACGGTTTATGCAGGGTGTAAACAGAACCTTAACGAAGCCGTTAACCAAGAATGCTGTACATCAAACTAAGTAACTTTACGCAAAAATTATACTTAGCTGGAAAACGACTTTTTTTGGGGTGAAAAATCACGTTTTACGGTAGGACTCAATATAACACACTCAAAAGATCGTGCTGATGGATGGATTGAATATTACGGGGGAGGTGTTTAAAGTAAAGTTTATACATTAAAAACTAGTGAAAAGTTAGAACTTTGTCCCCTATATCTCCGTAACTAGAAGGGTCCCAGGTATGGTCTAGAACAAAAATGATCGCAATGACGGGGAGAACAAGTGCCTTTCGGCTTCGTTAAGGGTCTATTTAACTTAATTGTTGATTATGTGTGTGTTGCTAAAATTTTCTGAATTTTAATCAATGACAGTTTAATTTATTTCAAAATTGAATAGAGTATGCTACAAAGGAACTAGTTTTTCAGCTAGATAAAGGCTTTTCTTGAGGAGTTGAGTAGTAGGTACTTGGAGAACTCGAAGATATTATCAGCATGATATAATGAACAATACGATACACTAGCGTCGTAAATGATAGCATAGGTTGTTGCATCACAATTTTGGTTCTGAAATTATTAATTTCACATTCATGTGTCAAAGTATTGAACTAAAATGCAAAAACACAATCAATCAATTATCACGTAGCAAGTAAACCCAAGTAGTACTTACTAGTATACAAACATTTTTGAATATATTAATCAACCCCAAAATATTGAGATTGAATATAAATTATCATGATAATATTATCAGATAGGCAACGATTTTTATTTGTGAGATGAACTGTGAACATCGCGTTTTCCCTGTTATCTAGATTAAAAAAAAAAACACGATTTCCCTCCTGCTTTTTTAAGAAAGTCAGTTTAAAAACAATAACATCAAAATCTTACCATGTGTCGTAACATGATTACTCCAACGACTATAACTAACAAGAAAATAAAAAGAACACAAGACACAATCACTAAAAACTTATAACGTCATGCACATATCCAAATCAGCTATCGTAATAAAACACGATCGATTGTTCTAAATTCAAATGTTTAAAACACGCGGCTGTGCTGCGCGGAAGCGGCTTGCGGAATGACGGCAGTCAGCGACTCACGCGCCGCCTGACCCGATGATTTTGACTACAGGTGTTATACATCTAGTCAGTAGTACATAAAGGTTTATGTGCTAATGTATCGTTGGCTCGTGTTGTCGTGAAGGCTCAATGGTTTAGAGATCCTATTCTAGCTTGTGGGATGTAATTGGGCAAGTACCTACCTCCCACCACTAAATGACGCTGCAAGAATCCCGAAATCCCAGACTATTGGATAGCTTTCTTATCAATACTTACATATTTCCATAACGACTTTCATTAGTATTGGTAAGTATTCGATTTTTGGTAGCTAATAGCGATCAAATTACAATACGATACATAACAATATAGACAATACAATTCAATTTTGTCTTTTCCCTCATCGTGTTCTCTGATATAATGTTCGTTCGTTGTCTGGGCCCACTGGAAAGGACTTATTACTTACAGTTTGGAAAAGCATAACAGTACGAAGCAATAATCATTATGCGAAGCTCCTTATCTAATGAAAAGCTTAATTAAGACTCTGATGGCTTTCGACGGCGCGTTCGTGTTCCACGCGCGCCTCAAAGTTGTCAGCAAAAGGAAGGGGTCTGCAAGGGCCGATGCTTGCTGGGGCTGCGGGACTGTTCGCAAGAGATACCGTGGCCCCGGAACACAAAGGGCGATGAAGGAACATGGATGGGTTTTAGTCAGTAAAAGTCTGACACTCCGACCTGCTCCGCCCAGAGCGGAAAAAAGGCTCTGATGGCAACAATGTGGACCACCCGTCTCCGGAGGATTACTTGCGGGTTCCTTGGCCTTAGCCCAATAGTGGGGCAGTTACCTTCGTAGGTACTGGTATTATAGTTGACTGATATTTTGCTAATATAAGGGTGCAGTCAGGCTTTAAAAGTTCACACATATTTTAGAAATATCAAGGTTCTGCCTCGATTTACAAACTCAGCCGTATGATGACATGATGTCAAATTGAGCTGGATTTGAATTACACTTTTTAATTACAAAATACATATTCTAATTGCGTTGCTTAAGTGACCACTTAAGATTTTTTGTTAGAAAAATATTGAACTGTCATGACTGGAAAGTAGTTGATATTTAAACATGACATAAATTAACCAAGTCATATTATTTAGGTAGTTTAATTTCAAGGCTCATTCATAAAAAGGCACTAAGGAGTGGTGTAAGCTCGTGGAGCCGTTCCGTTTAGAACACCCATGACACCCGTAGTAGTTACAGAGGGGCATTAACTACTGGGAAACATCGAAATAAATAAAAAATAAAAAACTATTCTACCAACAATGATATTCTAATAAACAGATATGTTGTGAGCGCGCAATCGTGAAGACTCGAAAACGGGCCAATTAGCTCGTTTTGCCTTTATTCTGCGTCACTGCGTGTATGTGAGCTGGGTCTGCCCCGCGGAACACTTTTTTAGGTGGTTTTGTAGGTGTATAACATATCTGTTTATTAGAATATCGTTGCTTACCAATAAGGAAATTATTGTGAGGTTGATTATAAATGTGGATGAATGACGTTGAAGACAAAAAAGTTTGGTTTTAGTTCCTTCTGCGCATGCGGCTTCCCCAGTAGCTCATAAACTGCACAAATTTGTGGATGTCTCTAAACACTCTCAATCTCATTTTTTCTTTTCTTTTCATTCAGATTTTTACAATAGTTATCAAATCATTTTTTTTTCTCTTTATTTACTTAGAATAGTTACAGCACTGATGACAATATTTGTGTCACTTGTTTAGTTTTATTATTACTTTTTTTATACAATATTTTCTTACCTTTGTATAGATTTTTTTACCTATTATTTGTGAATGTGTGAACATTGTAGATTCCCAGATGTTTGTTAACTTTTGTTATATTTATCTTGTTTTACGTTTTTTGTATAGTAAGCAACGACCTATTGCCGGGCCTACGCTGTCCCCCCATACTTAATTGCTGTAACACATTAATATTGTAATACCAAATGATTTGAAAAGAATAACCATGGAGTTTCTTGCCGGTTCTTCTCCATGGAAACGACCAACCCGAACCGTGCACCTTTTCGACGTTTTATAAGTGCACATAATATGTAGGCCTGTGTGAAATAAAATATTTTGATTTTGATGAGTATAAGAGCAGAGGAAGACCAAAGAAATGATGGATGGACCGTGTGGAGAATGATTATGGCAAGGGAGGAGACCGAGTCTGATGAGATGACGAGAAATAGAGAAGTATTGAAGAAGAAGTAAACACAAAGTATAAATAAATTGGGATAAGGGAAGGAGAATAATAACGATTATTATCGTATATTCCTACTTCATGTATTACATTATTTTAAATGTTTGAATGTTTTTTACTCGAACACGCAGAAACGACTGAAGGAATTTGGAAGGAACACAGGTAGTTTATAACCGGATGGTAATCCCATATTCTATGTTCCATGTTATGTGTAACAATAGGACATTTTATACCGGTACATGTACCCAATTCTGAAGTTCATGCAGATAAAGTCGTGGGCAGAAACTAGTTTATAAACTACATAGGCACCTAATTGTTTTGATGACTAAATCACTAATCATCCATTATCTTCAAATTGATGATCTAAGCGGAATGCCTGAGTGTGGACGTCATTTTAATGCAAGCCTATTAAAACATCCGTCACAATGAACGACGATGCACCTTTAATAGTGGACGTCGTGTTATGTGAACTTTACAAAAATACTTGTAGAAGGAAACTGCCCTAGCTTGTTTGTGGAAAAGCCACGTTCGGTATGTGTGATCCTAAATCAAATCCAATTTAGAACTAAAAACCTATTCCAATCGATCAGTATTCACTGAGAAGTTTTTCTAAACTAGATTTGGATCATTTCCTAGATAACGTTTGTGCATGATAATTTATTTTAAAAGCAGTATTATTGGCTAAGATCTTGATGAAATGCAAGTCAGGCTGTACGATAGTGTCGAAACTTGCAAATAAATAACTCAATCAATCGGCAAGTTGTAGAATTTTAATTTCTGTAAAATCAAGAGCACATTCATTTGGATGTTTTGAAATAATGCCGGAGGGAAGAAATATGTAAAGTTTTAGTCAAAAATTAAAGGCTAAAAAAATGAGAAGCATAATGGTTTTCATGGAAGGTAATGGGAAAGGACCAAGTCCTGTTGACCAAAATAAAAAATCCTGATATGTACTCTATAAGCAAAAGGAAAGCCCCAAGAGAAAGAAGATATTCTGTATAGTAGGCCTAAGTCCTGGCCCTGGACCTGAAAAGTCTAACATTTCTTCATGATCCATAAAAGGATAATGGAGCATCCTATTCTAGACCATCTGTTACCTATATCAATTGCCACTCTTTAAACCAACTGCGGGCATAAAGATGAAATCTCCCATGAAAAGATTATGATCATCAATCAATGATTATGTCATTTTGAAACATACTAAAATGTTTCATTTTGTTATTCAAAAGCAGAACAAACTTCACTACTTAATCTAGTTCAAACCACGAGTTACACGTGGTCACCCATCCGATCATTGTCCTCAATGAAATTGCCTCACTCCATACCAGGCGATTAACCAAATGAAATCCATTCCGAAGCAAAAAAATCTATTGTCTTCACCAAATCATTGATTGTATACTCTATTGTTAAGAACGTTGAGCGGTATTTTGAACGTCAAAATGTTTGGTACTTGGCTTGACCATAACCTTGATTGATTTCTATATCCGTCTGTATTGTCTGGTATTGTGCGATTGTTTTCTTTCCGTGTTAGCTATATTTGTTTTGTTTCGTGGGAAGTATTTAGTATTTACATAATTTCCAAACTCCCTCGTGGTCGACCGACCACTAGGTCGCAAGCACGACTGCTGAATATGAGGTCCTGGGTTCGATTCCCAGGTCGGGCAAAGTGTTATTGGGTTTTCCATCAGGAATTTCTCAGGAGCAGTCACTGAGTCTGGATTTGCGCCCGATTGATGGCAATAGGCTCGCCTCCTATTACATGGGACTTGAACATAACTGACGAAATGTGGGTGCACTATTAGATACACCTCTGTCTAACCCTTCGTGTATTACAGGCGTGATGTTATATAATGTCATAATTTCCAGACATAGTGAATCTGTAGATTTATTTTTCAGTAGGTAATAAATCTTCAAAGTGCTTGACAATGTCCTCAATTCTTACATCATGAATACTTACCACATTGTATGTTTGGGTCTGAATAAGTTCACTACAATTACAAGATTTCAGAAATGTTAACCATTCAACTATCAAACTAGGTTTTTGGCGAGGTGACTTCATAATTCATTCTTCATCAATATTGATGTCGTTGGGATGGAGAATTGGCGCCTAAAACATTAATTCCTAACATCACACACAGTTGTTTCTACTTCGGAATGAGAGGTCGTCCTGGGCCTGTGGAAGGAGAGCTATGGGCATGGGCTAGCTCGCCTTCTGTCCGTCTCATGACGACAGGCCGTGTCGACGGCGCGTTCGTGTTCCACGCGCGCCTCAAAGAGAGTCAGCAAAAGGAAGGGGTCCGCAAGGGCCGATGCCTGCCGGGGCTACGGGACTGTTCGAAAGAGATCCCCGGAACACAAAGGGCGATGTAGGAACATGGATGGGTTTTAGTCAGTAAAAGTCTGACACTCCCTCTTGCTCCGCCCAGAGCGGGAGGTACCATTTGATGATTTCCCATCTGAAAAAAAAAGAGGTTGTCCTTCTAAACCAGGAATAACTACCACGGAAGCTATGTTGTGTTATATTGCCACGTTGCACGATTGTTGCTATTGTTTTACTTCCATAGTCAGCCTATCCATGCTCTGTCTCGTTTAGACCTCGGTTGGGTAATTAATGAAATTAAACAATTGGTCGAACATGAATGAAAGTATGAACACTTTATGCTGTAGTTTTGTTTGCTTGAAGCCTTGGGTGTTTAACACGAAGTGTACTACGGTTGCCAATGGGTATTTAATCTGAAATAGCTGAAAATTTGTTTTTCGTAGGACTTTAATGAAAAACAAAGTTAATAAGGCAGTTTAACGATAAAGTCCTATTATATCTCAAAAACTGAACATCAAATCCTTATTCAAATCAATTTTTGCTTAAAATTCTTTTTACGTTCTACAAACCCATTTTTTTTTTTCAGAATTTCCTCTTTTCTTTACATAGTATAAAACATTGTCACTTCCGCTGTTTGTACGCTTAGATCTTTAAACTACGCAATGGATTTCAATTTGATCAGAAATCGGATCAATTAACATAAAAAAAAATTTTTGGTTAGTTCTTTCAAACAAAATGTATGGGATAAGATTTTTGCAATTTCAAATTTTTTTAGAACTCCAACTTTGGTTGGTCCTGTGGAAGTTTTTGATCAGTATTAGAAACAGGATCGATTGGTATCAAAAAAATGTTTTGTGTAAAATGGGCATTTTCTTGCCAACTGTATTTTTTTTGGAAATCTGTGAATGCTGATCAGAATTTTACGAAAAATTATGGATCTTCCTAAGCTGCCCCGTTGAACGCATGCATCCTGTATACTTACGTAGAATTTTTTTTTCAACCCCTGAGGGTTGAAAAAAAATTCGACACACTCGACACATGTAGCTGACTACATGTGTCGAGTTATGTGTTATATTTATATTTTTGTAGCGGTTCCTAGGTTTTATATTTAGGCTACCTATCATGTTGTTGTCTTATGGTGAATGCTGCGCGTATACCTATAAGGAGTACCAAATAATAAATAAGAGCTAGCAGAGCATAGACGATGACTGTATCAGTGCCGTGATCTTGATTTATTCTCGATGTAAAAACTTCTTTGTTACTCATTTGTTCAGACATTTCATATTTCCTTTATTTTTGATTATTCTCTCCGAGTGCTTACTTCTTACTTTCTCTTGCCGGTTTACTGTTTCTTGTTCAATGTCACTATGTCAGTGATAACTATGAATTGGCCTTTAACACCCAGGTACTATATTTATCTACTTCTTTGTTAAACCCAGTGATTACAGTTGATATTTCCTTGGTGGCAGACACTGATGATTGAAGCTATTGACAGGACTAAACATCCCTATGACTACATGGCAAATTGAAGCCTAAATTAGTCTACATCTTCAATCTCAATGAAGAATAGATACAGGCTTTTGAATCCCCTGAGACAGAAAGGGATCATTTAAATGTTTAATAAAAACCGTGAAGCTCTACGAACATGTGGTTTATTTATGGCTTTTATCTTGATACTTCATCAAGAAGGTTTGATCTAAAGAATGCAGTCAAGCATTGACCGGTATTTGTCCTTAGCAATTAATTTGTCTTAATACTCCTTCAACGTTATCATTAATTTATTCCGTTGTTGTTTGCCTTCACATAGTTTAGGTCCCTTTGTTAGAGTAAAACTAAGAACTAGAAATCCTAACTATCCTAACCAATATTATAAATTCTAAAGTAAGTTTGTCCGTTACCTTTTCACAGCTAAACCATTGAACCGATCATCCTGAAATGTTGCTTATATGTCGTCAGGTGTACAGAAACGGACATAGGGTACCTTTCATCCCGAAAAAAGTACTGTTCCCGAGGAAAACAACAATAACGTTCTTATGATAATAGATGGCACCACGTGTCTTTCGAATCATGATTGAATTTTAATATACAAGCAGATCGAGTGCAACCCGAATTGATTGTCAAATTCTAAATTATGGCGAGCAAAGCCGCGGGAAAAGCTAGTAAATAATAATATGCAAATTAGTGTTATACGGTAGTTGCTAGTACCTGAGAATGCCTGTCTAATAGGTTTAGTAATAAAATACTAATGGAAAGATTTCTAACGCTACGAGCGGTTTTCCTTATACTGATAGCAGTTAGCAAGGTAATTTTTCCTTTCGTTCGTAAGTTTGTTTCTATTTGTTGGTACTTAGATAGATAGGTAGTTAGGTACCGAGTCTTAGCTAAGGAAGCTAACCACCCGTAGGTACCTACCATGGCTACCATAATTCAGATCCAAAATTGTGATTTGCTTGGTTATTAACTGTTTGAGAAAGAGAGATAGAGAAAGTACGATCACATTTCTAGGGACGGTCGCTACGTTAGTTTGCAGCTCAGGATTTGCAATAGAAAGGTACCAGACACGAAGTTGTGCTATAGGTACTACACAGCACAAGTTTTTCTCCAAGATGAGCTATCAAAGTAAAGCAAAGTAATGTTTAACGATACTAGATGAAAAGTTGTGCTTATCAGAACAGCTTTTTTTCCAAGATAGTGGCAATAAACCTAAGTTCCTTTTGTTTTTCAAATGACCATGGGCGATGGTGACCATGGGCGATGGAGAAAAAAACCTATCAAAGGCCCTGCTTACCTAGATTTTTGATCCAGCTCCAAAAAACAACTCTTCGTGGAGCTGAGGAATCACCCCTCTGTATATTTATAATCCTGCTGGTGCCCATACTAAGGTCCTTACCATCAAGAGAGCCGCCCGGCCTGTTTACCAACCAGTAAAATAAAATAAAAATAGCAAAAATATCTCGCACAAGAGTGTCTCATTTTGGGGGAAAATCGTCTAATTTTATCGGTAGCCGTGCAGAGGGGCGACGGGGCAGGGGGGAGTCCGATCCATCACAGCCGCTGTCACATGCCATTAGCAAGGCCTATGGGGTATGGCGAGGCGAAAGTACGCAGTGTTCTGGAGTTTGGAATAGGTTGGAAAGTACCTATGGAATTATTAGTTTAAAAAATGTTTTAGAGGCATTTGTAGGTACCTCTTAGAGCTTGCCAGAACAAGAGTAGCTGTTGTTAGAAACAGTAGAAATCAATAAACTTATATTTAAATTATTAGATTGGTGTTACACGACCTTCCCACCGCAGAATCTGAAAAGAATGAGATTATATTCCGAAAATCCGAATTCTGCGTTTTGGCAACATGCGATATTGTGTGTTTCAGAGGTATCTCTAACGAACTCCGCTTGCTAATGCAGCCGTAAGGTCATCAAGTGCGCAGGTGTCAGGGCATGCGGCGCAAGATGGAACGTGGCCTATTGTCTGTAACTCTGCTCATATAAAGCATGAAAAATAAAAATAAACATGTCCTTTTTTGACGCGGTAGGGTGAATTTAACGACTTAAATATTTGATAACGGGCTCTGGTCTGTCTGTGACTACAAAAATACTTGTTTTCTCAAACATCTTTGGAAATTTGAGCATTATTTTGACAACCTTTTTCGAGATAAATCGAAATTGCTGTACTGGTCACATACATGCGACCAGCGCAAAAGTTGTATGAAAATCCATATCTGTCGTGTTTAGCGGCCAAATAAATTACATAGTAAACTCATATCTGTCGTGTTATTTAAATGGACCGGATGGAAACTATCTTTTAGTCTGAAACATGGCAACCAAGGAGGTAACATAACAAAGGTTTTATTTAAATTTCGAATTAGCTTGCAAATAGAAAGCGGTTTATTGAAAAAATGTAACTGTTCAACGCGAGAAAAATTATTGTTGTTTGTGTGCATCACTGATTTTGTAAAGTAATTGTATTAATTTCAATTAAAGTATGTTTGCAAAACCATAACCAGATTTCCTAGAAAATTAATAGGTATTTCTCTCAAAGCTGTTAGCATAACCAAGTAGGTACAATTAATGTAAATACATAGACCAGTTATTTCTTATGAAAGATCATATTTATTTAACAACGTATTTGCGCAATTTAATTACGAGTATTAACAGCTGTCAGTGCGAAATGTTTTGTGATTTCGTGATTTCCATAAGTAGTTACTACTTAGGTGGGACAAATTTTGTTTAATTTACCTATTTCCATTTTATTCGTTTATGGCCTCAGTATTGTAACATTGGCAGCCCGTCGAAATTTTAACTGAATTCTACTTGTTTACTTGATCGAACTTACGTAACGTACTTACGCCTGACACCATCTTTTTACTGTGCATAAGATTGTGAAAGTTTTCAGAATTCATAAAAAAAAATAACTATCATCTCATCTAAATAATTACGTAATTAAGTGAGTTAGGTATGTGTAGGTACCGCCACGCTTGCTACCTTTGTAATAAAGACAGAACAAGAATTTGTGTTACTATTTGGTATACTATAACTGAAAATCCGAATACTTAGGTAGGGATCTACTGAAAATCACGCTCTAATTAAATTCGGGGTTTACCAGGTAAAATCGACTACTCCTATTGTTAAAGTCGGTTTCAAATGTATCATATGTTACCCGGGTCATAATAACGAAGCAATTGACACCTTATTCATCAAAATCGGAGGAGTAGTTTAGGCGCTACGGAGGAACATAAGTATGTAAAATACAAACACATACATAGACTGATAAATCATAACCCTGACTTTTGGCTTCGCCGTAGTCGGGTAAAAACAAGTTCTCTCGTTCGTTAGGTACTTTCTTCCTGCCATGCATGCGCGATATTTCTTCTCTTGCAAAATACGCGTTTTACACGAATATCTCCATCCCGACTCGGTCTTAGGCAGCACGTAGTTATATTTACGTTTTATATTTATATTACATTTAGGTAAAGATTGTTGTATTAACCGATTACGTTTTATTTTAAGTTTATGAAGACCTACTTATGTACCTCTCATCTGTAGGTATCACAAGTCATCCTCATCATCCACAGCCCGAACTCCCCCACTGCTGGGTACAGGCCTCTCTTTTCTTGTGCCAATCTCCACGGTCCCGTGCCAGCCTCATCCAGGTTTTCCCCCACCGGCAACTATGTCGTCTGCCCATCTCGCCGCCGGATGACCCACGTTCCTTTTGCCAGTTCTTGGACGCTTGGACTTGCCACTCGGTGACAGCCTTGGTGCACCTGTCTTCTCTGCGCCTTGCTAGGTGTCCTGCCCAACTCCATTTGAGTTCCGTAACGCGTTTTTCAATATCGAAAACTTTTGTGCGTTTTCGGATCTCAACGTTAGGAACTCGATCTTATATCAGCTTTATGCCGAGCATGGAACGCTCCATGGCTCTCTGTGCAACTCTCAGCCTGTACACAGCCTCCTGCGTGAGCGTCCGTGTTTCAGCACCGTACGTCATTGTGGGCAGGACACACTGGTTATAAAGGCGGGACTTTATAGACATAGCGGAATTTTGGGTGATTTCGAAATATCGTCTAATTTGCTGCAGCCCACCCATGCTGTATTCTTTGGGATATCTCCTTTTGTTTATGCTCTTTGCCAAATGTAAGCATATGACCAAGATAGACATACTCGTCAACCGTCTCCAACTCTTCATTTCCAACTTTGACAGTAGTATTTGAACAGCTGTTGATGTTTGCCATAATCTTCGTCTTGGTCATATTCATTCTAAGATTACCTTAAAAGAAGCATCGTACAGGTCTTGAAGCATAACTTGAAGATCTCCGAAGTTCTCAGCAAAGAGGACAAAGTCGTCTGCAAATCTTAAATGCGACAGGTAAATACCATTGATGTTAACACGGCAGCAGTCGCAATTTAAGCATTTCACAATGTCTTCGAGAACTGCTGTGAAAAGTTTTGGTGAAATATTGTCACCCTGTCGCACTCCCCGCTTGATCTGTACGGGTTTAGATAAGGTATGCATGTGAACCTGCAGAGTGGCCGATGAATATAGTTCCCGCAGCATATCCACGTAGCGGGAGTCGATATGGCAGCGATGGAGAGCGTGGAACACGGCCTAATGCTCGACGCTGTCGAAACCCTTCTCGTAATCGACGAAACTCGTGCTATAGGTCGGTTATACTCTTGGCACTTCTCCACTGCTTTACCGTGTGGATATGATCTGGGGCTTGGCTTCGTCTAGTTCTCGGGTAAGACGATTTGTCAGAATTTTAGAAAAGAGCTTGTATATTTGTGAGAGAAGACTAATTGGTCGATAGTTAGCCAGTTTCGAAGTATCGCCTTTTTTGTGAATGATGGTAACAATGGCGTTCTTCCATGGTTCTGGAGTACGGACATCATACATGACCTTATTATACAGTTCCACTAGGATCTTTTGAACTGGTTCACCAGCCGCTTGTAGCAGTTCAACCGTGATCCCATCTTCGCCGGGAGACTTATCAGTCTTCATGTCGGATAGCGCTTTTATGACCTCGCATGGTATCGTCATCGGGATATGAGTTATTTTTTGTTGCATATCATTTCTCGTAGAACTCCTCAACAATGGCTACCATCTGAGTCCGATCCGTCACCATGTTATCATTGTTATCTCTGAGCTTAATTATCTGATTGGTGCCTGTGCGAGTTTTCTTTCGAAACACTTTTGGACCTCTGTATGATTTTATTGTATTAATAATTATGTTAGTGCTATACTGTCTAAAATCCTTTCGTAGGTATTTACTTGTTTATCTATCTGATCTATGTCCTTTTTATCGATTGCAGTATGGAGTCTCATATCTCTTCTCTTTTGTATTATGTTTAAAGTTTCCGGCGACAATTTGTTTTGGTTCTTTTTAGCCCCACCTAGGTAATTTTTCGCTACTTCGGTCAAAGTTTCACATAATAAATGATTTATGTGATCCACGTCTAGATTTTCCTCTTCAAGTCCATCAAATTTGTTTTTGAGTTCAGCTTGGAAAGTGTCTTGCAAGAAAACAAATTCCTGCTTCTCATACCGTCTTGTGGATGTTATCATTTTAGTGCGTTCGCTTTTTAAGTCAAACCTAAACGTGGCTCTAACCAACCTGTGGTCACTCCCTGCATTGAAGCGTTAGAGAACCGAGACATCGGTGACAATGTATTTGTGTGCGCTGATTATATAATCTATCTCAGTCTTAGTGTTACCATCTCGCGTTACCCAAGTCCACTTTCTTGACGCTCTTTTCTGGAAAAAGGTGCTCATTGCGTAAAGTTTGTTATATTCTAGAAAATTAACAAGGGTTTGTCCTCTTTTATTACGCAAGCCAAGACCAAAGTTGCCAACGGATTTTTCATTACTCAACGGTTTTCCGATTCTTGAGTTGAAATCGCCAATTATGGTGGAGTAATGGCATGGTGAGTCATTGAGAGCCTTTTCAATGTCGTCATAGAATGACTCCACTTCATCGTCGGGATGGTTAGACGTTGGAGCGTAGGTATACTTGAATGATCTTCATTATCATAAAACAAACGCGTGTCGATACACTTTATAACCGACTTCCAAAAAGAGGAGGTTATCAATTCGTCTGTTTCATTTTGTTTTTTTTTTTTTTGTGTGTATGTTCAGCCTTTTCTTCGCCAATTGTGAACCGATTTCGATGATTCTTTTATTATTTGGAAGAAAATTACTTGGCGGTAGTCCCGTTTAAATTTGGTGAAGATCTGATGGTGATCTTCGAAGAAATACAATGGAACACTTCAATTATAGACAGCAAATCGGTCGTAATTGCTGCAATCGCTTGGATGTTTGTTGTTTTCACATCATAACATATAGATAAATTTTTATAGATAAATTTAGTGTTCTACTACGAGTAGACACACTTTTTATTATTGTTCTCCTTTGTCTCTGATATTCATATTTCAATGTTACGCATTCCTGTTATTTGCATGATTACTGAAATGCCAATATTAGATGTTGTTTGATTTGAATTGTAAGTGATTGTGCTGTTGGTGTGCTTATTATAAATAAATAAATAAATATCATCACGCCTGTATGCTCTGCGGGTATGCAGATGTGTACAGTACACCCACATTTCGACAGTTAGGTATGTTAGGTTCCATTTTATTAGGGATAAGTCTATTACCATGACATGTTAAGAAATAAATGACTGCCTTGTTAGTCTAGTGGTGGCGACAACTCAGCATGAGGTCCTGGGTTCGATTCCCTGGTCGGGCAAAGTGTTATTGGGTTTTTCCATCAGGAATTTCTCAGTAGCAGCCACGGAGTCTGGATTTGCGCCAGCGCTTGTCCCCTATTACATGGGACTTAAACTTAACTGGCGAAATGTGGGTGTAGGTACTATTGGATAAACCTCAGCCCAACTCTTCGGGGATTACAAGCGTGATGTTATGTTATGTTAAAATAAATGTATAGCTAATATTTGTATAGGATATTACAACTAAAAATGGAAAAATAAAAAACTTTTTTTGCAAAACATAAAACCGACTTCAAAAACACAACAAAGTGAAAAATAACTTTAGCTTCAGAAGTCGGTGGCCAAGAAAGTGAATCAAACACACAAGTCACCGACTTCTGAAGCTAAAGTTATTTTTCACTTTGTTGTGTTTTTGATATTTGTCATTGCCGCAGCAATGGTTTTCCCAATCAGAAATCCATCACCCCTGTAACTGAAGTCTTCGTGGCCCCTGTAGAAGAATAAGTCACCGGAAGCTAATATAATTAGATCGTCACCTTTCCTTCTCACCTCGGATAAGCCTATAACATCCCATTTGATATTTTTTTCTAATTCGTTTTGTAGTTCGTATAATCGGTCGTCCTTTTGCAGCGTCCTAGCATTGTAAGACGCCAGGGTCAGGTTCATTGTATTGTGACAGCCGGGCGACATCCAGAGATTCTTAGCACCCTCTGCCCCGCCATTACCAGAGCCGCTGTTAGAACCCGGAATAGCGGGGCTGCTGGGAACTGAGGGCCGTGGTTTATTGACACTATTCATTGAAAAGAGGGGTTAACATTAAAACGCTACGCTGGCCAGTGCGTCTTGGCGAGTTTTTCGTCAGAGCCTCGTTCGTTTTTTAGCAGGGACACCGCGTGCAGGAGAGGTTGACTTGGGTGACTAGATGTGATGCCACCCCCTTACCCCCATCACAAGTAGGTATTACTAATTTAACTAATTACAGAGTTGCCTAGAATAGTAAAATTACGCCTACGTGGAAATATAGGGTGTAAAACACCTCTTAACGAAGCCGAAAGGCACTTGTTCTCCCCGTCATTGCGATAATTTTTTTGTTCTACACCATACCTGGGAACCTTCTAGTTACGGAGATATTGTGGGTCAAAGTTCCAACTTTTTGTCAAGTTTTTTTTTAAATACAAGTTTTTAATGTTAGATTTTTACTTTAAACATCTCCACGACCCCCGTACTATTCAATCCATCCATCAGCACAATGTTTTAAGTGCGTAACATTGAGTTCTACCACAAAACATGATTTTTCACCCCAAAAAAAAAAAGTTGTTTCCCAGCAATAATTTTTGCGTAAAGCTACTTAGTTTGATGTATAGAATGCTTGGTTGACGGCTTCGTGATGAGGTCTTTTACACCCTGTATATTAAGTTTAGTTTGTGCACAACGGAATCGACACCAATACCTGTATAGATCAATAGGTACTAAAATAAAAGCGCTGTGTTGGATTACCACCGCTCACCGCAGCTCCGAGCATGACGCCTGTAATTCCCTAAGGGTACGGCAGAGGTGTACCAATAGTATACCCACATTTTGCCAGTTATGTTTAAGTCCCATGTTATATGGGGCGAGCATATTGCCATCAACTGGGCACGATCACGACTCCGTGGCTGCTACTGAGAAATTCTTAATGGAAAAACCCAATAACACTTTGCCCGACCTGGGAATCGAACCCAGGACATTATGCTAAGGAGTTGTGCTTGCGCCCACCTAAGACCAAAAAAATAAGTTAAGACGGAACTCTGCGAACAGAAGTGAGGCCGGTTTCGTAAACATTGTGTGCATTTACTGAGACGTAGTTTCATTGTAGTTTGATGTCAATTTGTGCGTGTGAGCATATATGAACAGAGTGAGATGTAGTTTTGCGCTGGCCGCACTTTATTGTTCGCAGCGCTATGTCTTGGTTTTTTATTTGGTCTGAGGCGACCATGGCACTACGAAGCACTGTCATAATATTTAGGCATTCATTTTAGGTTTTGCTTAATATTTATTAATGAAAACAAAATTAGGTACCTATGTAAGTATAGCTAAGTAGGTAGGAACTAAACTTATTAACTAAAAACGGGCTAAGTACTTAATAGGTTTACTGTTTGTTTTAAACAAACAAACAAAGAGTAAAAATGGGTAAACATGGTAAATATCCCGTTTTCAGTGATAATGTTAGTGACCTGTCAGTTTAAAAACTTAAATTAGGAACTAAACTTGTCAAGCAATTTGTCAAAAGGTTCGTCTTAAACTAAATCACCGTTTAACATCTGTCACCAGCCACCCCTCTCTAAAACCAGAGGCCAACCCTCCTGGTGGAACACTCTATTGAATTAAAATCACCCTTTCAAGTTTAATAGGGCGTTTAATATATTTTGGAACGAGGAATCCCTATCGTCTTGATGAAATTGAAGTTCTCGCTAGGAGTACTAACCAGGAGTATGATGGATTTGTGTCAGGTTGGTGACTCGCGCCAACCGCGACATTCACATTCCTTGTGACTAAAATGACTGGAGAAATCTGATCGTTCTTATTACGTAAACCTCTGGCTATAACATCACGCCTGTAATCCCCGAAGGGTTAGGCACAGATGTACCTAGGTACCTACCTACCTGTTTTACACCCACATTTCGGCAGTAATGTTGAAGTTCTTTATAGGTAAGTAAGTAGGTACAATAAGGAGCGAGCTTGTTGCTATCAACCCGGCAGAAATCCAATAAGCTCCGGGTTGCTATTGAGCAATTCCTGGACACCAATTCCGGAAAAACCCAATAACACTTAACCTCATCTTCAACTAGCGCTTGCGAGTTGCGACCCTAGGGCAACGAGGCTCCGCGGGAGACGCCCCGGCCGTCCATAGGCCCGCGCCTACGGTGGCCGGGGGCCACGTGGTGGGCTATGGGCTAGCTCGCCGTCCGTCCGTCTCATGACGACAGGCCGTGTCGACGGCGCAAGAGTGTTCCACGCGCGCCTCAAAGAGAGTCAGCAAAAAGGAAGGGGTCCGCAAGGACCGATGCCTGCCGGGGTTGCGGGACTGTTTGAAAGAGATACCGTGGCCCCGGAACACAAAGGGCGATGAAGGAACATGAATGGGTTTTAGTCAGTAAAAGTCTGACACTCCCTCCAGCTCCGCCCAGAGCGGGAGAAGTCATTTGATGATTTCCCATCCGAAAAAAAAAAAAAAAAAAAAAACGGCAACGAGGCTGTCACGTAGTTTCGTCCCAAGTCTATAAAATGATTCCTGTGCTAAACTGCCGGACAAGCAGGTTGTCAAGGGAACAGAATGCCGTCAAAACTTAGCCCTCTTGATGGATCACCGCTGCACGCTGCTTTGTGAGATGCATTTGTTTCTTTTGAGGTAATCGTTGGAAAACTTGTCGGGTTCCAGACGTTTCAGATGCTGACAATATTTTTTTATATCATTGAAAAGTGACAGGAACAAAATTAGGTTGTAAGTACATAATTAAGGACCTTGAGTTGTGTGATATTTCATACGTAAGCCAAACATGCAAAGGCAACGGTTTTTTCTAGTGGTCTCGTTAAGATGATTTGAGTAGGTTAGGTACCTACCTTCTTATCGTTCTTCTTCGTAAGTTAGCATTTTTTATTTTGTAGCTTTTTATGTGAGACGATCGAGTAAACAAAAGTACCTATAGGTACAGTTAGCAACAATTGAACTAAAAAAAACTGTCATTACTGCTATGAAATTACGGCGCTGACAAAACCAAATTGTTTCCCTAAAGATACGTGCAGTTGACTGTTGGAACATAGTCTAGGACTCTAGGTACCTATGCATAATAGGTAATATGCACTGTCTGTTCTACTTATGTTCAGTCGATTGTTAATATTGTTATGTGAATTACACAACAGATCTTTTAAGTACCTAGGTAAGTACCACTCAAATTTTTTACGCACTCTATCCAAGCCACAAATTCTATGGACTTCAAAATGTAGAATTTCACTCGCTCTGGGTTTATTCACAAAAATCTGTCGCTAGTAGCCGTCTCGCTTGATGGATCACGTACACATTGTGTGCAGAAATTATACTTTTATACGTAAAATATACATTTTAGACGGGATTGACGTGTTCGTTAGCACTTTTTTGCTGTAGGTTGGTAATAATGAAATTGAGATGTGGGTACCTACCTACTTACCAATGTTAATGGATTATGGGTGTAGCCCCGAAGTTACTGAAACAAGCAACTTATTATTTTACGCCCTGCAAATTATCATTCCGTCTGCATGAACTTATTATACCTACCTAAATTATGTTTTAAGCAGTGTTAGCCAAGTGATGTGACCGTCGTCGCACTGCCAAGTCTTATGGTCTCAAGTTCGAACTTGAGACACGCACCTCAAATTTTTCGGATTTTATGTGCGTACCTATTGTATAATAGGTAATAATCACTTATGTTTCGGTGAAAGAAAACATCGTGAAGAAACCAGCATGCCTGAGAGATATTTCTCGACGGCATGTAAAGCCAAGCAGAGGCCCTTGGGCGGCATAAAAACTGTCGGCACCAGGACGCTGACTACACGATTAAGAAGATAATTATGTTTATTTTTCACACTGTTTTCGTCGATAGGTAGCGGTCGTAAAAAAATGTATGTAAATGTATGTATGTATGTCGTAGCAGCGCAAGTCTACTTTTCAGGGATCGTTTCACAAACAATGTACCTACTTACGTAGGTAGGTACTTACCTATGCTTCGTCAATAGCAAAAATCTGTGCTGGACCACAGAAAAAGGTATTCAAGGAATGGTTAGGTAGGTAGCTAATAGGCTACATATAGAATGTTTTTTTTCTGTGCAATACGTATTTGCCTACGTATTACATAAGAAATGATCCCAGTACAATTGAAGCTCCCACATAGCCCGTGTGTGCTCGCACATAACATTGTAGGAGTGTCGTCGCCGATCCATCATTCTGTCATCGGGCGTCCCTCGGCGCGGACGTCTGTCGCACAAAAGCAACATTTCGCTAAAATCGCACGAATCCACTATTGTATGGATTTATCGTTCAGGATTCGTGACGGATTTACTATATTGATTTTATAATATTGTTATTTTAATTCAGATGTTTTCTTTACGTCGACATCTGTTGGTTGCTGTAAATTCAATAGTTTTTGAGGTGGACAGTTTTGGGTTGTTAAGAAACGTAATATTCCAATTGGCGGTAACCCCCACAAACCAAAGAGTCAGGCTGAGTAGGTAGTCTGTGCTCTTAGTTCTTTGTTTTAGTTTAAACTGCCTACTTAGACAGTATCTGGGCTACATCATCTGAGATACCTACTTATATTTCTTGAATTGCTGAGAAAAAGTAGGTAGGTAAGTGAGAAAATACGAAGGGGATTTATAAAATCGCATCTTGTAGAATCAAAAGAAAACGGACATCTCATACTTACTATCGTCAGATTGCTACCGTACCTACCTACATTGTTAATATAACCCATTGGAATTGACTTATAATAACAATAATAAATTTATTTCAGTTAACTTTACAAACTTGTGTTTTAGACTTTCACGGTTTTTCACGACACTTAAAGTACGTATGGGATAATATCTGTGATTTTCTTTTTCTATGAGATCCCGATATTTCGACGCGTCGCGTCTCATTTCTCTTTCCTGCTCCATCTTGAAACCTGGATCTTATCCATAACTACCTATTCAATAAAATCATTTTAATGAAAGCAAAAATAGTCAGGCATGTGAGGTGATGCTGTAGCAAGTCTAGGTAACCATGTTGTTGCTAATATCACATGAGATTAAAGTAACATGATACCAAAGGAGTCGATCTGCAGGGCTATTACGTATCGTTTTGATCTCCAGTGACTATCAAGCTTCGGGTGTACACCGAACTTTGATAACAACCGAGAATGTCATAATATTGGTATTACGTATCACACTGAGTGGATATCACTTTACGGTGACTAACAGCCCGGGTACGGTGTAACGTCTTTTACGAAAGCCACTTCAAACTTAGTTATCATCAATTTGTTGTCCACTAAGCTTCCATAATCGAAATAATATAAGTATCGATACGAAAGCGTCTGACAAAATGAGTTACGGTGACCATCAGTCACGATGAGCACCAATGACGTCATATTTGATCGCGACTGGTCATACATAATACGAAACTAACCTTTTCACAGTTAATTGATGGACACTGAGCCCAGTTAACATCATTTCGAACTGTCAACAGAGATACGTAATAGCCCTGTAGATCGACTTCGACTCGACTTTTGTAAGAGAAAAAATGTATTTTAAAAAGTAAGAAAAGGGCAAAGAAAGGGGCTCCTAAAATTGCATTGCCTAGGGGCCCTGATAGGGTTAATCCGGCCCTGCGCACAAGGATGGGAAGAGACGGTGTCGAAGGAATTTTTTAAATCCAGGAAAACAGAGAGACACCTTTTGCCTAATCCACTCTTTCAACAATGTGAGAAGCTAATCCTGAGGCTGCGTCTTCTGTCGAAATTCTTGCCTAAATCCGTATTGACAGCCAGATATTATGTTGTCTGTTCATGTAATTTATCAATCTAGTGTTAATTAGCTTCTCTATGACTTTTGAAATAGCAGGTAAAACCGAGATTGGTCTGTAGTTGCTGACATCGTCCCTGTCGCCACTCTTGTGTACAGGTGTAATGGTGGGTTGTTTCAGAACAGATGTAGATTAGCAAGATGTGCAATAATTGGTACCACCACGACATGTGCAGATTTAAAAAAATTGATTGCCCTCAAATTTTCATAAATACCTACTTAATTTATTTATTCAAGTTACAAGGACTAAGGGAAGTTTGTTTCGTATTTCATCAATGCAGTGGCGGACTAAGCCCGTCAGAGGCCCAGGGCGGCAAAGCTGAATGAGGCCCCCCAGCTTTAAAAAAAAATGTAGTTTTACCAGCTTTTTATTCAGTTCACATTTGTAGGTATGTATAAATAAGTGTTTATGTTTATTTCGTTAAAATGTGGCAAGTGAAATTTAAACCACTCGCGAAATGCAAGAACTGAAGCAATGTACTCGTAGGTGCCTAATGACTAGAAACTAATGATTATAATTTCTAGGCTAAATTATACGAAGAATTACTTACTTTTTCCAAATACTCGAAAATGCACTAACTTATCTATGAATTCATTTACTTTTATACCGCAACAAAAATCAAAACCACTATTACACTTTTTAATGAAATTACTTTGAACGGATAAGATCGCGTTTATTTACAATTTGAAAAGAGGCTTATCCGTTCGCGAAAATATCAGTAAATATACACACTAATAAACTATTAAATATCAACGTAATGAAATTTAATTTATTTTAAATGAGGCCAATGTTTATTTTCTCTTTTAATTGGGGAAGTAGGTACTTAGGATTTGATCAAGGGAACGCGGAGGCATTTGGGGGCCCCCCAAGATCGGAGGCCCGGGGCGGGCCGCCCCTTCCGCCCCCCTGTTAGTCCGCCACTGCATCAATGTTGCTGCTGTCTACCCATGTAACTTTATGCAAAATAAAATAATCATTATTTTTATTCGTATGAATGAGGGCAGGAGAATGATGGTGATGATTTTTAACCGACTTTTAAAAACGAGGAGGTTCTCAAGGTGTAGGGAGCAGGGTCCCAAGCTACCGGTCGTTATGGGCTTAGGGCTCCGAGACAGGAACCTCCTCACAATGCGGGCCGTATCAAGGAGTACTGCCTTCTGAATAAGGCCGTCGATCCAATCGCCAAGCAAGTCTAGACAGGATTCGTTAATGTCATATTCTATATCGATTATATCAGTATATTAATTTCTCAGCACTAGGCCACATGAGTTTGACAGCTGTTATTTAAATCAAACTACGATTTAAGCCGCTCGCTGTGCCGTCAGTCGCGCCATCTATTGACGTATTTACGAGAGCAAACGCCATCTGTCTTTTGAATGCAACCTACGATTTAACCCATACGGATCATCGAGGGCCTATTTACAGACATTTTCAATATCAGATAACGGAAGGTTGCTATCTCTAACTGTTTGACATTTATTTTACGGACCGTTAGAAACAAAACGTCTCAGAAAAGCTTTTTGTTTTTACTATGAATCAGTCCTTCGAGTTACAGGTAGGT
The DNA here is from genome assembly GCA_941918905.2 of Xestia sexstrigata. NCBI lineage: Eukaryota > Metazoa > Arthropoda > Insecta > Lepidoptera > Noctuidae > Xestia > Xestia sexstrigata. The sequence continues at coordinate 21,671,770 of OW799208.2, forward strand.
GACGCGGATAGGATATTCCAAGCTAACGTTTATAGAAACACCGATAGCTACGAGAGATAGGCATATTAACTATCCGTTCTAGGTAAGTTATAGAAACCGGCCGTTAGTGAAATAAACGAAATATAGATGGCAGAACCTGCTAACCCTTGACAGTCGACAACTGATGAACTGACGTATGATGGGTTTAACATAAATATAATACACAAATAAAATAACATCATTTATTTTCACCTTTACATTTCCATTCAAAATAAATAAAAATTAATAAAATAAACATATGATCGAAAGTAAATAAAATATTTACACTTTAATGTTAACCTCCGCTGTATCGGAGGCATACTGTAGAGATTCCCCCTCACTGGACGCTCGCTTGACTGATCCTAGAACAGAAGAAAGGATTCTTGTATCAACTAGTTTAGGAAAAAAACATCCGTATGACTTATGGAGCCTAACTAACGGCCATTTTCAATAACTTACTAACAGGTTGCTATCTCGTGTCTGTTTGACATTTAGCTTACGGACCGATAGAAACAAAACGTCACAGAAAAGCTTTCTTTGATTTTTCTATGAATCAAGTGACAGGTAGGTGACGCGTATAGGATATTTCAAGCTAACTTTGTTTATAAAAACACCAATACCTACAAGACTATATTAATTGACAGTTATACGTAAGTAAGTTATAGAAAACGGCCGTAAGTCAGCGACGCGGCGTGCGTGTCAATTGAAAGCGTACGAAACACGTGGCGCCATCTATTATCATAAGACCGTTATTGTTGTTTTCCTCAGGAACAGTACTTTTTTTCGGAATGAAAGGTAAAGGTATTTGTCCGTTTTCGTACACCTGACAATGAATTTACAAAATTTCACGATTTTTGGTTCAGTGGTTTAGGTGCGAATGAAAAGGTAACAAACACTTACTTACGCATTTATAATATTAGTAAGAATTGCGAAAAATACTCTACCGTCTAACCAAATATGTCACTGCCTTTTACAGAATTGTGGAATAGTAACGGTCAGAACGGTCCGATGGTCGGTCGGTCCGACTATACATTTACCTATACAATGAACGGTATTATATTTCTAGGTGAAGAGGACTTGCGACAAACGAATAACTACTTGGACATAATATGACCATATGTGAAATATTATCAGATATAAAACACGCAAACATAAATTATATGCTTTCCTACATACAAATTCAGTTATATTCAACAATGTATAATTTTAGAATATAAATGTTTAATTGTTTACTTCAGTGTTTTTTTACCTTTTTCATGACACGACCCCCATAGTATGAAAAAATATTTGGGGACCCCCGACCTTTCGCTTTTTTTTTTAATTTATTTTATTATATTACAAATTTTTATGCATTTGCATAATTAGGATTCAGATAAATATATGTAGGTATTTTTTTAAAATTTGGAATTCGATTTAATTCTCAATGTAGCAAAAACGGATCCACGATAGGAGAAATGAGTTAATGACAAACAAGCGAAACCTCAATAGGATGGATAAGTACTAATAGGTTTTTATTTTGTTAATTTGTATGTACATACAAATGTTTATATCCTTTATTTAACATTTTATTAAATCTATCTTTCTAGGCTTTATTGTTTTGTTTATTGAGGTAGTTTTCGCGACCTCTTGCGACCTATAGAGGCTTCACGACCCCCCAGGGGGTCGCGACCCACAGATTGAAAAACACTTATTTAATCAAACAGTATATTATCTGTTTGCCTCTAATTTAAATTTTATGACTATAGGTGTATTTCCGTTGACTCCACCGCCCTTGACCCCAACACTGGTGGGGTCAGTGCGAATGGATTAAAATAATCAAAAATTAATCCCGTTGACCCCACTGTATTTTTGAGTTATAAAATATTACTCAAAAACATTGCATGGGATCGAGTAGTGTTAGTACAGATATGCTAGCTAAGGGCAGTAACCTTACAAAAAGTACTAGCGGGCATGAATCCAAGAAGTTATTTAATACTAGAAGACCGTACCTATATCCAGAGTTATTAAAATGCATACCTATTTATTTATTTTAAATTAAACATGTTTAGTGTCGTTACAGAGTACCTACTGGCTTTGAAAATACTAGCAAGTGCGAGTTATTCTTCTTGTAGGTGTAACTTATTTTTGGCTTATCGAAAAAATATAAGAACAAGTAATTCTAACACTAAAACCCGACTACTGAATAAGTTGGTTAAAATGTAGCCTGTTACTCGGGTCATAATAACGAATCCATTGACACCTTATTCATTAAAATCGGATGAATAGTTAACAGTAAATACAAACATACATACATACATAGACTGCTAAAATCATAACCCTTCCTTTTGGCTTTGCTGTATTTGGGTAAAAACATATGTTGAGGTACAAAATTTTAACGAAAAGGTGAACTAGTTATAACGCCTAAAACTAGGTGAAACCGGCTTGGTCTAGCCATTCTGACTTTTAGAATGGCTGGCTACATTCCTCGTAATAGTTTTCCCTCTTCAGTGAGGTACCAATTATTTGATGTCTGGTACCAATTAGTACCAAAAAGGTACTATAACTTGGTATTGCTCTATCTTCCAAAATCTGTCTTGGTCCAGTCATCCTGACGCAGACTATGTGGTAGGGTAGTGGGGCCAACGAAACGACGGTTTTGATTTTTCCCGTTGACACCACCAGTGGGGCAAAGCAGTGTGGGGTCAGCGGGAATACACCTGACTATACTATGTTTCTAAAAACTTATGGTCGGATAAACAAAAATGGCAACAAAAAAATATTTTTGGAAATCTTAAAAACACTTTTAACTTAGATACCTAAAAATAGTACACGGCGAATCTTTTAGAAAAAAAGAACTTGTGATTCGCCTGTTTTCTTTAGGTTCTGCAACAATGAAGGTTAAGATCATTTTTTTTTCGTGTATAGTAGTTTATGCATCAAAACATAAACGGACTCTCAAGGGTAATTTGATAACAGAACGTATAGACAGTTTCTCAAACAATGGAAATGTGTTCATATTTTATGTTTTACAGAACACAATATGAAGCAGGGTGACTATGACTAGAACATACCAAATTACACATTATCTACATACTTCAGTAGAGAAAGGCGTAATGGTGTTCTTCAGGAAACTAGAAACCTTATTCTATAAAGGAGTTTAATCTCAAATTAGAAATAATGGAACCTACGCGTCCAAGCAGTGGTACGTGTTTAGATAATTTTCTCCACAATAATCGAGAACACAAAAGTGAGATTATGAAATTAGATGTATGTGACACACAATGGTTGTGGTATTTTTTTTTAAGTTTCAAAATGATGAAATATGTATTTGCTATTGTTTATGTATTTAAAAAATCATTATCGTGGTGTACCTATTTTTATTTTTCGAGATTATTTATGTTTTCGACTTATATTTCAATAAAAGAACATGCCTAATTGGATTTATTTATTTAGCTTTAACTTATATTCCTAGAAGTATACAATTAATTAAAATAAACTCAAACTCAAAGCATTTATTTCAATTAGACCATTACGGCACTTTTGAATGTCAAAATTACAAATAAAAACAAAGCTACAGTCTCAGTCACGAGGCATAATAACTTGAGAAAGTACTCTAGTTGCCCATTCCCTAGCGTAGATCTCTATGGAGAAGAACGGGCAAGAAACTCCATGGACACTCTTTTGAATCAAAATATTGTTACAAAATCTTGGTTACATCATTAATTTTGAAATTATACATATATGTGAGAACGATGTAGAAAGACGTGCACATTAAGAGCGTCCAGAGTAGAAAAAGACAACAATTTAACAACAAACGAATTAAAATCAACCTTGGCAGCCAAGAGATGACCAGTCCCAACTGACAGCGCCCGCTCACGAACATGACGCGCGCATCGGCGCCATTCAACTCAACCATATTGAAGGGAATTAAATGACCCGACACACCCGCCACCATCAGCGAGACATTTGAGTGAGCATGACATTCTCTCAATAATCGAATTTTAAAGTTTTTACCAAAAAATGAGAATGTTTGGGATATGCCCTTATACTCGGCGCAGAGTGTGACGTTAGAGCGAGTCAGGCGCGCATCACTTGTCCGCCATTTTGTATTTATGCACCCATCGCGTCCTTCGTCTCCAGTGTCATTCCAAAATTTCCAAATCTGGTTTGCGCGCGGTATTGACTGAGCGTAGGTACTCCATGCTCGAAAAGTTTTCACTTTATTATTATTTTGTTACTGTTAATTGTTTTTAGTGTTTTGTTATATTATATTGTTATGTTTTTACTGACACTTCACGTGCACATCTTGCTACATCGTCCTCACTTTTTAAAAGAGTGTTCAATTGTCCATGGAGTTTCTTGCCCGTTCTTCTCCATAGAGAACTACGCTAGGAAATGGGCAACTACAGTACCTTCACAACTTTTATGCCTTGTGACTGGGACTGTAGCGGATCTGGGACTTTTGCGCGAAAGGTCAGTTGCGCGAATGGACACTTGGGCGACTGGACTTTTGCGCGACTTACTGGCTACCACAGAGCACCAGAGAGTACCAACAACACACGGAACGCGTGCGCGTCACCCGACCCGCGCAAGCGTTCCTTGTGTTGTTGACTTGTTGTCCATATAAATTATACAGAATAGACCGTTTCATTTTGACCTAATTTTCGTAATCAGCGACCCCAAAAATCATGACAACGACACTCATGACGGAAAAACAAAAAAAAAACCACCTTCAAGTCTTAACAGACGTGATGTTATGTAACTCAACAGACTAAACTTCAATGGCCAGTAAGTCGCGCAAGTATCCATTTGTACAACTGTCCTTTCGCGCAAGTGTCCTGATCAAAAGTGCCTGTGGCCTACTTGAAATAAAAGCTTTGATTTTGACTGTCGTGTGTTCCAATTACGACACCAATTACGAGTTACTATGTGCTAGAATGCGCAAACTAATATTTGTTTTTAAGTATTTACGTAATGTAGCCGACTATAAATTAATAAAACAGGTTTATTTACCATTGTGTCAGTGTATTCTAAGCTATTGCACAACATCCTGGGGGGTTTGGGGGGAAATTCGATTCTTCTCCCTCTAGAACGTGCTCAAAGAGCAATTCTAAAGGTTGCTACCTTTCGTCCGTTTAGATTTCCTACACACCTACTCTATAGAGCTTGTAATGTGCTCACAGTACGGCAATTATTTATTTTACACATTATACTACAGCAGCACTCTACCCTTCCCTATGACCCAGTTCCTTCCGATAGGAGAAGGAAGGACCTGGTTTGCACAAAGCCCCAAACTAGACATGCTTTTGCTAGTCGATTTTATGTGTTTTTAGGACCTTTTCACAAGAAACTAAACTTCTTTATTCTAAGTTATAGGAAATGTTTTTTTGTAGTATCGGATTATTTAGCGATACTTAATTACACGGACACAGAAAAACTTCTAGAAGTCCTGGTTTGATTATGTTATTCCGACGTCTCTAATTGTACATATGTATTTACTTAATTTAGTTTTAATGTTTAATGTTTATTGTACCAATTTGATTATGCTTATGTTGTTAATAGATTTTTTTTATTTATAACATTGACTGTCCTAGTTAATTTGTGCTATGTAAAGTGATGGCCTGAAACACAGGTTTAAATAAACCTAGATCGGGCAGGTCGCTAACGAACATTTGAATTCCACATTATCGTTTCTTGCAATTGTTAAATATATTTTAGTTTACTTTTATGCACTAATTATATGTTTCAGAAATAACACTACGGCACCTAAATTCTTATTCTTATCTTTGTCCCACATCGAAGTATGTTGGACATTGAAGTATGATGTAAATAATACTGGTATAAATGGCGGTTTAGAAACTCGCTTTCATTGTTCTTATTACAACATTGATTTGTTAATCAAATTCAGGGCAAAATATTGAGTATTTCGATTAATCCAGAAATATACAATACACTTTATTAATAGCTTTTACAAAATGAATCTTACTTGTACGAAACCCCAAGTAATGAAAACAAGGATTAAAAGGCAAAATTTCAACTGACCATTCATGATTTATCACAATATCGATCTACGTTGACAAGAATAAGCCAAAAAAAACCAATAACTACATATTATTATAATTTAATAATTATTTCTAAGAAACTATGTGCCTATTTGAAATAAATGATTTGAGTTTGAATTTGGTTTAAGAGTTTCATTGAGTAATAATAAGTACCTTCCAAAATAAATACGACTGAATATAGTTTTGACGAAAAGGTTTAGTTACTCATGCCCAGTGAACGCGCCAAGCATGCCCCTGGGGCTCATGTACGGACACGTTCAAACATATGCCAATGTATGAGAGCGTCTACGGAGAAGCGTTTTTACGCGCGTTTGCTTGAGATGCAGCGTCCAACGCCGCGTCCACCGCAGCGGGCAACACGGCGGGCATAAAGATATAAACACTAGATAACAATGTTATTCGTAAGTTGCACTGACAGAAGTATTTATTCAATAAACTTATGCGAATTAGACTGATATTTTTATTTATTCGCGAGAAGAACACAAAGAGCTTATGGCTGTTTGACATTAGTCATGTCGTGACATGATGACATAACGTGGCGTGCGACGCGCCGCGTCTCCAGAAATGAGCACTTACCGCGATACGTTTGTTTTGATCGTTTTGAAATATTGGAATACATTGGTAGACGTGGGTTAATGATCTTTATTCCCTACTTAAATGGCGGAGACTATAGCGGGAGGTAAAACGCTGTAGCAGAACTAGACGATCATTATTTTGGACACACACTGGTGTGTACTCACTTGTTGCCGAGCACGGCCATGACGGCGGCCTGCACGTCGGGGGACTGCGGCAGTGCGGCCAGCTCCAGGCCGCGCGCGTACGGCATGGGCACGTCGGCTCCCGTCACCCTCCACGCGGGCGCGTCCAGCTCGAAGAACGTTGGCGACTCCATCACGCGTGCGCATATTTCTGCACCGATACCTAAGGGACAGAAATTGAAAGTCTGTAGAAAGTGCTACAGCGACAAGAGCAGAAAAACTAAGTAGGCATCTCAATGAGCGAAAACAACGACCACGACGCGTTTTGACAAATCAAACAAACAAACGCCCACGAGTGCATTCGCGTCGTGGCTGTTTTGATTTTCGACCACAACGCTTCTGGGAATGAAGAAATGCCACGAGGCGTTCTGATCCTCTTTTAAGCAGCCACGACACGATGAAAAGGATAATATGGAATTGAACTTGTCGACAATGACGGATGTCTGTCGAAGGTAGTTGCCTAAATGCAAGTCCAAGATGGCTACAGTGAATATTACCGGCCTTTTTCGTCATGGGAGTCGTTTTCGGGGGAACTGATGACGATATTGAGATCGAAATGAATATCCAAGATGGTGAATGGGAATATTATCAAATATGGCCTATAATGGAATGTATTTCAATAAATGTATTATTATACTAGCTGACCCGCGCAACTTCGTCTGCGTCACGCGAGAGAGAGAGAGAGGGTTAGAGAGACAGTGACTCAACCTTAAAAGATAGTCATATGCTATCGCGGATTTTATTTAGAACATTTTAAGAGGAACAATTCCCTCATACATGATTATTGCGTAACTTTAACCGTTTATGCAGCGCTCGCAACGGAAGCTCTCAAAAGAAATACAGTTTCGCTGTTTTTGCAGCATTTATCATTGATGCTCCGCTCCTTGTAGTTGTAGCGTGATGTTAGATAACCTATAGCCTTCCTCAATAAATGGACTACCCAACACTAAAATATTTTTTTAAATTCGAACCAGTACTTAGTTCCTGTATTTAGCGCATTCAACCAACCAACCAAACAAACAAACAAACAAACAAACAAACTCTTGAGCTTTATAATATTAGCATAGATTCAAGTGGGGAACAATTTAATTTCTTCGATATATTTGCATAAATCGCTAAAATATGTTTTTTCCAAATAAGGGCTTGCCACGACAGCCTTACGTCTTCAACAGTCATACTCCAGCTAGGTCGAAAGTTCTCATCAAAGGTGCAGGAAATTATCCCAAACGTGACTTTTCAATTTTAAATGGGAATGGGACCAACTTTGAGATATACCTACGTTTTTCACAAAAAAAGGACCATGCATATTGGACTTCTCTGTAAAAAGTTATGCGTGGGCATACATATAAAAATATACGCTTCGAATTGAGAACTTCCTTCCCTTTGTTTCGTCGGTAAAAAAACCAAAGTCTAGGTAACTGACACGGGTGATGGTCATTCTTTCACGGAACATCTTAACACCGCGATTCAGAAAATGGAGTGAAATGAACAACGCCATCTATCGACCAAGATGTTAAACTGCTAAAATATAATCTTCGATCAACAATTAGCAACTAGATTATCGGGTCGGCGCAAAAAATACCGTCTCTGTAAACAATGCCGCAGTGTGTTTTCAAAAGTTGCAAAAATAATGCCCGAAATAGCAATTTAACGGCCGGACTGTATTACTTTCGGTAAGTACATGAAGAATAAATTATATTTTAAGCTTTAAACTAACAAATAACATTAAACTGAACAAGATTTAACCGATTTTAAACCGCCGCTTTCCCTCTTTTATTTTAGATTTCCAGCAATCCGTTTACGTGTGCAGAATGGATCTCGATTGTCGCCAGAGAAAAAAGAGATGACTTTTATAAGCCCGCTAAGAATTCGGTTATATGTTCGGATCACTTCGATAAATCGGATATACCCGGAAATACTAACCAACGTCGATTGGTTAAAACAGCAGTTAACAAACATAGATGCCCAAAACATAAAAAGTATTATAAACTTTTATTACGTTCATATTATAAATTATTTGGTGTTGAACGCGACTCCATACCTCCTGTAGTAAAATTCTAAGAAGCAACTTTATTCTTTTTTCGAAATTTCTTCGAAACAATACGTTGTAGCTCGCAAGGCAATATAACGGGAAAATTTACTGTATTTGTTACCACTACCACTGTTGTGACGAATGATCGTAAGTATTAAATAATATTTTGAAGATTTGTGACTTTATTATTAAGTGCCATGGTTGTAATTAGGTTGAACTTAAAACTGTTTTAAAACATTTTTCTCTGTTTGTTAGTAAACAATTTAATGTAGCTGTCACGAGGACAGCATTTAGCTTTGATTTTGTACGTGACACGGTATCTAGTTGCTAATTGTTGATCGAAGAATATCATGCACGGAAATCGTGTGAATGCGTGAAAATGCGTGTAAATTTTCAATGCAGCATCATAATTATATAGAGTAGACTAATCTAGAGTACCATAAGCTATAACAACTTTTTTTAAAACCGATCAGTCGATTTAAAAGTTATCTGGTGAGCACATTTTTAGTCATTAGTACCATATTGGTATTGGGTTGATGTCGCTGCATCTTACATTTGATGATTAGTTCTTCTTGAACACTTTAAATTCATATAATTATCTTTTGATAGAATTAACCGATTATGATTAAACAAAAACTAAATAATACCTCAAGATACGCACAATTTTTATGTATTAAAGTTATTTACATTGGTTTCGTAAATTTTACGTGATGCTTGATCATCGAGACAGACAAACAGATAAACAGACAAACAGATAAAAATTCCAAAAATGCTGCAAATGAGTTCTGTTGGTTATCCTTTCACACCCTGGCTTTTTTTTTTCGAAATATTTTCGATGTACAAAAACGATTTTTCTACAGATTTATTATATGTACTTAAGTATAGAAGATATTTATATATTTTTGAATAAATTTATTATTATTATTTCATTAGAAAGAACACATTAAGACATTAATTTTCTTCTATGAACACTTATTTCCGAGAGATCTGCTGAGATCTTTTAAGATAAAAAATCATGTCATTGTTTATAATTGTGCCTGGCCTGGTCTACGGTGATGGATATAACGAGTAAGTTACCTGACTGCGGCCAGCCCTGCTCTACGGTGACGAGGTGGTGAGTCTTGGCGATGGAGCGCGCGATGCAGTCCCAGTCCATCGGACGGATACTGCGCATGTTGATGACCTCGCACTCGATACCTGCCGCCAATCAGTTAGCTTCAGACGGAATTATATGTTCCCACTGCTGGACCACAGGTCACACAGGCCTCCTCTCTAGGAGAAGGAATGGGTTATAATCGTCTACGCGGACCCAGTGTGGGCTGGTAGATGACACATGTCTAAGAATATTTGGTTCTAGGACAGCCAGCCGGTTTCCTCACGTTTTTTTTTCACTAATTTCTGTTATCTCCAAAAGAAAGTACATATGAATTGAAAATGTCATATTGGTAGGTACTTGCCCGAATTTGAACCCACAACCTCGTACACGAGAGGACAAGCCTTAACCTTTTGTTAATTTTATTTTGAATGTTCTGTTCGTCGTCTTTGTTTCGGTGCCTTACCCTTGCCGGCGAGCTCCTTGGCGGCCTGCAGCGCCTTGTCGGTGCCCATGCCGGCGCAGACCAGCGTGATGTGTGATCCCTCCCGCTCTATCTTAGCTTTACCTGTAAAGTCAACAACGCAACACTCAAGTTAAATGTTCAAATAAAGGATTACCATAACTATACATACACACCACATAACGGCTGTAATCCTCGACGGGTAAAGCAGAGGTGTAGACTGTAGGTACATAATAGTAAACCCGCATTTCGCCAGTTATGTACGACCCCATGTAATAAGGGGTCGAGCTTAATATCCCAATAAAACTTAGCCCGACCCAGGGCCCAGAACTTCAATATGTACTCGACCCAAATGTACGGGTCAGCTAATGTTGGTTTCATGATAAAAATGACTACACATTTCATTTCTGATACATTATCTACACGGATTTTCTACACATACATACCTATTGGAACTAGAAAGTCCGGAGAAAGTGCCTCATCAGACATTTCGAATTGCATGCCATAGAGAAGCTCATCTTCTAATATTACCACGGGGTCCATGGACCTGATGCCAGTCTTGGTGAGACCTGAAACAAAACACCAGTTTTTCTTCTTCTTTATATGTGTAAGAAAAGCAGTGGGAACATGTAAAGGCAGATTATGCGTATGATATTTAAGACTTCTGCTAATTAGGAACGCAATGAGACTGTCATTGGAGGTATTACTTTTATAAATAAGATTTTAATATTTATTTTATATAAAAGTACTTTGTTCCACGGCTATCGAGTTAACCTCAATCACGTCCCTGCTGATTTATTAAAGACCTATGGTTTATAATATTATTATGCTTGTTGCGCCACTTCTTCCCAGATAATACTAGGAATATTTCGGAAAATGATTTAAAGAAGGAAATACACACGTCGATAAGTTTTCGCGCCGAACTAATGCTACTAACGATGGGATACGTGGCCGGCTCAAAAGCCGCTCCACATCGGTACGTGTGAGTGTGACTCCCCTAAGGGACAGAGGAAGTTCGCTTTACACTACATCGAAACTAATATTATAAAGTTTGGTTTGTTTGTTACGATTTAACTCAAGAACATCTCAACCGATTTTAAAAATTCTTTCACCATTAGAAAGCTACATCTTTACCGAGTGATATCATGCAAATTAGTGAAGCTATCACAGTTTTCGCGGAAGAAGTCGCGGGCGAAGTGCTAGTTATGAATATTTTGAAACGCTATATCTTAAAGGAAGTAGTGTAGAAGTTTAACCTGACGGTCCAGTCATTCATTAGGTTACACTAAAAAAAAGATATAGAAAAAAAAAACATGGCAAAGTACGAGTCGAACTCTCGCAGTAAAATGGCTGTGATATACGTTCGGACAGAACGAATCTACGTAGACATGCCATTTGGCTACGGAACCTTAAAAAGACGTTTCGGATAACTTATGGTATAATATGTAAATTTTTCCGAACACCAACACCGTGATATTTATTTTTAGTCATCGCAGCACCATGCTGTTTTGATTTTATAATTTAGTTTTATTGTTTGTACTCTAATATAAGTTCCTGTAAATATCTTTCTGTTTGAGCCCAATGCTTTTTCTTTAAAATAATAACGAGGGCGCCTTTCATTTAGGACGACCTTAGTACCTTTGGCATCCTCGCTAGTGTAGGGCATGACCACTTTAAGTCCGGGACAGTGGCTGTACCAGGCGCCGAAGCACTGCGAGTGCTGCGCCGCGACGCCGGACGCCGCGCCGTTGGGCCCCCGGAACAGGATGGGGCACGGGACCGTCCCCGCTGACATGTAGAACGTCTTGGCCGCCGAGTTTATTACCTGCAAGTTTGTTGGTGTCGTTGTAATATAGAAAAAACAACAGTGCCGAGCTTGTACAGGATAGTGTACAAGCTAAACTGGGCATATCAATATCATACGTCCGAAGAAAACACTCTTTATCACGCTGTAAAAATTTAATATTTTGACTTCCACTTGGATAGTGGAACTCAAAATATTTCATTTGGCCTGGCTTCATCGAAGATTGATGATACGACAACCACCAGGCATTAGTGTAAGTGCAATGGTGCATTGTCATACAATTCATCCAAGACAAAGACAACAGGGTGGAGTGTAGCTTCACTACCACTTACCGCTCATATTTCACGTTCACGTTGGTAAGTGTCGGGTATAGCTCATATCCGGAATATTTGCGGAATATTCACGAACGCACGCGTTCCTGAGGTCGACTTGGAGACTTCGAACCCAAGTCGACCGGAGCAAAGTTACTTGCTGGGGCCTACTCGGGAGTAAGTTCAGCCATTTCTTCTTCCCAGCTAAAACACTAGGAAGTGGCGAAGGGTGGGGCGGTTTGGGAGATTGTCTCTTGTAAATTTTGACGTTCAAAAAGTACTGATTAGCAGCCTACTTTTAATGACTTGTGATTTTGATTTAATCTATGGAGATTAAATTTGATGAATTTGAATTTGATTGATTTAATGCACAGCAAAGATGTTTAAACTCTTTGCCATCGATACGATATGAAGAAGACGAACAACGTTCGTCGTTCAATTTACTCCGTAGTAATTAATTCCATTATCCTTAAAATAACTCTCGGCGAGACTCTCCGAGGCGAGCGAGGCGCGAGCGTTTAACAGCACATTTAATTATTTATGCTGGTGTTTCGAGTGCTTGATTGAGAGTTCCTTTTGTACAGTATCATCATGGTCACGTGGTGAATCATGTAAGAAAATCGTTCGATTTTGTAGTGTCAATGTCACACACATGTATTAGAGCCTAGTTTTTTTTTTAAGCTGAATGACATAATCTGCCTAATATTTTCCCATGTATCTTAGGGTCAGTTTCGAATCTAACCGGATGGCAGCTGAATACCAATTATACAGTTGAATGTGAAGACTTGTGTTAATATTAACGCCCGTCTACTTAGTACCATGCACATTGAGTAAAATAATAATTGATTTCATTGCTTGTACTTGACTTGACATTCGCTTAGACATCACCCAGATTAGATAAACTATCGTTCATCAGATGTCTGCAAGATAAATGTGTGTAAGATAAATATGTGAAATTGTAGACCTTTATCTTATCTACTCTGATTGTTTTCATTATTATTCATATCTTCACAACCAGTGCAAATAGCATTTAGCAAATGATCTTTACTTTCTGTCTCAGAAATTGGAACAATAAAGGCAATTTTATTTTTGGAATGGTGTCTCGCAGATTAACCTATGAGGCTGGCTTCTTCGCTTAACTGGATTATCCTGTGGGTGCCTTGAGCGTAAGGCGTCCAGCCAATTATGAATGTTGCATTTTTAAGGAACTAGCACATCGTCCGCGACTTCGTCCGCGAAAATTATGATAGCTCGACTAATTTGCATGATATCAATATAATTTATAGCCTGTAACGATGTAGCTTTCTAAAACAGCGAAAGAATTTTAGAAATCGGTCCAGTAGTTTTTGTTTATTCGTTACACATACAAAAATACAAATCTTTCCTCTGTATAATATTAGTGTAGATTGAAGCGTAGCATATAAATTGTCTGATTTTAATACAGAATGGTTTTATCACTGCCAAGTTAAAAGGTTGATGAGAAACTCAGCATCACAGTACTTGAATACCTAACAATCATAGAAAAACCGTCGCCATAACATACCGACTGTATTTGCCCTAATTGTATACGTAGGATTTAAGAGGGTGGGGTTACTGGAGGGATTCCACAGCGATTTCCCTGTGGCGAAAGTCATAAACAACCAGGTACCAAAATAATTCATTGTCCTTAACTTTCAGGAATGACAGGCGTGTGTATAATAAGATATAAAAGTTTAGCTTACTTGATCAATAGCCTGCATGGAGAAGTTGTATGTCATGAACTCGCAAATTGGTCGAAGGCCGGCGAACGCAGCACCAATAGCTAAACCGGCATAACCGCTTTCTGTGATTGGTGTGTCTATGACTCTCTTCTCACCAAACTTTTTTAATAGGCCCCTGAAACGTTAAAAAAATAAATTGAAAATGTTATTTTTGTCTTAAATTCTTTTTTATAGTTCCCTCAACTGTTGAGGACTGCGGCAGCATATGACATGTCTCCAAACAATGTGGTCTTGAACCACACAGTACATACAGGCTGTCTCAAACAGACTTTTGGTCCCGTCAAATTTTTGTATAATTCCTCCACCGTTTGCTACAAGTCATGAATTTTCAACAAACCCTTATGTTCAAAGACACAATACCCAGTACCCTTACGTTCAGTTGTTGACATGGCTCACAGAATTAGCAAGCTACCAGAACCAATGAATTTTGTTGTTAAACACAGGTTCAACCCAGTTTGGGCAATTAAGTAACTGTTCTCTATTTAAATTGTTTCAATATTTTATTGTAAATATGCCTCGTTTTATAATGAAATAAACGATTATTAGATTACATATTTTCTTTTTATTTTATTTTTTTAATACTAATTGATTGTATTGATGTCAGCTATTGTTTATTAAAGGTACATAACTACATAGTCAATGGCCGCTATTTCAAAAATGAAATAAAATGGTGGAAGTTAGGCGCCAAATAATTAAAAAAACCATAATAATTTGTCTTATAAAATAAATTAAATTGAGTACTCAAATACTCGTGACAACTGTGCAATTTTTTAAAAATGGAGAAGGTTGTGTATTCCACCAGTATCTTTCACAGATTTTTCCTTTAAGTGATTCTTTTTTCGTTTGGTACAGGGAGCTCTCGCGGTGGTCCCATATTAATTTTATTAACCTAGCTTGGGTACTTTGAGTTATCCTCTAACTTTTGCCAGTTGGTGGTGTCTTCCTAAACTAATAAAGTTATTTTTCCACTTTTCGTTTTTTTTTAAGTTTATTATTTTTTTGCAAAAAGTTTTTTGATAGACTTTTTGCACTTAATGCACAACACCCTACAAATGCAAATATACCCACAACAATATAATGGTCACACACTTCTTTCAACTATTATACATAATTGTTCACATTGTGGTTGCTCCGCGCTAACCACTCAATAATATTACACGTCAATATTTTACAATTAAGTAATTTATTTATTTAACCAACTATAAAGAGGACTACTGTGCTCACAAAATAATCGAGGTTATGCTTGTACTTATTAACTAAAACAGATCTGGTAAGATTTGTTAGTGCCCTCACTAGCAGGTAGTCTGCCCAGGCAGCTATTTATCTAACTGGGCATTCCACAAAATTACACTATTTGTTGCATATTTCTTTTACCATTAATAACCAACACTTAATTAAACTATGTTCATACTAAATACTACACCAGTTTCTTTGTAGGTTGTTAATACTGACTCTAGATAAAACTGTAATTAAAATGAATTGGAAACTTAATTTCTGAGACATGACTATAGATTTAATTAACTTGGTTCTTAGCTTTTTTTATGGTAATAGTTATGAGTTGTGATATTTGACAGTATTCCACAGACATAACTTTTTCATTGAAATCTCAACAAACTACTTGGTTATGTAATATTGAAGCATTTTTGTGCAAAGATTTTTCTTTGAAAAGCTTGTTATTTTCAGTGCTCACATAAAATGATGCAGTATGATACAAAATCACGGTTTTTTAATACAAAACTCGAGCTAATTCGCACCGTAAAGGTTGTGTGGACCGATTTTCTCATACCTGGATACTTTGTAGGCACCATCGTATTGAGCTACTTCCTCGCCCAATATGAATACCCTCTCGTCTCTAGACATCTCCTCATCCAGAGCACTGTTGATGGCATCACGCACAGTCATAAGCTTGGCGGCATGAGTGCTAGATGTTGAGAAATTGCGAGGCAACCGAGAGAGCCACCCGAAGATAGCCGGCGACGATTTCAACGCCATTTTCATTTCAAAACTACTATAGTTCACTGAACTTAAAAAACTGCACTTGTTAACTCCTGGAAAGATTTTTAGAGTGGTTTTGGGTGAAAATGGTGTTAAAAACGTTATTTTGATGAGACGAAGGATGAATGGAGGTCGTAACTCGTAAATTCGTAATCAGTGTTGCCTGATCCAAGCACGTCAAAATGTCAAAAGAAAATCAGCTGTTTGTTTTCGGAGGCAGATTAAAACTAATATTATTTTCAGATGCATAAAAAAATAATGCATTTCAATATTCATTGGGATCGGAACAATGTTGCTATAAACGAGTTTAATTTTCAAGTGTAAATCATTGTAACGATGTCAAATGTAAATGGTATAATTAATGTAAGATTATTTATTCATCAGTTGAGTATAGTTTTTTTTTTCAAAATAAGGTAAAAAGATGCCCCATGCAGTGCACATAAGTTCTATTAATTTGTCTTGTTCCTTTCATAATTTGATCGAGGTAAAGAGCATATACTTATATATTCCGGCAACCTTTGTCAAGCAAGGTAGCCCGCGAAATTCAAATTTTCTTACGTTTTTTGGCTGCGACGTCACTGATCTCTGACGAATCCACCGCTGATAGCAGATGTTGCTGCGTCGGCTCTTCACCGGACCCTACGACGCTGGTTACTTCACTGGCCTGTTTACTTCAATGGTAGCGTCGCAGGTGGCAGCACGTCGCAGTCCAGCAGAAAAAAATAATCGGCGATTGTGGCAGATCGGACTTAGAATTGTTGAAAATGACCGCTCCATTTTTCGGTGATCTGGCTACTAGTTGGTCGCTTGTGCCGGAGATGATTCCCAATTAGGTAAACCACATACTTCACGAAGTTACGCACAATTATAATGGGGTTCCCGAAAAACACACAAAGAATTTGTAAAAACCAAATGCTACCCGTTCAAACAGAGCTGTCATTCTGTCTTCTGCCAATGTTGACGGTCTTAAGCATGGTTTGCTATTTGCTAATTGTTGATCGAAGTTTGCCATGGTCCACGAAGGAGTAGTCGCGTCCCATACATTGCTCAAACTTTTTAAATTTGTCTTATTTGTTTCCCAAATAAAAAAATACAGACGAATTTTATTGAAAACCTCCTCCTTTTTTGATTTGATTGGGGTGGCTTGGTTACTTTTGCACTTGAATAACATTGTCAGGTGGGCGCTGTTGGTAAACATTATTGGAAATTGCATTGAAAGAACCTAATGTAGGCAATAGTGCCGACTATGGCCACGCGCCTAACATGCAGTAGGTATTATACTAAAAATCTACCCACACACGATTTGATGATTATTTTAAAATCGTATGCATCACTTGTAAAAAAGTCGAGTCGGTGTTTTTCCGCAAATGTAAGTAGGTACCTCTACCTACCAGTGTTTTCCGGCTTGTAAAATTGGGAGTTAAATACATTTATTGTTAAATACATAATATATTGCGCCCGGGCTGACACTCTTTCTCAGGTGATTATCACTAATCACTATATAGTATAAAACCAAGTCACTTCTGTCTGTCTGTCTCTATGTATGCTTAGATCTTTAAAAGTACGCAACGGATTTTGATGCGGTTTTTTTAATAAATAAGTAGATTGATTCAAGAGGAAGGTTTATAATGTATATAACATGCATAATAATTTAGAGAAACAATGATAATTTTAGAGGTTTCTCAATAAACACATTTTTTTCGAGGGGTACCGGGGCTTTGGAACGCAAAGGGCAACCGAATAAACATGGTGTTTTACTTAGTTTGTTTTAGTCAGTAAGTCTGACAGTCCCTTCCGCTCCACCCAGGGCGGGAGGAATCATTTAAGTAATGATTTTACCACCCAAAAAAATGGAATTATTGGAAAATAAAGGCATTACAAAATAATTTTACAGTAAGCGCACTTCTTTTTTTGTTCTAAATTGGTCCCGAGCGAAGCCGGGGCGGGTCGCTAGTGATATAATAAAAGAAGTTTAACGAAAGTAAGAGAGGGAGGGAGACGAACACCAA
Source organism: Xestia sexstrigata (assembly GCA_941918905.2). Taxonomy (NCBI): domain Eukaryota; kingdom Metazoa; phylum Arthropoda; class Insecta; order Lepidoptera; family Noctuidae; genus Xestia; species Xestia sexstrigata. The sequence continues at coordinate 21,690,054 of OW799208.2, forward strand.
CGAAAAGGTGAATGGATTGTGAGAGGTAGGTATCAAGAGGCGGCTGATAGGGAAGTATGGAAGAAAATACGTGTCGGGCGGACCCCGACTACTATCGGACAAGAGCAAAGTTTATGTGGCTTATCGCAGTGAAGACGCTAGACGAAGATAGTTACTATTATATTTTATAACTTTTAAGTTTATTATATCCAGATTGGCGCTTCGGATGAAGATGCTCATGAACGACATGCCAGTGAAAGTGAACTCACATTCATTTTCTTGGCCAGCTTTATACACCGACCTTGACATTTTACATTTTACACTTTAAATCCAAGGTCCCCCCAGGTCAACTGAATATCTTTTAAATCTTTTAATTTTTCCTTAAACCTCCAAACGTTTCTCAAGTGGTTGCAGTCTTACTTTTTCGCTGTTGGAACTTTGAATTATTTTCTTTTCCTTTTCGCCTGCTGCCCCTACATTTTTTTAATTCCTTGAGCGATGTGAAGAGTTTGTGTTAGTACGTTATATAAGAGGTTTTTGTCGGGTTTCGTGGTTTCCTTGTAGTTCTTTACAATAGTTCGATTGATTCTGAATAAAGGATTGTTTCAGTAGGTGATTTACCAACTCTGACAATAATTTCAGAACATTAATTTCTACGAATGTCGAATACGAATGTAACAGAATTGGAAAATCAACTCTCAATACAGGACCTAAACCACTCGGACCTGTAAAGATGTCCTCTGAAACTCGTGCACGGAGTGGTTGCTAATATATAATAATAACCTTAGAGAACACGTCGCATGCGCCTGCGCCCTACCGCGCCTCTCGCTGCGCGCTGCTCATACAGACACGCGAGAGTAGGTACACCTATAACGCATTACCATTTCAGTTTTTCATACCTGGTCACTTTGTAGGCACCGTCGTATAGAGCTACTTCCTCGCCCAATATGAAAATCCTGTCGTCTTTCGACATCTCCTCGTCCATAGCCATGTTGAGGGCATCACGCACAGCCATCTTCTTAGCGGCTTGAGCGCTAGATGTTGAAAAATTACGAGGCAACTGAGAGAGCCACCCGAAAATAGCTGGCCGCGATTTCAACGCCATTTCTATAAAATTAAAATATAAAAGCTTATAAAAACTGCACTTATTGACGGTTTAGAGTGCATTTGGTTGGAAATTGTGATAAAAAATACTTTAATGAGACGAAAGACGAATGGAGGTTGTAATCAGTGTTGCCTGATCTAAACATGTCTAAATATGCCAAATATCGGAAAGCTGATTTTCATCAGCTATTTGTTTTCGGATAAAAAATAAAACAATAATACAGGGTGTAAACAACCTCATCACGAAGCCGTCAACCAAGCATCCTGTACATCAAACTATATAACTTTTCTTTTTTTAGAGGAAAAATCACGTTTTGTTACGCACTCAAAACATTGTGCTGATAGATTGAATAGTACAGGGGTCATGGAGGTGTTTAAAGTAAAAAACTTACAATAAAAACTTGTATTAAAAAAAAAAACTTGTCAAAAGGTTGGAACTTTGACCCCCAATATCTCCGTAACTAGAAGGTTCCCAGGTATGGTGTAGAACAAAAAAATGATCGCAATGACGGGAGAACAAGTGCCTTTCGGCTTCGTTAAGAGGTTTTAACACCCTTTGTTATTTACAGATGCATCGAAAAGTAAGTAATGCTTTTTCATTATGTTCGTAACTTTCCTGTTATTCATATACAAAAAATATGTACCAGTATCAAATTGGGAAAAGATTTACAGGGCGTTAAAAAATTCGTCCTAATCGCTGTCAACGGGAAAAATATCCAGAAGGATGTCGCGTTGAAAGAAAAGAAAGAAAGAATAGTACATTTTGTACAAGTGGAGAAAGTTTGTTATTATAATCGAGGCGGAATTAACACCCGAGCCGCAGGCGAGGGTTGTTATTAAGCCGAGAACTGCAATAACAAATTCCTACGTGTATCAAACGACGTTTTTCAATTTTTGTCATGAATTATTAGGAAACTATGATTTAAATTTTCTTTTTTTTTCCTCGCTTTGCTTTCGCCAGGTTGAAGGAGGAGCAAAGGTATAAAGCCGCTAAACAGCCTAATATGAAAAATAGAAAATTCAAATATTTTTGAGTATAGAACACAAATAAATGTTAATTTGTTCATTAAACGGTTATTTTATCTAAATAATCATGGTTTTTGATGTTATTCTATTTATAAACATTATTTACTTACAAAATATTAACGCCGTAAAGACGCTTAACTCTTTGCCGAGATTAAAAAAAAACAATCACCGCCGACTATAGGCATTGGACCAATTTGGACTAAGTATAGGTATAGTTATCTGTGGCAATTTTCATTCCCGCACACGTGTTGGAAAATGAGAAAAAACGCACGCGTTGAACCTAATCGTAGTGCGAAAAGAACCAGTTTTCGAGGTAGTGTATTGAAAAAAAAAATTGACGCCAGTACATTAAGCGCACACAATAATATAAAAAAAGTTAACAAAAGGTCCATTTCAGTATTCATGCCAGACAGGTGATGCTGCTTGACGCTGGTCTTCCAATTAACCTTAAGGGGTAAGTGACAGACAGAAAACAGTTTCAAACAAAATATTATATAAATAAATGGTTACATTAGATAGATATATCGAACCTATTGAAATGTATACTTAAGTACGAGTTCGTATTAAGAAAAATGTAAGTACCTAATAGTATTGTATTGTGTTATAAAGTAATACTGGTACTAAACAATAAATGAGTACAGAGATAAGCCAAGACAGAATAAATATTTTTACAAGAAAATAAATTACACACTGTTTTAATTTGAATATCAAACAACTACCTATAAGAAATAATTACTATCACCACTACAAAGAATAATTATATACGAGTATGTGTGCAATTTGTGCAATGTTATGAAGACCAGGCGTGTTTTTATCTCGACGGCGACGCGAAGGTGGGGTGGGAGACCCTACCTTCGCGCCGCCGTCACCTGCGCGCGCGCCACCGATCATACGACTTAGCGCTAGCGCACACCAAGAGCAGAACAGAACAGAGCATTTTTTGAGACTACTGAAAAATTAATCTTATGACAACTCCATACGTTGCAAAATTACACGTCCAAACTTGATGCTCGACCAAGCTAGCAAGATGCATGTTGGAGTAGGTACGCGTATTGCAACGTATGAAGTTGTCACATTTTTCAATATAGTTTCAGAAAATGCTCTGCTCTGCTCTGCTCTTGGTGTGCGCTAGCCCTTCGTCACGCGACGCATTTCTCCTCTGCACCTGTTAGCGCGATGACTATACACCGTGTTTCCAGACGATATCGATAAACTTCGACCCCCTGGGGGGTCGCGACCCACAGGTTAAAAACACTGAATTAGGCTATTGTATTTTGGCCGTTTGAGGTTTAAAACACCTGCAGCAGCCGCACCAGCATAGCCCGTGTGCAAGGTAGATGTGATGGCGCAGGGTTGTTATTAGGTTATACCGTTTGGTCTGTTCCTATAGTCAAGGGCCTGGCCATTGGCATCTAAAACAGCTGGCACAGCTGGTTACGATTGGTTTACATAATACAAACGGTAAAAGATTATTTATTCATCATGAGAGTAAAAGTTTTTGATGAAATAAATGACTTTCTTTCGAAATAAGTTAAAAAGACGCCGAACAGTGCATGCATTTTCTTCTCCCCTTTTTCTCAGAAGGATTGGGCTAAATTGCAAAAAATTTTATCCAGTCTGGCAGCACTCAACGCCTCAAACAAATAAATGTCAAATAACTGTCTGACCTATAAAGTATCAATTGACACTAGCTAGAATAGTCGACATCGGCGTAGTTTTCAAACAAGAAGAAAGTATGAAATGAGGTGTGTTTTACATAGTTACAAAACAAAAATATTTCTGGTTAGAACGTAAGTCCTCTTTTGATCCCGGTAGAGTTAGACCCTGACTCCACTAAAGCGGAGACGAGCGGAAATACACACATCAAAAGTATCTAGGGATCAACATATATTTTTGCAATAACTTTTCTCCTGATTGATATTAATTAAAATTTTCTTTAAGGATTCATCAAATAAAGTGTTTTCGTTTGTCACAGTAACGATAAACCAAGTCACCTTTGCATTAATAAAGAAATTTGCCATTTTCCTAATAAAGGGATTTTTGACATTTGAACCACTAACATTAAAGTTCGAAAAAAAGACTGAAATAACAGTTTTCTTTAAAATTTTATTGGGTAACTTAAACAATTAATAATCCGTGTTTCTACCGCGAACACTAACAACACAAGAACATCGGTTTGGCATACTCAAAATGAGTTCATCCAAATCACGCTGTGGAATGGCCGCCCATGTTCGTTGCAACAACAAAAAAAGGTCTTCTTGCGACTGGATACCCTCCATATTCGGCAGAGCTCTTCTCTGTAGCATATCCCATGCATGCTCAATCGGGTTCAAGTCTGGCGACTGAGCAGGCCAGGGCAGGACATTGATGTTAGCTGTGGCGAGAGTCTGTCTTACAACTCTTGCGGTGTGCGGTCGTGCATTATCATGCATTAACTGAAATAAGGGACCGATTTGCACTTGTAGAGGAACGATGACGTCTGATACAATCGTCTCAGCATAAATTTGAGCGTTGAGGTTGCCTCTGATCCAAATCAACTCAGTTCTTCCGCCGATCCAAATACCCGCCCATACCATGATGGTTCCACCACTATAAGGATGGACTTCCTGGCAGGATTTTAATCGCTGTTGGCGTCCAGGGGTTCTCCAGTGTCGTATACGTCTTGTATCCGGTCTCATACCAAAACGAGACTCATCAGAAAAGCACACGAAACGCCATTGTTCTTCTGCCCAATTTCTGTGTTCAAGAGCCCATTGATATCGAATCCTACGATTGTGCATTGCTATAGGTGGTACCCGTAGCGGTCTTCGGGAATGAAGGTTCACTTCATGCAAGCGGTTTCTGACTGTTTGGTCGCTAATTAAGTTCCCTGAAGAGTGATGAAGCCTCACGGCTAACATCATGGCGTAATCAACGCATGCAACATCAATGTCCTGCCCTGGCCTGCTCAGTCGCCAGACTTGAACCCGATTGAGCATGCATGGGATATGCTACAGAGAAGAGCTCTGCCGAATATGGAGGGTATCCAGTCGCAAGAAGACCTTTTTTTGTTGTTGCAACGAACATGGGCGGCCATTCCACAGCGTGATTTGGATGAACTCATTTTGAGTATGCCAAACCGATGTTCTTGTGTTGTTAGTGTTCGCGGTAGAAACACGGATTATTAATTGTTTAAGTTACCCAATAAAATTTTAAAGAAAACTGTTATTTCAGTCTTTTTTTCGAACTTTAATGTTAGTGGTTCAAATGTCAAAAATCCCTTTATTAGGAAAATGGCAAATTTCTTTCTTAATGCAAAGGTGACTTGGTTTATCGTTACTGTGACAAACGAAAACACTTTATTTGATGAATCCTTAAAGAAAATTTTAATTAATATCAATCAGGAGAAAAGTTATTGCAAAAATATATGTTGATCCCTAGATACTTTTGATGTGTGTATATGAAGCGGAGAGGAGAGGAGATGCGTTAAAGCTAAGGGGTTGTCACGGTCGGTCTGTGGATGGATGATCATTGACCACCAGTATTGTATTAACCAGTAACTGCATGGGTTGTGGGGGTCAGATAGAGGCACTTGATACGTTTACCCTTGGAGCCGACCCGAGTACAGACTGGAAAGGTTGGGCAGATGATGCAGATAATAAATCAAGGTCTTCAATTCTTACAACATCATTATTTCCAACGACCAGTAACAGCGCAACGATGTTATTTTTTCTCAAACTAAGTCAAGGCCGTCCTTTTATTCAGCCTAGTCCTTAATCCCTGAAATTACGCCGCCAATTGTAACAGGACGTTTATGGACCCTGCCTTTTACGGTTATGATCAGCTTCATGACATCCTCGAGTAAAAAGGTCGTCAGTAACATAGCCGATCGGTTTTAATGCATTTTTTATTGCAGGGGTATGTGAAAGTGGCTGTCTGGAAGATTCTTATAAAATTATCTTGTTCAAGGCTGTCAATATTTAATTGAGTTTCCCACAAACAAACGCAAGGAAACCTGTATGTCCTAGGTTCTAAGAATCAAATATTCGAAGACATTAGTGATATCCACCATTTCGCACTGGGCCCACGTGGCGTATTGTGGTCCGCTCTTCACAAAGATAAATGCGCTGTTTATGCGTAAGGACCTTGCACGTTTAGTAATTTATGAATCTGATGTTGCGATACGGCTAAGCCCTTTCTCTCTAATAATAACGCAGCCTTAATAAAAGCCAGTTCACTAATCACCCCACAGCGCAGGACGCCTTTTCTTCCTATCGTTGTGCCTTTCCTTTTCCACACATCATTAATTATACCCATAGGATTCTAAAACAGGGCTCTCGTAAATAAAGTAATATGTGTACAGACTCGGGTCGACCGCCCTGGGCCGCGGACCGAGGAGACCGGTCTGCGTGTAAGCGATCAGAGGGGATGATGAACTGGAACATTTTCGAGTTAGAGTAATTTCTGGGATATGCTGCAATCCCCTTTCGATGTTTAAAGACGTAAAGATAAATGTGAAACTCCGGTATGGTTGAATTGATCTTGGATTTGAACTGGAAATTAACCTATAAATCACCTACAGGAACCTAATAAAATAACAAATATCAACTTTATTTTATATAGGTACCTAATTGGGAAAAGGATAGGCAGAGTATGATAATGACGTAATTGATTTAAATTTGGGACAAGCCCGCCACACTGTTCCCAAACCACTGTAACTCCTGAAAGCCAGAATCAACAGTGGCGACCACCAGAAAAGCGCCGAGACAATGAAGCTCGACGAAGTCCCAGAGAATGAATTTAACTGTCTTGGATCCCGCAACGAAATTAATCAGAAAAGTATAGTGGAGGAGTAGGAAAAAACCGTAATTTCCACTTCCCTCCATTTCAGCAGGAGACAGAACGAAACAAGGCCAATAGGCACAAAGGGACGTTTACAACTGGGATAGGCCCAGTTGCCTAGCACCACGGATAAATATTAACATTAATGGGTCCTAAGTTGTGAGCTGTTATATTTGATTCCAATAATAGGTATGGCAAAAACGCTTGAACGCACGGAAATTTGTTCTAGTTTCCACAAGGTCTGTATAGTAAATAACTCCGGATGTAACCTGTACACTATCCAACATAATGTTGCGTTCATTCTGCCAAAGACTGCACTCCCATAAAATGTGATGTGCTGATTGTTCATATTCGCAGTCAGATGTGGAACATTGACAAAAAGGCGAGTCAACAAGCTTGAAGGAAAATAATTTACTCTTAAAGTTACCATGACCGGTGAGAAATTGGGCAACACAGTGATCAACATCCAACCATGTCCTGGCCAGCCGCTCACGAACGGATGGAAAGAACTGGTGGAGGTGTCGGCCCTTGATGGAATTATCCCACCTACCTTGCCATTCAGACAAAAGTTCCTCCCAGACGTCGGTCTGTGGTTTGAATAATCTAGCAATCTTAACACGGTCACGTAGGGTTAAAAAGTCTGCGTCCGCGGTCTCACGTGCGTTATAGTACATTGCAGCCCGTCGCTGCACTTCAAGATCAACTGGAAGTACACCTGCAAGTACCGGTAAGGCTTCAGTACTAACCGTCCTATACGCTTTGCATAAGAATATCAAAGCCAAACGCTGGCTTTGAAGCAATTTACGTCGTGCCGCTCCTATGGTGGCCCTATCGGCCCAGACAGGTGCCCCGTAGCACATACACCCCAAGTAAGTAGCCCCATAAATGGTCTTTAAAGTTATAAATGACAGACCCCACGTAGATTTTGATATTCTCGTAATTCGAAATTAAAATTATTAAAATTCGACGTAATTGATTATAAGATTAATCAATTGGGTCAATAAATTGTGAATGTTGGATAGTTTTGAAAACAGTCATCAGGCAACGTTAAAAAAAGGACTTTCCCGGTGTCTACATTTATGTGTATATCAAGAATTTGCCTTGCGACATCTGGTACTTGTTTTCAGGTATTGGTTCGAAACTACCTATTACTGGCTAGGTTAAGATAAACTTGTAACTTCATAAATAGGTCACTCGCTTCCCGCTTACAACCGGGTCGGTACCAAAATGTGGCCAAAAACAGACTGCCATTAAATCTTTACAGTTGCAAGCGGCCTTGGCCTACTTACCCCTGGCCTGGTAACTGGTAACTCTTTACCGGAAAACTGTATCTTAAACGTAACATAACGCTTTATGTCCGAGAAGGAGGAATACTTTTGAAACTTGCAAGATGACTGAGGATCGAGCTTAAGCACTTAGCTTCAGGGCAGTTAATGGTGAAGTGATCTCCATCTAAGTAATGGACGTTTTATCATCAATAAATGGCTTGATATTTCACTTTACGATTGTAAGGGATAACTGGGTGCCTCATATTTATTTATCACAATTGTTATTTTAAAATTAAAAGCTTTTCACGCGAAAAGCGCAATTGCTATGTTGATAAAACTAAGTTGGTACTTAGGTATAAGCCATTGGAGCTTTGGAATCTCTTTCGAAACCGTTCCATTGTACGGTATGTAGGTACAACATCTCATCATCTGCCTAGACTTTTTCCAAACTATGTTGGGGTCGGCTGCCAGTCTAACCAGATGCAGCAGTATCAGTATTTTACATGAAGCAACTGCCTATCTGACCTCCACAATCTAGTAACTGCGTAATACCTACGATACCCATTAGTAATACTGAATGTCAGACTTTCGGCTTCTGACTACTAGTAAGGTCGGTAGGCCGCAGTGACTGACGTAACAACCGCTTTGTAGTGCAAGCTGTTTAGAACTTTATTCTAACAGTTTTTCAAACGAAGTTTGAACCACCACAAATAGAGTTGCTAATTTTAGGGTTAGAAGGGCACTGCGAGGATCGACCGGAGGACACGGTGGAGCACACGGTGGAGGTGTGCCCCGCGTGGGCAGAGCACCGCCGTGTCCTCGAAGCGGCGATTGGCGGCGGCGACCTCTCGCGTCCGGCCCTGGTGCAAGCCATGGTCCGGAGCGAGACGGAATGGGACGCCGTCACCTCCTTCTGCGAAGCAGTAATGCTAGAGAAGGAGGTGGCGGAACGTGAGAGGGAGAGAACCTCACAGCGTCCCGGCCGCCGCGGGAGACGCCCCGGGCGTCGGGGGCCACCACGTGGCCCCCGGCCACCGTAGGCGCGGGCCTGTGGACGGTGGGCTATGGGCTAGCTCGCCGTCCGTCCGTCTCATGACGACAGGCCGTGTCGACGGCGCGTTCGTGTTCCACGCGCGCCTCAAAGAGAGTCAGCAAAAAGGAAGGGGTCCGCAAGGACCGATGCCTGCCGGGGTTGCGGGACTGTTCGAAAGAGATACCGCGGCCCCGGAACACAAAGGGCGATGAAGGAACATGGATGGGTTTTAGTCAGTAAAAGTCTGACACTCCCTCCTGCTCCGCCCAGAGCGGGAGAAGTCATTTGATGATTTCCCACCCGAAAAAAAAAAAAAAAAAAAAGGGTTAGAAGGGCCTTAACACGCTTTTATCACGATCAAATCCTACTTGATACAAAACTTCCTTTACCCACAATTCCCAAAGCTCTAGCACAAATAATACACCCTTAACTAACATGTTAAATAAGTTCTCAACAGTGAATTGTAACTCACCTTTAGACCAGAGGATCCAAGTCCCGTTGAAACTTTCCTCCTTGTTCCTGCCCGACCTTGCAACTTATAAGCCTTCTGTAACCGGGTCAAGTGTTACTGCTGTCTAAAAGAAGACAGTTTATGCCTCATTTTGTGCTAAATTTGGCAATGTCCTTGTTATTTGCATGAAATTGGTTAAAGCCTTGGCCGTATAGTGCGACAATCGATTTAGGCTACATTGAACAATAATGTAGGTGTTGGTCTTAGTTAAGGAATTGACACATTCAGATGCGATGTTTTTTATAATAATAATAATAATAATCATTTTATTGTCAGGCAACTAAGGCCCATAGATAAAATACACAAAATAATAATTAACAACAATAATATACTAATACATGACATATTTCAAACTATGACTAAAACTATACACGCAACGTTGTCGGCATCGTGTTTCGCTGCGTGGTGTCGCGTAACCGCCCTCGGAAACGTCGATATACGACACCCTTCGGCCAAAAGTCCTTCTTCATGCAGGTCTGCAGATGGTGGGTTGGAACTCGTACCACGAATGACTTAAAGTTGATGTTGTGGCGCGATTCCAACCTTTCGACCCTCAGAAGTTGGTCTTCAGTTTCAAATATTGCACCACTTCCTCAGTTGTAGTGGAGTAATGCAGACGTGAAATGTACAGCTGCGTCGTAGGCACAGCAGGACGCAGCAGCATGTTGGGTCCACTCGGTGTGGTACCGCACAGGTTACGAGAACAGGGCTTCTTCTTCCTCCTTTCCACTTTAGTGAAGCCCTCCTCATCAACTTGGCTCGTTCTTGGCACCGAGCTACGGACCGCAGCCAAGGCTCCTTGAGCACCCATTTTCAAATTTTTCCCTTTACTGGTTTGTCGCTTAGGCTGCGACGCATCAGTTTTAGTGCTGGTGACAATAGCAGCATAGGCACGTTTTGGGGTCGACGTACCTACACGTGACGTATCCGCAACCGGTAATGTGACCGGTAATGTGGTGCGGGTGACGACGGCGGCGGGCGGCGCTTGCTCAGTAATCCTAAGTAGAAATACTTACCTACCACTATAATTGTGCATCTAATTTAGTGTTTTCAGTTTGCACCTTAAATTATTTTTAGGGGCAATAGTTTGATAAAAGGATTAATATACGAGAGGAACTTTGACACTTGTATGTTTCTGCAGAACGTTTTTGTTTTTTTTTCTAAATCGGTTTTGCAATATTCCAATATTGCTTTAGGCTGACTGACACTCAATTTTAATTGTCATCGACACGCTTAGAAGAAGAATATTCCAATCGGTTCTGAGTGAAAAATCTTTACTTTGCTAACGGTTTTAAAATTGTTTAAAACGATTCTGAATGAAAAATTGTTTGAAGTAGGTACGTGACAGGACATCATTTTTGACTAATGACAACACAAATCTTCATGGATATTCGACATGCAAAAACCGACTCCCAAATAGCTCGAACTGCAGCAAGACGGATATTTCCAAAAGATTTATTATGGAAACCATCTCCAATGCAAATATGTCGAATGTCGAGTAAACACGATGTTCCCGAGGGAAATACGAATATAATATGTCGCTTTAGTGGCCATCATAGTGAGACATATGGCGGGTTTTTTAGAGCATTCAACTATGAAACATGTTGAGGGCTTCGGGGCTCTTCGTACTGAAGTCTGTTTCATTGTTTTAGTTAATTGAGATTTGAAGTTATCTTTCGATCGAAGGTTTACCTAATGTTTGTAGAAAATTTTTTTCTTTGCCTATTATGGTTCCGTCCCCGAAGGGTAACCAGCGAGACCTTATTACTAAGCCTCCGCTGTCCGTCCGTTCGTCCGTCCGTCTGTCAGCGGGCTGTACGTTTCTCATGATCCGTAATAGGTAGTAGACAGTTGACATTTTCACATAATGTGTATTTCTATTGCCGCTTTAACAAAACATTATAAAAATAAATTTACTTAAATATTTAAGGGGTTCCCCGAATACGACGATATTGGTATAGACCCGCACTTGGCTGGTTTTTTTTCAATACCTAATCTTTTCTTTTTAACGAGAACAGTGTGTAGGTGTACTCATGACAGTCTCTAGATTGCTAGTCACATGATATTACTAAAGTATTACTATGATAAACTAATATAAAAGGTCCAAAATTCCACATGAAATCACGACTGTAATCCCGAAAGGGTTAGGCAGAGGTGTACCCAATAGCACGTCCACATTTCGCCAGTTATACCTTACCCATGCTAGAAGTGGGCTACCCTGTTGTCATCAACCGCCAAAACCCAGACTACGTGGCTGCTACTGAGATACCTTTGGTGGAAAAAGTCAATAATACTTTGCCCGAGCTGGGAATCGAACCGAGGATCTCATGCTTAGCTGTAGCGCTTGCAAGTTAAACAAAAATATTAAGCTAATTTTATTTGACGTGATGCCTGATTTGTGATATTTTTTTTGGTTTTGTTGGTTAATAATATTTTAATTACCTTGTGTCTCGATTCCCCATGTGGTCTGCTTAGTTTCCCTAGCAAATGAAATTTTTATGACACTGTAAAGCTACATAATAATAAATTCAGCAATAATATCCTTTCAAAATCCTTTCATCCGACATCTTCACTGGACCAACTCTACGTGAACTAAGTGATTGATTCATTCCACATAGGCTTAACAGTCAACAGCTCTCCGGCTCTACATAGAGTCCCTATTTACGTATGTGCATAGTTCAGTGGGGTAGCCTAGATAATTACCACTAACATATTAATCGTTTCAGGGAAAGCACTGACCCAATATTCTTTGGCTGGTATGTTTTTGTGCGGTTTGCCGGCGAAGAACATTGTGATTATCCATATCTGTTGTAATAAGATTTGAATTGTAGACTAGGTGCTATTGAAAATGCTGTTAGTTTCCAAAACGGAATGGTAGACGAATTATAGTATGTAGGTACTTATACAATCATAAACTGGAATTTCTAAAAATTCTTTGCAATCGCTTCCAATGTGTTTCGTATTTCTGCAACGGCTTTCATCTAGATTGACATCAACATTTGGTAGCTATGTCTATCCAATGCATGTTTGACTTCTCGACATTGTCATTACTGACAGAATATGAGTTTGGTTAGGCACTCATACATATCTTATATAAACATATCCTAAAAGCTATTGCCTAGCCGAAATGAATAAGCAAAATAGTTTCAGAAATCAATACAAAACGGTCTAGCATTTGCATAATGAACACAAAATGTATTACACTGCTCGCATACCAAATCATAATTATCCTCATAATACGGATAGTTTCATAATTATTATAGTAAAACTATCATAGTTATTATTCTCTCTCAGTTACCTACAACCGTTATATCCGCAGAATATAACCTCAATAGCTAATGAATTGAATCTGCTTCAGTCCAGCATATTTTGTCAGTTTGAGGTTAATCGGTAAGGACCAGTTTAGCGCTGATATTGTCTCGCACCAAAACTGATTTAGAAGTCACATTACGTTTTTGAGGGCAAAGATCCAAGCTTCCAATGGCATAGCTGGTTAAAATTTGTTAATGGGGTAAAGTTTGCGGTGGTTTTAATAAGGTATTTTACTCTATATGAGTAAAAATCAAAAAATATATGATTGAGATAGCATAAGAAAAGAGCATTCGGAAAACGTTAGTTTTAGTTCATAAAATAGCAAACTAAATTTTTAAAATTCAATTCATAGGTTTCAGTTTTTTTAATCTGTTTTTATTAGTCGCCATGTTATTACGTCATACGGCTATGTAAACTTAGAAGTGTTAACTGTCAATTTCAAATATCACTGCATTTGTTTACACAGCCAACTGACGTCATGACCACAGAGCAATATGGCGTCCACTGCGTCCAGCGTTTTCGTCAAATTACGCGCGCCAAATTTTAATGCATTTTTGTGGCACTTAACGATTGAAAAAAAATTTTGTGAATTTTTTAGTGGCAACAATAGAGAATCTAATTGAGACACTTTTCAAAAGTGGGTGTAATACCCTATTGAGGAAAATGTCGTGAGAAAAGTTTTGAATGTGGATGGGTATAAGAGTAGGAGAAGACTACAGAAACGATGGAGGGATTGTGTGAAGGATGACATGGCTAGGGATAGAGGTGCCTCTTGAGATGACGAGTAATTAAGAAATGTGGAACAGACATGCTGCGCCAAACCCTCAGACCAAATAAAAAGGTAAAGATGGAACTCTGCGAACAGCAAAGTGAGGCCCGTCCAATTACGTCTCGTCGTGTACAATCAATAAAAATCGCTAACTTTCGATTGCTAATTACTCACGAAAGAATTCGGATGCATCATTATTGCAACCGAATTTATTCGTTAGTAATGAGCGATCAAAAGTTAGCGATTTTGTCGTTATCTCAATCGACACTGCCAGAATATTATTCCAACTGCTCGCTATGGCCGTCAGTGTTTGTTTGTAACAGTTTAAACTTTGCACAATGGCCGTCCTCGGTGGCAATCTGTTTGCACTGACCAGTATCAGCAGTTGGCAATTAATTTGGGCGAAACTAGGAATTTAGGTCAAATTAAGTTTGTATTAGTTTGAGTGATAATGGAAAGAGTTGGTGAGAGATACTGAATTGTGATAACAGTTTGTGCCTGCACTTTTAACAAAAGTTATTTATTTGTTTACTAAGATGAGAATTAGCACTGACCCTAGAAAATAAAAAAAATAAAAAAATATTCCCCAAAATGTATGCCCTTGACCGCTTCGATTTGTTGCAACTGATGTAAAAATAGGCTGAAGGTAAATAATATACAGGAAAACGCAGTTAACTGTCTCACAACAAAGTATTCAAAACTGTTCAATAATTACATATTTTATTTTATTTATACATAAATAATAAAAACAACATAACAATAATGTCAAACAATCCATTCTTATTATACAAAATTAAATAAATTTGTACTCATACTGAATAAAGTCTTGTATTCTCAATAATAAAATTCAAAGTCTACAATGGAAGATGACAATGTGAGGATAAAATAAGTTTATGCGTAGTAAAACGTGATTCCCCATGAACGAGACGCCAGTAAAGGAAGTTCAATTCCGCTGTAAAGTCGCCGATGTTGAAGACACGAGTTGTTTTAATGTTGAAAATGTAGTCTACATGTTTACAGGGTGTAAACGGACCCTTCAAGAAGCCGTCAACCAAGCATTCTGTACATCAATCTAAGTAACTCTTCGCAAATTTTCTTCTTTTTTTGGGGTGAAACATCACGTTTTCAGTAAAACTCAGTGTAACGTACTCAAACCATTACGCTGATGGACGCATTTAATAGTAAACGAGTTATGGAGGTATTTAAAGTAAAGATAAGAAAAAGTTGGAACTTTGACCTTCAATATCTCCGCAACTAGTACGTTTCCAGGTATGCTCCCACACAAAAAAAATATCGCATTGACGGGGAAAACAAGTGCCTTTCAGCTTCGTTAAGTTTCTATTTATACCCTTACAATTTTTTATGTACCTTTATTCAATTATTCATGAAGCAAGCCGAACTGGGCCCATTACATCTCACGGAGAGGAACCACCAGGGGCCGGACATCTCCAGCAGGGGAACAGTACAGGCTGATAATACTGATGATATGCTTATTGATACTCCAGTACAAAAGTAATCAATAATTTCATTCAAATTGCTGAGAATCTTCATTTAAAACGTCCCCAAAACACCAAACCTTTCTATTTCTTAGTTATAAACGGTTCGACGGAATCCGTATCGTTGGCCTCAATTTCTTGTCAATATAGATGTATCTTAGAGTCTAGACTCTAGATAGAACTAAAAAAAGTATTTCCACCTTTCTTCATATCAAGATCAATGAGCACTTACCGCTCCAATGGATCACATCTTCTCGCTCATAATACGTAGAAACAGTGGCGGCTCCGGCTACTGACTCCGGCGTTTAGTCATGGCGTCTACGAGCTACGTCACAGGTCACCGACCCCGTCGCTACACATCACACCCTTTACTTGCCTCGCGTAAATATACAGTAGGCAGGTGGAGAAGGTCAACTCATGACATCGTCATCATTCTCCTGACCTTATCCCAATTTATTTTGGGGTCGGCGCAGCATGTATTCTTCAATAATTCTATGCCAGATGTAATTTAAAGAGCCACTAGCTATATCATCTTTCACACAGTTCAACCATCGTTTCTTTGGTCAACTCCTGACAATGTGAGAGACATATTTTACCGTCAATTTTACGAGTATTTTTCTTGCTGTGAAACATGGGATACTCT
Organism: Xestia sexstrigata; assembly: GCA_941918905.2. Classification (NCBI taxonomy): domain Eukaryota; kingdom Metazoa; phylum Arthropoda; class Insecta; order Lepidoptera; family Noctuidae; genus Xestia; species Xestia sexstrigata. The sequence continues at coordinate 21,706,016 of OW799208.2, forward strand.
GTCAGTCTTATAGTGTCATCTCGATCCCCTACAATTCGGATCCATTTTGTGAAGATATACCGAAAACTTATTTATTTATTTATTAACCACCAATATTATAAACAGATTCGTCCAATACGATGCTATAAGACATACAATATAGAAAACATACGTTATAAACACATACAATAGAAAAATACACAATATAAAATAAGTAAAATAACCCAGTAAAAACAATTAATTATACCTAAATTAATTGAAAAAGGTGTGCAACCGTGAACATTGTCCACAGTTGCACACCTTTTTCAATTATGAGTTGAGCCTTCTGGATAAATCTCGGCAGGTGTTGCCCAAATATATCTTCCGATACCGTTATAATATTGATAATACGCTACCTATGACAAGCTGTTGTTGTCTCAATGATGGGCCTTGCTTGCTCAATGTAGGTTGGCGATTTCATGACATAATTAGACTCCAGGCTATCGAACGAAGATTTTCCTTTATAAGTAAATGAGAAAACACTTTCTAGAAAATAATATTGCGCTTCTGTACTTTTTTTGTAATGCGGTTCAAAGTCAAGTCTCTTCAGTGACGTCATCATCAGATTGTCGAGTTAATTCGTTTGTTTGACTGTTGAAGGGGGGGCGATTTACTCAATGGGCTCGGACTTTTGGGAAATCGCTTTTTAGTTTTCCTTTAATTGCCATCTGAAAGTAGTCCCTAATTGCTGTGCTTCATCAACAAACTAACTTTGTGGTATGTTTTGATGTTACAGGGGACATTTAACGTACCTACCTACCTTCTACAGCAGGTCTACATTGAACTTGTGCCTGGTTGATGGCAATAGGCTCGTCTCCTATAACATAACATAACATAACATTCATTTGTTTTCAGGCAACTTTGCCATGGCCCATAGATATGTATATACCTTAAATACTAACATACATAAATGATAAAATACAAATTGTGTTAGTAAATAGAACATTAAAACAATGTTAGTGACACTTCACTTGTGCACTATGTCATGCCCGTTCATATGGCAGTATCCTCCTATTACATGGCACTTCAACATAACTGGCTAAATGTGGATGTAGATCAGTACTCCTAGCAGCCAAACCGGACTGGAAAATACTTTGAAGAAAGCTTTTTAATCCCGTGCGTTCAATAAGATCGTCCATTCATGTCATATCTTCCTTTATGTAACTATCAATCGAGAGAGCATTCAACCCAATTTTTCAACACTTAGCTGACAATACCCTCGTCTTTAAAGAGAGTGCTTTGACCGGAAATCCTCAAGTGTTTGTGTAAACCCACCCTTTTGACGACACACGTGTGTATGCGTTGTTTGTTTAGTATGTGAATGACCATATGATAATCAGAAAACACGATAGCATTTATGTTTTTTCGATAAGACTAGACACATCGTCAAATTAAGAGGTATATTGTCCTCAGGTCTTCTTAAATAGAGAGTAACATAGTTATCTTTTTGAGAAACTATGTAGTACTTATACGTCGGCATGTAGTTTTCTGCTTATTACTGAAGATCCCGCAGAAATACAATAAAGAAGAGGCTTATCAATTACATGTATTACACTGTGTTGTAAAACTAATAATTTACTATAATCTGAGTTGTTATGAACCCAGTTCAGGGTGCTCAATTTGTGCTTTTTAAAAATGTGTTGTGTGTATGTGTTGCGTTTAGAATAAAAATACCTATCTGTGGCCTGAATCTTGAACTCTTGACCATTATTGACATACCGTCCATTAGAAATAAGTGCGTAAAATAATTTTTGGTTTTAATACTTAGTTTAAGACGTGACACCCACAAGCAAGCCAAAAAGTATGACGCAAATGGTTAGATATAATATATTGTGTATGTCTGAATACCTACGTAATGTCACAGTGTCACCTTCGGGGGAGATTGGGCATTTCTCGTTAAATGCGTCTGTCTGAGAAGCTAATCATAATAATATTAGAAAGATTAAGAGAATTAAATGGTTTGTGTGGGGAGAGCTAAAATGTAATGGTGGATAAGGTTCTATTTAATATACAACGCAAAATATTAGCTTAAAATAGTTAAACGGTATCAAAAACATGAAATAACAAGAGAAACATGTAAAATTGACCATTTTTGTCCGTCAGATCTAATAAATAGATTCGGCTTGAACTTATCTGCAAATCACAGTTAAAAAGAAAAAGTTTGAAAAGGAAATTCTAATTAAAATAATCTCTCTAACTTAAGAGCTCATAGGGCTCTCATTAATTTACTTAAACTTTTTCTTTAATCCGAAAAGTACCAAAACTTCAACGTTTTAAGTCCGTCTGCTTTAACAAACATCTTTAAATAATTCATCAGAAAAAAACTAAGTAGGAATCCCTTAAGAATGAAAGCTGCACGCAATCCCAACAATAGCCCAGCCCAGCCCACCCCAGCCCAGGCTAGTCCGGGCAATAAAAATGCGCATGTCAAAGAACTTTCTATCAATGTTCCACAGTGCTCAGTGTTTAACATTTTATGTGGATTGTACAATTCCCAGTACAGTATTTATAATCTTTCCCCGAAAAGAAGCATCTTGATGTATTCCGATATAAAACGTGATTAGAACTTTATATTTATGTTGTTTTTTAGCTTCAGTTTTAAGAAGTCTGTATAATATATAATTGGAAGAGGTTATATTTCATGCTGCGGACCGCGTGGGTTACCTCTTACATTTTCTGCTGTATCTGATTACAATATCGATTTCTGAAGACAAAGCTGTTATGATAATGAAAATATCCGCCACAAGTCAATAGAATAAAACAGATTATTCTTGCAGTTATTATTCTTGACTGCCTCGTTGGTTAAGTGGACGCAAACGTGACTACTGAGCATGAGGTCCTGGTTTCGATTCCCGGGTCGGGCTAAGTGTTATTGGGTTTTTCCATCAGGAATTCCGCAATAGCATATATATGGCAATACGCTCGCCCCCTATTACACGGAACTTAAAACATAACTGGCCAAATTTGGAAATACTACTTACTAGGTTCACCTCTGCCTAACCCTTCTGGGATTACAGGCTTGATGTTATAATATTATTCTTATTTCAAAGGTTGACTGGTTAGTTCGTACTATTGTACATGCTGTTTAACCTTTGTTCTTCTCTTCTCTATCCCGTTCAAATTAAACTCGTGACCCTGAAAACTGCGTGAAAAACCTTATTCATCCTGGGTCCATGGCCAGAGTCAGTTTCCACGAGCGCGTTTCACTATAGTGACGACGGTTACTGTTACAACAGTTAGTTAAAAGTAAAACTCATTTTAACTGTCCTATTAACTTTGTTATAAAAGCTAGCTCTGTTCTGGTTTATGTTTGAAATCAGTTTATTTACATACTCGTGGTACATAGTATTCGCACGACGCTCCGTACGATAGTAATGTTTTATGTAGAAGTGCTTTTTGTTTGTGGCCGGTTATTTGGTTGTGGGACCTGATTTTTATACTTGGAGGTTCTATTATTATAGCTTTACAGAGATCTTTGGGCACGTGGCCATATTCGGAAGAAATGCGGCCATCTTGTTTTTTTTTCAAAAATAATAAAGAAAAATAAAAGAAAAGAAAGAGATAAGATAAAGTCAAAAATTATTATCATTGAGGAAGGTTTTGACTTTGAGCATGAAAGGAGGTGACTGCTGAAATGACGAGTAATAGAGAAGTTTGGAAGAAATAATTTGGTTATGGGCAGGAGAATGATATTACCAACAGCGCCCATTGTCAACGTCATTCGAGTGCCACAAGATTCATGCTGCATTGTACTTGTGAAGAAGTTTATTTCTCAATCATCCCTACTCTTAATTACAAACTACATCTCATCGCCTGAACAGATTTTAAACTTTGGATACGGGATACGACTGGACTGTTCAGTGACGCACCAGTTTTAACTCCTCTAAACATGTTAGTGCAGGATTCGCTTTCAGTTTGGCGCGCACAGATAGATCCTAGCTTAACCCGTAAGTACCCAAAACACTTTAATGAAAAATATAAAATCTAGTACGTACATAGCCTTAATAGTATCGATGAACAAGTTGGTACTGAATTACCGAAGGCTTTGCTTACTCCCAAACTGATAGCAAACGAGACACGTTTTAATTACGGCTCGGCAAACCAAATCCAACCTAATACTAGAGCCAATAAGTCGCTAATTTGAAGGGTGAGATGGCAGAAACAACTGGTCTGGATACCAAGTTTTATATACCGTTGAAATTGCTAACTATCGCCTTAAGCGATGTATTAGCAACCGTAAAACTGCGTGACTAAAGTGCATTTTGGTGTGATCTATGTTTAAAACATTTAGGCAATGGAAAATGTGTTTGAATGTCAAGTTATTTAATAGTCTCCTCAATTTGAGTTATCACAATCAAATTAGATCTAAGTTGTTCTAGAAATTAATTTGATCAATTCCATTTAGCGAATTAGGTATGTTTTGTACATATTTATTTAGGGCAATTTGACTATTAATTGATAATTTTCTGATTCTCGTTAAACTGGCTCATTTTTTTTTCAGAAATTAATGATGACTGCTGTCCTGGTTGATATGGTGATCGTAAGTTTGACCACTAAGCGTAGGTTATTATATAATGGGAAACCCATAGTTTGCCATTAATGTTAAAAATCCCATGTAATACGGGTTAGTCAATAATTATTGAGCGTCATAAAACCAGACTCCAGGCTATCTGGAAGACTACTTCTATATTTCCACGTTAATAAACGTTGCTGCATTTTTAACTGAATTTGAAGGTTTTGCACCGCAATTAAATATTATAAAATGAATACGCGACCAAGCCGTTGCACTGCCATCTCAAATTTACGATGTCTCGACGTGTCGTATTCATCAATTTACTTGAAATAATATAATTTTACTGCCGTGAGTCAGATCGAGTAGATCTCAAAGAATCGCCTGGTCACCCTTTCTTATTTTTTTTTCGTATGGAAAATCATCCAATGACCTCTCCTGCTCTGGGCGGAGCGGAAGGGAGTGTCAGACTTTTACTGACTAACTAACCCACTCCACGTGTGCTCCACCGTTTCCTTCGGTCGAACCTCACAGTGGTGACACCCGGACGTTTCCTCCCACTTGATTCGGTGCAGGAACCTCCCGAAATAACCTGCGTCAGACGGAAGGTGAGGGCGCCGTGGCGCCTTTCAAGCCGCTCCTCAAAGAGGTAACTTATCGCCACTATTGTGGCGTGCTCTATCACCCCTTCGCTGTTGTAAAAGGCTTGTGTAAATGTTTGTCCATTGCGATATGGTCGGCATGGTCAAGCGACACGCGCACACCTCAGCTGTTCCCGTCTGCAGCGAGACGCGACGTTACGCGTAATTGTTTTGAGGTCGACCACACGCGACACCGCGAACTACGAAATGATTGATTCAAAATAGTACTGTATTTCTCCATGATTCGAGAAGTAATGACCAAAATCACGTAGGACATTTGTCGCGTATGGCATCGCGTCGCATTGCACCAAGTCGTGTCGCGTCGCGTTGCGTGGTATTGGTCACTCGTTAGCAACTCTATTCATTTGTTCTTTAGTGGTATTGTAAAAAACACATGTTTTGGGGACCAGAGGGCAGAATAGGAATTGTAATAATAATTATGCTGTAGGTATATCAATGTCTCAAAAATCAAATTTTCAAAGACTACTTGAAGAATCGCACCCAGCTGGTAAAGATTGACTCCACCTACAGTAATGAAGAGGTTGTGCTAAACGTTGTCCCCCAAGGAAGCATTCTGGGCCTCACACTTTTTCAAATATACATAGATGACCTCTGTAGAATGTCATTACCAGCTTGTAGGATCTATCCTTCCTAATGACACAGCGATTCTGGTGGATGGGACCTCGTGGGAAGATGTGAAACGAAAGGCGGAATTTGCACTGTCTTCAATGATGAACTGGCTTGACATTAATTTGCTAACATTAAATCTAAAAAAACCTATTACTTATCCTTTGCAACTCGGTGCAACACCAAACCTACAAGTAGTTTTACGATAACGGCTCACTCATGCCAGAATCCGCTAATATCGTACTCATGCCCCTCCATTGCTAGAGCTGTTAGTGTTAAATACTTGGGTGTGCACATAGACGATAGACTAAAATGGGACAAACAACTCGATACACTGACTACTCGAACACTTCGTCTTATTCACATTTTCAAATCTCTCCGAGAATCCGCCAGTACTGACATTCTCAAAATGGTGTACTTCACACTATTCCAATCGATTATTGGCTACTGTATAACTGTATGGGGTGGAGCAGCAAAAACTTATCTTCTGCGAGCAGAAAGGTCACAAAGGGCTGTACTTAAAGTTATGTTGAGGAAACCCTACAGATATGGGTATCGGTAAAGAGCTGCCGGACCGTCAGTACTTTGCAATCAGTGTAAAGCTGCGTTGTCCCTACTGACGGTCCGGCAGCTCTTTGTTCTCCGATCTGCCCTGAGGATACATGCCCGTTTACCTCCATCTGATCTAAGCAAGCGTACATATGTTCTCCTAGGTGTACAGTACAAAACCTCATTTGCACGACGCCAATTCTATGTCATAAGCCATCAAGTCTTTAAAAAAAAAAACAGAAAGAACTAGACATAATAGACCTAAATAAATTTAATGTCAAATCCAAAACATCTGATTGGCCCATACTGCAGGGCTATATGAAAACAGAATCTTTGCTATCATACATCGCTTGACTTATCAACATCTTCAAAGAAAAAAAACACAAACACCACAAATACTCAAATACATATACACACATACATCGGCACACACTTACACTCCCTTCCCACACACACTCATGTTACACACACCTCAACACTCGCACATATTTGATTAAGACTAACATTAATATACATTTAGAATAGTAAATCGACACACTTTCACTCTTGTAAACTTCAGTTCTATTAAATTTCAATTCTGGCCGATCACTTAAAATACAGGTCTGCTACTTTAAGAGACAGTATTCATCATTATTTTGTATGCATAGACTTATTTTGTAAATTTAAATCTTCTGTGCACAAAACTAAATTTTATGCTTATTGCATTGTATTTTTGTCACCTTATTCTAACTGTGTCTGTGTGTACTACTCGGATAAATAAACAATTTTATTATTTGTTTTTATACTTTTACGTATCTCGGCTTTGTTGCCGGATAAGTGACACCACTTATCCGGCAACAAAGCTATATGAGACAAAGCTCTTATATAAAGTAATGATGAGATGATGATAATATGATGGAATTTTGCGATGATGAGTATCTTTGTGTGTTAGACTGTGTGTGTGTGTGAGGTTGTGTGTTTGTGGTGGTGACTACAGATTAATTTTCATTTTGTAAAAAAAAACTGACAATCCTGCATTTATTCTGGTTTGAAGAAATTATTTTAATTTTTTATTTTTTCTGAAGACTTTGGTATGTATAAGGTGGTAAGTCAAGAGTTCTTAAAGACTGATGGAGTTGTTTAGGAATAACTCCTGTTGTTGATACCACAATAGGGGCTATGGCGACATTGCTAAGACACCACATTCAGCTTATTTCTATTTTAAGATCTATATATTTTGAAAGTTTTTCAGCTATTGTATTTATGTGTTCTCTCCATTATATCTTAGGATTAAACTTACCTGTTTGAAAAAAGATAAAATAGAATCACGAAATTTGGCAAAAAGCATGGTCTTACAGCACATGTAAAGTAAAAAATCTGAAAACCGTAAATATAACAAAATAACTATAAGTTTGTACGGAACCCTCGGTGCGCGAGGGCAACTCGCACTTGGCCAGTTTATTTTAAGTTGAAAACAAAATGTCTGCCTCTCTTTTAAGCAAAGGCTCGTGACCGACACTGAACTATAACAGGTTCAGTTCATATTCTAAATAGTGCACGAACGCAAAAACAGGTAGTTGGCAGATTATCTTGGAAACTATTTTGCACAACACACTACCACTTACCTACCACACCGATACCATCGCTAAATGAAATTCTTTTGCAGACATTTTGCTTTGCTACCCCAATTTTACGGTACACTGCAGCGGTGAAATGTAAATGGCATAAAATTACGTTATAAATAGAGGCCTAGACGGGTATATATTAAAACTACAAAGGTCAAATTCAAATCATCTGAGCAGAATAAACTCGGATTTCAACCCGAGCCTGAAATCCGGGTTTATCCTGAACCTAGTCTGAGATTTGAACTGGGTTCAACGCCTCCCCAAAAGGGCAACTCGGTCAGTACATTTAATCGAAAAAATGTCTGTTACTAAATAAAAACTCGATTATCAAAGGTGTTATCTATTAAAATGACAATAAAACTGTTTCATAGCGGAAGTCTATAGAAAGGTTCTCGTTCGCATTTGGTTGGCGGTCAGGGGGGTAGTCATAAAGTGTGGCTTGAAATACAGCCTTAATGTCCCATTGTTCGCAGTACACCGACCTGTGTGTTTGGGGTTCTGTTGTCAATGGCGGGAACGGGACCCTGTTTCATGCGTTTGGAAATGCGATATGTCATCAGACCGAAATGCAGATTGCAAGTTAGCTGTAAAAGTAAATTACTCTCGGGGGTTTTATTAATCAAGGATACTAAAAGATGATCAGTATGTATGTATGTACTGTCCTGTGCGGGCCAATCAATGGTTTTTCTTTCTTTCTTTCTTTATAAATTGCCGTACACAACTAAAAATGTGACAGTAAACAACAGTTTACTATAATAAAGCATCTGGCTTCCCACTTGAGTTATTTCATTTAATTACTAGGTCCAAGCTACGGAACTCAAAAGTGCGTATCACAAACAATCTTGTTCAGTTTTTTATTACAAAAAAATGACCTACGTTACATTCAAAATCGCTCGTCCCGATCATTCGATAAGATTTATTACAGACGACAGAAATATCTGTATTTTACGACGCATTATTATTTTTTGGTGTGTTAACATTCCTAATATCATAGTTTTTTTATCTTTTCATCGGATTTTTCACTTCAATGGTTACTGAATTAAATCTCTTTCAGTCGATGAGGTCAATGGAGTTCAGGACTTGATAAAAATACGATTTTCCGTGAAATCTGCGGGTCTAGGGAATCTTTTTTCCAGTCGTAATTATCCTTATTGAGCTAGGCTTAGCCCTAATTACGTAACGTATTTATAAAAATATACAGTATCATTGTTAACTACCAATCTACTCCAGATTTTATTTTTCATTTATATTTCCAAAAAAATATAAATAATATACGAAAATAAATAATATTGATCTCAGATTTTTATATTGATTTTTAGTGGTTCAACGTCGATGATTAACTGAAGATGGACTAGGAAAATTTAACTTTGTTTACTTATACAAAACCTACGTAATGTGTAAAAAAATTAATGGGTATACAAAAACAATTCAATCTATGCGAGATTGATTAGTTAGTTGACGCTTTAAATAGATTCTAACTAGCAATCAAAGGAGAGATTCCTTTGATTGCTAGTAATAAAAACTTAGCAGTCTTTTTCCTAAAATTAGGCAAAAAAGGTCCTGATCAATGATCACTAACAAATAGGAAAGTTCGTTGACCTTTCGATTCCCGATAATGTCTAGTAAGACTGACAATCTTAACTAGTTGTAACGGGCCCTATCGCGAACTACACCCAGTGAACATTTAACGCGAACCGGCTACATATAGTGATAGTCGGTGCACTTAGCGAGGAAATTAGAAGGTTCAGTGAAGGCTGAATTTCACCGGTGAGACTAAACGGGATCAGCTCAAAAAGCTCCTTTTTGAGCTGCTAGTGTCGCTGTGTGCTAGTGTAATTCTGAGCATTCTTTAAGTTTCATTTTGTTTATATCACCACTACATTCTTCCTTTTATTACGCATACCATTCCAGTTGCGTATCTCACTCCACAGATGGAAATAGGCCTCTCTCAAGCTACGCCATAACACCTTGACCTAGGCTTTCTGCATTCAGTCTGCCTCAGCTACTTTTTAGATCATAACATCATCACACCCGTAATCCCCAAGGGTTAGTTATGGGTGTGCCTAATAGTACACCCTCTTTTGCCAGTTATATTTAAGTCATGTAATAGGGGGCGAGCCTATTGAGCCTACTGAGCGCAAATCCCGAATCCCTGGCTACTATTGAGAAATTTCTGATGGAAAAATCCAATAGATTCCCAAGAACCCAGGACCTCAACTCAGCAGTTGCGCTTGCGACGACTAGACTAACACAGACCCGAGGCCGATCTTACTTAGATACTTAATATTGAATCACTGCACCTTGCAACATGTCGGGCAGTTTTCGTAAAGGTACATTAAATCCTTCATTAGGTCAGCGCCACTTTTGATTATCTTCTTTCTACCTTTATTATATATATTTTGCTTTGGCAGTTGCTCTTCTGTATATCCTTGTTCGATGTCTTTTGTGTCTGGTCAGGGTGGCTTGACCGTTCTTTTCCCAAGCACAATTTATTTAGAGGCGGAAAGCCCCCGACAGGCAGTTTCTTCTTTGCCGGTAATTCGTAAGTCATTGTTGCCGGTAATTCGTAAGTCTTGTATCCCTAAATGGAGTAAAATTATCAGGTTTTCAATGAGAAAGCATTTTTTTACTTTTTGTTCATAGTCGAAACTTTTCCATATTCAAGATTTCTTCCACACTCAAGGTAGGGCATAGAATTTCGATTTCAGAACAAAACCCACTCCTAAAACTTTATTATTTTATCTGTCCAGTCCACAGATTACATCCAAATTCTTCGCATATTCTTACCAAATTCTAAAAACAATCCCCCAATTCCCTTTAGAAGTTAATTAAATATTAGTCAAACGGCTGACAAACGATGTTTGAATGCAAACATAATAAGAAATGGGCTCATTCTTGCAAACTTGCAATACAATGTAGATTGCCCCTAATTTATACGTCTTTTGTTTTGGTAAAGTTATCGAAAAACCAATGTTATGTCAATGACACTAGGTCGATTTTATAAATAGCATAGAATAAAGGCGGTTGAACATGGGGAAAGTTACTTAATAAGTATGACCAAACTGCATGTACGGGTTAAATAAAACACTTGTGTCTTGCAAATCACTGGACGCGCACTTTTAATACATTAGTTTTAATATTATAAGTTTATGAATCAAGTTGTTTTTATAAGTTTCGTTCAAAAGTGCGCGCGTCCAGTGACTTTCTAGAGCCTGAACGTTATACTGTTCGTATCGCATTAACCGTTAGGTGACCATGACTACCCTTTCACATAATTATCAAGCCTTTCCGCTATTATGTAAGACGACGCTGATAATGAAATGTCGCGGCATTACTTCATGGTTGTTTTCATAGTTCAAGATCAATTTCATCGGGTTCACCTACGCTGCTTCCAGTTCCAGAGAATGTCGTGCATAAAATTAATAATTATGCATTATGATGTTCATTCATATTATCTAGTTTTACGAACGTAGGTGTGATTAAAATGACAAAACCTGTAATTAGAGAGTTTCTTAACTTATTATAGTTTATAATGTAGCCTTAACTATATGGGATAGGGCGGGCCATGCCAGGACCGATGGGCCAGAGTCATCACGCAGTGGGTGCCAGAAGATGGGCATCGTCCAGAAGATGGACATCGTATCGATGCGATTTGTAGAGCGACCAGTTTTCACGCGACATACTCAAGTGACGCACCCGCGTGTCGCGTGACGTAAGTGGCGTCGTTGGTCGCATCGCCTATGGTAGTAAACTTTACGTTAATTTAATATTATAGATTTATATTTGATTTTTTAGGTACTTTTATTTGTATTAGAATACCAGTCAAAGCAGAGTAACTGTCGTTAAATCGAAATCGTAGACGTCGTAAAAGTGTTACTGCCATAGCTTCTCATGTTCTTCATTGAAAAATAGTTCAGGACTTCTCACGTGGAGAGTATGGGTAACTATTCTGATACAACATGTATTTGGAAAATAAAAATAGTTTAAAAGAGCGTCATCTCCGAGTCACCTTAAAAAAATCCAAGGTCACCGCAAATCGAACCTTTACTGTAGATGGTTTTTATTTTAATGGCATTCCGCCATAAAACGGTCTCATGCTAGTTTTATTATAATTGTATTCATTTCTTGAACGAGTTTATTTGTAATAAAATATTCAAAAACACTCGTTATTGGGCACTAGTTATATTGAATAGTCCGCATAATGTTATTATGAAATCGTTGTCGTCGTAAATTGCTTATTTTCTGCTCTTATACATTTAGTGCAACAGGTGAACAAGTATTTAAGTGAGAGCTTAAGTTATCGAATGGCTTTGTTTTTCTAATTTGTGGGATTTTATTGAATAACATACACATGCAGTACTACAGCTGAGCTACTCTTTTCAGACGGTCGAATTTATTGTTCAAGGACAAATCACACTCGGTTTCTAACTTATATTTATTTTGTCATCCGGGTACTACACACTCGGGAACATTCAATTTGGCAGTATTTGTTTAATAACAGAGACGATCCAAAACAAGTACTACTCATACTCGGCTTTCATTCGGCTCGTACTATTCGGGAAACTGTTCGGAGCATCTATCATCGCCACGCCATGTTCGGGTCGGCTCGGCACAATGTGAGCTAATTTATCTACTATAACTACAGATATTATTATGTTCGAATTAGGCTGACGGCTCTGTCATATCATGCCGACCCAAACATTACCTGTAGAGTAGCACCCCTAACTGTCTAGCTAGCGAAACTTGGACGCCTTGGTTAATGAACTAAACTAGAAAGGAGCTCATAATCTTTAAACGAATGAACAGTTTGTGAATGATAGTTAAGAACACTTTCAACCAAAAAAATAAAACTAAATTAAATTCCGTTCATCCGTTTGACACAGGCAGATACACACGGTAAACTTATACCATCCCTCTATTTTCGTCGGGGTAAAAATAGGAACGTGCTGATAATAAAGACGGTTAACTAATGTCATGTCATAGTTACTGGTATAACCAACTACCGTGCCGTTATTGCTCGACAGAGCGTGGTCTTACACGTGACCATGTGCTGGGGTTTATACACTTTTCTAAATGGGATTTTGATAGATTTATTGAATGAAAAACCATACTGGCTGGCATGAATCTGAAAACGTGTTATCTCATTTACTCAATGGTGCAACCAAAAGTGCCCTCCTGTAAATGTAAAAAAAAAACAAAAGAATCATGCAACACTACATTAATTTTCTACGATAATCGTATAATGTAGCGGGACATACACATAACAAACCACATAAATAAACCAGTTATAAAGATTGAAAACATGAGAGATCTTTGACAATAATTTAAAAGATCTTGTATGTGTTTATTATTCTTGAAGGATTGCATGCTTCTGCTACGCCGTAGCAGATGGGGACGACAGCAGCTACGACGCCCGCCGGTTGCTTTGGAAGTTTATTTTATTGCCGTTTATTTCAGCTTTTGTGCACTTTTCATATTATTTTTGCTATTGGCGGCAGCAGATTATAGTTTTCTATGTGGACATTTTTAAAATATAATTGGAAGTTTTTTAAACAATATTTTCTTTGAAAAGTAGTTTAAATGTGAAAAAAACACCAAAGTACTAACCTAAAAATTTACTTGCCGATGTCAATTGAATACTTAGAAATCACGTTGCCCTTACTTAGGTTCTCAATAGAGTAGAACGTCGGAGTGTTTCCACCGAATCACGCCCCTTGCCATGTGCTCTCAGACTTAATTAACTTGATCTCAACGATAGGCGAAACAAACAAAATATTATAGAGCACAAACATACTAAATATAGTCAAACCATTTCTATGAAAACGTGATAATTTTCCTAGATTATTTTTTTGAAGCAGAAGCTGACCTTTAAATATTCTACGTAATCCACTTCACGTAACAGACGGGTGGTGTCGTATTGGGTAATTAACTATTGACTAAGCTGAACCAATGACATCCTGTATCTGTAGGCTCTCGGCACTACTTACGTTTGTGGATCGAAGTTAAAGGATAGGCGCTGTTCTGATAACTGAAGACGGGGAAGGGAAAACAAATTTTTACACTTCTTCTTCTTCGTTGTATCGCTGATTCCCTTATTAGAGGCAAATTAAGTACGACCTGAAAACGTATCAAAACTCGGGAGTGGGGTGCTCATGACGTTAGAACACACTAAAAATTATACCACGGCGTCTTACGTATCCCACCAAAAAAAATTTCATGTTGCCAAATAAATGTTGCCAAGACAAAACCATATGACTTGCACTGTCAAAAAGTTATCAAATCTCATGTAGAGCCAAGCTTGCCCTAACTCTACAAGGTCTAACTTCAAAAACTCTACACCTTATAATCAAAATATGTGGCTTTTTTGTTAATTGTTTAACTACGATTTGATTTCATTTGAATTCTTTCCTTATCGTGTGGTTAGTGCCTAACCTGGGGTTATGCCGCCCATGGGCCTCTGACATCGCTTTACATTTCTTATTTATATAAATGACTTGTCTTACCTCATAAGAGGATAATTATGACATAGTATTGTTTGCAGACGACACTTCTCTTTTATTTAAAGTGAAACGTCAGCAATTAGTTACGGTTGATGTTAATAGCGCCCTGGCAAAAGTCGTTAATTGGTTTAATGTTAATAATCTACTCCTAAATGAGAAAAAAAATAAATGTATTAAGTTTGCGATACCCCATGTAAGACAAGTGGAAACTACTGTACTAATTAAGGATGAAGAGTTGAAACCGGAAGATAGCACAGTGTTCTTAGGCATAACTTTTAATGCCAAGCTTCACTGGGGCTCGCATATAGACAAATTGACGAAATAACTTAGCTCTGCAGCATACGCCGTTAGAAGAATTCGTGATTTAACTGATTTAGAGACAGCCCGTTTAGTTTACTTTAGTTATTTCCATAGCGTGATGTCGTCCGGTATTCTCTTGTGGAGCAATGCCGCCGATATTCAGACATTATTTGTTTTGCAAAAAAGGGCAATTCGTTCAATTTATAAATTAAAACCCATTAGTCTCTTTAAATTTTTCTCTAAGGGGACTCCCCCTTAGAGAAAAATTTAAAGAGACTAATATTCTTACTATGCCCTCTCAGTTTATTTATGAAAACCTATTGTACACACACAAAAATATTAATTTGTTTAAAAAATACAGTGATATCCACAACTTAATAGAAATAACTTAAATCTCAATCTCAATGGCTACTATAAATAACATTAATAATGACCTAGACAGGCTTCACCTAGAAAATTCGTTCTTAATTAACCCAGAGGACTGCGTTAAATATTCAATCCATAATAACATTAAGATACTGCACATTAATATACGCAGCCTAAGTAAACACTTCGATAGTCTCCAAACACTTACCACCAAAGTTGAATTTGATGTTATTGTGCTGACAGAGTGCTGGCTGAGAAAAGTCAGTAACGTACCTATAATCAATGGATATCAATCACACTATTCCTCAAATAACTCAAATCAAAATAAAAGCGTCGTAATCTTTCTAAAAACTGAGTCTAGCGCCACTGTATACGAACCCAACATGGTAAATGCAAACTGTCTCATTATATGCAAAATAGAAACGGGACTTGCTATTGTGGCAGTTTATAGGTCTCCCTCGTACAACACCAGAGATCAATTTGAAAATTTTCTTAATAGCCTCAATGATGCCTACAATGAGCTATCTACCTATCAAAACGTCGTCCTTGTTGGTGACCTGAATATCGATACCAGACAAGATAACAGAAACGACCGTAGCTTGGACTATCTCATCCTAAATGCCTCTCATGGACTATCACCTACCCACCTACTCCCAACCAGATAAGAAAACTGTTTAGACCACTTTTTTACAAAAACAAATTTAGACACTACCACCTTATTCTGGAATCACACATTACTGACCACAAACCGATAGTACTAGTACTTAAATACACTAACCCTACACGTAACAAAAAAACCACTGCTTCTCGCATAAAATCGCATTAATTTCTTTAATTCGCTTTGAAGGACGAACTGAGGAATACAAGTTTTGCAGATATTTACAAGAGTAGTGACGGTAACGAAGATATGAATATACTAATAAAAAATATCTCTTCAATTACAACTAAACATACAATACAAGTCACCATCCCGAGGAAACAACGAACCTTAAAGCCATGGATCAATGCAGGTCTTCTTAAATGCATTAAGAATCGAGACAACATGCATTTAAAATAAAAAAAATCCGGTTAACTTAACCCTAAAAATCACGTATACGCGCTATAGAAACTTTTGCAATGAACTACTTAGAAAACTTAAACAGGCACGTGAACACAATGAACTACCAAAAAGTAAATACAACCCTAAAGCTCTTTGGAAAACAATTAAAGAAATCACGAAAACTCGCCAAACACGAAATAGTTCAGACATACTTTTGAAAATATGTGACACTCCTACTTCTTCCATTAATAATGTGTGTACTTTTTTCACCAATGTTGGTAAAAACTTGGCATCCAAGATACTACAAAATCAAACTACATCCATTAGCAATCCTTCCCCCGAAACTTTAACAACAAGTAATCCTTGTAATTCGCTTGTCATTGCTGAAATAGACGAAAGTGACGTTGAAGCAACTATACTTCAGCTACGCAGTGACTGTGCCGTTCGTTGGGACGGTATCACGACATCAGTATTAAAAACGAACCGTCATATCCTGGTTCCACCTATAACCTACATCCTTAAGAGCATTTGGGAAAACTCCTGTCTGAATGCAGAAGGCATTCAGACAGGAGTTTTCCCAAATGCTCTTAAAAAAGCTATTGGCACCCAATTTTCAAGGGAGGAGACAGGAACTATGTTAACAATTATAGACCCATATCGGTCCTTCTGGGCGGAGCAGGAGGGAGTGTCAGACTTTTACTGACTAAAACCCATCCATGTTCCTTCATCGCCCTTTGTGTTCACATCGCTTTCAAAAATCTTTGAGAAAATACATAATAAGCAACTTAGAAACTTCCTAGACAAATTTCATCTTATAGCCGACAATCAATACGGCTTTCGTTCAGGAGTATCAACTGAAGACGTGGTACTAGATCTTACGCAATTGGTTGCTAAAAAACTCGACGAAAAGACAAAGTGCCTAGGAATTTTCATAGATCTTTCTAAGGCGTTTGACACGGTTTCTGTGCCCAAAGTTGGAATCTTTGGGTGTTCGTGGTAAGGCGCTTGAGATTTTCTCAGAGTACCTTACCGTAGTCAACAAGTCAAAATTGATTCCAACTTAAGTGTCGAGGAGTTAGTGACTTTACGGCGTACCATAAGGTAGCATACTAGGGCCGACATTATTTCAAATTTGTAAAAACGACTTCTGCAACATGACGCTCCCTAACTGCAACATATACACCTATGCAGATGACACCGCAATTACCGTCCACGGTCCTTCTTGAGAAGCTGTTAAAAGCAACGCTGAATCTGCCTTAAGAAGTAAGAATCATGCGTTGGTTTAACTCCAATCTACTGACATTAAATTTGTCTAAAACCTTATACGTTCCTTTCTCTATCCGCTGCAACTTGAAACCATCAAGTACTTTCTCCATAACGGCACACTCATGTACAATTCCCCTAACATACTGCTCCTGTCCAAAATTAAGAAGAGATGACAGTGTAAAATACCTCGGCATCCATATAGACAACGGACTAAGATGGTACAAACAATTAGACACACTCACCACCTGAACATTGCGACTTATCTCTATCTTCAAATCACTCAGGGGTTCAGCTGATCATAATATTCTTAAAATGGTCTATTTTGCCATGTGCCAATCAGTGTTAGGGTATTGCATCAACGTGTGGGTGGAGCCAAGAAGACAGGTCTCCTGAGGGCTGAAAGGGCACAAAGAGCAGTTCTTAAAGTTATGAAAAAGAAACCACGCAGATATCCAACAGCGCAACTTTATGCAGACTGTACGACAGGTATTTGTGCTTCATTAAATTCTTAGGACACATGGTAGTTTGGCTCCTTCCGACCCCAAAAAACGTTACCATATAATTCCCAGCATCCAACATAAAACTAAGTTTGCAAGACACCAATATTACGTCATAAGTACGCACATTTATAATCACATTCATAAAAAAGGTTTAAACTAAAACGTATAGTAATGGAATGGCTACTAAAACAAGATTACCATAATACGGAATCACTTCTAACTTACATCACCTAATAAACGTTCACTCATTATGTCACTCACCTATTTCTCACACCCACGCTGTACTCTCCCATATTCAAAACACAATACAAACATACATTCACTTCATTCACTCCACACACGACAAGCACAAAAGACCCCAAACACTCACAATCATCAAACTTTTACATCTACATCATTCTCTCTTCACTTTCTCGCGCTCATATTATAAAATTTATCACAAGATCATTATAAAGCGCCCATTTGACACAGTCCACTGTTTGTGCACGTCTAAATAGAGTCAATAGAATTATATAAGCATACCTCATAACCGGACACTGCCCCCTAAGATACAGGCCTAGCAAAGCCAAAAAAAGGACAATGGGTTCAACCCTGTCCCTATATACCCTAAGGACTGGGTTGAACCCATTGTCCTTTTTTTCGAATGCTAAATTAAGAACTTTAATCTGTAAACAGTGCAATGTACTCGAACTTGGTGGTAATAAACAATTTTATTATTTATTTATTATTATAAATACGAGGAACAAACACAAATTTATTGTTCCTGCAACGAGGCTCAAAAAAATAGGGGGGTACGTGCAGATGCCAATGTATATGTTTTTACAATAAACTTCCGAGCCGAGTCATGTTAATCACTATCTCGAAGATAAAAAGGCTTGGGATTAAGCTGCTCTAATGAAATTTGCTCTGTGAATGTCGAAGTTTCGGACTTCGCTTGTTTATTATTAATTCCTTTCTTTTATACACTCTAACATTTAATGTTTTAACAGGAATACTTAGTTCAATTTTTTTTATTTTTTATTTTACTTTATTTTTCGTATTAATTTATATGACATTTACTGATTTGACATGAATACTTATTTTATTAAGTATTTTACTTTTTTATTAGCATTGTGACATTTAATGATTTTTATTTACATTTATTTTGAAAAGTACTTGTTATTAATTTTATTTGATTATTGTGAATGTGAGGACCACCGTAGGTCACATTTTTATTTTTTGTTTGTTTTTTCCCACAACTGTCTGGCAGTTTGAGTACTATAAGCGACCTACCCAAATGTCCTTTCTTTGGTATTGTTCGTCGTTTCGTTGAGCTCCTTGAATTATAAGTCGAGCTACACGATAACTGACAAATGCTTGCACTGACTGGACAGGTCCACTCAAATCTGTGTGGTTCTTTCTTCAAAAGACCATCTCCGACACTAATCTGCATAGTCCTCATGTAAATTGAGCAAGATTATAGACTATGACCTCTGAGTTTGTTTCGGCTGTTTCTTCTCAGAGTAGTCCAGGTACGAAACACCGGCCCCATCTAGTTTTAAAAAAATGACGTGTAAAAGTGTTTGTAAAAACCTACTTGCAAAATAAACATCATTTATCATTTATCATGCCGTTAAGAAACCTCTCAGGCATGTTGGTTTCCTCACAATGTTTTCATTCACCGAAGCAAGTGGTAATTATATGTAGTTATTCGAGGCCACACGACGCGCGATTTCTCCTGTAACTATAGACAAATTAGTGTAGTTTCCAACATTTTATGACTACAGGACGATGAACCGTGATTGTGTACTTCACTTCAGATTATGCAAATGTTATGTTAACCAAACTCTAAATATAACGCATCTGTGCGTAACATTTGACACGTAATCACGACGTGTTTCGCGGCTAATAAAAGGCTAATTTACCGCAGTCGGCTTCGTTCGAGGAGGCTCGGATTAACCGCGCGGTAGAGGTTTGTTGACCTTTGATGAAATTGGAGGGTACAGGAATTTTCTTCAGGTTTTACACAAGGTTTAACAGAATTATTAAAACAAAAACACCTCATGGGAAGTCCATTTTTTTATCCCTATCTTCCTTAGGTTATTTTGTTCAGTTTTATGGTTTGAATTACCACCTGAAAAGATTCGCGCTCATTCTGTTACAACCTGTATCTATGATTGTGAATGTCAGAACCATGTTGGTAAGGTTCATTATATAACATGATTCCATAACGGTTTGCCAGTTCTGAGTACTTGCTTTTTTTCTCTTCTACTTTGTGTTGTAAAATTACAGACAGGCAGCAAGGTGGTAAAGAGGCTGACGCGTTGGGTACTAAGAGATAACTTTTAAACTTGTACTTTTGAAGTGACTTTTCGTGTACTCCAAGCAGTTACCGCGGGAAATTCCTTGTAGACACTTATAGTTCTCACAGAACAGATCTTGAAAATGTCCCTTCTTCAAAGATTGGAGGGAGTTTGACCTTCAACGGAAATATCGGATTTTATCCACAGGGGAAGATATTTCATAAAAGAGGGTACATATCTACGGATACTAATAGTGTTACCACAAAAAAAAAATACCTTACATCAAACCAGACTGGTCAGTCACCAGCAACATAATGTTGCCAGCACTCAAACATTACCCAGGCATTAAACAGGCAGATAGGGAGTGTTGCCCTCTTGAACGTTGACTTTCGTTATCAGTGATACGTCACGAGCCTGTCTTTTTTTTTTTTTTTCGGATGGGAAATCATCAAATGACTTCTCCCGCTCTGGGCGGAGCAGGAGGGAGTGTCAGACTTTTACTGACATAAACCCATCCATGTTCCTTCATCGCCCTTTGTGTTCCGGGGCCACGGTATCTCTTTCGAACAGTCCCGCAACCCCGGCAGGCATCGGTCCTTGCGGACCCCTTCCTTTACGCTGACTCTCTTTGAGGCGCGCGTGGAACACGAACGCGCCGTCGACACGGCCTATCGTCATGAGACGGACGGACGGCGAGCTAGCCCATAGCCCACCGTCCACAGGCCCGCGCCTACGGTGGCCGGGGGCCACGTGGTGGCCCCCGACGCCCGGGGCGTCTCCCGCGACGGCCGGGACTCTGTGAGGTTCTCTCCCTCTCACGTTCCTCCACCTCCTTCTCTAGCATTACTGCTTCGCAGAAGGAGGTGACGGCGTCCCATTCCGTCTCGCTCCGGACCATGGCTTGCACCAGGGCCGGACGCGAGAAGTCGCCGCCGCTAATCGCCGCTTCGAGGACACGGCGGTTCTCCGCCCACGCGGGGCACACCTCCACCGTGTGCTCCACCGTGTCCTCCGGTCGATCCTCGCAGTGGAAACACCCGGGCGTTTCCTCCCGCCCGATTCGGTGCAGGAACCTCCCGAAAACACCGTGTCCGGTGAGGACCTGCGCCAGGCGGAAGGTGAGGACGCCGTGGCGTCTCTCCAGCCACTCCTCAAAGAGGGGACTTATCGCCACTATCGTGGCGTGCCCTGCACGGGGTTGCGACAGTCGCTCTCTCCATGTCGCCATGAGATCCCGCCGGAAATCTGTCCGCTGAGCGACAATTTGTCGCGGCAGCGGAGTTTCCCCCCGGCGAAGCGCCTCCGCGCGCCATTCATGCAGGCGCGCGAGGACTATCGCCTCCAGATCCCATGGCGGCAATCCGGCAAGGAGGCACGCCGCCTCGCGGGCAATCGTGCGATACCCACGGGCCAGCCTTACGGCTACCACCTTTTGGGGCGCGTTCAGGTAGTGGGCTGCACGCAGCCTCAAGGAACGCGCCCACACCGGGGCCCCGTAAAGGGCCATGGACCGCACGACTCCCGCGTAGAGCCTCCGGCAGGAGGCGTTTGGCCCCCCAAGGTTGGGCAGGAGCCGCCTGAAGGCAGCCCCGGTCCGTTTCAGTTTGGGGGCCAAACGTCGGAAATGCTCCACGAAGTTCCATCGGCTGTCGAGGACGAGTCCCAGGTACTTCAGCGTCGACTCGACGCCGATGGATACCCCTCCTACAGTCAGTGAGGATCCCGGAGGTGGCGCATTCCGAGGCTCATGAAAGCACATGGCCTCGGACTTGTGCAATGCCACCTCGAGACCCAATTGCCGGATCCTCTCGACGACTATCGCAACCCCGCGTGTCATTATTTCGGCCGCCGCCTCGTGCGACCCCCCTTGTGCCAGCACCAGCGTGTCGTCTGCATAGCAGACCACGCTGACGCCGCTAGGGAGGTCGGCGCGCAGCACCCAGTCGTACCCGATGTTCCACAAGGAAGGCCCTAGGACCGATCCCTGTGGAACACCGCACGACATCTCTCGCCGGTTCCATTCTCCGCTGCGACCGGGGTAGATAACGGCTCTATCCGTTAGGTAGTCCCCGACCACACGACGAAGGTAGGTCGGAACCCGGTGATACCGTAGTGCCTCCCTAATGCAGCTCCAGGGCATGGAGTTGAAGGCGTTGGCGATGTCAAGAGACACCGCCAAGACAACCCCCCCCCCCGGGACACTGCATCCTCCGTCGTGAGGGCTCTCACGCGCATGATGGCGTCCACCGTAGAGTGCCCCTTGCGGAAATCAAACTGGTGTTCTGCAAGATCCGGCCCCGTCCCCGCAAGGTGCTTGGCGAGGCGGTTTGCAATTACTCTTTCAAAGAGCTTGCCCACCTCGTCGAGCAACACTATGGGCCGGTATGCGGGCGGAGAGTCCGCAGGGCGCCCCGGCTTCTGAATGAGGACCAGCTTCCCCGTCTTCCAACGAAGCGGGAACTTGCCCCTCTCCAAGCATGCGCTAAGGAGCCCCTCCAGTCAGGGCCCGAGAGCCTCCGAGGCCAGGACCCAGGCTTGGCAAGCCGTCGGGTCCCGGGGCGGTATTTTTGGCACTGAGCCTGCGTACCGCCACTCTCAGGTCTACCCCAGTCACTTCCGGAGTGTCGTCGTCGTCATCCTGATGGTCCGCTTCCAGCATCGCAGGTGGCGGAGCTATAGGCGGGGGGGGATGTTCCCTCCGCGTAGGGAACAGAGTGCTCACTACGTCCTCCACGAGCTCAGGCCGGAGACTCTACGTCAGTGGGGGGGCCCAGGTGCGGAGTTTATCCCGCACCATCTTGTAAGGGCGCCCCCACGGATCTCTGTCGAGAGTCCCCAGCACCTCCTCGCGGGCCAGATCCCTGGCCCGCAGGACAGCCTCGCAGAGGGCGGTCTTCGCCGCTCTGTACCCCTCATATAGCTCCGCCTCAATGGCTGCCGCATCCGGTGGGCGGATGCGGAGCCTGCGATGCCTGGCGTACAGGTGTGGCGCATCTACGCACGCCTCGCGCAGAGACGTCAGCTCTCTCGACCACCAGTACACCTGACGTCGGGCGCTTCCTGGCCGGACTCGGGGCATTGCCTCGTCACAGATGTTGGACATGGCCTCCAGGAACCACCCTGCCTCCTTGTTAATGTCGGCAGGCCTGTCCGGTGATGTCACCCAGGCCTGCACGATCGAGGCTTCCAGGAGGAGCTCCCGGTCCAGCTGCTTCAGCAGCCAAGGCGGACCACTCGGGGCCTGTTGGACCGGCGCGCTTGAGGTCTGGGTGGAGACATCGAACCGGATGTACTGGTGGTCGGAATAGGTCTCCACCCCCTCCATGACACGCCAGTCAACGACACGCGGCGACAGAGCGGGGCTAGCGAACGAAATGTCCACCACCGACTCGCCCCGCATCCGCACACACGTCACGAACCTCCCTTGCGTGATAGATGGTTTAATACTCGTCTGCTTATACAGCTGTTGCATTTTAAGAACGCGTTCATCATTCCAACCTCACCTTTGTACCTTATTCTCATGAAACGAGAGCAGTGGTTGCCAAGTGACCAGAGATTCGACTTACATGTAGACAGGCGATACGGGCAGGTACAGTCGTGGTCTTTTCCGCCTTATCAGTTAATTTTATTTTCGCTTAAATCATGCGGAGGCGCCGAGCCACGCCCCTTTAAAGTTTAGGCCTAATAGGAAAGCGTCAACTTTGGCGCGCAAAATAACAATAACTCTCGTTTGGCGTGCGTCGTCAGTGCGCTCGGCCGATCGGTATCTTTTCATTCATTATTTTTATACAAAGTCAACGGGGCGGGGCTAGAGAGCGTTTCTATGTTGTAAGTGCAAGCAAAAATTAGCTTAGTGGTGATCAGGCGGGAGTGTCCACGATAGTACATTATTTTAAGCAATTATTTTCAGTATAACTGCTCTCAAAACGGTCTTCTTCTTCATGCATGCGGAGCGATTTCTTGATCTTTCTGGCTAAAGTAACCAAACCGTTTGGATTCGTTAAACTGTTTCCTCAAGGACATTCTGGTGATTTTCATGAGGATTATTATTGTTCATCATCCTACTTAGTCTTCAATGTACAATTGTGCTGCATGTCTTATTCTTTTATTCTTATACACATGGTTCTATGTTCTTGCTTTATTTGCGAAAATTATACTTAAAACAGGCAATTAAATTGTCACCAATTAATATCGAGTTAAGTGTTATAGTGTAATGAACACGACTCCTCTATCGTATCTTCCGATCGGCTCCGAGATTTGTCACCGCTATTTATAGGGACATTTTATTAGTCTAACATGGATGTAGAAATACTAGAAGTCAGCATACTTTCTTCAGCAAACGAAAATCTTATATTAAACATGTTTCTGAATATAAGGTACTAGTATTTTGAATCACCTGATAGAGTCTTTACTGGTGCTTATAAACTGGTCCTATCTTTGGGATCTGACTCATTACTGATAGTATAATCAGCCTAAACGTTCTTACCTCTGGAGCACTCCTATACTTGAGAGGAATTGGGCCGTAATTGTCGTAGTCTTAGTACGGGTTGGTGGTCAGATGTTTTAAATTTTGTGGTTTCCTTACGGGACCGATATCACAGGGCAAGCACTGCTCCCGTGATCACCAACAAATAAACCCCCCCCCCGCCCCGTTGACTTTGTATAAAAATCTTCCTCTGATTTTCGATTCAGCTAATCTTAAAACCACTTCACTTTAAATTTTGCTAAATAACATGCAAGAAAACGCCTTACTTGGTGCCAACGACCTCACATTCAGGAAAGTACATACGTCAACGTAATAGCTTCCTAATTGCCTAGCGTACTCGAGGCAGGAGGTGCGAGGGATATAAATAACTCTCTTTACGAGTATCATCGTTCTAGAGCAGTAACTGATTTAAGTAACATGGTAAATTAAAAGTTAAAGTAAAGGTAAAGTAAGTGAACATGGACAAGCAAAAACACACACACGTATAGATCCGCCCACACACACACACACTTTTTACCTTAAAATTATTTCATATTGACGTTTAATAAAACGTACATAACATAACATACGTTTGTCAAACTCAATACTCCGAAATTGCAGCAGTAACATCGAAAGCACTATGTAACTTTCACAAAATCAGTCAATAGGCCTTAGGGAACCGGACTTCTTCTCCTCAACACAGGTTTTCATAACCTAGCTAGGAGAGCAGTGCTCACCCACACGTTTGTAGATAGTACTTTCTTTTGTATAACTGTATTTTTAACGTGTGTCTGAGTAAATAAATAAATTTTATTATTATTTCCTTTATTTATTTCTTTCCAAATTAATTATATTTTTAAATATAAATTAAAAAAAAAATATAAAACCATTAAAAAATTAAAAAATTGTAGCTCACTAGCGCTGGGAACAGGGTCCGAGCTGTTATTATTATTACGTACCTACCCGTGAAGATTCAAAAAATATGTATCACAGGGATTAATGCTTCTTTTGTTGATGATAAGGTGCGAAGTAATCCTGCAAATTGATTGAAATCCTTTAGCACTTTGTTAAATTCTTTCGATTTTATTAGTTTGCAGTTGTTTGCTACGCAGAAGTCAGATTAGGCGGGCCATGTAGACATCGAGACAAATTGGCCAGAGTAGTCAAGCAATGAGTTGCCAGAAGACGGGGGATCTCTCACTCAGGGAGACTTAGGAAACTCTGGGTAGGCAACATCAAGGGAAGAGTGGAAAGTCATGGAGGAAGTGTTTACCCAGCTGTAAAAAAGAGTGAATTATTTATTGAGTACCTGATGGGAAATATTTAATGTTGTCTTTTGAAATAATCTGTATTACCAAAGTTGGCCTAACAAAACCTGAAACTTTCAAATAGGCTAGTTGTAGTAGCTATTGTATGGTTTTTTAGATGGTTAAGTCGATAATCAAGTATATATTCAGCACTAGTATGTCTCATCCATCAGCTTATACATATCGATGTATAAGCTGATGGATGAGACACAGAATGCTACATGTCTTTGGACAGGCATCGGCCTGTCCAAAGACATGTAGCATTCTGTGAACAGTTAAGTTTTACGAGCAAACGATGGTCGCTATTAATAAAGAATTTCATCTTTAATATCGCGGTGGGTGATGACATTGCTAGAAATCGGATAAAATATGAAATTAGAAAAAAAGTGTGATAGCGATTTTTATCGCATAGAGAAAACGATATCGATCTTTACCTTTGCAATTAAACAGGGGATTATCGATGATTTTCCGAATAAAGTGAATAAAGTCTCATGTAAAATCGACTGCATAATATGCTTAAGTTGGTAGGTATGTATAGTGTACAGCTGCGTCCGATCGTCACGTTCATTTTGTTTGGCGTTGCCGAGCGCAGTGTCAACAGAGGGCATCTCCCAGTTTTTCGGCCAATGAGTGACATATTGCTATCGCGAGAGCCACATAATTATTACATGATCTTTGGCTAGGACGTGGGGTAAGTGATAACGATAAACAAAGATGTCTGCAAGTATTATTACCACTTTTGCTAGAATTTCAAGTTAACGCAGGAACAGGCTAATTACAAACTTGCTACATGATGAATGTTGTAAATAAACTTGTTAGTTGAACAGTTGCAGCTACGAAGTTAGTTAGATACGCACGCTTTACATGCAGACTGGCGATTGTAATTTATGATAATAATATCTACACACCATCAGTGACTCTTCAGCATGTGTTTTAATACAAGAACTGAAATCATAATTTCATGGAGAACATCAAAGCGTAACTTCTTCTTATTCGTGTCGCTGGCAGGTCATTATGTTTTATTAGCCCAAAACTTCGTCACTTAAACGGCGTCTTCGGTGGCAGCGCAGATGTAGCCCCGACTGCATGTTTTGGGGTTTAGTGGGCAGGATGGAGGTGAGGCATAGTTTGCGACACAACTCCATGCTCACACCCCACCGCCTGGTTCGTCGAACAACCCTAAGCTAACCCTACTTCACAAGGTTTGAGTTACATCTTTCTACCTGGGTCCGGAGGCGGTTCATGAACATTCAATTGGACCACTGGAGGTTGGACCCCGCAGGAAGATGCTCACTAAGCATAACTATGCAAGCGCTAATATGGTGTATCCTGAAGATCAATGCTTGCTATAAATTTTACTTTCGTCATCAAATCCATCATCAATTATTTATTGTCCTGAATACCCATTGACAACCAATAAATCAATTAGAAGGGTGTAAAACTTCCCTTATCTTTTTTCC
This sequence comes from Xestia sexstrigata, assembly GCA_941918905.2. Classification (NCBI taxonomy): domain Eukaryota; kingdom Metazoa; phylum Arthropoda; class Insecta; order Lepidoptera; family Noctuidae; genus Xestia; species Xestia sexstrigata. The sequence goes on from OW799208.2 coordinate 21,733,450, forward strand.
ATAGACTTCTGTCCCCACTTTCTGAAGTACAGTCCATATAGTAGGAATGAAGTTCATCCCCATATCTGTAATCTCTATTACCAACACGACACATTGTACAACACCCAATGCTGGCAACTTTCCGAACTAATTACACACAACATAACGTGAAGTTTAGTGCCGGCGTCGGCTCTGTCAAATGGTCCCTGAGGCTGTTACGATAGGCCCACAATGACGACCCTGACCTTCAAGGATCTAACATAACCCATTAGGAAAGACATCAGGAGGGTCTGAACAAGATTAACGGGCTGTTCCATAGAGTACTGTTAGGTACTGCAGGATATTGTTATCTGAAAGATAGTAATGTCTGGCGAATAATTTGTTGCTTACAATGTAGGTGCATTGTTTGAAACTATGCGCCATTTACTGTAAAGACTCGAGTTAAATAAGTATTTCTTTACTGCGTGGAGTTCCATAATTATTCGGCTTCGTACTACTGAGATAAAAAGTATCTTAGCACCACATATTATCACGATTGTAATCCCTGAAGGGTAAGGCAGAGGTGTAACTAATGGTACACCTACATTTTTATTTACATTAAATTCAGCTAAGTTTCAAACCCATTTTTTAATTTTTTATAGCGCCCTTGCAGCAATAAATATCATTTCATTTCGTTCAATCTGTCTTTCAGCACACCCCGCTAACACCAGTTTTGACTACAAAACCATGTTTGTTGAAGGACAACCTCATCACGTATTGCTATACGGACCTTCACCCAAGGATTGTGGTTTACCCTAAGGGCTAATTGTGAAGACGCAACACATAGTCTCGGTCGCTCAAATGGTAATCTAAGCTCCCACGAATTTTACTGTTGTCTTATTTGCATAATGTTCTGTTGAAGATTCAATCATAGTTATTTGAAATTCGTTGAAATTACACTTACTACTTACGGGAGAATATCCGTGATTTTCTTTTTCTATGAGCTCCCGATATTTCGACGCTGTTGCAAGCATCATGATCGCGGGAATTCTGAAGAGTTATGCGGGTGGGGCGAACATTATTTATTATGAGCAGACAAATCTGTCTACCCACTTTCTTAGTCTTTTATTACGCGCACTACTGGAACTCGATTGTAACTCACGAAAAAAAACGCACTCACAGTATCACTAGGTTTTTTCTTGATAGTGGAGATGCATGTTATTTTTTATTAGGTTCGTTGAAATTGTTAGATTTTGGGCAAACACATTTAAACTTTTTTGCCATCGACATGAAGAAGTTAGATTCCCATATTAATCTAAAAATTCCTGAGTTCGAGTCCCAGGTCGGGCAAAGTGTTAGTGCGTTATTATTTGCAGATGTGTGCCCTGTTGATGGCAATAGGCTCACACATTCTTACATGGGATTTCTGGCGAAATGTGGTTGTATAATATCGGTAAACATCTGATTTACCCTTTGAGAACTACAGGCGTGATGTTAAAGTCAATTATTATGGCTCTACTCACTCATCCTGTTCTTAAATAAATTATTCATGATTTGAAATGAGATTTGACAACAGATTGACGGCATATTTTCCTGCTTGTTGAGGTTTCATACTTTTAGTACCTCTTCTCCACCGCATGACAGTTTTAAATGTACATGCAAATACAAGTTTCATATCACGGACACGTTTGGCTCATATGCAAGCATGGGCATCATCGGCAACACACGACAAAATGGTTGGTTTAGCGGGTTTATTACTTGAAAAATTGAAAAGAACTGAGAACTGAGAGCTGTGCAATCATGTCTCTTGCAGCACACGATCGGTTGTGCCTGTCCAGTCTTACCGCGCAGGCATAACCAAGCAGATAAATATCTATTTCGCAATCGGCTTCAAGCACAACTTATCCTCACGAAACTATCAATGATTGGGTGTATACCCACGGATCGGGATTATGATAATGTATTTACATAAAACGACAATCAAAATCAAAAATCAAAGCATTTATTTCAAGTAAACAACAACTTTTGAATTGTCGAAACAAAGATGAAAATTAAATGTAGCTACAGTCCCTGTCACAAGACATAAAAACTGTGAAAGTACTGTAGTTGCCCATTCCCTAGCGTAGATCTCTATGGAGAAGAACGGGCAAGAAACTCCATGGACACTCTTTTAAATCAAAACATTGTTACAAAATCTTGATTACATCATTCACTTTGAGATGGTATATTATGTGAGAACAATGTAGCAAGAAGTGCACGTTAAAAGTGTCCACAGTAAAAACAAAACAAAAAAATACAATTCAAAATAGAAAATAATTCATCCAAATAAGCCATGGCAACTAAGAGATGACTAGTCACAACTGACAGCGCCCGTTCACGAACATGACGCATGGATCAGCATGGATGAGTATTGTGTACTAGAAAGCTATCATTCAGGTTTCCAGTGAATGATAGCTTTCTAGTACATAATACTCACACAGTATGGGCTATGCGATTATATAATACTAAAGAGATTGAATCTATACAATGCAAAGATAGTTGTAAGTACAATCTTCAGCAGCTCCAACAATACCATTTAATGCTATCAATACATATTATATCAATCAGAACATAACCCGAGGTTGCTTTAAAGTGGTTCAAAGTAACTGCAAGTGGACAGTTTACGGCATTTAGTATGGACGTTAGAAGCCTCGATGTCTGTCATCGATCCACGAATGTGTGTCACGTAAACCTTCATTGTGTTATGATTATTTTGGTAACCAACCTCGTTGTTTGCATTGAGGTGCTTTAAATGATGATCAATTACCTATTAGTACACCTACATTTCACCAGTTATGTTTTAAGTCGCATGGGGCGAGCCTATTGCCATCAACCGGGCCCAAATCGAGATCCCATGGCTGCTACTGATGGAAAAACCCAATAATACTGTGCCCGACCCGGAAATCAAACCCAGGACCCCATGCTCAGTAGTCGCGCTTGCGACCACTCAATATTTTTTTCCATTTCGGCAAAGTGGCGCTCGCTTCCATAACGTTTTCTACCCTGTATATTAATCCTAAACGTGGAGTCGTGGGAACAGCCAGTTATGTTTAAGAGGCCATCACTAATTACCCGCGGATCGATCAATCTACAAGGTTTAGCATCTAAATACTTCCGTGCCTCGAGGAGCACGTTAAACCGGGCCAGCATACATCACGGGTGTTCCATATCCGACGGTCTGATATCTAAGACCTCAAAATTTTGGAATTGGCCAATAGTTAATTTACAAACAATTATCTTCAAGGTTAATCTATGTTTGGTTGCAAGGTTGGTCCGTCGATGGGTGACCATCATTACATACTGAGTTACCTCTGTGCCTTGGAAAGCACGTTAAGCCGGCTGTCATTTGTGGAACTTTGACAGTCGTTATGTAGTAGTCAGGAGCCGACAGTCTGACATCCAGTCTAACCAAGGGGTATAAAAAAAAAATCTTTTCAAATCAAATCTGATGCGTCGCAGCCTAAGCAACAAACCAGTAAAGGGGAAAAACGGAAAGTGGGTGCTCATCCTGCCCTAACTGCGGTCCGTAGCACCGAGCCAAGAACGAGCCAAATTGATGAGGAGGGCTTCACTAAAGTAGAAAGGAAGAAGAAGAAGCCCTGTTCTCGTAACCTGTACGGTACCGCACCGAGTGGACCCAACATGCTGCTGCATCCTGCTGTGCCTACGACGCAGCTGTACATTTCACGTCTGCATCACTCCACTACAACTGAAGAAGTGGTGCAGTATTTGAAAGTGAAGACCAGCTGGACTCTGAGGGTCGAACGGTTGGAATCGCGCCACAACATCAACTTTAAATCATTCGTGGTACGAGTTCCAACCCACCATCTACAGACCTGCTTGAAAGAGGACTTTTGGCCGAAGGGTGTCGTTTATCGACGTTTCCGAGGACGGTTACGCGACACCACGCAACGTAACACGACGCCGACAACGTTACGTGAATAGTTTTAGTTTCATAAGGTTTTAATTATGTATTAGTTTATTGTTGTTAAATGGTATTTTTGTGTATTTATATCTATGGGCCTTTTAGTTGCCTGATAATAAAATGATTATTATTATTATTATAGTATTACCCCTTGTTGTGTGGTTGTGGAGGTCAGACAAGCAGATAGGCAGTTGCTTCACGTAAAATACTGGAATTCAGCTACATTCGGTTAGATTGCAAGTCAACCCCAATATATTTTGGAAAAAAAATAACTAATATCTTTAAATAAAAACTGAAAAAAAGCAAGCTCAGGAAACAGGACATATCAGGGCAGTCGGGTTTTTGAATTTTTATTTTTTATTTTACACTTTTTAGTTAAGTATTTTAGATATACCATTTTAAAATCCTCATGATGAGCTTTATCGAGCCGTTCAGGCTGCAGAGCGTGCCTAACATTTGAATTTAGTGCGATAAATCCTCCATTTTGTTTTTTATTTATTTTGATATACCTAGTGTCACTCTCACAGTAAATACGAATCTAACGACACCTCTCAAGATAAAATCCATAGAGCCGTTCAGGCCACAGAGCGTGCCAAACATTTGAATTTGTCGCGAAAAATCCGCCATTTTGTTTTTGTTATTTTGATATACCCAGTGTCATTCTCACAGTAAATACAAATCTAACGACACCTCTCAAGCTAAAATCCATCGAGCCGTTCAGGCCACAGAGCGTGCAAAATATTTGAATTTGGCACGAAAAATCCGCCATTGTGTTTTTTTTTATTTTGATATACCCAGTGTCACTCTCACAGTAAATACGAATCTAACGACACGTCTCAAGCTAAAATCCATCGAGCCGTTCTGGCCACAGAGCGTGCCATACAATTATACATACATACATACATACTCTCGAAAAACATAACCCTCCTTCTGGCGCAGTCGGGTAAAAAGGGTAAAGGCAGATGATGATGTTATTGGGCAAAACGAAAAAGGATTTGATTCAAAGACAAATAATTAAAAAAAAAATAGCCATGTAGGTATTACTATGTCAATTGCCATTTTAAGGAAATCATGGTATAATTTAATGTTTTCAGTGGCACATAACATTAACAATAAATTGCTAATTAGCAATTTGTGGAACAATTTGCATGTGATTTCTGAGCCTTGAATCCTAGCATCGATAGCCGGATTGGCCACAGGGTACGCAGTACCTAACAAGGTACCGTGTTATTCTAGGAATTTACAGTGAACATTACGTTACTGGCGGAATAAAGGTGTACTAACACCTCAACGTAAATTTTCAGGAAATACAAGCTTGGCGTTATTATGAATCCTTACACAAATTACTGAAGCTTTATTCAAAGTTTCTTACATCAGACAATCAATGACAACTTCACAATAAAGACGTTTCCCAATATAATACCTTCCTGTCTTACATATAATATTCACAATAACGTGACGAAACAACATCCCTCTTCAAAAACAAAGAAAACGTGAATAACCTAAAATAAACAAAATCCTGTCAGAAACAGTCGAACGGTTTCATGAGCCACGTGTTTATCCTTGTCCATTATAAGAAATGTAGTGGTAAACGTCAATGCCAAGGTCATGTCCTTTCAATGTCATCGTCTTCCTAGCCTTTTTCTAACATGTTCCAGTCTTACCAGATGCAGCTTAATACCAGTACTTTTCATGCCTATCTGACTTCTACAACCCAGTCAGTACTGGGTAATACGATCTTCCTTGGTAAGATTGGTTGTCAGACTTTCGTGCCACTGACTACTAACTCGTAACGACTGTCAAAGATCTACAAACGACAGCCGGGATCATTAAAGTGCTTTCCGAGTCACGGATGACACTCGGTTTGTAATTGGTTGTCACCCATCCACGGACCAGACTAGGCTAGCGCGGCTTAACCTGAATATCGAATCAAAAGTCATCATCATCAGCCTATTAATGTTGCCACTGCTGGGACACAGGCCAGGACCAAAAGTGCATTTTAAATATTATTGTCGAAAAATATAAATTAAAATAATAGCATTCATTTGAAAATGTCCTAAAAACTTCCTAAATCATAAACCTAGTGGGAATCAATGCACTTGTGTGCGTGCATGCACCGCCATTGTGCTGTTTAATATCCACACGTTCGCTTTTTAGTGGTGGACAGGAATGGAATCTTATTAAAAAAAAAAAAAAAAAATTATTATATCGAAAATATTATCGATTCAAAACAATCTATGGAAATTTGGCCGGTTATTGAAAACTAACCCTGTATACTGGAATATTGGAACGGGTTAGCATGCAAACCTTGACCTTTTCTTCGCCAAGAAGCCTCATCTCGCTCGGGTACTAATTACGTTATGATTTAAAATTAATCGAATAATATTGTAAACTAATCATTGTATATGTACAAAAAAAAAACCTATCGAGTTTCTCAATTTTTTACACCCTGGGTAACGGGTTCGATGTCCGCGTGAAACGTTTATTTATGTTGTCCAATAACACCGACAGATTATTTTTGGATTGCGTACGTGAGATAACAACATAAAATCTAATTCGAGTTACTCACATAAAATCTTGGACCCAATTTTTTTTTTCAATGTGTCGTTGCTTTAATTCACTAGGATTTTTTCGGCAGTACCCTAAAGCAGTACGTGACAGGTTGTCTCGTTCACTGTTACATGGTCTACATGGACGGATAAACAAAGATAGTGTAGTGTATTTTCATCAATTAAACATTCCGTTCATTAAACGGCTCCGAAAGTTTTCCTTCGTGACTAGATGTTACACGAGAAGATCATTTATTTAATTATGATTCTTTTTTTTTAACTTTGGATAAACCATTCTACTTATTTGTAACTATAAAATCGTTGAACGTATTTTTTTGCTTAGCTATGAGCCGTATTTTTAATTATTATCCCCAAAAGAGTCGTTATAAGTAGCGTAAGAAATTTCTCAAACCTTTTAACATATTATATGAAACGAAAGCTCTTTTACTATAGATGCATTTTCGACAGCCTCCAAATTCACCCACAAACTATCCTTGACAACAAATGATAAACAAAGCAATTTAAATCTTATTCTAATAACTATAAGGTTTAACGGAAATGCAGTAAAATGTGTATCGGTTCGTTCCTCAAAATGCACATGCGTCGCGCGGGCCTACGCGGCTCGTAGCTCCGCTACGCCAGACGGCGCGCGATCGCCAAACCAACCGCGCGTAGACCTGCTACGACACGCAGCGCCGAACCTACGGAACTTTTCATACTTTTCTAATGGAACATTAGAGTTTACGTTTACGTGTGCTGCGAACAAAGTTTATTTATTTAATTTGCTAACTTTTGATGTGTGAAACGAATGATAAATAAATTAGGATAGACTTAGTGAAGTGTGATTTTAATTTTGAGATAATTTCGAATAGTTGTTGATAGTTTTAGTGTTATTATTTTGCGGAAATGTCATATTGAGAGATGGCACCTTTAAGGATTCCGAGTGATTTCATGAGTGAGGATGCTAACTTTAATTTTTCGAGTCATGAGCCTAGGCACCACTGGCGTCACCACAACCACTCTCACATGAGGGAGGGCCATAAGCACAACATGGTGGATATTCTTTCGAACTCTATAATGGAAGCGATGAACAGTAAATTTGTGCCGGACAACAGTGTGTTACCGGACTTGGAGCCGCTGTCGACTCACATGGAGGGTGCGATGGAGAGGCATCATCCTCTGCGGATGAACGTGACGCTGAACCGGTCGGACCTGGGGGTGATCGGAGACGAGTTCATGTACCGTCACGGCGGCGCTATGACCGCAGTGTACTGCGCTGCTTATCTGCTGGTGTTCCTCGTGGGGTTGGTGGGGAACTGCTTCGTGATCGCCGTGGTTTACCGCTCGCCGCGCATGAGGACTGTCACCAACTTCTTCATCGTGAACCTGGCGGTTGCTGATATCCTGGTGATCGTCTTCTGTTTGCCCGCCACGCTGATGTCCAACATATTTGTCCGTGAGTACCTTAGCCTGTAGTGACTATTTTGCAGAGTTATTGGGAAATCGCAACGACATCAAGCGTTGAAGAATTTAATGTAGGAACGAGTTTTTGTTTTAACTAAAAATAAACTAATCATGAAAATATCAAATACGTACAAAATGTCAGCAACGGTCCATGTAAATTCCTTATTTGCGGAACTAAATTCGTATATTAAAAATATCAGAGCATTTTAAAATAACATAAAGCCTACAAAACCTATAATACTTTTTGTTTAGCTTATGTAATCATAAAACCATTTTTTGTAATAAATGAAAACATGCGTGTGGTGAGCAAAAGCAATTAAAACAGATCGACTGGAATATGCTGACTCGTAAATCAACCACAATGTATTGTTAGCGAAGCAAAACGTTGATATTTTTTGTGTAATTCATTAATTTTAGCAAAAAGCGTAATTGGATGGATGAAGCAGTTTCTCTTTGGTATTTGTTTAGCCTGATTCGTGAAAAAAGGTATTTGGTTTTCAAAATCTGAAAAAGCGTTCAATGTGATTTTTCAGGGAATTGTGAAATAAACTGTTTTTTCGAGAACATTGGTATTAATCGGAATAAGTACGAGTTTACTGTAAAAGACGTGATTGGTAGTTCACTTTTAATTTCAGGAAAAGCATTCCGTGGGATTTTTACGGGAAATTCGAACTGAGACATAATATTCGAGAACATCGTTTTAAATAGGAGTAGGAGTTTCGAACAGGTAGCCAATATATAAGTAGACAATAGGTACATAGGCACGTATTATTTCCTCAAAACTAAGAATGGAGAGAATTAAATTTCCAGTCAAATCCATCCGGAAAAATAGCAAACATGGCTCCGGAGACCGGACACTGACAGATATTGTACTGAAGTATTTGCAAATTGTCCGTTCCAATTTGACTGAATCTTAAATAATATGACTTGAAATTATTTTTACTGTTTCTCCGTAACTATGTACGAGTATATTAAATAATTATTATTTTCAAAGGTCTACTTTTGATTCATTTTCTATTGTTTGCACACAACAGGCGTTATTGGAAACAAAACATGATTGTGTTACTTATTGTTGATCAAAGTCGCTTATTATATTACGAAAGAAAATTTCGTTTACGGGGATTCAATTTTGTGTTACGTCTTGAGTTCCAAAGGTAAGTTCTGAAAACATTGGTGGTGTTGTCGTCACAATAATTTACATACCAATATACATTGTGTTGAAATTATTACAAGTAATACAGGCTCTTACTATTAATTATGCATTTTAAAGGTGTATTATTATTAAAATTTATTGGTTTAATGTATTTTCGGTGCTCTGAGAATATTGTCGGGTGTTATCAGGCGAAATAGGAAGTTAGGTCATTTATGAATGTACTATTTACCCTACTTTCGCTTCCACGTTACTTAGTTAGTTAGCGGTTTAATTAACTGAAGTTTAACTTTAATATAATCGATTTTATAAGTAGTATTTAACTTCTGAATCCAATAATTATTTTTTGCGCCTAATCTACTATTATAGGTTCTTTTAAAATAAAGATTTTTTGTTTTGGTACATACATACACTTTGATGTCATAATGAAATATTTTTTTTTTTACTATTTTAGTCATTCATAAAAGTTATTATACATTTGTGGTACAGAAAAGAGGGTGGGTGCTTGGGTAGTTTGTAAAATGTAAACAAGCATGAATATTATAACACACTTGCATAGTTGTATCCAAAAGACATCAACTGATTAGTACACTAAGAAAATATTTGTCATGTAGGCCAGTGGATAACTGACTTTAATTTCGGACCCATCTTACAAAGAATTGCGTCGTAAATTCATGGAACTCTCTAGATAATGTAATATGTCTTATGAAATTGATTTTGAATTGGTTTTCATTTGTTTTAGATGATCGTTTGAAATTGATAGTCGATTTAATGTTATGAATTTTAAACATACATGGAATAGTTTAAGTATCACAAATGTGTTTTTCTTTAAAGCTTGATTTTTGAGAAAATTGCTCTCTTGTATTTTGCGTGCAGCAAAGTGTTTGGGAGCTAAATGTCCCGGTTGGGCCAGACGTAGATTTAAGTATCGTCATTCGTGGGGGCTATCTTAGTGCACTATTGTTGGTGTGCCGTTACTTAAAGGAGAACGTAAGTGTTGAAACATTCTAGAAAGTTTATTGTACATGTACAGTATTGAACATAAATACTTAACACTTTATGCAACTTTGCAAATAGACCTATTTCATCAAAGATAGTATGCTTTCGGAAATGCTATGCTCGTCCCATCATAAAATTTCGATCCAGCAATCAGAGGAAAATCAATTATTGATTGTTCGTGACAGTACTCAAGATGTTGTGTCGATCGCAAACTGCGGAAAACACCGTTCATTGCGACAACTTCTGAGACAGAAATTTCTTATACAAATAAACATAAAGAAGCGAATTGGGAAACTCTCCTTAGGGATTTTTAGAAGTCGGCTAATCAATAACTGTTCTCCCCGCTATATCGGGGCTAGATGACTGTATTATTTGCTTGTTTGTAAGTAAACTGGTTTCGGCAAAATGTGTCGATCCCTTCGGGTAATGTAAAGTAGGTATAAATAAATATTGGAAACTAGCTTTTTCTCGCGGCTCTGTTTCGTTGTTAAATTTATATTACTGTTATAATGCTACCGGGATACAAATTATCCTATTTCCTAACCCTTGTGTCAAAGTTCAACGAATTTCGTTTAGGTTTAAAAAGGTATGAGATATAAAGACAGAGTTGCTTTTATTTCGTTGACTACTTCGTTGATCTAGTGATCGCAAGCGCAACTGCTGAGGACTTGGGTTCGATTCCCAGGTCAGACAAAGTGTTATTGGATATTTTCCATCCGGAATTTCTCAGTAGCAGCCACGGATTCTTTGTGCCCGGTTGATGGCAATAGGCTTGCTCCCTATAACTTTGGACTTAAACACAACTGGCGAAATTTGGGTGTACTCTATTGGTCTCATCTGGGTGTACTACACCTCTGCCTAACCCTTTCAGGATTGCAGGCTGTTATGTTATGTATGTTGCTTTCATATTTATGAAATTAGTATGGATTGTTACGTTAATACTTTGAAAGTAAAGCAGTAATAGATATTCTAACAACTTTTTATTTATTCGATGCACGGTTTGAATGCGAACTAAGTTGAAAACAATAAGTTGTCAAGTTTTAAGTTAAATTGAAGTGTAAGTTATAGTTAAGTTATAGTTAACAGCTGGTGGTGCTCGGGTCACCAGACTTTTTAATCTACTTTATAAACTGTAGGAGTGATTGTGATGAACATAAACACTCATTTCAATGTATGTCGGTTTCATGTGATGTTTGACTCCGAGTCTTAGGAACCTCTCGCATTATCATTAGCCGCTATCTCGAACTAAACTGATCGGACGCCCAGTTGTGCGACCAAAAAAATGAGTGATTTTTGGACCTACAAGTGGGAGCTTATGTCAGTCCCGGACAATTTTTCACTTTTGCATCATCGTTATCACTATAATTACATCGTAAATGCAATGTAAACGCCTTTGACGGCCACAAAAAAAAAACTAGCAGCTAAGATTGTACTAGAATCAATAAAAAAGTATTGTGGTTACCTTATCTGGTCTGAGTATCGTTCACATATACACTCAACGATAGCCAAGTTTTCTGTTATACTCAATAGTTAGTTGGGAACGCTTCCTGTCTAGACTGGTGCGGTTAGCTGAACCTACCCGTTCAGATTCTAGGCATATAGATATGCCTAGTAGGTACGTAAGTACAGCCTACACTGTATTATCTGAAAGAGTGAAGCACAAAACCCAAGAGAGAGAGAGAGAGAGACAGAGCGAGAATAGGGTAGATGACAAAAAACAAAAAAAATTGTCCGTCAGATAGATTTCCAAAAAAATATTGGACACTTATTTTTTCTTTTTTCACGTAACCAAAAATCAAGACGATATAGTGCGTCGAAAACACGTCACATTTGAGTACATTTTTTACCGGAAAGTGACGCGTTTTATCTTCGTCAATTTTTATTAATTTGATAAAACAACCGGATCGGACTAAACAGAATCATATTTTTTTTAGTTAGGAATCATCCCTATTGAACGAAGTAGACAAAATATTTATCGGGCACAGAAAGAGACCAAAGCATTTTTTTTTCTATATTTGCAGCCATTACAAACTGTATATCTTAAAAGGCCATTCTAAAAATCCATTTTCTATTTTTCAAAACAAATAGCTTTCTTGTTTATTTACAACTCGTTCGTCCGTACGGTCAATACAGCAGATAGATTGCTTCAGAAGTCCGATGTAAGTAAAAAAAAATAACGTAAAGGAAAATATGAGTCTATTTGAATTCCCATTAGGATGAGCCTTGCTCAATAGACTGAACCAGGGGTATTGTCTCTGGTTCTTAAAAAGAGTTAAAAGGACCTCCTTTTAACTCTTTTTAAGAATTGAATGATTGAATTGAATTTTCTGAGTTTATTATTAATTCAGGATGAACGCAACAGTACCTCGTTCATCCTGAATTAATAGGGCCTTTTTATGAGTAAGAGAAATAGAGAGTATTATGTCCTCAGGCTGTTGTATAGCGGGTACGATGGATACGTAACTACATACTCGTTTTATAAATTCAGGTTTTTTATCTGTATGTTAGAATACTTGCTTACAGCGCGTTGTCTTTCATAAAACGCAACGGATTTTGGTGCACTTTTGGTTCAATTAAAAAATCCTTTTCCTTCACGGATTTTAAAGAGATTTTTTTCTGAGAATTAATCTGCATGGTTTATATGTTATTAATACTTTATACAAAAGAAATTTCGTTGTATTATCTAGTAGTAGCCTTCACCAGGTCATCAGTCCACCTAGTGGGAGGTCTTCTAACGCAACGTCTTCCGGTTCGCGGTCGCCACTCCAGAACTTTTTGGCCCCATCGGCCATCCGTTCCGCGAGCAATGTGCCCTGCCCACTGCCACTTAAGTTTGGCAATTCTGGCTGGCTGCGGGAATCCGCTGGATGCGATTCGCATAGGACCGGTCAATGTGGCGACACTTGGGGGATACCTATGTCCAGCAGTGGACGTCTGGCGGCTGAAATGATGATGATGATGATGATGATCTAGTAGTAAAAACAATGCGATGCAGGGGCGGGTCACTGGATTAAAATAAGAAGCGTTTGTAAATAAAAGATTTTTTGAGAGGTAGCTCTAATAAAAGGTTTTCAGTCATAATAAATGTAAGCAAATTCGAAAGAAAAAATCAACAATGCAAAAAACGCAAACCGCGTTGAATGCAAAACCATTTGATTTGTTACACATCAATGTTTATTTTGAATTTTAAATAAAAACTTGAAATATATCAGCCGCTATTTGTTTTTTCAGCCACAAAGTCAAGGGCTGAACTCTAGTTTAAATAAGATCAACGCTTACCACTCTAGTTATTAAAAGTATAATTTATTAGGAGTGTGCAGAGGGTCACGCTCGTTATAAAGTATACTTTTAGTAGAGTTTGTATAATAATGTCTGTATTTCATTTGCAAAGACTTGTCTGGATCTTTTTTTGTGCAAAGTCATTCCAATATTTACGAGCGTATTGGACAATAATTATATCTTAATTATATTTTGTAAGGAGTGTATCACTTTGACTTGAGTTTGTTTTAAAATATGTATAACAGAAAATTATAATGTCTTACAAGCTATCATGGTAACGTAAAATCAGAGTTAAGTCAGTCAGTAACAGCATGTGTCGTTTACATATATATACTCAGCCTCTTTCCTAAGGGACCGCCACCTGCTTAAATACGTAAGTTTATACCCATAAATTGATTTTAGACGCGTAAATAAACCCAACCTCATCATTTTGATCTACCGACCAGCACCCTAACACTCACATGCATCGAAAGTCTAAATGAATAACACAAATAAATTGCCCAAGGTCAACACCCGTGTACACGATTAATTCCAACTCAGTTTGAAACGAGCTAACTACGTCAATTAGTACTATTAGCAGCCCGTTACATTTGGACGTTCCAGTAAAATTGCCAGTTTATGCATCTAGACTTGTTGGCAGGAGCTCACTTTGTTTGGAAATAAAAAACCCGTTTGAATGGGCGAGTGGGTGTAAACAGGGCTTCGAAGTGAAATTGATTTTAACTCTAATTTTGAAATACATTTGGTTTGGGATTTTAGTTTTGGTTAAATTGCGGAAAGTTAGTGTAATGGAAATTCATTATGAATTAAATTCCTAACCCTTTCATACTCATGACGATTACGTGTTGCAAAAACGACTGCGGGGAAAACAAATATGCGAAGGAAACACTCTTCACGCAAGTCGTGTCGCAAGTTGCGCCTGAGGTCACAAACGTAGCGTTAGACACACACAAACAATCTTGAGAGATATGCAAAAACAAACAGCTAGTTTAAGTTAAAGCTGTATTACATCAGAACCAGTTTTACCATCTCAAACTAGATTATGACGTAACATATCATTCTAATTACAAATCCTGCACACACGAGGTCCAGTGAGCTCGTGTGCCATCACAGTGTGTGTGTTGTCGGCACACAGTGCTGCGGTCCGGAAATATGCAAGGCAGCCGAAGTGAGCGTGGAACGAATAACTATGGCGTTTGCTTGTACGTACATTCGCGATGATCAGTGTTTAAAGTTTTTTTATATAAAAAGTAGCTGAATATTGTTTTATAATCTTTATAATATGTAAGTATATTATTGTTAATAAATTATAAATAAGGGATCAACATAGAACCTAATTAGAAATAAAAATCTGTCTGTAATGTGTCCACTTGCTATGACTTAGGCCATCTGTCTGTAAGAAGGAGTGTGACGTGATCCACCGGAACCAGTGCGAGTTAGTGGAAGTCGCATATCTTTGAATTTTCTATTCTTGAACAGTTGGTTTCCCTAACCACATAAAGACTTTGACTTGACTTTGTGTAAATTAGTTCATGAATACTGCATTCATGAATTAATTCACACAAAGTAAAGGATGTGTCTGGGCTCTACAAATTTCGTCATCTAAATAAAACATTATTTTTTAGCCGGGATACAAACTCGTTATACCGTGAACAGGCTGTGGGCCACTTTTCACGTCAAGTTTTACGATAATCTCGATCTGAGATATCGAAGACACTTCACTCGATAATTGTTTCAATTTAGTTATTGTCACGGCTAGAGCTTTGAAGCGGTTTTTAGGAGAAGTTCAGGTGTTATTAATATTGGTGATATTATAAATTCTTGAAACTTTCTTTCCATGGCTTTGAGATTTTTTGAATGCTATCTTATACAGGGGGGAAAGGACACCGACGCACAAATGGTTACCACCCTGTATTTTAATGGGGTATTGAGATACCCCATTAAAATTGTTTTAATTTAATTTAGTTGAAGACATTATAAACAGAAAGCTTTGTAATAAAGTGTATTTTACCAAGTTATAGTTGGTATGTTGTAACTTCTGAATTATTTTCACTAATCACGGCTGTTACCGACGTAGCCCGAAGAATTTACAAACTGCAGGGCACATTGCTCGCAGAACGGATGGCCGATGGGGCCGAAAAGTTCTGGAGTGGCGACCGCGAACCGGAAGACGTTGCGTTGGAAGGCCTCCCACTAGGTGGAGCGATGACCTGGTGAAGGTTGCGGGAATCCGCTGGATGCGAGTCGCATGGGACCGGTCAATGTGGCGACACTTGGGGGAGGCCTATGTCCAGCAGTGGACGTCTTTCGGTTGAAATAATGTTGATGATGAATCACGGCTGTATGAAATCATTATAAAATAACTCTTGATGTGGAAAAATAAAGAAACATTAAAATAAAAAAGCAAATGAGGAAAAAATCCAGTAAAAATCTTTTTTGTTACGACATTCCATGCACGACCTTATAACCTTGACCAAAATTAGAGAACGAAGATGTTCTTACATTGTCCTGAAAGGTTTCCCTTTGACAATTATTTAATTTATTCATATTTAGTCTTGCGTTCCCGACAGTACCTCGTTACGTTCGACGCTGGAATATTTTAGGGAGGAGTTGTTAGCAATACCAACATGATGTGTGTGCATGCGAAATATTTATTTAGACTGGCTTTTTTTACTTATAAAACTTTATGAAATACAGACGGGATATAGTGTAGTTATCGCTGTTTGCTAATGTAGGTATGTACGCAGGTTTACTAACATATATAGCTATTGGTTGTTCAGATACGTACTTCTACAATTACGTCGAAAACTATCAGTGGAGTGAAACATGTTTTTAAAATTAATTTTTTTGGTTGTCGGAGTGGGCATGGAATAAATTCAAGACAAAATAAAGTTCTTACCTACTATGCAAAACGGCCTTAAGTTGTTTCTAAAATAACCGATTCAATTACCATACTTTCCAATGTAATAATAGTAATGACAACTCTTAACGAGCAAACAAAAGGAATTGAATTACTTATGCTACTCAAAATAAATGCTAAATAAACAACTTAAAATAAAACATATTTGCATCTCAAACTTTAGTCACCTCTTTTCGTAGATTTAAACATTTTCTCAGTGAGTGTCCCTCGTTAGAGCTTACTTTGAGCGGTCGGCACATTTCGGTAAACTTCGGTATACCTCGGTTAACTCCGGCGACGTTCGTGAATCGGATTCGTTAACCGATTCCCTCACAATTAAGATCAGCTTAGATAAGCGAGAAAGTTGTGTCTGTCGAAGGCAAGTTAGTAAAGTTTGAAGTATTCATTTTAGTACTATCTTGTTTGCTATTGTTGCCATTGCCGAGATCTGTCTTGAAAGTTTTCGTACATTCGTAGGGTAGTTCAAGACAAATTATTGAAGAAAATATAATGTCTAAGATTTTAGTAAAAGCAGTAGTTCGTTGTATGATAATTTTGTGTCATCAACACAAACAGACACACTACAGACTGTACTTCGGAGAGTGTGCGCAGGAGCTCCACGACCTGATCCCACCATCACCCTTTTACCACCCGACTAGCAGACGTACAGCGACGTAACATCCGTACTAGGTAGGGCTCCAGCACATCTTGTAACTTTCCCATTTCGACAACTAAACAAAAGACGTGCGAAACAAGTGAAAAAGTGTGCCAACTCGTAACTATTTTAATCTTCATACATTGAATCCCATTTCGTCAACCATGGTTGATATCCCGACGTGTCGTACTAAGCGCTTCTCCTCCACTTTTATTATGCGCACAGCCAAAGTGTGGAACTCTCTGCCTGCGCCTGTGTTCCCACCCACATTTAACCCGCCTGCCTTCAAAGCAAGAGTGAACAGGCATCTTCTGGGCAGGTTCGTTCCATCATAGACCTCATCCATCGCTTTCCATCAGACATGATCGAGGTCAAGAGCAGTTTGCCCATTAAGCCCATTTTGTAATAAAAAAATAAAGACTAGGATTTTGTAGTTAAAAAAACAAAAGTTTATTTAAAATTGATAAAATAATCAAGTATTACCAAAACGACATTTTTAACAGCATCATTTTCAGTCTAATATTTAAATTCCAGTGAGACAGACCTTGATCTTGCAACACAGATTCAAACAGAAATAGGAAGATCAATACGAGACTAACGAAACTGTCTCGTTTTACAATAAGTGTGACACATCCAGAGCATGAATACTTTCTAGCTGTACAAGTACATTGTTTACAGACTTAACAATGACGGGCAAAATAATAAGAAAAATAATGTGATTTCAGACGTCTTTTAATCAGACGAAAAGTTGTACAAGCACCAAAAAGGGCAAACAAGTAAAGTAACTCCTCCCAGCAGCAAGGTCTGTTCCCCAGCAATGGAAATATTATAAGTACACCGAAATTGTTCTGCTATTTTATGCAAATCTACTTGCACAATGTTGGTACAGCGTGGGTAAAAAATGGCAGCAATGATGCCCCAGTCGTTAATTTATTACCACAGGTCTCAAAACAGCAAAGGAAAACATGAAAATATCCTAGATCCCAAAATTTTAAAACATGGTGTAAGGGTGGATTGCAACGCCCCAAAAGGTGGTAGCCGTAAGGCTGGCCCGTGGGTACCGCACGATCTCCCGCGAGGCAGTGTGCCTCCTTGCCGGATTGCCGCCATGGTATCTGGAGGCGATAGTCCTCGCGCGCCTGCACGAATGGCGCGTGGAGGTGCTACGCCGGGGGGAAAATCCGCTGCCGCGGCAAATTGTCGCGCAGCGGACAGATTTCCGGCGTGATCTCATGGCGACATGGAGAGAGCGACTGTCGCAACCCCGTGCAGGGCACGCCACAATAGTGGCGGTAAGTCCCCTCTTTGAGGAGTGGCTTGAGAGACGCAACGGCGTCCTCACCTTCCGCCTGACGCAGGTCCTCACCGGATACGGTTGTTTTGGGAGATTCCTGCACCGTATCGGGCCGGAGGAAACGCCCGGGTGTTTCCACTGCGAGGATCGACCGGAGGACACGGTCGAGCACACTGTGGAGGTGTGCCCCGCGTGGGCGGAGCACCGCCGTGTCCTCGAAGCGGCGATTGGCGGCGGCGACCTCTCGCGTCCGGCCCTGGTGCCAGGCATGGTCCGGAGCGAGACGGAATGGGACGCCGTCACCTCCTTCTGCCATCAGTAATGCTAGAGAAGGAGATGGCGGAAGGTGAGAGGGAGAGAACCTCATAGCGTCCCGGCCGCCGCGTGAGACGCCCCGGGCGTCGGGGGCCACCACGTGGCCCCCGGCCACCGTAGGCGCGGGCCTTTGGACGGTGGGCTATGGGCTAGCTCGCCGTCCGTCCATCTCATGACGACAGGCCGTGCGACGGCGCGTTCGTGTTCCACGCGTGCCTCAAAGAGAGTCAGCAGAAAGGAAGGGGTCCGCAAGGACCGATGCCTGCCGGGGTTGCGGGACTGTTCGAAAGAGATACCGTGACCCCGAAACACCAAGGGCGATGAAGGAACATGGATGGGTTTTAGTCAGTAAAAGTCTGACACTCCCTCCTGCTCCGCCCAGAGCGGGAGAAGTCATATGATGATTTCCCATCCGAAAAAAAAAAGGCTGGATTACAGACAAGCATTACAGATAAAAAGTTGGAACGTCATGTGCCGATTAAAAACTAAAAACTGTGTTCAAATCAGATTTAGACCAATTATATCAAAGACAAATGTACTTCAAGACGTTACATGCACAATATGTTTTGAAATTTATCATAGTTCTGTTATCTTCTTGATAGTTAGTAAATAAATCAAAAAGGGCCCGGCGGCCTACATACACGTAAATGTTGTTTTAAGGATTAACACACATAGTTTGTGTAATTAAATCCTTAATGATTTTACACACAGTCGTCTTTATGTCACGGAGTAATATAATCTTAATGAACCAATTAAATTGGATTATATTACTGTGTTTAAAAGCTTTATGAGTGTAATTGAATTAGGAGCAAAAGTTAATGAGTTGGTGTAGTTAAAGTAAGTATTATTTAAAATCAGAATTAATCGACAGATATACTTAGAAGTAGGTGAATTGACTATGAAACAGTTTTTTAATCATCAATGACTGTTCTTTTAAAAGCTTTTTTATGTACTAACTGAAATCTACAGACTTCAGTTTAACAAAGTTGGCATTTGCTCATCACTGGGTAAGTAAGTTTAAAAAAATAAAGAAATAGACTATATATATCCGCGTTCACAAACACTAAGCTATACCTAAATAAGTAGTTCATAAGGTAAAGTTACAAATTGCGCCAGTAACCGAGTATCTTTAAAATTATTGCATTGAGGTTTCAACTCTCTGAAAGTACAAAGTGTGCTTTTATTAAGGTATTTGCTAAGGTGCCGCCTATTGTTGGTGAAATCATTAGCCAGTCTTTTGTTGTACGACTCATCAGAGATTTGCAACAGATAGTCAAATTATCACTAACACTGAAATCGGGATAATTACCATGTTTACTATTGGCTTTGAGTTTCTGTTGATTGTAAAATTAAATATCTACGTAGAATAAAAATAAAAAATATTTATTCTCAGGCAACTTTGGCTCATAGATATAAAGTTATATACCTAGCAAAATGATAAAATATAACTTGTGTTAGTAGCATAGGTCTATTTGAACAGGTTTATTTTTTTTCGTTTTTTTATTTAAATTAGTTTCTACTTAAGTAGGATAATGTAAACAACCAAGTTCGTTAGTTTTTGTTATTTTATTTTATCAACTTAACTCAGCCTACGCCATGATCTTTAGCACTCGTTGGAAAATCTTTAACGAAAAACTTTTGTTTTCATACTTTTTAATATTGTTCGTTATTATTTGCCTCCTACTAATATCGAATTTATTTTGTAAAACAAAATATCCTGTGTACTTACAGAAATTCATCAATCAACAAGGTGCCTGGACCCGAAAAAGCCTGAAAGATAATATTTAAAACCGGCGAAGTGCGAGTCGGCTTCGCACACGGAGGTTTCCATAGCATCGTTCTGTATTCAAAACACTTGTCTTTTATGGGGACTTCTATAATAATGAAGTTTATTTTTATTATTGTTATAGCAGCCATAGCGAGTCATCGCATCGAATGCGGTAGCCACGTTAATCGTAGATTCGTTTGCTTCTTTGTGTGACTTTGTAAACTTCAGCAAGTGGGTTTTGGTGGGTAGCACGACCTTCACACCGAGTACAAATTAGGAAAAAATATTATTAATTTTTTCAAGTTTACAAAATATTATTTTGTCTAGGCAGATTAGGAAATCGAGACGATGAAGCCAAGACACCAAAAATACTCCAGGCACGGCTTAAATCAATTCTACTAAACCTTTCGAATTCGATACATTTTGTCTTATTTGAAAAAGCAACTTTAAACTACAATCAATGGTTGCCATCTGTCTAACTTCACTATAGCAACACTTCTATTGTTTCTATTGTTAACTCTGACAAATGAAGATCTGAAGATGAACTTGCTCTGAGTTGTGAGATGCACTTAGTTCCTTGTTGTTTTCTGTTTAATTACATGGGATATGGTGGAAAACACAGGTTATTAAAATCTTGCTGTTTCAAAGAAAATCCTTTCAAATAAAACTTTTCTTCTTTCACGAAGGGTGTTTGGTTGCTTTTATAACAGTTAGCAAATCAAGTCTTTAATTTTTGAAGTTCAGTTACAAAATAAAATAATATCAACAAACCTATTGACGTGTCCAATAATGCTGTCTTCCATGAATCTTCGATTCCTCATTTCCCTCACCTTGCTTAAATAAAACTAAAGTTTGATTCAAAACAATCACTTTTATAAATAACAGACTTCAAAAACGTTAAAATTACTCTTTAACCATTTTCTCATCTATACTCTCAAATTGTCTCTAAAACCGATTGAAACTGTTCAAAGTGCTCACCTTCAACCATTATATCCTGACGACACATTATATTACCAACTGCAGTCAAACGTTTTTATTAAAACTGAAGTCTAGGCATTCCGATGAGTCTAGACGACATAATAGCAAGACCTAGAACCTTATAAATATTTACTACTTTCACCCTTATTTTATATATTTTAATGACATCAAGGGATTTTGAGAAAATTACAGGTGTATGAAAGCCTTTTATGACTGTGTCGGTCAGAATAGTTTTACTATCTGTGAGCATTTTTTCGTGTTTATTGGTTTTTCAGAAATCAATTGTTAGAGTTAAGAATCAGCTTGATTCTTTATACTGCTAAACAAAAGCCCCTTTTACAAAACAAAATTTTCGGACTCGAAGGCCTGGTTGCACCATTGATCACAAACTGCGTTTAGCACCTAATGGATTAAAAACATGATTCTCTCTCTCTCTTTCTCAACTTCAAACGATTGACAGAAACGGAACGATGTCTTATATAGGTTAAATACATTAAATTGTTTGTTGTTTAAGTGTGCCTAGAAAACCTTTGATGAATAATAATAATACAATATTTCCAGTAATGTTGTCTGTTTTCTTAGTATAAAATTTTACATAGGTATTATGGGACGAGTGAAATTGGTACAAGACAAAATCCGTTTCGACATTCCTCATTTTAAGTTTCGGATTTAAAATCTGAGAAAAACCACGTACCTAATCGGTTTATCCGGGCCGATATTAAAGGATGAAAAACCTGTTTATACACATTTTTCGTCAAAAGATTTCAATCATAGTTTAGTTGTATTAGAAGTGAATTTCAACTTTTATGATTGAAATATGGGATAACGACTTGATCTAGGTGGATATTTTATAAGATTTGAATATGTTTTAGATCTCTCTCACTTTATTGTGTAGATGTATAGACTGTTTGAGAATAACTACTTCTTTTGATGAAAACATGTCGGCTACTATTTAGATTTTCAGGTATGCCTGATTTATGGCAATCTTGAACAAGTTTTGTTTGACTGGATGTTATTTATTGTTTAAACAAGTGACGTAAGCTTTTCGGAAGCATAATTATATCAATCCCATACAATTTTTATTTTCTCAATATCACTTTGTATAGGCCTCTTGTGACAACTGACTAACAAAAATCTAAAAAAAAATACAATCGCCATAAATCACACAGAACTAATTGAAAAACAAACGAAGCACACTATTTCGTAACTGAACAATTTGAACCAATGACCTCTGAGTAACAGGTCGGGAATGACATTGCGTCACACATTACAGCCAATCAGAGGGCACGCCTTCGTTACGACTTTAATGTGTGTGCGTAAGGAATGAAGGGAAGGGTTACACAACTGCAATAATAGTAAACCAAATCTAGCTAATTGATTCCCGCCTGTCCTGCAAAGCGGTTTAAGGTGTACTAAACAGCGTGTAACTGAAAGGGTATAGTCAAAAAACTGAACAACTTTCTTCATGGGACCAACACCGTAATTACAAAAACTAATCAACTAAAAGTTCACGTTATTCTATCTATTATGCACCTACCTTTATTTTAATGTCTTAGCTATCCAGGTAATAAATAGGTACTGGCGACAAATTTTTGCTAACGTAAAAAAACGAATCGTCTTCATTTCGTTTTCCACCAAGTAGCGTGAACTGGTAAAAGCTGTTATGAAGGTTAAGGGATTTCCCTTAACCGATAGGTTAGCCGCTGTAGATATAATCTGCCTAAATAGGGTAAATCCGAAATGGATTGCCAGTGTGGAGCCCCTTTTCAGGATATGCTCCACCTCCTGTCTGCCTATCCTACGCAACCACTTGCGCCTATCAAGATATAATCGAAGCTAATGATAGAGCTGTGCATGTGGCTACATACTGGTCTAACACAATTTGAGTTCATCGACACGTAAAGAAGAACAAGGTTAAGGTCTTATTAAATTGCAAGTACGCAATAAATAATTAGCAGGAGAGCAGTGGTGGCCCAGTGGTGGCTGCCCCGACTTACGAACAGCAAGTCGTGGGTGCGAACCCAGACAGGCGCATTACATTGTTTAATTAATTTCAACACCATTGATCTCTAAACGGTGAAGGAAAACATCGTGGGGAAACCGGCATGTTCTAGAACCAAAAATTCGAAGACATGTGACATCTACCAATCCGCACTGGGCCCGCGTGGTGGATTATAGCCCATTCCCTCTCATTGAGAGGAGGCCGTGTCCCAGCAGTGGGAACAATATAGGCTGATGATGATGATGATGGAATAAATAATTAGTAAATAATAATAATATAAAAATAAAAAAATATAAATAATATAATACCAATATAATAATTAGTGCGTAATTGCAAGTGGTAAGTACTGTGCATATTGGAAAAATTTCCAATATGACTGTATGGTTTGACTAAGTGCGTTGGTCTTGAATCGTGGTATTATGTGCGTATTTCCAAATAATCTTGAATTTCACCGCCAAGTATTCGAACCTACATTCCCTCACGTTCCAAGTCTTAACCTCTAATATCGTTGTATTTTTCCAACGCAAAATAAGTTCTGTCATTCAATAATGAACTTTACAAACAATATTTTCTATAAATAAAGAAGCGAAAATAGTATTATAAAGATAAATGTAGTAAGCCAAAACAATGACAGCGAGGCACGATCCGAAACATTGCAATCAATCTAAAAAAAAGTCTTCAGTAAAAAATTGGCAAAGTATGTGACGGCCTAGACATATGGTATGGATCACTAGTGAACTAACAAATGGTGAAACAATGTTTATAAGCTATAAGTTAATACAATTATTTTATTGAAAAACCGACTGTGAACTTTGTAGGTGGATGATACACTTCAAAGGTAATAAAAACAATGAAAAAATAACTATACTACTGTAGGTACCCATGTGACGTCTTTCGCAAACATTAGATGCTACTCAACGTAATGTATTGTACGGGAGATACAAAGAAAAATAACCATCCCTAGACAAACTATCAATCTCGAAGACAGACATGGATTTACACATTGCAGAAATTGTACTGAAATAACGTTTTAATAATAGTTATTCCATATTTCCAATACTTTTGTTCTTCTTATTTTTCGTCGTGTCGATGATTTCCCTTTTTTTTAAATTAAATTTGAACTCTCTGAACTGGACTCGGACAGTTCCCTTAGAGTGCAGGTGGGACCGCACATAGTGCAGGACAGGAGGTGAGCCATAGTTTGCGTTGAGGCACCGCAGTCACACATGGCTTCATCGGAATACCCTCACCGGAGTTCACATACTTTTGTTTATGTCTCAAGAAGATTTTAAGATAAAGTGACAATATAAGTACACCTTGGTTTCTATACCAATACGTCAACATCAATCAATATATATTTATCTGAATTAATTCATATTTTGAAAAATAATTTCACGATAAATGGTTTACCTTATCTATCCCCTGTCTATTTAAGTTAGTAATCGATTTGGTAAACCCTAACTTTGCTTAGCATATTCTCTTTAAAGAAAGTAGCAATATGTTTTTACTATAATTTGTTTGTTGCTTGTTAAACAAAAATGCATGAGACTCATAATTTAATATAATTTATGTCAGCATTTTAAGCCTAATGTCCCGTTATATAATGACAATGTCAAAAACCTTTTTCCTTAAAACAATAGTATCATAATACACTGGGACACTGAATGTCAAGAATCTCAGGTCGACCGACAGTGACAATTGTCTTCCTTTGTATTTATGTCAAATAAAAATCCTACTGTAATGAATATGACTGACGCTTTTGTAAAAAAATGGTCTAGTTATAAAATAAGAAATTCTGAAAGTATTTCATGGTTAAATGAAGTCTGTTTCAGAATAAGCCTCTCCAACATTTAACGTTTAGTTGACATAATGTTTCAGTTAAAATAAAAGTTGGAGTTTGTGAATGAAATTGTTGAAAAGTACAATAACATAATATTATGTAAGTAATTACATAAGATTAACTTAGGGGTGTCAAAGAAGCTGAAAGGCACTTGATCTTTTTTCGAAATTTTTCGTTGAAAGTTGCATGTACAAGCTGTACCCTAGGTCGATGTGTATACTCAAAACTTCATTGTAACTGAGTACCTATCTTATCATACAACGGTGCTAATCACCTAGAAGTTATCTCTTACAGGCTTCCGTTGAATGACGGCTGTTCGATTCAAACCAGAGATTAAACAACACGACCAGATGGATCTTAATTGAGTGTCAAACGTGACGTGTTGATATGACGACTGACAACATCAGGTGCACTGAGTTCGTAATACAATCTCAATTTAATTTAGGCGTTATAATAAAAATATATATTAGTTAAAGATTAAGTAAAATTGCAAAATCTCGGTCTTGCCAAATAGCCGCCCCAGCCGGACGTGAATCTAGACCCGTCTTAGTATGCAAAGTCTCGTTGCGTCAAGTTGCGTTAATTTCGACTCGAGATTGCATACAAATTGTAACGATACATTTTCCTGGTAGGAGCCAGAAAACTGTAAGGTCACACTGAGCACTCACCTACCTAACTTTCAGTCTGGAGGAGAGTACGGTTAAAATAATTTGTCACGGGGACAACCTATATAGAGCCTACCTTTGTGGGCTGAAGCTATCGAACCCTTAATGCATAAATTTTCAGGTAAAATAATATCCAAAAATGTAAGTATAAAACCCATGTAAAAACAATCATTACAAAATATTGTACATCATTTAATTATTATCAGCTTCATCGCAATTGCACTTTGTCTTTTTAAGGTTAAGGTTACACATCAGCTCTACAAATTCTTAAAAGTCAATAAGATTTTGTCCGACCTCGATATTAAACCCAAAACCTCACCTCAGCAGTCAAATCCTCTGTTTTCACCCATTACTACCTACTTGATAAAATATTCAAATATATAACGAATCTTATTATTTGAGAGACAACGTTAAACAAACACGTGATTTATGTTTGTCACGTAAATTACCTAAATTGTTTACTTTAGTAGAAATTTCTAGGCGTCCAAACAGTACACGATCAAATATTTGACAAGAAACACGTAGGCTAAGGCCTAGGTAAACTTCATATTAATTTGGACTGCAGTCTCTTAACTTTAACAGCTTAATTTTAGTCCCGCCAGTTCTAATAACAGAGAGGGAAATCTGTGTCCCGTCAGTGGGGTAATATTCTTCTATTTGAAAAGTACAGGTACCAGTTTTCACTACAAAAAGCATGCCCAAATATTATTTCACAATTAGAATTTTATTTTATCTGCAAAAGCCACGCGTTGTAAATTCCACAGTGCGCCTTTACTTAGGCATTAATTTAGGTGTTGCCTAGTGTAAGGTAAAACAAGCACGGACACGAGTAGCGTAACATTAGTTTAAAAATGCCCACAAATAAAAACTAAATCACAAAATATTCCTCAAGTTAACACAAGAAATCTTAACAATTCTGCCAACCCTACACTCAGCGTACATTCACTTACCATACCAAAGGATTACGTCGACTTCGTTTTATCGCCGACCCGCATTCTTTCCCGCTATGATTCATGCTCGTGTAGATATGGGAACATGGCAATAATATCACACATAATGCATTTCCCCACTAAACTACATTCCTAAGTGAAAGATGATAGCATGGGACGTGGAATAACAATGAGACTTGTCCTGTAAACAAATTTGCATCGTGAAGACGTGTTGTCTGGTAGCGAGAATTTCACTACATTAACATAGCATCACGGACGTTTATCTAAAGGAGATGGCAGAGGTCTTATAAACTCATGAATACATATTTCATCAGTTTGAAATCGTAAGGTTTGTAATATCATCCAGTAAAAGTGCAAAATAGTCTGCAAATGTGTTTAGTGTTCACCGTTACTAAGTACTCCGTATTTATCTGGAGATTCCTAGAAACTGGAAGATGCCTGAAGTGTAAATATTAATATTGTTTTGTTCCACGACCGATGAGATACTTTATATCGTATCCTAAGCGTTCCGGAAAGACCTAATGGACGCTAACGCTACTGAGGGCGCCAAAGTCGTAGCCAATTCTAGACCGCCTTAAACTTTATTGTCTCCGTAAGTTTATTCATAATTAGAAAAGCAAAAAAAAAATGCATCGCCGCGCATCGTCGAGTTTATTGCTAAGGACGGTTAACATTCCGCTAGACGAGTGCAATTCTATCATTTTTTAACACATATATCCAAGGATCTTTCAAGGCTTCATCATAATGAAATGTGTTAGTTATTTCATACTCTTGTACATTTTTATCTTTTTATGCGTTGTTATCCTTCATAATATCTTTTTTATAAGTAGACTTTATCCGGCTATGTTGTGGGAGTCAAGTTTGATTAAAAGGTATTAGAGCGAATAATTACTTTCAACCCATTTATTTTGTTTGTTGTTTAAAACGAATGTTTTATATATTTCCTTGTCGCCTATTTGCTGTTGCCAGGGTCAGTTTAGCTCGTTCTAGCTTAAATCGATATCTTCATTTTTGTCATGGATGTGTCACGATTTCCCCTTCCACTGCGAGAGATTTGTAGGTATAATAACTATAACCAAGAATCAAGCAAGTCTTGCCTCGTAAATACACTCTTTGACAATTTGGGACACCACTGACGGTCATTTGAGTTATTGTTAACTCAAATCGCCAATAATTAAGTACTAAATGGGAAAAAAACTAAGTGCATTAGATTTGCTCTACCAAATGTCAAAAGTAGTGATTGTGACATAATATTGAATCAAGATAAACTAGAATTTGTCGATAAAACGGTTGTCTTGGGAAATACGCTCGACTCAAGGTTACAATGGGGTCCTCATATAACATCTCTTGCAGGACGGTTGAGCTCAGCAGCATTTGCTGTTAGAAAAATCCGTCAATTTACTGATATTAATACCGCGAGGCTAGTCTATTTTAGTTATTTTCATAGTATTATGTCATACGGTATTTTACTATGGGGACGGGCTGCATACATCGAGTCTATATTTATTCTGCAGAAAAGAGCCATCAGAGCCATTTTTGAATTACGTAGACGCGATTCTCTAAGAGAACTGTTTAAGGAAATTAATATCATGACAGTACCTTGTCAATACATCTATGAAAACATCATGTATGTTAGAATAAATCGGCATTTATTCAGTAGAAGAGGTGACAGACACCACTATAACACTAGAAATAGGGACCAACTAGTTCAGCCAGGTTTCAGGCTTGCTAAAGTAGATTCATCTTTCATGGGGTACTGTTTGAAATGTTACAATAAAATACCTCCCCACATTCTTCAACTGAACGAGACGAAATTTAAATCTTGTATAAAACGCACACTATGTAGGCAAGCATATTATAAGTTGGGGGATTACATTGATGATAAAAATGCTTGGCTCAATGCTAGTCCACAAACATAGGGGCAAACTAATTGATTGTACTGGTCGGGCATTATTTGAGTCTATCGACAGGCTAAGAAGAAGAAGAAGAATTGATTCCCGTGTCCATGTATTGTGGAAGCTGCAGAAGATTGTAAAAATATACT
This sequence comes from Xestia sexstrigata, assembly GCA_941918905.2. Classification (NCBI taxonomy): domain Eukaryota; kingdom Metazoa; phylum Arthropoda; class Insecta; order Lepidoptera; family Noctuidae; genus Xestia; species Xestia sexstrigata. The sequence continues at coordinate 21,762,223 of OW799208.2, forward strand.
TGCATTGTGTAGATTCCAGTTCTTAGTATTATATAATTGCATAGCACATGTGTGAGTACTTTGTATTGTTCAGCCACCATTTACATTTAGTTATCTTTCATTGACTTGAATATGCCTTGGTGGCTGAGAGAATGTCATGCTCACTCAAATGTCTCGCTGATGGTGGCGGGTGTGTCGGGTCATTTAGTTCCCTTCAATATGGTTGGGTTGAATGGCGCCGATGCCCGCGTCACGTTGTCATGAGCGGGCGCTGTCAGTTGGGACTGGTCATCTCTTGGCCGCCAGGGTTCATTTTAATTCGTTTGTTGTTAAATTGTTGTCTTTTTCTACTCTGGACGCTCTTAATGTGCACGTCTTTCTACATCGTTCTCACATATATGTATAATTTCAAAATTAATGATGTAACCAAGATTATGTAATATTTACATTCAAAAGAGTGTCCATGGAGTTTCTTGCCCGTTCTTCTCCATAGAGATCTACGCTAGGGAATGGGCAACTACAGTACTTTCTCAAGTTATTTTGCCTTGTGACTGGGACTGTAGCTTTGTTTTTGATTTGTAATTTTGACATTCAAAAGTGCCGTAATGGTCTAATTGAAATAAATGCTTTGAGTTTGAGTTTGAAATATATGAAGTAAGCGCACCTGGACTACATGTATTTTGCAAGGCCTACATTTGGTGTACAAAGTAACTGTCATTAATCTTTCACATAATTAAAAAAGACATTTGCCTAGCATGCATGTGGTTCATTGACAAGCTTGTATATGCTATACCAAAATAACTGACCTTTATACACAACCCTGTAAACTAAACAATAACCGTTATTTAAACCATAAACCCTTTCAGCAAGCAATATTCTACAAAAACAGGGCTATGCACTCAAAATTAATAGGCCTGATTCAAAACGAGCCCACTAACATTTAGTAGCTATAGCTGGCCATAACTGGCCATACTTGTCCATGTGTTCCCGTACCAGTTACGACCAATAAAGAGTTAATGTGCCTTGTAATAACAGCTAAAGTTGTGTGACATATTTCTTTTTAGATTAACGAGAGCTTTTTGGGTTACAGGTGAACCCCAAAACTCGACAATGAACCCAATTTTTTTTACAAAATGGCGGAGGTTGGCCATATTGTCCTAAATGTGTCACAAATATGTGAAAATGGTTGTTTTTGTTGCAATAGAAAGGGTGAAGTTTTAATTAAAAAGGAATTTGAGGTCTGTGTCCAGAACTGTGAATGTTTGGGAACTATTTTCATTTCAAATTCTCGAGCTCAGTTCTTATAATGTGAAAGTCTTTAATACTTCAGTTGGAATATGTTTGTCAAAAGATTGTCTTTAAGTTGGTTGATTTACACCATAAAAAGGACCTCATTCAATAGGCACGCCTCGATCCTTTTAAGACGAACATCTTAAAATTCTTGCTCACCTTCGCTACCTCAGTCATACAAAACTACCCACACACTCTGCGTAACATCTACACCTAAGCAACTCTAGCAAGACGCAAACGAGCCTCATGGGAACTATTCAACTTCTTACACAACGTCCACTCTTAGTAAATAAGTTTGAAGGGACCTACATCTTCCACTAATGCAAAATACTAGGTATGCATGGTTATTTTGGCGCGTGGCCATAGAAAGACCAAACACCGTCTTCTTGTTTTCTTCAATTTAATGTCAACATGTCAACAGATAATTTCAAAATTGTAATAAGTGGCGCCCTCAACACAATGTAATTCAAGCGCCAATTGGACCATGCTGCTCTATACGTACTTTTGCTACAATTTACAGTTCACATAATTATGCAAAAATCTACGAGCAGGAAACCTCAAGTCTTTTTGGATTTTCATAGAGTTTGGGAGTCTAAGAAAGCCCTGCTGTGATTGGCAGCAAATCCAATAAAATAGAACCGCGGTTGTTATTGAGTTTCCAGAGTTTGGTCTGAGGTTCACTTCAGGATTTCGACAGCACATGTACAATCGCGTCCGGAATTGAATCAAATCTCCAGTAAAGTGAGATTCTGAGAAATGTAGTGGAAAGCAGCGGATAAAAGATACGAATTCGTGGAGAAAAATGTTCTTTTTCTTTTGTTTAGTTTTGTTGCTTTGCATTGTAGTGTCGTGAGTATAAATGTCAGGCAAAGAATAGATTAAACAACAGGAAAATGAAAGATAGTTATGTAATAAAGCATTAACATAAAAATAAAAGATAATTATTACCTACCGGGAGCAGAGGTGAACCCATTTAAGATATTTTTAAACAATAAATGGGCAAACCCCAAGACGAAGTACTAGTGTCATGGTTTTCCACAAAAAAATTAATACTCTTGTAGGGAACAGTATCAAAATACATGAACGACCTGCTAAAATATTCCCGAACATGTATCATTCTCATTTTGATATATTAAAGATTAAAGTCAACATTTCCCAGAAGTCGTTTGGATAAGTTCCAGAATATCCAGTCACTTGTTTTAACACGTTCAACATAAATAACATTAAGCTTCTTTCAACACACTACATACTATCTTCGACACAGTGCCCGAAGGAAAATTTTCGACTATCGATACTATTTTTTCCATCCTTTGGGATGTCGATAGATGAGGTCGATGACCCAAACGCTGAAACTATTTTGTAATAAAATTGAAAAGTTATAAATTGATGATGTAGTGAAACAACAAAGATTAATTAATCAAACGGAAATGTGCTGAAAGGGGTATTTTGAAGGGTATTTTTTAAGTTCAATAACTTTTACAAGTACGAGTATTATGAATATTGGGTTGTGTAGGAAGTTATTGTAACCGTAGGAAGGAAAGGTAATAAAACACAGGCCAAACTAAAGCGAATCACGCCTGTGATGCGGGACGCGACTGCACGTTTCGACTGTATTTATAACTAACGTCACGCGACTATAAACGCCAGTTTGGATACCTCCCTAAAAGATACCTGAAATAATCAGCGCGAGCTAACGTCGTCCCACAGTCCACGTAATCGTCTCAGTTTGACCAGATTTTCAATGGTGAACATAATTGTTCAATTTTGGTTTAAATACGTAAATTATTTTTTTATTTACCTAGTGCTCTGACGACATTTAGACCGACATAATACATAATCAAATATTGTTCAAATCGATCACACATGCATAAATTCAAGAACCATCAGTTTTCATATTGTTTTTGACACTAAGAGCTAAAATATAAATATGTATCCAGTTTGCCAGTAATATAAAATGAGCACAGTTTTACTAAAATGTACCAGCCCACATCAACATTTCTTCCATTTTTCGAGATAATTGCATCTAATGATTTTGGATAGAGAGCTGATGCTGATTATTTTAAATGTGTTCTAAGCATACGTAAGTATTTTTTTAATGAATATTGCAGTAGTTCAAAATATTTAACTGATTTATAAAATGGCGCATGGGGTCATTATATTAAGGCAGAAATTAGTTCAAATAGAACATTGTGTAATAAAGTATCTATTACAAAAGTTAAATAAATGTAGGTAACTACCGCCAAAGTTGTCCAGGAAATATTTACCCTATGTGTAAACAATTACAAGTTTAGACAGGCCATCATCATCAGTTATCAGTTTGCTGTTCTGTGAGTAAGGTTAAAGACCTCTTAGGCAAATTAATTTGATCAAAATTCTATGCTAACACTTTACCGATTTCATGATCCAACATTTTCTTTTGTTAGTTAAAAGCGTAGGTGTGAAAATAAATGTTGTAATATATTATGGTGAATGTTATCAGTTACATAGAGGCTGTCTCTTAGACTGTTTATTTTTTTTATCTATTGCTTTTTTTTAGGATATTGTTTGATAATATAATAGGTACAAAGTTTTTGTGTTTGATTTTGAAAAGTGATACTTATTTTAAAAGAAAGTCAACTCATTCTCACAGTTTAGTTAATAATGATTCCAGAATTTCAATGACACGAAATAAAAGCGATGTTATAAGTAAACCCGCTGAGATATGTAGTTTGTATTTTTTTTTTCTTGAAAATCTATTAGTTTAGCAATGACTTTTAAAATTTCTATTTAAAAGTACAAAGAGATACACCATTTACTTATTTGTAAAATGTTGTAAGAGAAACGATTTATTTCGCTTAAAAAGCTTTGAAAAAGCCGAACATAATTAAATAATAATTAAATAATTTATCATCATAATAAAATTAAACATCTTTTCACTTAAACCTTTATTGATATTTATAGTTGACTTTTCAGTGGGAGTCTACTGAAACAAAAAAAAAACTTAGGAATCGCAAAAGCAATAACCACATTCACACATTTCTATAACTCAATCTTCAAAACACTAACATTGAGCTATTACTACAACATATAGAGAAGACAGCGCACACAAAATCTGTGCGCAGTGCGGGGTACGCGGGGGTTGGCTAACCCCGTATATATAATGCTGTGGCGAGCAAGCGACTGAGTGAACTGCAGCCAGCCGACAGCAGTTGAACGGAGCACAGATTTCGTTCGCGCTGTCTGCTCCGTACGTAGTAGTAATAGCTCAATGTTAATGGACACACTAATAAAATTATTTGAATAAAGAATCCTTACTCTTGTTGCCAAATGTGAACGGGGGGTTATTATCGAAAGTTTATACTACCCACGAAACCCTTTGTGAAAACTTCTTTTTAAAAATTAATTTCTAATTATACCTTATTGGAGTTAAAGTCTCGATTATGTGCTATTTTTAACGCCGTCACGCATACACGGCTACTGAAGTGTTTTCTGTGTTATTATAACAATTTTTAAGTCACTTTGAATGGGTATTAATGTTACAATAGAATTGCTTTGCTGTTGTATTCGACACCATTTGTGATCGTGATTATTGCTTGAAGTAATTTATTGGTTCGGGTATAACAGCAAATAAATACATAGATGTGTTATAAAGTTTTGTTTTTTTAACCATATGTCTCAAATAATATATATTGCAGCGTTTCTAATTATCACAAAATTATTGTTACTTCTCTGCATGTAACATACTTAATTTGGTATAATGAGTTCCTGGGTAAGATTCCCAGTTCGAGCAAAGCAATATAGTGTTTTTCCATCGAGATTTTTTCGGTATTACCTAGTTCAAAATTGGGCCCGGTTAATGACTTAAACAAAACTGGTGAAATGCGGGTGTACTATAGATGCACCTCTGTCTAACCTGTGAAATATGTTTTGTTAATGTATAAAATAGAGAAAATAGATATAAAAATACATTACTTGAATATGAATCGCACATTTAGGTAACTAAACAGTCTATAATAAATAAAATAATCATCATCTAACACGTTTATGTACTTTCATATGATATACCAAAACTGGCTCGAAGGACCATAACCTTTCATAAAATAACGATTCAATCTAAATTTCACAGCTCACTAATATAGTAGTCATTGTTACCTTTATACTAATAATAAAAACCTAGTAAATGCCAGACTTTGATTTCTTTTATATTTTATTAAGTGTAGTTACTATGGTTTTTCTTATGTAAAGGCTTCTTTCTCTTCAAAAGAATTGAGTAATAATAGGGAAAAATCTTAAAATTACGATGAATTTCGTCTTTGATGGTAACAGTTACGTTTTTAAGACGTGAGGTTGTTTTTTTGTGCGCAATAAGTCCGGAGTATGAGTTTATGAAAGTTTATCCAAACATTGGATGAAGAAAGAATATACCAAAACAAATATCTCTCGAAAACTTATGACAGTTCTTTATGTAGAGAATCATCGAGTAAGTCATTTATATGGGTACGTTTCGATAAAAAAATTATATTCGTAGAATATTTCTATTTTAGCCACTCGTGCTTATAGGCAATAAGAGAAAGAAAACTATTTTTTGGCTAATGCATACCTATCGCACCAAAATATGAAACGACTATATTAATTCCAGCGGCTACGTTTGCGTGGAGATCGGAAAACAGGAACTTCCTACCGAATTCCGATGTTCTAATCCAGGTCATGATATATCCGTATGCTACAACGAAATCTGTTTCATTTATTACGGCGTGAAGTTGTACCAAACGAACTTACTTTCAAAATATAAGTTAAGATAAGCGTAACTTGCCTAAACTATGGTGTTATGACCGCATATTTATATCAAAACCTTGACTACTTCACATGTTCGCTCAAAGAACTTACAACTAACTTAAATAGATCGATTACTTGTCAAAACAATGTACATCTTTGATTAAGAATTATTATGAAATTATTAGTTGACTAAGTTGTAACGTCATTAGTTTTGTAATTATTGTTCAATTGTTTTGAATGCAGCTGTGTGTTAGTTCAACGATTAGGGTGAACTAAATTAAAATTTAAAATAGAAATACAAAATAGAAACTTAATTATGAAAATATTATATTAAATTTTATTTTAAACTTACTCAAATTTAGATTTAGGATTGAAAGATTATAAAAATGTAAATGTGCATTAATGCACCTCTTAAATGGTTAAAATCTCTCTAAATATTTTTAAAATCTCTTAGTTTAGTCTTCATTTTCTTGTAACAGGCAAAATATTGTAACACTGATACATATTAAAATATCTTTCGGACCATCTAGTATTTGTCTATTTAGCCTAAATCACAGGACAATTTAACAAAACATAATATGTTTGTAGAACCATGTTGATTTTTGTTTAGAGATCAACCTAAATGTTAGTTCCTGGCTAGAACAAAAAAAAAATTGGCTAAGTGCACATCAAATTTCTGTTTGCAATTAAAATTCTACTGCTGGGACACAGCCCTCCTCTCTAAGAGAGGGAATGGGCAGTGATCTAATGCATGGTTGATTTTTGATTCTAGGATATTATGCGGGTTTCCTCAAAACCTTTTGGTTTGTTTTGAGACCAGTGATGAAATAAATTGCACAAACAAATTCGGATCCACGACTGACGTCATCATTGCAGGTCGCCAAATGGTGTATTTTTCCATAATTAGATTTTCATTTGACTAATAGTCAAAGTTTACTCAGTAATAATTTACTCCCGGTTGTCAGAGCCCGGCCCGGCCCGTACACGGTCCATCCTAGCCGTCTCATTAACATGAATTAGTACGGAATTACGTTTTTATCTGTAAAATATTGTCGTAATCTCGTGCAAGTTCACCGGTTCACAGACACGATAAAACTCGTTAAGAGTGGAAGGAAAATTATTTTGAATGTCATTGAACCTTTTCACCAAACATTGTTTAGAAAAATTGTGACGAATAGAGGAGTTAAAGAGCAGTAACTATACAGCCGCGTCTTTTATGTCGTAGGTCCAAACTCAGTCAATTTATTTAGTGCTGACATTTTTCAATAGTCATAATTATATCTTTCATAAGAAGAATAGTTATTGCAGTTTCATATCTTTTCCGTGAAAAATATTTCGTCAGGTAAAAGACTAATGAAAAATTATACCTTAATTTGTTATTTCATTACCACTGCTCACAAAAAGGTGATAGAAAACGTTCTGAGAAAACCTTATAAATATTCTATAGTTTGAAGAAGACGTGACATCTACCAACATGCACAATCTACCTTACACAGTCAAGCTTGGGCCACCCACACAAGGCCGATGAGGAACTGTGACACACGTATGTCATTACACTTTTCTGACGTCACGTTGATGTGTATGTATTAATCATATAGCACACTCACATGTCACCAGTTATGTTTAAGTGTCATGTAATAAGCCCGCCCGAGCCTGTTGCCATCAACTGAGCACAAGTCCAAAATCCGGGTTGGTACTGACAAATTCCTGGTGGAAAAATCCAATGTTACTTTACCCGACCCGGGGATCAAACCTAGGACCTCATGCTCAGAAGTAGCGCTTGAGACGACTAAACCAAAAGAGGCTCAAATAAAACGTATGTCATTAAACCTTTCTGACGTCAGTGATCTTACGTAGGTAGGTAGGTACTTAGGTAGGTAGGTGCCTATTAATTAATGTAAGTGTAACGCGATTGTCTGCTCGATGCCGTAAAGATAATGGAGGTCGTTGACGTTTCTTAATTGCGATTTATGAATTAAATGACTTGAGTTTTCGTATTTCGGGAAAAGATGACGGTACTGTTTTTGGTGGGGTTTGTAAACTTTTTACAAAATACATAATTTTACTGTTTTTGCTTGATTAGAAAATACAAAGACCACCTGTGATAAAATACTACAAAAGTAATTAAATATTTTTGAAACTTCACCCATGCTACGCCGTAGCGTTGCCTTTGCTACGCCGTAGCACACTGCTACGCGTGACCTAACTTCTAATGTATATTATTACATATCTAATTTTTAAATAATTAAACACCACTTTACTGATTATGAAAGCCCAAAACAATTATATTTCGAAGCTTTTACAAACATTTAGGTGTTATTGCTCAATCATAGAAAATATACCTACATAATGTATATGATATTCAGACAGTCCTATCCAATTCTATATTATCAAAAGGCTAAAAAAAGAAATCGATTCACAAAGGAATCCTTGTCTTTTCTGCGTTAAAATATCTTGGAGATTCCAGTGAAGAATTTGAATGGTTTGACACATTACACAATTGCCCAGCGTTTGTTACAAGTAATTGGTGTGTTAACAGGACGATTCTAATTTTATCATTTTGTGAATAAACGAATTCTAATTTTATCTTTTGGGTAAATGTGATAATTAAATTTCGAACACGAACGAGTATTGTGAGCTTAAGTTAATTGTGTGTATTAGCTCTTTATGTGTTATAAACGTGCTAAAAATAACATTCTCAATTGCTCATTGTTTAGGTCCCTACTTGGTCTGGTTTGAAATATCCCTAAATTTTAAGAACAAAGTTCTTCATCACCGTCTGTCGAGCTATCTATGTTGGAATCGGCTTCCAGTCTAACTAGATACAGGTTTTAATATGGAACAACTGCGTGTCTGACCTGTGCACACACACATATACCAGGCCACGGGCTACCCTTTGGAAAGACCGGTTATCAGACTTTTCACTGTCAATGATGTAAGAAAGACTGTCAGGGCCAATAGCTGAACATGCTTTCTGATACATGACAGGTCTTGGTGTGATCACCCATCCACGGACCAAACGCAAGTGTTGCTCAAAGCCTTGAACAACGACCTGTGCGACTGCTATGATTTATCCACGTCCACGAGACTTTACAGGAAACAACGAAGGTATCACGGAATAAAAGATTTGACTATGTTCGATACTTCTATTCTCAATTTTTGCTTTCATCTCAAACTTACACAAGCATTCCAGAAAATTATGAGAAATGATTGTGTTAATATTCTGTGTGAAATACTTTACGTTAAGGCAATGAGGAATTCTGAGAATGTTCACTTCATGTGTTCATTCACGACAGGCACGTTTAATTCTGTTAATACGTATTTAGCATGTTTTGTTCAAGGACGTGTTAATTATTACTTAGTTCTTGGAAACATTTAAGATGAGGAGAGCAAATTAAATGTAGAGCTCGCAGAATGTGGAGGCGTCAAAGTACAATAGATCCATACTAACACAAATGGGCAAGTAATTCAGAAACGCCTGAATTTCTGAATCGATCGTTATGTAAGTAGATTGGCAGCAGGATAACATTTTGTTTTATGTACCTTAATTGTCTTAATGAATGTTTTAACAACACTTATTTTTAGGAAACTTAAAACTTGCAGTTTCTACACGCCCCATATGAAAAAGGTGTGATTTTGTATATCTAAACTCAGATGAACACATGAGACAATTAAGTAAGGTACCAAACCAACCCTTAGATACTCATTAAAACCACTGTACTCAATTAAAAAGTCATTAAAAACAAACACAACTCCAGTGGGACCAGCCTAAGTTTCACGTTAGCGCCGCCAGAGGGCGGTATAACTAGGTTATATTTGTTTCCATCGGTTAGTTAGATTCGTTCATATTTGACTGCCTAACTCTTGTCTCTAGGGAGATCAGAAACGTGTTAGTGGTTGCAAACTAAAAATAACTTCAGCACCTACTCTATACTATAGAAGATGTTGATAATTATATTTTGTACATTTATATTGAAGAATATAAATTGTGTGTTCTGTACAATTATATTAGGTTGGTTTAGTATACATATTCGAGTGTTATATTATGTATAAGAGATGAATTAACCAATAAAAATGTATTATGCAATTGGACTATTAAAATATTTTTTTCGAATGTTTTTAATGCTCAATAAAATCCAAAGTGATTTGAGAGATTTCAACACTTCCATTTCTTTTTTAAGGGAATAAAATACTACAACGATTTCCAATTTAAAGTCTCCCTTATTAGTGCGCTGCCATAAAAAAATACCTGCAGTATAAGTAAAGAGGGGTGTTTGGGGGGAGAAAGGGGAGGCCTGTGCATAGCTGTGGACACTATAGCTATAAAAAATGAAAATAAAGTTTATTAATCAAATGGCTTTTGCTCGCGATTTTGCCAAGCAACGTGGAAAATACTATCGGGGTGAAAAGTATTATATTATTATGTACCCAGAGGGTTGTATAAATGTATACCCAGGTCTTGCAGGTCTCCTTTTGAGCCAAATATTCTCCCAGATCTGAAATATATCAGACAGACCGACAGCTAGAACTTTTGGCGTTAGCAGTATAGAACTATGGATATTATTATTTAGATCAATTCTGTTTTGTATACGAGTATAACTACTGCAATATATTTAACTGGTTTTACTTTTCTATGTTAAGACGTACCTATTCAAGCGTTGTCTCTTGTAGAGGCGTTTACCTTTACTGTGTTTATGTTATCAAAGTTCAAGTGAGGTATTCGCGTAATTATAAAAGTCAGGGTGTTAAACCTTTGCGATTTTAATTATCATTATGTATATTATGACCTTCTGAGTTCAAGACACGCATGACGTAAATAAGTCACGTTTTTATTCCTTAGGGGTTTTAGAACTCGCATTGAGTTTAATGTTCGTATAGATATGGGTGAAGTTTTCACTGATATATTAGGAGTGTGGGTGAGTTCGGCATAGACAATAGTCTCTATCAGCATAATATTAACCCTCTTATTAAAACATGTCCTATTAAGTACGGATTACGTGCCTTGTATCCACTTGTAGTTACTGATAGGATTGTTAAAATCACTAGGTACTAAAGTTTTGCTAAACTTAATATCACTGACTGTACTTCTTGCAGACTGTATTCTTTAACCCTTACGTAGATCCACGCAAGACAACGGTTGTTTAATAATGTCTATAATTACGGCATACAAATCAAAAATGGTTTAAAGGTTCGTGCTCATTGTCATTAGCCGAGCAAAATTCTGAAGTTCGGGCTTCAACTAAGGAATCCCTAATGGGAAAATCCAATAACACTTTACCTGACCTGGGAATCGGACTTAGTACATCGAGATCATGATTACCAGTAGCGCTTGTGACAAATAAAGTCACCATGATTTAGTTACGAAGACATTTATTACACCTGATTATTTATGTATGATTTTTATTTAATTATTTATTTATTTATTACAAAATCCACCGCTCTTTACAATTATTATTCCAAATTCGAAGACATGTGACATCTATCAATCCACAATGTGCCCGCGTGGTGGATTATAGCCCATTCCCTCTCATTGAGAGGAGGCCGTGTCCCAGCAGTGGGAACATTATAGGCTGATGATGATGATGATTACACCTGATAGACAAATATGCATTAGTAAATAAGATGAGATCAAAGAACATTTCAGATATAGTTCGAATATTTCACATTCCAGTAAAACCTTTGAGGTTGCTGCCGAATCCCTCTATAAATACGTCGTTAACATACTAGGAACGTCTTCAAAGAGCCTGGTATATAACATTATATAGATATAAAGTGCTCGACTAACGCATAAAGTAATATCGCCGAAAGCAGACGTTACGATAACGTTAAAGTTAATTATGTGGAAATGTTTATGTACCTTTATATGTATGTGGTGCCTGGGTAAACTACGGACATCATAATTTTTTGCCTTCTTCCTAGAATTCTTTTTATATTTACCATACCATATTTCATACAAATTAAGAATCTTGAATCTAGTTTATTTGAGGAGCACGTCTTCTTTTTCTCAACTGGACCTGTAGTCACCCTCTTTGCCAATTAACATCTTTCACAAAGTTCATTCAACGTTTACTTTGTCTTGCTCTACTCTTATAGCCATCCACACTACTTCTCAAAACTTTCTTCACGATGTTTACCCCGTTCCTCCACATCAAATGTGCACCAACTATGGTAAACAATTTCCACACAATTTTTCAGTCTCCGGTTCCAATTTCAGGCTTCTTCTAACATCCTAAATTCTTATGCTAACCATTGTTTTTTTATATATTCCGCTAAGCATCTTAGCCGCCTTAAATGATTAATCTTGATGAAGCAAAATCCTACATTGATTTATTTGTGCACACCGGTATTTTCCCGTTTTAAGGGCATTTGTTGTCTCGTTATTTTTTATTAATGTATTTATCCTTTGCATCCTGTGAATGTCGGTTGGTCAATTGGTCGCAAGTCCACTTCAGTCACGCAATTTCTCAGCAGCAGCCACGGAGTCTGGATATGTGCCCGGTTGATGGCAATAGGCTTGTCCACTATTACATGGGACTAAAACATAACTGGCGAAATGTAGGTGTGTATTCTTTTCATTTCATGAGATCACATACAAGACATGTCCTATAGATTATGTCCCTAGTTTAATCAGTCACATAATGTTACAGTGAGTCGTTGAGGATATTTTCCCGTTGATATTATTGATATTTTTGGTATTTTTTGCTGAGATTTTCTTCTTATACGCCGTCTTGTAAGCTTTGAAGTTTCATTTTCTCTATCCTGTCAATGAAACGCTCTTTTTATGCCAAGGTCATTATTAATTAAAAAGGGGATATTAGAAGGCGTATTAATTAATCGGCCGTCTTTGAAAGCTGTCTAAGGGTCGTGTTATTAATCCTTGAGTCTTCTGAGATATCTTCAAAAAATATATTAGTTATCAGGAACATATAAAAAAAAATATCTTTTATCACCCGAGTGAAGCTTGGGCGTCACGCGTCCGCTAGTAGACAAATATTTTCACAACCTTTTTTTGGATTTAGCCTAATGGGTGAATGTGATCAACATTATTCGTGTAGTGAGTTTGAAACAAATTTTGGAATCTAAGGGCACCACATTGCTTTGAATTTAATCATATATATAACACAATTCTGTCTCCGTCTTCCTCAATACTTTCACATAAACTGAACAATGATTTAAAAACGTTTACCATTAACCGCATTTATTGATTTGTGATGGAAGCGAGCCTTAGTTCAAATAAATTTTACATTTGTTATTCCCTTGTTATGAATATTTCATCGTTTTCTTCAAAAGCTCATGGTATGCACTAAACTTCGAAAACGAACTACCTTGAACAGTAAAACCTTAATCATTGGAAGTAATACCAGGTACGCGCACCATGTAGCCCCGTGACCCACTTGCGAGGGGTGAACGACCCGCCACTGCCCCACGGGGGGCTCGGGACTCACCCCTCATTTGCAATTCTCGGTGCATGGGTTATGGCTTGCAGTAGTATCTATTATTTCGGTTTTGTTTTAGCATTTCAATGACATACAATTGTACAGTTGGGAGTCAAATAAATTCGTCTTCTGTCATTTCAAGTAAGTTATACAAACTATTGAACACTTACATTTATATTTAAAATCTAGCTCTGGTAGATTTTTATCGTACTTAATTACTAATTCGCGAGAAATTATGGACCAAATGAATGGTCTGAAATTGCCAATTCGCCTTGAGCTTGCGTGGTAATACTGTTAATTAATATTCATGCTTTAAGAGTAAAGGCCTTAGTCCTGCAGTAAGAAACAGTAGCGGAATAGTATAGCACTAAGATTTCTAAAACAGAGATCGCCAAGATTTATAGAGATATACCTACAATAATAATTATCGTAGTGGATTCATTGCCTAATTACAATTTCGAACATTCAACTATGTCATAACAGAAAGAAAACCATTACACATCCCCAAGTTCCAGGTCATTGCCACGATCATCGCCCTGAAGCGAGACACCGTGGCCACGTGTAGCAGGGATACACTGAGACGTTACAGCCCTCGCCTACACGCAAGTAAACATACATGATACATCTAGCCAAATACAATACTTATTATTATTTTCTGGGTATTTTCCCTATTCATCTGCCAAGCCTTTCTGAACTCTTTGGGGCTTCCAGTTACCGAAAATACAGTAAATAATAAAACCCACTTTTTTCTATTAACTTATTACACACTAATAATCCAGCGATCTAAGCAGTAATAATTACCTGTTGTTAGTTGATTATTCGTAGAAAAGCGAGTTGTTATAACGAAAATTGTAATAATGGCTACAGTAATTAAAGGAGCTTATTGATAAAACGTGATAATAATACGTAGTTAATCTCTTTACGTACTCTTCAATAACCTATTTATTATAGTGTAACGCTACGCTACGACCGTAGAATAATAAGAACAAAGAAAGTATTATTATCAAATTATGTTTTATGACTGTCTCGTTGGTCTTGTGGTCGCAAGCGCGACTGCTGAGCATGAGGTCTTGGGTTCGATTCCCAGGTCGGGAAAATGATAAATTAGTCTTTCCGTCAGGAATTTCTCTGTAGCAGACACGGAGTCTGGATTTGCATCCGGTTGATGGCAATAAGCTCGCCCCTATTATATGGGACTTAAAACAATATGGCGAAATGTGGGTGTACTTTTATTAGGTCCAGTGTCGACCAAAAGTCCATAGGCAATTTCACAAAGCAATAGCTTGACGTTTAGTTTGACTTACGACCTTCTACTTTCAAGAAAACAGACATTGTCATCTACAAGTAATTGTAGTTCATAATTTCAACATCGTAATATGAGTCAAGATCGCCTCGCGGTGCGTGCACATAGATCTATGAGTGAATCAGTAAGTCGTGAGTTCAAATCTCACGTTGTTACTATTTGACTTTTTGTAAGTTTTTACTTTTTTTTTTGTTTTTTTTTTGTCGTCTCGCCTATTTGACACCTCATCGCAAACTGTTCGCGGGGCCCTCAACGCTGAAGGCTTTAAGAAGCCCTTCTTGACAGAAAGAGATAAAGAAGAGCGATTACGTTTCGCACGGGATTATTTAGATTTTGACTGGAATACTACCATATTTTCATATGAAGACATCAAAAGGGTGGGCTTCATTTATGGCGCCGGGATAACACTCGCTTAACACGCGCAATATTTAACTTCTTATAAAAAATAAGTATGAATCCATTATAAAAAAAAAACAAAAAACCTAACAAATTTTTGCATAAAACACAAAATAATAATTATACTAAACTAATAACTAAACTAATATCACCAAGAAACAAAAACCCACCCATCGTAAACGGGATTCGAACTCAGATCTTTTTGATCGTAATCCCACTGCTTGGCCCAAACAGCTACCAATACTTGGTAAATAAACGTATATTTTAGCTATCCAATGGTAAGAACACAATTAAGATCATGCGTTTGCTGCGTGTGTAACAAAAGAGACGGAAATTATATATTTTTATGTTTCGTGGAGTGTGACGCGACGACATTGGGCGAACTCTGTGGCTGTGGTGTGCGTACTGTATAGAGACCACTTACACATGCAGACGCACGGATGCTCGACCATGCGTTCACAGCAATACAATCCTTAGCGTGCTTAAGCACTTATGAACGCTTACTGTACAACTCTGCCTTACCCTTGGGGGTTTACAAGTGTGATGTTATGTTATGTTTAATGATACCAAATAAAACAAAAGCACCTACTTTAGCACTCTTTCATTTTGAATCGAAAGGCAAAACTGGAGTAGATAAATTGACCCCAATTACGTAGCGCACTTGCAATCAGAAACCGTAAGATTTTTAAGGGAATCCCTAATCCAGTACCGGTAGTTCAAATACTTTCAGAACTCGTCTGCTCGACAGCGAAAATAATTTAAAGAATCATCATCTTCCTAGCCTTTTCCCAACTATGTTGGGGTCGGCTTCCAGCCTATCTGGATGCAGCTGAATACCTGTATTTTACATAGAGTGACTAAACGTAACGAAACAAACGTACAACAACAATACACAACAATGTATAACGTAACGAATATTATAACATTTTAAAAATGAATGGCATTCCTAAAAGACTTACTGCAATTGTAAAAAATATAGAAAATCCTAAATAATTGAAAAAAAAAAGCATACTCAACTTTCTACCAACCAAAAAGCTTTTGTTTTTGTTTGAATCAAGTCCTAAGTTATATCACTTCTAACTTACGTTTCACTTGAACTCAAGTTGATGCAACAAAGTCTCCTAGGGAGTGAATTCTAAACTTTTGCAAATAATATAAGGTTCTATTGAACTTGCACTTCGATAACTTGAGTGAACTTTGATTTATTGAGTCGTAATTGGCTGTCGTAAAAGTACTGATTATTGGTCGATAACTTTTGTTTTATTTGATTGTAAAACACTTAAATGTGCCAAGTAAAACAAGAAAATTTTGTGTCAAGTGTATTCTATTTCTTTCTATGAACTGTATTAGATTGTCTTTTTAAATAAGCCATGAATTTTAATCCAAATTTATAACGGGTATTATTAACGTAAAATTCTATTTTATCACAAGTATCTACTTCGAAAGATAAGGGATGAGATAGATAGATCAGAAAATAATACAAAAATTAGGATTAATATTAATTTTATTAGAAGTTATTATGTAAAACAATCAAAACCTTATGTATACTCCATCTGTTATCCGGGTTATCACCTACTAGGTAATTAATAAAGCCTACGTAAAATATATCGTGATTGTTCCACTGTCCCACAACCGGTGTATTCACCTCGCGGAATTAATTTACGAGCACCTTCCTTCCCTTTTGAGGTTAGGTTAGTATAATGAACACGAGAAAATAAGTGCCCAGACAACTGATAAAGGCATGATAACTATTATCTACCAAAAAACAAGAAATTATCACATGGGACTAATTCTTCTTTTTTTTGCTGGGGGTTTTTCTTATTCTCTCGTACGGCATGAGGTGGGTGTTACATAAGAAAAACGCTTATGTCAATTGTTGAAAGTTGTTGTAGACACATGAAACGCTTAAAGGGCTTAGCCCAGTTACACGACTCCACTCCTATCCGGCAAAAAGAGTATATAATTCAAATATGGGCTTTAAAGTATTTCTCTTTAGAAATACTTTACATTCGGAGTCTTATATGTGGGCTAAGACCTTTAGAAGCGATTGGCAATTGTCTTACTAAGGTATACATTTTAAAGTTTTTTTGAGTCGGCTTCCATAAAACCCACTGTGTTGGTTTCAAGTTTTGTTTTTAATAATAAATTTTGTTTATAAATTTGAAATGGTACCGAATTTTATCAATAGTCACGCAGTGGTCCAAATAATCTAATTATTCAAGCATTTACATATTCCCACTCGGAATTTCGAATGAGTTTATGTAGTTATTGTTGCAAGGTTTAAGATATTAATTTGTCTAATATAAATAATCTGGCAATAAAGAGCTTACTCGTGGATGTTGAATCTTATGTTTTATTTTCAGTTCCCTTTTGCACGCAACTTTATATTGAAATAACTTATTGAGTTATGTTTCTCAACTAAATAAATAAATATCGCTGGACATTAACACACAGCGCCATCTAGTGCACACACTATGCAACGAGGCTTGTGTCGTGGACACCAGATAGTTGAAAAAAAAGATAAAGATAAAGAAATAAAGAAAAAAAAAGATTTAAAGATATAAAGATTTTTGTTTTCAAGATTACATAGGTTCTTCAACTCCTTCGCTAATGGCAGAAACAAAAATGTTTTAGAAAACTCATACTCTTTAGGTAGCATAACCTTTTGTATTGTTTGTATATAGGACTGGTAACCGTACCGTAAAATACGTATTTTACGGTACGGTTACGTTACATTTTACAAATGTTTTGTAAATAACTTGATATCTAGGTCCCACTATCTATAGTATTCCTTTTCAAGCCGGCCCGCCATCCGGTGTCAGAAGCACATTTTAAGCCGCAATATATAAGGGGTGATTCGCATTTTTTATTCAACCCTGAGTTTCAGGTTTCGCGGTCACCCGGTTCAGTTTATTGAATTTACAATGTATTAGGGACAGACGATTTGCAAAGTAATATGGGGGACCCAGATAACGCTAGATCGAGTGTTTTTGTTAAATAAGAATTTCGTCACCGATAACTAGGACAGTTTTTCTGCATGGCAGCGTTTTGGCCTAGATTTTTGACGGATGATTTCCTTGTATCGGTTTTGATTAATGAAACTAGTTTTGTTCGTTAGCGGGCTTCTGTTCGTATCAGTTTCTTTTGTATGGTTGATGATTATTATATCGATAATTATGTAGACAAGTTCTAAGAAGTCCTTAGAAGTCGTTTACAAAAACGGCATCTGGTATATTTAATGCTTCGATCACGTGTATGATAATGGAGTAATAGTTTCATACGAGTAGAACACTTTTTACTCGACTACGGTAAAGCCAAGAAGGAAGGGTTATGACTTTTTAGGATATGGCAGATCTATGTTTTTAACTTGAACTCTGAAAAACTGAATACAATGCTTTCTATTCAGACTAGTTTTTTTCTATAAAATTATTGCAAAGTTCTGTGAGTGATTAATTATTAAATGCCAAATAAAGAAATAAATTAGTCTGATTTAAGTAGAACTTGATAACTTATAGTTAATTAACTCAAGAAAAACCTTAATTATTAAGAAAGCTTGATGAACGTAGAAACACTGCAGAAAATCTACTTCACAAATGAAGTCGAAGAAAATCAGGTCTCAGTGAGTTTTTGTGAACGCTGAGTTTATCTCGCGGGATAAATCATTTTTATGCGTAAAGAATTGTTCTCGTTATAAAGATTTGTTGAAGGTCTTATGAAGCGGTCTTGAAATGTCGTTTTGCTTTGTATGACTGAAGGAATTATGTAAATAGGTAACTGTCAAGCTCACTCATTGCCACTTCATTGTTCATTGTACATCACTTCATTGTTATAAGTATTATATTATTTCCATAAAAGTGAAAACATCTTTTCATCACCTAAGTATTATAAGGTCCGATTTTTTTAAATTTACAGAAACATAGGTAACAAAATATTAAGGCTTGATAACTTTTGTAGAGAAATACTATTCTGTTTTTTATCTATCTCTATCTGAAAATTCCGCCCTTAGATAAATTGACATCTGAAAATAGGACTTTATTCAACGGGTGGCACATCTACCCGCTTCATATTAAACCGTGATAGTGCTCATTCCACGTTTGACTAAAAGACAAACAAGAGCCATACGTCGTCCCTTTCAAGCAAACGTGAAAATGGCGGGAGCCAGACAAAACAGCCATTCACTCGATTTGACAGGCATTAACTTTTCAATCTCACTATACAATGCTTGAAGACAGACGTGCTGTGATACGTTGTTAAAGCTGCGTTCAGAAAAGTTTACTAAAGTTAGTGGAAAATTAACTAGCAAGAATGAATAACTTGTGAAGTATTAATAACGATAAGTGCTGCCTTGATAGTCTGGCTAAATTCCAAATTGAAAGAATGAAACAATAAAAAGAACACAGAACATCAAGCCTGTTATCCCCGAAGGGTTAGGCAGATGTGTACCTACCTAATAGTACACCCACATTTGGCGAGTCATTATTAAGTCTCATGTAATAAGGGGCGAGCTTATTTCTATCAACCGGGCGCAATTTTCGACTCCGAGGCTGCTATTAACAAATTTCTTATGGAGGAATCCAAAAAAAAAGGAGACTTAACAAAACACATTTAATTCCTTATATAAATGCTGAAATGAGTTGAGATTTAAATATCGAAAATTACAGGCTAGTCGACCAATTCTATGAAATGTAATTTGTGATTGTGGAGGGGAAAAGCAAGCAAATCCCCGAAGTATAAGATTTAGACAAAAATCTTTCAGAACTAAATCCTGTATTCAAGTCAGCAGAAATTCAATCTCCATTCAAGAGTGAACTTAGAACTAATCATGAGCATATCTCAAGTATTTGGGCACGCTCAGTGAATATACTTATTAGCTCTGGGTACTTTGGGTACTTACCCAGACTTAGGGCAAGCCAGGTGTGTTGCTTTATAGCTACTAGCTGACGTTTTTTAAAGGATGCTGAGTGATTTTGATTGAAAAGAAAAATCTTTCAGGAGAGTGGTTGTGATTTTCTTTGATAAAAACCGACGATGTTATTATATCAGATGTTTTGTCATTTATATTTAAATCTTGATGACAAAAAAGGAGACAAATAGCTTTAACGAAATGAAGGTGACTTAATAAGAATTGAGTACACATCCACAACACGATGTGACTGAAAAAGTCAACAAACTTAATACACATCATTCACCGATTAAGCGATATAAAGCAACCAACTACCTAATTTAGGCGACATTCACACCATCCATTACGAGACAAATATTACCGCCAATCAAATGTCGGCAGGCAATCGATCAAGTCGCATCGAAAGGGTTAACCCACGCCTATGTGTGTATACGAACGTCGTAAGACTTGTGCATGTGTGCGTGCATCCGAACGCAACACTACACTGCGTCGGTATCGAGCGGATACCGGTCATTGACCCCAATGCACATGCGAAACTGTGCCCTAATTTTATGCTGACTATAGAAAATCTGGATTTATAGCCCGAAAAAATCGCTCGGAAAACTCCATCAGCAAGAATATTCGTATTCATTGTCGATATAGTTTGGGAAGCACGCAATACGGTTTTAGGAGATTGCATTATTTGATGTGGGTACTTTATCTTCTACGCGATTTGGAAACATTATATTCTTTGACAATTCACTTTATTATTGCGTTCTTTTATTGTTAGGATTTTTTTTCGCAACGAAATGGCTTAATAGAAGTGAGAAATTTCTTTTATAGTAAAAATGAAATGTTGCATGTATGTAACCTAAAGGAAAACCTTTCTACGTGTAGAATTAATAATATAACCGAAGACCTATGAAATTCTACATATACCTACGAGTGAATTTTGTTCTTAGAAACTGAGTAAAACTCAGAGCAGATTACATACTATGGTTTCTGCCCCCATGTGCAAGGAAGCATGACTTAATGTATTAATGTAATTGAGTAAAAATTATATCTAAGTTTTTCTGTACCAAAAGAGAGATAGACTATTCTCAGTACTACAACATTTAGAAGCAAATATATCGTAACAAGGAACGCCAGTCCATTTATTAAGCCTGTTATTACTTAACGCTGAGTAGCGAGCTGAATTGTGGTCATTAGCAGTAAATTATTGCGTAGGTCAGCACTTTATTACACTTACTTACTAAATACTTACGTGTTTCGTTATACGCTCTTTTTATAGAGCTCTTTGAAAACTAAGGAGGCTTAAGAATCTAAATAAACGGTTGCTTTGGTATTTCAACGACGACTTACAACAGAATTAAATGTATAATCAAACAAAGCGAACACTCGGACTTCGACAGATAATGTACTGAAGTACCTGTCATAGTCTTAATGTCCGCAGCCAGTCCGGAGTCCGCTCTGTTGGACCTTGGACCGCACTTTAAGGCCACGGCGTATTTGAAACGCGCAGACGACGCGCGTTTCAGGAACGCGGTTTAAGGGCCGTAGATGCCAATTTTTGCGTTTTTATAGATTCATACGCGCGTAAAACGCGATACAAACGCGCGTGTGAAGTACGTCCGAAACTCGTTTGAAGCCCGTAAAAAGGGTCAAAGCCAGCGTAAGCAGTGTTGTCTCAACCGACGCCATTGTACAAGTGACGCGGAGTCTCTGACCAAAACGCGGAAGCTACAAGCGACTACAGCGCGTCTGTATCGCTGTATCTGCGCGTATACGCGCAGCGGACGCCCCGTGTGCTTAGGTTACAAGGTTGCATTCTAATCTCGTTTGAAGCGTGGATACGGGCCTCATCTGCGCGTCTTCTGCGCGTTTAAAATACGCCGTGTGCTAGGGGCCTAAATAAACTTTTCGATAGCTTACGTAAATCCAATACAGTTTTTAACATTCGATTCCATCGTCTCTTATTGTTTCATAGTCTTGTTAGAATTATTTGACCATATTTTCTTCTTCGTAAATTTTTGCCGGTTGTGATATGGATACATGGGTAATGATAGATAAATACTTATTTAAATTCTTAATAAATATAAAACTTTTTTCGGATATTATCATGAGAGATAACGCTCTTTTGTTTTTCCCGTTTCTAAGATGAAACTAATGCAGTTCGAATCCCCCAAGTACTTGCATCAGCAGAGACACATATAGTTTAGTATAATGGTATAACCAAATAAACTCCGCAGGTCAACTACCTTCGTTTTATCGCTATCGCAACTAAAGGTAACATATTAAAAACTTTTCCTTTTCACTTCTGTCTCCGATTTTACCAACTTGGGTTCCGCTTGGTTAAGTTGGGCAGTTACCTCGTTCATTAACACGTTAGGGTGTGAACAGGAGAGGGAAAATAAGTTTAGCTAAACCAAAGTAAACCTTTAGTGACCAAAATACGGTTGATTTTGTAGTGTGTCACCTTTCAAAGGGGTAACCAACAACTTTTTTAATTTATTATTTGCAACTGTTCCTTTATTGTAAGCAGATATAAATCTAGAAGTTTAATCTAAAAAACGCTGTGTAGGTGCTAGTTTTAAATTGAGTTTTTATTAAAAATCGGTACAAAGGAAACTTAAGAAGTGTCATCGGAATGGTATAGAAAAGATTTTATATCAGAAATAAAAGAAAGTGCACATGTGTGGGTGTCCTGTCATCTTTGTCTCGATCTTCTAATAGTTTCTGAGAACAGCGTGTGATACACAATACTTCAGTGACAATATTGCATTAGCTTTGACATTGAACTTGGTAGTGTTGTTGATTTGTCACTTCTTTGTACAATAGTTTATTTCTAGACCTTTTAAAATGATTCTCTTCTTATTTTAACACTTTAGCAATGCAGTTTTAATGACAATGTAACAAGACTTAAGGTTTGGTCCGACCGGTACGGACAAATTGCAGACGCAGCTCCGGATACGGACACCTCCATACAAATACTTACTGAAATATTTCTCATGGTCCAGTATCCGCAGTCGGTCCACAATTTATCCGTATCAGTTGAACTGATCCTGTAATTGTGTATTTGAACCTTGTACGTACTGAAAATATTTTTGTGGTATAATTAATAAATAGTTATCGTGGGAAATTAAACTTCATAGTAAGTTGGTATTGTTGGGGAAAGTTTTGAGTGTGAATGTGGATGGGTATAATTTTTTATTTATTTATTTATTATTTAAAACGGTAAACACCAATTACAATAATTAACATAGAAACACCAATTACAATAATTAATAAAACAATGGATTGAATTACAAAAACGAATACTAACACGGAACAGTGGACACTCTTGCATACTTTCTCTCACAGAACATCAGACATATTCGCATAACCTTACTCCATTCATCCGCAAACACATCACATTCAGGGTTGGCAATCAGAAGGGCGTTGAGCGTCTTAAGAGTACGACTTACCGGAGATTCAGCTCTGGCGACAGTTTTAGATGACGGTGGGGCAAACAGATTGTGCCGTCGGCACCGGCGGTGTCCGATATATCTGTCGGGAACAAATAGCCGGCAGAAAAGGCTGTGGAGCTCAGGGCAGTCGATTAGTCCCCGTAGGATCTTACAGGCTACCGTGAGCTGTTCCGAGCCTCTTCTCACCTCCAAGGAGTTAAAGCCCAACACTCCTAACAGGTAGTTGGTAGGGTACATGAAGGGAAAATAGAAATAAAACTTTTGGAAAAAGCCTCTTAGGAATGTTTTCTGCACCTTTTCGAGCATCAGCGTTGGGGCAGCGGTGTAAGGGTGCCAGACACAGGCACTAGACTCAAGTTTGCTTCGAACCAGAGTGGTGTAAAGTAATCGAAGAACATTAGGATTGCGGAAGTCACGAGCATTTCGCATCACAAAGCCCAAACGCCTGAAGGATTCCTTCGCGGGGGTAGAGACGTGGTCTTTAAATGACAGACAGCGGTCAAAAGTCACTCCCAAATCCTTAACGTTGGTGACTCGAGAAATTACGTCACCACCCAATCTGTAGTTGAAAAGGATTGGTCGCAACCTTCTACCGTATGTCATGACATGGCACTTGCTTGTGTTGAAAGGAAGTTTATTTACAATACTCCATCTATATATAAGAGTAGAGCAAGACCAAAGAAACGATGAATGGACTATGTGAAGGATGATATGTCAAGATACGAGGTGTCTGATGAGATGACGAGTAATATAGAAGTATGGCAGAAGACATACGGCGCCGACCCCAAATACATAGGGATAAGGGCAGAAGAATCAGATGATGATCGAAGGCACGTATTGACTGGTGACAGCAAACACAAACTCATAAAAAGGGATTCTTCAAACTTCCTTCGTCCATAATTAAAAGTTTACAAACCCTTGGCTTCCTCACAAAACATGAGAAAAACCACGTGGAACAAAACCTGATCAATTTTATTACTTATTCGAGCAACCTCTATGTACAAAAGATCTGACAATATCTAAAAAGTTTAAGAGTGGCTTACGAGTATATACTTTGAAAGTCGAATTGAATGCGTAACATGTAAACGCTTTATGGATAAAAGGTTTTACTCACTAGGTTTAAAAGTTGAAGTTTTTAATAAAAATCAAGTGCATAGTGGTTCTGTGGTTGGTGACAGGGCAGGCTAAGTAGAAATGTATTGGCTTAGAAGTAAAATTTAAATTCGGCATTTTATAAGTACCTGCTTAGTTTAAATTGCCGTTGATCGAGTGGTCGCTATGGCGACTGCTTAACATGAGATCCTGGGTTCGATTCCCGGGTCGGACCAATTGTTATTGAATTTTCCATCAGGAATTTCTCTGGAGTCTGTTGTGCCCGGTGATGGCAATTGGCTCGCCCAATTGCATTAATGGACTTAAATATAACTGGAGAAATCTGGGTGTAGGTACTATTAGGCACACCTCTACCTAACCTTATGGGAATTATATTATATAGTTTAAATTGCATTGCAATTGGTTGCATTCAATAAATACTATGTATAATTATAAAAAAATATACAAACGTTGTAAAATTCGCTAATAAGTACTGAAAATATTCCACTAGATAATTACAACATATTTAAGTCAAATCAAGATTCTAATTTCGAATGAGAATTTATCCAAAAGCTTTTAAATAGCGAAAATGTAGGTATTTTATTAATTAGGTTGTAATAGTAAAAAGTTCTTTGGTAACGAAAAGAAACTAATACAGAAAATACATTTTCTACGAAAAATGTATTAGGGACTAATATGTAGTTGGAATGGCAGAATGCCAACTAAATGGCTCCTTTTAATATATTTTCTCAAGAAGACTATTTTATTTTGTAAGTATATTTTTATTTATTTGACGGTTTATGTACACACTAAAAACATAAAAGAAGATAAGAATAGAAAATAGGTACAAAGGTGATGCTTATTTCTAAAGAAATCACTTCCAGCACACCTGCGAAAGTTAAAGTAAGTGTGTGTGTGTGTGTTTAAGTTATTTATGTTCTTCTTAACAACCAAAACATGTTTTCTAAGTTAGCTAGGGTTTTTTTCTTTTTTCTTTATCTGAGCCCTCCGATACAAGCTCTCTTAGTCAACATAAAGGATTTACTATTTCCGTCTATTTGTATCCGCTTGTTTTAAATACACAACATAACAACACGGATGTAATTCTTAAAGGGTAAGGCACCTACAGTCCCACATTTTGCCATCAGTTATGTTTTAGTACCATGATTTCTGAACATCGAGCCCAAGACGTCATTCTACTAGTGTTGGGACCACCAGACCAACGAGACAGAAAACTTTCTTACTATAGGTATTAAGTGGTTCACTATTCGCTAAAGTACTCTCGATTTTACAAAATTTCTTATCCGATAAAATTTTCTTTCTTAGAAATATTACATTTTTAAACATAAATTAGGTATTATCGCAACCTTTGCTGTATTCTTGAAAGACTTTTTATCAATTTCCAAACATGCAAAATATGCTGGAAGCCCTGCGATGCAGCCTCCATCGCTCCTCTCAAGGGATCAACAATCTGAAAGCAAAATGGAGTGAATTTATGTACTTATCGATATTTTGTAAAAGGGTCTACCTACAACTAAAGACATTAACTTTAAATTCGACGAAATATTGTCAAGTTTATTCAGTCTGTGTTATCGAGTGTTACTTTTGATTTAGTATTGTTTAAGTTTGAAAGCGGCCATTTAACTAAAATGTAGGGATATTATATCCAAAAGTTTCCTATGTAGGTTGTTGAAAATAACAAATCACTGAGTTATTACCATCGCGTGGAAAATATGGATACATAACATTGATATAGACATATTAAGACAAAAAAGACAGTCGTTACAGGTAGTCAGTGGCCCAAAAGTCTAACAACCAGTCTTACCAAGAGGTATCGTATTCCCCAGTACTAACTGGGTTGTGGGGGTCAGATAGGCAGTCGCTTAATGTAAAATATTGGTTTTCAGCTGCATCCGTTTAGACTGGAAGCCGACCCCAACATAGTTGTTGTTGTTTTTGTCTTCAAGAATAAAGAGGTTTTTTTCCAAGACTCAGCAAGTAACAAGCTTACCACATATGTAGTACATAATCAAATCACCAAATACACTTCGTGATATTTCTTATTTTGTTCACGTTTCTTCTTACTCACTAAAAAACATTTGTCACCCATCCTTACGTTGGTTAGCTGTCCATTGAGTGTTTATATGTATATTACATTACGTCTTATGTGACTGCATCGTTGGTTTACTGGTTGTAAGCACTACGTGCTAAATTGGCGTACTAAATCCTAAGTTCGATTCCCAGGTCGGGTATAGTGTAATTGGGTTTTCGTCAGGAATTTCTCAGTAGCTGACTGGGCTCGGTTGATGGCAATATAGGCTCACCTCAAATGTAGGTTCACTATAGGTTCACCTCTGCCTTACCCTTCGGAAATTACATTCGTAATGTTATTTCGTTCTGTGTTGATTATATGGAGCCGGTAATGAATATTGTACTGTGTTGCCTAAAGTAATGCGAGTAGTTTATCTTTTCTGTGATAAATCTTTGTGGACGTGATGTAGGCTCTGGAGTGCGGGCTGTCTTTGTGGACAAAAAGTGGATGATGGTTCTGTATCCTTAATGGTGGACGGGACATGTGGAATGTTAACATTTGCAAGTATTTGTAGCTTTTCTTAACATGGGGCCAGCCACATGGGTTATTTTGTAACTGTCATTTATTACTTGAAACTTATTTTACAGCTCGTTTTACAGTCTAACATAAAAAATGATAAAAATGATGTCCAGAAAATTCTTTATTTTCGGTCTTTCAAGTAATCAAAACTACAATTTGGCAGAAGATGATAGTGCCAAGCTTGTGATATTACTTTTTATGATAGTAAACCACGTGTACACTTAAATCACAGAATTAAGCACTTGTTGGAACTTTCATCTACGTGGGTAGTTTATTAATTCACAATGTATAATATGAAAATAAATCAACAAAAGCAAAACTTCATGAACTAGGTTAATAATACAAGAGTAATAATAATTAGTATTACACAAAATTTTTGTTTCGCGTAGGTGTAACAACTTGTTAGACTTTACTTTCATTTATTGCTGAATTTACTTTGTTCTGTTTTAGTAAACAAGACTATAGGATTCAAGATAAATGGTAGAATTAAAAAACAAACAATAAAACGAAACACAGAATTCATTATCATCATCATCATCTCTAGCCCTAATTCCAATTTATTTGGGATCGGCGCAGCATGTCTACTTCTTCCATACTTCCATTACTGAAATAAAAGAATCATTAAGTACAAATGTTTTTTTACGTTTAAGAGAAAAAAGTACTCCTGTGACCATGTATGTTAATATCAGCATACGCACATAATGGCCGTATCTCAGGCTGTAGGTAATAGTCGAGAAAAAATAAGGAAAGAAAGATTTATTAACTTCCTAGATCGTTAACCTCATTAGTAAGTACACGGCAGAGCAGATATCTTGACACAACCTTTTATCATGGTTATAAACATCATCTGCCTAGCCTTTTGTCAACTATGTGGTATTGGCTTCCAGTCTAACTGAATGCTGCTTAATACTAGTATTTTGTATGGAACAACTTAACATGGTTTCAACATAACAAACATTTTTTGTTTTGTGTTATGTACCTACAATAAAACCTTGTTTCACAATGTCCTTTTCCGAATGTAATTTGACACTTTTTCTTCTAGAATGATGAAATAATTTTATATGATAGTCCTTTTTAGCACTATCAGACAAATAACATACCAATACTAACTTCACTCTATAACACCTGTTTCTCATTCTCTTGTCGCCACTTCGAAAATCTTGAGTCGACAGTTTCTCTTGACTTTAGAAGCTATGTTCATTAGACGCTTATTCAGGTATCTGCATAACTAAGTTTCAGTTGTGGGCAGATCAACTCAGCATTAGGATAGGAGTACACGGGCGGAAATCAACGTTTGTTCACTCTGGAGAGACGGTGTGCCACGTGCCGATAGTTCGCCTACGGTGACAGCTGGATTAACATTGTTTGGGATGCTGAATATAGCGGGTAGATTGTGCGGAGACGAACATAGCGTGGATTAAAGGGTCTTTGAAGAGGTAGACAGAGGTGTACAACCGTATTTACCATGTAAAAGGAAAGGGGTGCAAGTATGCACCCGTGTTTCGGTAGCCTTTTGGACCTTACAGAAACCATGGAACAGGACGCTAACTAAATTGTCGCTATCCTCTAAAGAAATACCACAAAGGAATGCTGATCCTCAATTAAATTAATCTAAAGTTTAACTTCATTGTACCAAGTTTAAACGGAACGGTTTTACGATAAAGATAAATAAACAATTCGTTATTGTTTTTGTGAATATAAATTGTTTTTAAGTTTCCAACTAATCAGTTGGAAACTGAGAGTATTGTTACTGTTTGAGTTGAGTTTGTTTGAGTATTATGAAAACAAAGGTTTGAGAATTAAACCAAGATTATGACCTAGGTAACTAGGGCTGATCTTATTATATGAAAATCCAAACTCATAATTATAAGTGCGAAAGTTACTCTGTTACTTTCTTACGCGTTAACAGAAAACACGGAAATTCCATGACCGAGGTTCATGATAAAATATACTTTTATCCCGGCGATACATTCCTGTAGGATAATTTTCGACCTCCACGCAGGTGAAACCGTGGACAGAAGCCACCTAGTAGGTAATACGTGAATAGTACACAACTGAACACAAAAAATAGAAAAGAAAATAGTCAAATAAACTTAAAGAAATTCCTAATATCCTATAAGAAAAAGTAATCACTAACACAATATTTTTATATTGTGTTAGTGATTACTTTTTCTTTTACAAGAACTTCTCGAAGAAGTCTGACATGCTGACAATGGTCTGACTGCCATCGAGTGACAGATACGATTTTGTTTTATATTGTAACCATCATGTTACATTTATGTACTTCAATACAAAAAATATTCCTACACACGTAGCATAAAGCAGTATTCTTAATTAATTATCCCTTGAAGGAATTTGACGCACTTGTTCCATATTCGTATATGTCCAAAGACATTTAAATATAATATTTAAAATTTTATTGTAATCTCTTTTCAAGAACCAAATCGGACAAACCATTCCTTGCTTGTCAGTTTCTAAGTGGCAGAATTGATAATTACGTAATTTCGCTTAGAGATTTCATGGGATCGCAATTTTCTATGGGATATCCTAAATCTTTTTGTATAAAACAGTACAATAATCAGGACTAAATTAACCTGTTGTTATAATTGCGAGAGGGGCTGGAAGGTAGCCGAATGACACAACCGGTACGTACGAGCTCGTTTATTCGACTGGCGCAGCAGTCGGACCAAACACTGCACTAAAATCCAACAACCACATTGTTTTAATATCAAATGGATACCCTAACACCTTTGTTTTTAAAACATCTTACTGGAAAAATATAGGTACCAAACAAAGCCGAAAAAAGGGATATTACTACAACAAATCTCACAATCCAATTAGTTAGCGAAAACAAACAAAATCATGTGAATACGTGAATCTATGTACTTTATTATATACCCACGTATGTTATGTATAACGAAACTGTGTGTACATAAGTGAGGAAGTTTGTTTTAGTGGCGTAAGTAAAGAAATGTGGCTCAAGATGGCGTGAATATGCAAGACGAAGCAGGGCCTATACAGAGAGCGACAGAGTTAGGTCTCTCGTAGAAAGAACATTTTAAAATCACACCTGTAATCGTTAAAGGGTTATGCAGACGTTTCTCCAGTTAGGGTTAAAATAATTTCGCTCGCAAATTTTTGAATGTCTTTGGCTGCAGCTGTTCTTTTTCGCTTATAAAATTAACAGATTTGTTCATATGGTATATAAATGGTCCTGAACGCAGTCGTGGTCACGTATTATAACCTCACCATCTCCTCTGCCTAACGCTTTAGAGTTATAATACAGGCGTAATGTTATGCCTAGTGCACACGGCGACACATCAAGCAATACATTTCCAGTATAACATGACTTTGCTTTGTATAGATTTCCAGTACATCCAGTGAAGCCATCAACCTGGCATTCTGTAGGTACATCAAAATAAGTATCGCTACGCAAAATTGATTCCTGGGAAATTACTTTTTTTGGGGTGAAAAATCACGTTACGCAACGCACTCAAAAAATTGTGTTGGTGGATGGATTGAATAGTGTGGGGGTCGTGGAGGTTTTTGAAGTAAAGTTCTTCCATTAACAACACTGTATTAAAAAAAAAACTGGTGAAAAAGTTGGAACTTTGTCCCCCAATATCTCCGTAACTAGAAGGTTAATAGGTATGGTCTAGAGCAAAAAAATGATCGCAATGATGGGGAGAACAAGTGCCTTTCGGCTTCGTTAAGAGTCTTTTTACACCCTTTATATCACTTATCAAATCATGTAAGTGTCTCTCTGTCTGGAGGCTGAGGTGGGAATATAAAAGCCTCTTATTTACTTATGTTATTTGATTGGATACACTTGT
This sequence comes from Xestia sexstrigata, assembly GCA_941918905.2. Taxonomy (NCBI): domain Eukaryota; kingdom Metazoa; phylum Arthropoda; class Insecta; order Lepidoptera; family Noctuidae; genus Xestia; species Xestia sexstrigata. The sequence goes on from OW799208.2 coordinate 21,793,267, forward strand.
CTGCGGACACTGAATAAATTCATTTCGTCTATTGATTCGCTGATGTCTTAGTATAAGGCTGGTTAGATTGTATCGTTTTCAGAGTATTGGAAAACTGTTATTACCTATCTTGAATTTGAATGTTGGTGACGGTATACGGTACTTACTTTGTACCAAGAATTGTTTTATTTAGACCCATTTAGAAATCCGCTACTGTATAACATAATTTGGTAATCTTCTTCTTTGCGTGTCGATAGACTCAAATAATACCCGACCAGTATGTTGCTACCTGCACAGCTCTGTCGTTGGATTCGTTTAAATCCTGGAAGGTGCTGGTGGCTGTACAGGATGGGCAAGAGAGGAGGTGGGGCATATCCTGCAGAGGAGCTCCACACTGACATTGTATATGGGACGGATCAGTGATACCCCATTAGCCAGATTATTTCTACAGCGGCCAACCTGAGCCCGCAAACATTGCCTCCACAATTCGCATCTTTCATCCGACGCACTGTCTTTTAAGGAAATCGTGTGTCTTACGAAGCTTTTGCTTTTATGCCCGTACAGGGGGTTAGGGTTATCTCGTTAGGTAATGTAATTTGGTAATGTGACTTTCTTACTGGCCAGTAGTTTTGCTATTCAAAGAGAAATTCAGAAGATCATAATGAATTTTAAAGCATCTCTGCCGCACCAAATGTATGTTTGTTAAAAAAGATATGAATTTGAACCCATAATAATTACCTACATTCATTTTATCGTATGTTTATTTTTTTATTCATTAATTATTCATTAGTACAATGTGTAATTATTATTTAGTAACACAATAAATACTTAACTTTTTAAAAACTTCACCATATTTTCCTAACCCGTACGGTCTAACCCCACCTAACTCTACACACTCCAGCCTCAACATTTCACACCGCATCTCCTCCGTTTTTTCACCTTTACAAAGCCGGGCTTTGACTCGGCAAGCGCACTCAAACACACTCCGAATGCTTGGATCCAGGTCGTTAGTTTAAGGTCGCTATGATTGCGGTCTTATGGCTGGGAGCGCGCTGTTTTAGGGTTATTGAGTGTCCGCCATTTTGAAATGTGGTTTTGATTAAAAAGGATTTTGATTATGATTTTTGAAGAGATATTGTTGTTGTTTCTAGTCGTCAATATTTTTTGACAATCACTAAAGCTACCGAGTATTAGCTATTACAACGTAATCAAAGCCGCGGGAAAAACTCTAGTTTTATATAATTTGACCAATGATTCAAAACTTTTTCAGAGTTTTAGGCGTTTCGTCTAAAATATACACACCTACCTTGACTAGTGTATATTTTAATGTTGGTTACCAGTCAAAATATTTTTCTCCTAGCTTTACAAACGACTAAATACAACGGAATGACACAGTTTTCAGTGTGTTTATTTACTCCCTGTCTTCTTTAAGAAAGTTCATCTTCGATCATGTAAGTACAGTGTCTCATAAATCATTCGGGTTCAACTTGATACCAGTTGCATTGAACTGAGGAAAAATTGGCAGATTTGTGTTCAGAAACAGTCGAAATGCGTCATGATTGTTTCGAAAGAAATAAAGTGCAGAAATATTAATTTTGAACCTAGAATTTAATCATTGGTAATACAACTGTTTGAATTAATACTTTTTCATTGTTTTCAGCTTATGAGAATTATTCCGACAAAACTTGTACTGCTAAAGTACCGATACTGAGAAAACTTCTCAAAAGGTATTATAGTAACGAAAGTTATCAAGTCTTGTGCCAAAATATAGGTATTTTATTTTTACTATATTCCTATTCCCAAGCAAAGACCCAAATAAAAAAATATTGCGTGGCTATTTGAGCGGGTAAGTCGAATGACAAACGTCCTATTTAGCCCCAATTTGCATTGTAACAATTGTGAACTAAACATGTTATAGTTTGGCTTTTAGTTTCTCAATTTGGATTAGTGTGAAGATGATGTTTAACTTTGATTAGCTTGGTCAAAACACAAGGTTGAAAGTCTCAAAGGCAAATATGATAGTTATAAGCACATAAAGCACATTGAACCAGACCATTGACCTAGAACCTAGGTGACAGGTAAAAATTGTCCCAATTAACAAGACTCGTCAACGTAATGCCTTAAATTAAATCTAAGTCATTAAACCCACGACTAATAACTTAAAACAATTAATTTTGTAAAATTAACAGTCTAGCTTTAATTTACGAGAGTATTATTTTTATTGGCTACTTTTAAGTGTAAACACTGAAACCGAGTGTCACTGAGAGTGTGTCACTTAAAAGTTAGAAGACAAGCTACCAGGCAATATGTCATAGAAAAAATGTGTTCCCATGTCTCAGAGATGCTTTAAAGCGTGATGATATTGTTACCTATAATTTTACACGTCACTTGTACAGCAACCTATTGTCTCTTATACTTGTAAGTAGATAACGATTTTGTTCGCATTGTCCCATCTATCTTTCTTCTTTTTCGTGTGGTTAGTGCCTAACCTGGTGTCAGAGTTTTTATACCGCCCATGGGCCTCCGACTTGTGATACGGGCCTGTGTCTAGGGTCCCATCTATCTTGTGTATTTTTGGTCTACTTCAATAAAATAGATTCAAAAGATACAGTGAGCGAAAAAAAAAGACAAAAAATTATAAACATTAAGAAAAAACATTTATTTTCTACAACATCTAAAGAGCTCAGAAAAGCGTTGAGAGTTACACAACACTAAGTTTATTACACAACGGTATCACCACCAAATGAATCTATTACTGAGAAGATTGAAGAAAAAGACGTTTATTTTTTCGCTTTTGAAACCCTTGGCTATAAGGATAGGGACAAATGATCGAGAGAACATAGAAGTGCAACTTGATTGTACTCGTAAAAATAAACATAACATAAAACTTGTTTTCCTGAGGGGTTTAAGCAGAGGTGTACCCCATATTTCACTAGTTATGTCAAAGTCTCATGTGTTTACATCAAGAATTTCGCAGTAGCCGAAGTTTGGAAGTTGCTGGTATGACAACCCCCTGCCTCAGAAAGCACGTAAAGTCTGGCTTGCAGGTTCAGCACCTGATCTCTCCCCAGCCATGTTAGATTGCCGTCTCATCGGACTATGACAGTAAAGGAATAGAGAGTGCACACATACTACAACTACTACTACAACAGCCCATAACGTCCACTGCTGGACATAAGCCTCTCTCATGATGGGAGGAATTTGCCGTAATCTCCACGCTTGGCAGGTGGATTGGAGATCGCAGTGATGAAAGACTAACAGAAAACGCTGCTGCCCATTCTCTGGTCTACGGAGGCGCAAGGTGTTCTGCCTCAGACATTAGTCGCCTTATACGACACCCGTGAGTGTAATGGGTTGGTTCTATTCTACTCTACTGGATACCACACGGCTAACACAGTGCTGTGTATGTGAGTGCACACATACCTGTGCGCTATAATGATTTTTCCTGCGTACAGAGCTCATCTTCGTTAAACTTGGTCACCATGTCCGGTCAGGATGACTATATTATTATCTCTAACATACGAGGCTAATCGCCGCTGAAATTGATGCCTTGACTGAAATTCGTTTGGGAGGATGTAACTCAGTACGTCTTCGGCATCTTCTTATAGTGTGGTGGGTATCAAGTATCATTGCCTGGAGCGGGATTAAGATTAACTTGTGAAGTGAAAAATTGGGCCACAGCTGTTGTTTATGGCAGGCCACGAGCTCTGACGTAATAAACTGCTTGAAAATACATTACCGATGTGACTATTGAGCGATTACAGCCGTTTTACTTTTGGAATTGGTAATTTACGATTTAAATTCTCAAGCATTTTTTTTTGTAACACTGGGAGTTGTTTTCATAATTTAATTTGTCAATCCCAAATTGCTTAAAATACCTAAATGTTTTTTTTTTTTAAATCGAATCTGAAAATATAAAGATATGTAGTTCTGATTGATTTTCTTGAAAATAAAAAAAACCTTGAATAGAATAATACGAAAGTATCATTCAAAAGGGTAAACGTAATACGACTTGTAATAATTATACGTGGTAAAAACAACTAAAACCTAGGAGTCTGTCTATTGACAGAAAATAAAGTAAATACTTCAGAAACATTCAAAATGTTTTATATCATTAAATTGTAACGCAAAAAAACCTTCATTCCAAAATAAAGCGTGATCTTTTTACAAGCGGCCATCAACACGCACCATTAGGTAACAATTTCCTTCAGTACATAGTTGACGCACCCTGTATTTTATTCTATCCCGATACGCAAGCAACTGTCTGTGTCAAGATAATCGATATCTCCGGAATGGGCCGGCGACAGAGGTGCATGTCTACTTCTGATAATAATTAAAACGATGGTTTTTAAGGATATTCTGTTGGTAGACAATATTTTTACAGTTTTAAACGTGTTATAATGATGAAAGATGAATTATTAGGAATTGTATGGATTGACTTGGGAAATTCTATTTGTGTTTTTTCCTGACAAAATGTTTGATATAGAACGACATTCACATTCTAATTTAAACATATCAAACAACGCGTTATTAAAAGCAAAGAAGAACCGACATCGAATCGATACTAAGTCATTATACCATTAAAAAAAATCTTTCGAAGAAACTTCAAATCCACCTTGACATGTCATAATACTAGATCACAGGGCATGGATTATGACATGTGCCCCTGAAGTATATATAGGGCACGATACGTTACAATATTCAAAGAAAAGAATTTTACATCACAATTGAAATGTGAAATCACAATTAAAACGAAATGCCATCTATAATTTTCTTCGCGGACATAATACCAGTGGCCTCGTAGGGAATGAAATTGAAATAATATATGTCTTCCATTTCCTTGAATGCAAACCAGTGTTGGTGCGTTATTTGTACAGACGATGCGACTTTTTTATGCGAATAATTGTAACTGTATTAAGATTCGGTCTTGAAACGAGAGAGACATATTGGGATCCGACCGGGACACCGGGCACTAACGGGTACTTCAGTACATTAATGTAAAAGTCCATTGCCTAGAACTGCGTCTGTAATTTGACCGTATTCCGGTATAAAGGAACCTTTAATGATGTTTTATTTTATTTTTATTCAGATATTTAGGCAAGCTTAAATACGTTTTTTTTATTTTTTATTATATAAATAGAGGATTCTTACTAAAATAAGTTAATTGCGTAATCTATAGGTTCTAAAATATGTGTTTAAAGAAAAGTCAATTACCCATTAAATAAAAATATGAAGAAAATTATGTAGCTATACGTTAGTAGAAATACTTGCCAGAAAAACGTCTGCCAAGGGTTGATATAATTAATTAAGGGCTGAAAGAAAATCAACCATCCGTAATATTACCTCGCCTACTTGTCTGGACCACCACATAGATACAACTTATAAATCTTTATAAAGAATATATTTTGTTCTTCAATGTCAGGATTGTTTGCACTAGCTAGTTCTTCTAACCTATCAACCAGGTGGTGTTGCTGGGGAATTTGTTGCGCCAGTGTTTTTTTTTTCAGCTACGACACCAGAAAGTTGCGAGGGGCGGACAGGTTGGAGATCCTATGTCAATTTTGACGTTGAAAAGTGCTGAATCTTAACCTAATTAATATACATGATGACTCTTGATTTTTGTTTTATATTTTCAGTTCGTACAAAGTCCTAAAGGAGAGTGGAGTGTTTTACTCGCCAATAAACTGTCATAGAAGTCTGTGAAGTGCAAGAAGAGCAACTACCAACAGTCTCGATACTTTCTTGAGCAAGTAAAGTTCCAAATTGATTCCAAATTAACGACGAACAGACATCAAATGTCTGTCTGTCACAAAGATAGCTCAAGATCAACTTTGAAACTATATTTTGTCTACTAAGAAAAGGCGATTTACAAAAACTTTAATAAAACTTGAATTATTTCGATCTTCATTTATTTGCTTTTCAATTCCAACAAAGAAATCTTTCTAAGTTATACTTGCAGTCAGAATAGATTTAAAACTGTGAACCGAGTTCAATAAATAATTAAAACCACAAATTGCTAGTTAATCTTGCGATGGATCTTCAAAGGTATCTTTGGTTAGAGTTCAACTGATTTATTACTGCAGTTATTTTCTCTACGTTTTAAAATTGTTCTTGGATATTTTCTGAAACTTAAGAAAGAAAGGTAATTGATAAATAATGTTATTTATTTTATAGTGAATGTTATTTTCTTTATTGGAGATACGTCAATCTATCTCGCAGACAGGTACCTAAGTAAAAAATTTTTTATAAGCTTACTAAATGTTAACAAAATGGATTCATTAGGTATGTATTATTAACGTGAATTAGTGAAAAGTTATGAAACGTTATTTCTAAGATAACGCACCGTGCATCATTACTATTTGTCCCGTAATTCTTTTTTGTGAAACCCTTTTTGGCCAAATCGTGACAAAATCTTCGTAGACAATTATATGTAAACAAATATTTCCCATAAAGCAGGTACTGTCATGTTTTTTTACAGTATCTTGTCCACACGGGATTTAGAGAAACATAACTTCGATCTTTTCGGAGGCAAGTCAATTCGTCCGGGTCTAGCCTAGGAGCTCCGTGAATACATATTTAGAGAGTAATGCAGACAAATTGATCTGTTCCAACAGCCGTTACTTGAATACCAATACTGTAGGCTGGTAATGGACGTATTGCGCCTTTCGATAAAAATCTCAGTGGGGTGAATCACTTAAACACTTTAGACTTGATTTATTTTCACACCTTTTTTGTGGGGTGAATAGAATTTTACGTGAGGTCGTTGGTGTTTTTTATCAATTGGAATTGTCTCGCGTATGTACAAGGTTTCGAGAGATATACAATGATAATTAACTAACAGACTTACCTCATAACTAATACACTAAGTAATAACTAACATTGGCCACTGCAATCTTTTTGTTTTTATTTTCTGTCATTTTATTTTTAACGTCTGTGAAGTTTTGCCAACTGACTTAATTCGACCCTGAATACGCTATCTGAACCCCTTACAGCATGTAAAATAGATCATTATGCATAATAATATAATAATACATAATAATATATATATATAATATAATAATATAATTTAATAATTTATATAATATAATAATACATATAATCATTATAATACATCAAAATCAAAACGCAAAATACAAGCATAGAGAATAAAGTCTTTCCTCTGAGCCCACCACACCAAACATTGGGCCAACATTGCGACAAACAACTATTGGACGCCAGGTGCATTACAATCGGTGGCCGGTGAACGACCAACACACTACACCAAACATTGAGTCCAACAGTGGCTGTTGGTTGCCAGCTGCATTACAGGCGAGGTCGGCAACCGGTGAACGACCAACTGACCTGCTTCCCACCGGTCGATAGTTGCACTGCGATCGATACTCCTTCTCAGTTAGTAACAGTGAGTTTCATAAGAAATTGTGTAGAATTTTTCAGTGATTGCTAAGCTGTTGGTTTGAAAATTGATTTAATTCGGGTACCTATATTACAACAGCGTTGTTAGTTTTATGGTATTGTTGTTTGTTCTAATAAAATTGATATAATCAATGGCACTTTGACGTTATAAAAATATTGCCTAATTACCTATTTATTTTTCTAACATCAATATCACGCCTGTAATGCCTGAAGGGTTAGGCAGAGGTGTATTCCGAAAGTAATCCCATATTTTGACCTTTTTGGCATCAATCGGGCACAAATAAAGACTGCTCTACTGAGAAATTCCTGATGGAAAAGCACAATAACTCATTAAGTGACCTGTGAATCAAACCCAAGCCCTTATGATCTGCAGTGGCACCAACACTGATTTCAACCTGGACATAAACTACTAAGATACATCACTTTGACAACATTAAATTGCTGCCTAAGCATATTTTTCCAAAAATTTCGTATCAGTTATGTATGTTTTCCTATCCAAAATTCCAATAAGTACTGATATCCCGGTATTACTTTGTAAACAGTTTGCACGCAGTCCTGAACACTATAATCGTCGATCTGATCGGTCGGCAATATGCCCAAGTTTTCCCGGGTTACGTTAAAAGCCTCTCGGGTATTTGGCCGATCCCTCCCGAAAGGTTCCGAGTGCTGCCGATCGCTTATTTATGACTAGAGTCGAAGGTCCTTATAATGGATTAACGATTTCGCTAATTTATGGATCGGTGAAGAGTTTAATTTGTTACAGCATTTATCTGGAGTAACGCACAAAATTGTCACCCATAAGTTCGTTGAAATGTTTGACAATCATTGGATTTCATGCCTTTTATTTTTATTATTGCATCGCTACTGCTCTCAAAACCGGAAGGAAAACATTGTGATGAAACAGGCATGATCTAGAACCAAAGATTCGAAACCCGTTCTGGGTCCAAGTGATAGATTAAAACCGACTCCCTCTTATAGGGAGGAATCCTATACGAGGCATGTGCCAGCAATTGGATCTTATGGTTGATTATATCTCTTTTTCCTATTTTGTGCTAATGTAACCAAAAAGCTACGTTTTGCTATCAACCTATTTCTCCAGTGTGTCTTGTTAATTTTCTTAAGCTATCAAGTGAAAATGTTGGTATAACACACCCCATTCGAAAGGAATGATCTCTGTAACCAGGCTAGGTGATAAAATCCTTACAGGCGCTTATATTGACGGGCCATATGACTGCCCCACATCCACCATTTTATTATAAGGCCTTTATGGTAGGCTTGGAAGACCTGCTAGCCCTAATGATCAACTTCACTCAGTAAATATGACCATGTATGTAGGCTAAAATAAAGGGTTTCCAAATTATAGTGACCTAGTGAGTATTTATGTAAATTCTGAATTTATGTATGTGGGTGAAAGCTATCGGCTAGATCGAAAGATTGTTGTCATATATTTTGAAGTGATTTATGTAAAACGGGGTTAATGTTGCATGTGACAGAAATGATTAAGGTAAAGTAATGTCAAAATTATCACTGCTTGTTTTACAGATCACACAAATTCAACTAAAATGATTAAATACTTATTTTATTTCAATATTTAATGAGCTATCTTTGGGTTCATTTTTTTATTGTAGAGTAAGTAGCTATCACATCAATTTACCACAAACTGTTAAATTTCTCCAAGTACTTCCAGTCTAATTTAAAAGCTCAAAAATTCAGATTAAAAAAATTGAAACGTTAAGTGACTATTGTCATGGGGTCTCAGGAAACTTGCGCGAACCCACTTGCAAGGACATTTGCGCGCTTGGACATTTGCGCGATTGGACTTTTGCGCGAACGGTCCAGTTGCGCAAGTGCCTATTCGCGCAAGAGTCCTTTCGCGCTAAAGTCCAATTGCGCAAAAATCCATGCGCGCATATGTCTTCCCAGATCCTTGTTATGGGTACCACCATACTTGACCACATTTGAAATATCATGCTTGACAGATGGATCAGTGATGAGTAAAGACAAATATTCGCCACACTGTTTTTGTAACCTGGTTTGTAGACTGATAAATTTAATTGAAGATAAAAAAAATATTAAAAAATCCATTAGTAAGCAAAATCTCCTTACAAGCTTACATCAATCTTTTCTGTCAAGACAGAAAATAACCCAGATGCAGCCAACTGAATGGTCCTCCACAACACCCGGTCACCGTGTCAAGTGCCACGGGAGATTGGCCCTTCGATCACTCGCCAGTTGCTAAGCAGTTGCTCGAGATGTTTATGGGTCAATAAGGATGTGTTTAGCTTGAATTTTGTTACGCAATCAATTGTTAGGTATTTTAAAATCATTATAATGGTCAAAAGTCAGTTAACAAGATTGTAACAGAACTATAACCAGGGTTTGTAAGACGTAACGATAAAAAGGATACAAATTTTATTGTCAAGCTTTATGACTTCTATAAAACCCTTTTTAATTAAAGTGACACGTGAAGATCACGCCTGTACATATTTCCTTGAAGGGCACTTACAATACGACCAAATTTGGCCACTTATGTTTCAGTCCCATTTTACAGGGAGAAAGGGAATTGATATCAATTGGGCACAAAACCAGACTTGGGGCTGGAGGAATTTTAGATGGAAAACCCCTAAAACAATACATTTTTAATGTTTATTGTGTTATTCAGTTTTCCAATAAACGCTTAAAAGTAAATAGACTTACAAGAAACAAACACGCATTGAAACCCTTTGGTTATGCAACCATCAATGATCAAGAACAGTTTAAAGTTCCAAGTTAAAGTCGCGTCAGGAACAAGCCAGTAACATCTTTGTTACTTAAAGTTAACTAAGTTACTAACGAGAGCGCATGCTTGTCTTTTAAGTAATTAGGTCGACAGCTAATTATCTTAGACCAAAGGTAACGCTAATTAGTTATATCAGACATCTGATATTACGGAGAATCTTATATTCTTACATAGGTATTATTAATTGGTTTACTTGAAAAGGTTATGTTTTTGATGTTTTAAAGTTGGAAAAGCTGCTGCCGACTGCTTCGGAAAGAGGGTGTTGTTTTGTTTGATAGAATGTTAAAACTGTGGTGTGTCACTGTGTTTGACCTTTTTTATGTTAACATAATACGTTTTTTAAGAAGCAGTGTCCAAGTTAGCCTCAAGGGAACTTGACGGCTATTTGAAAAATGTTCAAAAACTATTTTTAATACTCGGAATTATTACTCTTCGTTACATTCTCTACGAATTGTTCTTCTTTTTCGTAGTGTCCACATTTCCTATGTTAAAGTTTAAATAATGTATATTTAATGTTTTTGAATCAGGTATTTTGACACAAAGTAAGTTTTCATCATCACATTTGCAACAATCACAAATATTCTGTTAAAATAGTACCAAAACCAAAGGGTTGCCTATTAAGCCTTATTTTCAGCCACCGGCAGTGTTGCCCTCGTTAGAATGTAGGCTATACAGCTATTAGCTTCAGTAATTCACTTACAATTCTGTTATTAAGATAAATTAATTGTTTTAGGGATTCTGTGTGTATTAGTTAGCATAAATGTGGCAACTTAACGCGATAGCGCTGGTTCTGTGTAACAATCTGTGTCAAAAGATTACACGTGTAGATTTTAGATGAGAATATTCCAAATTACTTCGAACGTGAAGTTAATGTTATTTTCCTAAATTGATTCTTTTTAGGTTTTTTTTTAACCCAGAATTTTCTTAGTGTGTCTTTGTCTAATGCAAAATGTATGTTAAAGTAGAACAAATCAATTATTTATTTTTTATTTGATAGCTAAAAAGGTATACCTTTCTTTTAAAACTTTAACTAAAAATATGATTCAAATTAAATATAACTGTTCGTTACAGTGGTAAGAAGCCTAAACCCTACATTATTTCTGTATTTTCTATGACGAGTTTCAGTGATTCATAATTTAAATGTATGTCCTAAATAGTAAAGTAGGTTACTGCTCACTCCAGTTCCAATTGAGATAATTTACGTAATACCTTCTAATGGTTTTAGGGATTTTACGTATATGGATTAAAGGTTTATAATTAATGTCATGTGCGGATACAACTGTGTCAAATTTATTTCAGAAGTTAGACCTTTCAGTTCCAATGTTTCTGCAGGGAAATGACCTAGGTTAAGAGTACGATTTTAGGTGTCAGTTTATTCAGCCTCACTTTTTACCGGACTGCCTATTGCTTTTAGCGACAAAACCGCCGTTTGTATTGATCTTGTTCTGTAACACAGGTTTTTCCCAAAAACATCAGGCACCAGTCTCTCACAAAGGTGTTTATGGAAATAATCATTGTAGTTCCCTCAGTGAACAATCATGTATCTTTTTAATGCCGATGTAATTCTATTTAAATTGTTTACTTGATGATTTTGTTCGAAGTCAAACTTTGTGGTGGTTTTAAAATTTTAGTCTACTTTGCTAATATTCCTTTCAAATATTTAAATCTATTTGTACTGCATTAAAGCTTCAGTTGTAAATGAATCACTAATAAAGGCTTAACGTGGCACTAATTTAGCATAAAACACACTTTTAAAGGGTATAATTGGTTCCTCATTTGGCTCAACGTATTTTAGCATTAAGCTTTATTCGTAAACAATCGGTTAACGTACTCGTACGAGGTAAGATTGCTAACCCAGTTAACTTAGTCCGATGCAGTTAGTTCTAAAATATTCAAACGGAGTTGGCCTGAATGTTTCAGATTTTGTTAGTCTGTCTGGTAAGTTTGGATATGTAATTCAGATTTTTTTATCAAGCGAAGAGAAAGAAAATAAGTAATAATCTAAATCCGAGTCAAACTACCCAGGAATTAGCGGCATGGTTTAAAGTTACCCTACCTACAATATTGACTCATTTGCATCAAATCAATAAGATAAAAAAAAAAATGAAAAATGGGTGCCTCATGATTGGACTGATCTGCAGAAAGAAATGCGTGTTGAAACTTGTGTTGCATTGTTGATTTGGTACAGAAATGAAGGAATATTGGATCAAATTGTGACATGTGACGAAAAGTGGATTGTTTACGATAATTGTAAGCAAAAAATGCAATGGCTGAGCCCAGGTCAAACGCCGCAACAGTGCCCTAAAGCAAAGCTTACCAATAAAAAGGTGATGGTAACTGTTTGGTGGTCTCTTCATGGTGTTATTCACTATAGCTTTCTCAGGTGTGGTCTGGCAATAACAGCAGATGTTAACTGTGCCGAACTTCGAACAATAATGGTGAAACTGGCATTGAAACAGACTGCACGAGAAACCGTTGTAACTCTACAGGAGCTGCAGTTAGAAACTATACGCCATCCTCCGTACTCGCCAGACCTTGCTCCAACGGACTACCATTTGTTTCGTGATTTGGACAATTTACTACGTGATAAAAAAATTTCTTCCCAGGAGGTAGTACAAAATGATTTGACACAGTTTGTCGAATCTAGATCCTCAGAGTGATGTAAAGGCATAAATGAACTTCTGTTTAGATGGCAGCAATGTATAGATAATGAGGGCTAATATTTAGATTAAATTAATATGTTATATCTTAGGAAAAAAGAGGTTTAATTTTTCAGTATAAATCGGCAATTTCATACTTTAACCTAATATTAGGCTCTTTACTAAGTGTAATTTATTTCATCACCACTGCTTTTCAAACTGTAAAGGAAAACGTTGTCAGGAAACTGCCATGTCCTGGAGCAAAAATTTGAAGACTTAACTGTGCCCGCCATTGGCTATCAACTTGCACTGGGCCTTCATTTTTCCATTACTGAAGATATCATAATGCAATAGCATTATGATATCTTGAGTCGTTCATGAACTGGTCCTACATGCCTACGGCCCATTTGGGACGAGTTGATGAAAATCAAAATAAATAAAATTTTCGTTCTGCAACTCGTCCCACGTATGAAAAAGGTGTAATCAGTAGTAAAGTGTTAGATATAATGGAAATAATGGAAAAACTAAAGGTTGATTCTAGTAAAATGGCCAAAAAAAGGAGTGTTATGTTTTCAGGGTTCATCTATATAGGGTGACTGGTAATAGGGTATATGCATGTTTTTTTTTTATCACTAAATCTTTTTTTTTTTTCAACATTTTTTTTTCAAAGCCTATTTCTAAATTATTTTTTTAATTTCGATAAAAATACTAAGTTATAAGCATTTGAAACTTCTGATTAGACAGAGAGATCCTTTACAGCGAATGACGTCATTCGCTGCATCGATGTACAAAATTCATACTAAATTCCGTTTATCTAGAAAGAGATAGAAACAAAAGTTTAAATGGTTATAACTTTTGTGTTGTTTGGCCAATTTATGTCTTGTTTTCGTTTTTTGACATTATTTTTATAAATGATAAATAATGATAAATGATGTTTATTTTGCAAGTAGGTTTTTACAAACACTTTTACACGTCAATTTTTTTTGTTAAACTACATGGGGCCGGTGTTTCGTACCTGACTACTCTGAGAAGAAACAGCCGAAACAAACTCAGAGGTCATAGTCTCTTTTGAAGTCCAGACATAATTTTGCTCAATTCACATGAGGACTATGCAGAATAGTGTCTGAGATGGTCTTTTGAAGAAAAAACCACACAGATTTGAGTGGACCTGTCCAGTCAGTGCAAGCATTTGTCAGTTATCGTGTAGCTCGACTTATAACTCAAGGAGCTCAACGAAACGACGAATAATACCAAAGAAAGGACATTTGGGTAGGTCGCTTATAGTACTCAAACTGCCAGACAGTTGTGGGAAAAAAAAAAGAAAACAAACAAAAATATATAAAAATTAAACCCACATGGTCCCCACATTCACAATAATCATATGTCAATAATAATAAAAAGTAAGATACGTAAATATTCCTGTCAAGTCAGTAGGTAAATGTAACATAAAATAAAATAAAAAAGTAAAAAATAATAAAATACTGAAATAAGTATTCATGTCAAATCATTCAATGTCAGAGTGTATAAAAGAAAGGAATTAATAATAAACAAGCGAAGTCCGAAATTTCGACATTCACGGAGCAAATTTCATTGGAGCAGCTTAATCCCAAGCCTTTTTATCTTCGAGATAGTTGTTAACATGATAGTAGGCTTTCAAGCACAGCTTCCGTTTTATTAACGATTTGAATTTATTTAGGCTTAGTGCTTGAATTTGGCTCGGAAGTTTATTGTAAAAACGTATACATTGGCATCTGAACGTACCCCCTATTTTTTTGAGCCTCGTTACAGGAACAACAAATTTGTGTTTGTTCCTCGTATTTATGTTGTGGATATCACTGTATTTTTTAAACAAATTAATATTTTTGTGTGCGTACAAAAGGTTTTCATAAATAAACTGAGAAGGCACAGTAAGAATATTAATCTCTTTAAATTTTTCTCTGAGGGAGTATCTGGGTCTTAATTTATAAATTGAACGAATTGCCCTTTTTTGCAAAACAAATATTGTCTGAATATCGGCGGCATTGCCCCACAAGAGAATACCGTACGACATCACGCTATAGAAATAACTAAAGTAAACTAAACGGGCTGTCTCTAAATCAGTTAACTCAGATATATTATAGATTTACTATAGTACTTTAACATTCGGTTTCGAAATAAAAAAAAGAAAATTTAAGCATTATTCCCTAATAATGTACGATACTTAAACACGTGCATGATAACAAACAACTTTTACTATGGGCCCAACCCTTAAATCGCGAAAAACAAATCAGCTGTTCAGTGCATTTTGACCTCGCCTTTGTACTGAACAGCGGTTTTTTTTACTGAAGTTATAACTTTAAATAAAAACTGAAAAGAGTAAACCAAATTCAGGAAACAGGACATAATATTGACTGCAACAGTTGTACAATATTCAAAATTAATAGAAGGTACTATCTACCAAAGTCTTGAATTGGTTATGCTTTTAGTTTAATTTATTTAGTCCTGCACTTTACGACTCGAGGGACGCTAAGTGGTACAAATGGTACTATGAATAGTGTCGCTTAGTTCTATTCAATTTATGAGGCATATGGGGCATTGTAGTGATAATCTATTTCAATATTTATTTTACCTTGTAAACAATCATACTTAAAAATATTTAACGGGATGTGGCACTGGATTAGCGTTGAAAATGTTTTTATGGAAAGTACGGATTTGAAAAACAAAAACATGAAATTTCCTGTTTCTCTTATATGTTTCGTTTGTTTGTTTTAGGTGTTATTGAAAAAAGAAAACATGAAATTTATACTGACAAATTTTCTTGAATTTTTGAATGAAACATTGAAAAAAACAACGGAATTGGAAAGAAACGGGAAATTTTCCTGCTTTTTTCAATGCTACACTGGATACTTCAAAGTTTTTTCTGAAGAGAGCATACCTAGTTAAATTGCAGTTGTGAGGACATTTTCTGTTTAATATTATGACAACAATTTAATGTATTTCTTATTTATTTATTAAAACTTTATGTACATAATGTACAAAGGCGGACTTAATGCCTTGGGCATTTTCTGCCAGTCTACCTTAGGGTGATGGTGTGTAGTCTACCTTAGGGTGATGGTGTGTGTCTTCTCGTCCAACTTACCGCAGTGTCTAAAGACGAAAGTCTATGACCAGTGTGTGTTGCCAGTGATTACATACGGGACCGAAACTTGGTCGCTCACAATGGGACTCATCAGACAGCTTAAAGTCACCCAAAGGGCTATGCTCGTAGTTTCCTTGCGTGATCGAATCAGAAATGAAGACATCCGCAAGAGAACCAAGGTTACCGACGTAGCCCGAAGAATTGCCAAACTTAAGTGGCAGTGGGTAGGGCACATTGCTCGCAGAACGGATGGCCGATGGGGCTGAAAAGTTCTGGAGTGGCGACCGTGAACCGGAAGACGTTGCGTTGGAAGAACTCCCACTAGGTGGACCGATGACCTGGTGAAGGCTGCGGAAATCCGCTGGATGCGAGTCGAACGGGACCGGTCAATGTGGCTACGCTTGGGGGAGGCCTATGTCCAGCAGTGGACGTCTTGCGGCTGAAATGATGATGATGTATTATGACATAGTATAGACACCAAAACCTTCTGTTTTGATAATCATTTAAATTGAACTTGTAACAAAAACAATAATACCTACATACGTAGTTTCATATTTCTGAGCCTGAAGTGTGTCAGCTAACGTAACCTTGAGGCTTTGAGTAAAACTGAAAACATACTAGGAATTCTTAGTACGTTTCAACTGTGGTGCCCTCTTGGAAAGACAAAAGTTATCACACTATAACTTTATTGAAAGTTCGTCCTTTTCTCTAAGTATAATCTAACTCGTCTGCTGTACCTAAATCGAGTCGAGCTAAGCTGAACTTTATTTTTTATAGTTGTTGTTATCAACGGAGTTTTAGCTCTGACCTTTACAAGGAAATCTGTTTGAAAGGAATTTCTGGGATGGTCGTATCTATAGTTATTTTTGGCATAATAATCTTCCTGTTTGTTCATATTCGTTTATGAAGAAAGTTTTGCTGTGTCGCTAAGCAACATTTTTGTTGTTACCGTTTGAGCGGTGTAGAACTTTACTGTAGTCGTAATTAAAGTAATTAAAATTGGTGGGCTTGACTTATAAATAATATTGCATTTTATGCAAAGTTTTTTAAACTTTCCTCTCTCCTACCGTCTTACTGTGCCCGTCGTAGATAAAAATTATTTGATTACATTTCAAGTTAGCACTTTTTCACACATACAATGTTTTATTACATGCTCCACTGTGTATTTACAAGTGTTACACACAATTGGGCATGAAATAAAAGATTTAACCTTGAAATCTTTGTAATTATGCCTAGGGCTGGATGTGCTAGACATCGTTGTTAAGGTATTGCAATATGGGTTTGTAAAGTGCAGTCTGTTCCCAATAAAAAATAATAGATTACTAAAATAATACATAGTTATTGTCAACCGTCTCCATACGCAATACAACGCCAAATGTTCACACAAGATATCAAATTAATTACTCCCATTTCGAAACATTTGGACTACACTAAGATCTGGCATTGAAACAGGATGCTCGCGTTACGGAGGATCCAATCTATTTGTTAATGGCTTTAAAAGGCTTATGGTTCTGTGGGGAATAGTAAAGTGGTTTAATTTGTAGTGCGTGAGAGATTGATGCGAAAATGTACTTTAACATTTGCCTTTTTCATTGTGTGTATTTTTGGTTTATTTTTATTACCCTATGTACTACACAGATTTACACACACTACTATTTACATGTACTACACATATTTACATAACATTATTTATTTCAGGCTAAATTGACCCATAGATTTTTAACAGTATGGCCATTTCATAAGTCTTAAGTATTGCTAGTATGTCTTGTCTGTTCAAAGCGTAAGTTACTATTTTTTATTACCAGACTACGGTAAAGTCCAAAAGCTCGGTGGTTGTTTTCCTAATGTAGATTATTTCAGCATAATTTATAAGTAAAAACTGTTTTTCTCTCTCACAGAGATGATAAAGTCTGAATATGCTATGGTATGCTTATTCCCCAACCAACCATGCCTCATATTATGTTCGCTATAGGTACTATTATACTAGATCTATCACACGCATACGCATACGCTACGTACCATTGTACCGCGTAACAGATTACGTTACATCACACGTAAGGACCCTCAGATTGATACAGGTCGTGCCATCTTAAACGCTCACTGTGACTGTCTTTGTACTGAACAGACAGGTATCACGAGGGCTTATTTTTAGACTTGTATTGGATTTATGAGTTTTAAGGTCACGGTGTACTCCCACTGGAAAAGAAAAAGTTTTGTTAACAGAAGTCACTTTTTTTTTCATAAAGCATGATGACATTCCTCTTAGATATCCTTAGGGCAGATGGAAGGGTATGTTAACTTCAAACTAAACCTACAGTATGTTCAACTACTTCTGGGCGAGGCACCAGAGTACTTACTTGCGCAGTTGTCCGCTCTCCTCCAGCTAGGTATTGGCTCGCATGACCTCCGAGACGACCTCCAAGTCAACCTCTGTGATAGTCATCTTTAGGACTCAGAACAACATGACCAGAGTACCTAAACCTTTACCTAAATATCAATACAAGTTGAACGAGATAAGTCATTCAGCCGTACATTCATTCATTCTCCATAACTTCATATTCTTACATCAATACGATTTGTTGTTAAACCAAAACCTCATTTTAGTTTCGAACTCGCTGAGCAACAAAAGCATAAGAAAATAATAAGTACGAACAATTTTCTGACTTTTACCAAAACATAACCTCATTAGGAATTCAAATGTAAAGTGATTATTGTTGGGAATTTTCTTTCAATGAGAAAAGTTCGGTGACTGAGGCTGGCATACTTTGAGAGAAATCTGGGCACAGTGACTTCCTTATCCCAAGTTTGGGCACGTAGTGTTCCTTCCAGGACCCGGTTACATTTCTGGAACACTTACCCATTTTATATGGCATACTTTGTGAATTGTTTATTCCCGATATTTCACGTAACAGGGAAAGTCGGGAGCCGCTTGGGATCTATGCCTCCAACACTTGTTTCTGGGTTACTATTGCCGGTAATTCAGTTTGGGTTTTGGTGCTGTTTACCTTTTTTGTTTATGTTACAAGTAGGTTGTTGGTTATGTTTGGCATTTTTGTTTGTAGGAAAATATTTACAATACTCTAACACGAAGTTTTGGCACGGCTGGATTTTGATCCATCATTTTTTTTGTGCAAATGTTACCTTACTGTATGTGACATAAAGTTCACCCAGATTGTGCCAGTTAAATTTAACATAGCACAAAAAATCATCAAGTGACATAAATGGCGCTCAGCTAAAATAATTAAGACAACCAAAACTAGTTTAAAAGAATTCTTATCCAGAAGCAAAACTAATTGTAAGAGAAAGGATAGCTTATACTAATTTACAGCCAGTTTTTTTCCGGGGGCCTAAAACGGGAAAATTAATTTAAAAAAACAAAGCTTCTGCAAAACATGGTCCTGAAAACTGAAACGCCTTGTTTAATTAAATGATAACGGAAGTAATTATTCGAAAGAAAATATTACATTAAAACAACCAGCAGTTTAATAAAGGAATCACAGAATGGTACTTGTGTGATTGTTGTAATTGTGCCTACCTAATTATGATAGATAGATAGTCTAGATAAGATAGATAATCGAAGAATAACATCGTAAGGAAACCGATTCGCTTCTGTAGGGCATGTCCTGAGAAATGTGGTAGCCAACTACACTGAATATCCAACACCTACTCACTGAGCTAAGGCCTGTATAGTAGCAGTTTGTGTTAAACAGTTTGTAAGGGTCACCGACGCAACAGTTACCGATTCGAGAAAAAGTACGTCATTCTGAACACCCCACAATTTTTTCTAAGGTTATTAAAATAAACAGCTGTGTGCTACAAAACAGCAATACCTAAAACCGAATGATGTCCTGAAAACGTGCTTACCGTTTTAGTGTCAGTTTTCCTTCCACCTTATATTTTATACAGAAGGTGGGCAACGTCGCAAATAACTGTCAAATATTTTATACAGAAGGTGGGCAACATCGCAAATAGCTGCCAAATATTTCATACAGAAGGTGGGCAACGTCGCAAATAGCTGCCAAATATTTTATAAAGAAGGTGGGCAACGTCGCAAATAGCTGTCAAATATTTCGCTGTTTTGATTAATTTGGCAATATTACTGCAAATGGCTGTTTAGTGAAGTAAAATGATTATGAAATGCAATAACTAAAATCGTAACACCGAATCATCAGTTTTAGATGTAGAAAAAGTATTTGGAAACTTTCCAAATGCCTTCTACACCTAAAACGGTTACAACATCAAATTCATTGTTTTAATTGCAATTCACTATTAACATTCTAGTTCACTAGTTAGCCGTATTTCTTATTTCCGTATAGAGTATATTGTGAAATTAATTAAAACAGGTAAATATTTGATAGATATTTGTGAGGTTGGCAACCTTCTAAATAATAAACTAATTATTTTTAAAGGCCCCTAAAAAGACTTCGCTTTGATTTTCCAACGGCAATTCCGTATAATTCCGTTTACCAATTCCTCTTCAAAATCAAACCAAATACCCTTTGAGGGACAAAGGCGAAAATATTCAATATTATATTCCATTCTCTTTTCCTAGCTGATTGTAAGAAAACGTTGATAACAAAGGGGAGCGCAATCAGTACTTGACCCGATTTATCAGAATAATCATTTTCCCTGGGTTGTGTATTTGTGATTTATTATATTTACTAGTTATATGTATTTATAAGGTTCTCTATATGCTCATCGTTATTCGTGGTCATAAGGAAATGTTATAGTGGTTACTGAAGTGTAATAATCGGGATCGAAGCGGATAATTGTGTTTTAGGACCCAATGTTGAGTTTCTTTTTTATCTTACGAAGTATTACGAAATTCTATGTAACACTGGGCTAAGAGTGATAGTATCTATTACTTTCGGGAGTTGTGTCAAAAGATTCCATTAAGAGTAAAAGATCCTGTTTGATTTATTGGCAGTTATTGCCGGCATGAAGACAAATTGCTAAGTAAAAAAAAAGTAACGAATTACTGAAAGTGTGGTAAAGTTGATAAGTGGTCAAATTCAATGTACAGTCAGTAACATTATGTACAGTCAACAAAAGAGTAATAATATTAATGAAAAGTAGTTAGTTTTCATTAATATAATGTTCGTATCGGGCTGGCAGTTGAGATAAATATCTGGTACACATTGTCTGATCACCTACATACATGTTTGTACATTATACGGAATCAAAACGTACGTATCAAAATGTACGTTATCGGTAATTTCCTGTTTGGAAATTACATGTCCATCGTCATGTAGGGCGGGACCAACCGTCATAAGCACATATATAGTAAGTAAGTGCATCGTGACTATGTACAAATTGCCCAAAAGCTTTTGAAGAAGACTAAGAGGTGATGAAGGATGATTTTATAAGCACATATTTTATATTTGCTTGTTTATGGAAATCTCAGTAGCATGACGGAGTTTGGATTTCTGCCCAGTTGATGGCAATTGGCTCGCCCCATATTACACGGGACTGAAACATATCTGGTCAAATGGACCGCAAAATAGTTCTGTCTACCCCTTTTGGGAAAACAGCCGTAATGTTATGTTGTGTCACACATACATTAAAAGTTATTGAACCCTCACTTAATATGTTATTGCTAAGCGAGACGCATGTTGTGATATCTCTTGAATATTTGTCTGTCCGTCCTTTACAAACAATCCGGTAACTTATTGCGTCGCTGAACACAAAAAGACCTTTCATAAGTTTGGTAATATTCTTCAGTATCACTAAAAGCTGACCAACAATCATCGTAATCATTATTGTGGTCCAAGAGTCTAATATCCTCACGTTGTGATTTTATGGCATTGAAATATTTATTACTTTTCGTTGAACCGTAAGAACCTTAGTATAAATTGAGCTCTCAAGTAGTTATTCCGATAAAGCTGAATTTCACCATTGAATCTAATCGGCACGTTTAAACCGCGTTCAATGTCAATATTCCGCAACAATGATAAAACTGACAGGTTTGAACGCCATTTAAATGTCCTGTTCGCGTTGAGTTTCAATGGTGTAATTGGTTCTATCTGATAAATATTCGGTCGATCATCTTTACCATTAGCCTTTTCTCTCACTGTGTTGAGGTCAGCCATCCAATTAAGTAAATACAGCAACTTCAATCACTATTATACCTCCTATTTTTCTCCTCAGTAACCAAATATCTTACTTATTGATACGCATCTCGAACAAATACTATTTGCTCTGAACCTTTGTTTATCCACATTAGCGTCATAAAAACGTATCCTTGACGATTCTGGAGGAGGTACATCATGGTATAGAGAGGCTGGTTTAAGCTGACCTCTCATTCTGTGTAAAACCTGTGCAAGGCAAGGTCAGCTTACAGTTGAATTTGTAGTTTGATGTGTGGTCGTGTGTACTATGTAGGCTTGTTTGATATAACCAGGACCAGGCACTTTGTTTTTTATGATGCGATCGTACAGCGTGACAAGCTTGATTGTACAGTATTTGTGATTGCGGTGCCTTATCGAATGTACTGAGGTTTGATGACTGTTAAAACAAATGAATTCTTCCTGATTCGTCTAGTCATCTAGTGCTCGCAAACGCTACTGCTGTGAGTAATTCCCGGCTTTGTTATTTGGTTTCTTCTAGATTATTTCAGTAGTAGCCCTGAGTCTGGATCTGTACCCGGTTGATGTAAATAGGCTCGTTTTCTATTACATTGCACATAAACATAACTTGTAGCAAAATGTATTGTGTTATGGATATTATGAAATATTGTGGAATCAGTGGTCAGTATTATTTGGTTTTCAAGACTCATTATTTTAGGTTCGCTAAGGATCTTTAATGGGTTGTATTTAGACCTTTACTTATGTTAATCTCGCCAATTATTTAATTTTAATTTAATTTTCGATTGCGAGTATTTGGAAAAACTGAAATCATAATAATCATCTTTTTTAATTACAATTATAAACTTATCAACTGTATTTATTACAACAGACACTGTGATTATCGTTGCACTAAGACATTGACATAGAATTTATACTTTAAGAAGTGATCATTCTACCAGAGACAAAATGACTCTTCTCTCAAAGCACCTAAACTACCCATACTTCCCAAACTACTCCAATCAGACACACAAACCAATAAAACTGCTCATACCACAACTCACACGAGCAAACTTACTGTATTCATCAGAAGGACGGATGTCCATCAGTCCAGCCATATTGGCCGTGTGCCAAATAACGCGTAACGAGAGATTCTTCATCCCGCGCCTATTTGTAACACGAGGGCCCAACTTTTGTAACGGAGACCTAGTTCTACAGGCTGAGTAGGAAATGGGCCCAATTATTTTGCCTGTTTTGTATTGAATTTTTTTACTTGATCCCATCAAGATTTCCGGTTATTTTGTAACCCTATTCAATTAACTTTCTAAAACTTGTAATAAGAAATAGCCCAGAAAGCTTTACGCTACGTACATCTGAAACCAAAATATCATTTTGAACAAATGTACTCATTGAAGACCCTGTCTCCATAACATGAATTTATACTTCGGGTTTTATAGATAAGCAAGCTTCCAGATCTAAAGAAAACAAATTATAATAATAAAGTAGCTCAAACTTTTCCTAGAAAACTCATTTCACTTCACGAAATCCTCAACTTTATCCCTCCCAAACGAATACAAGTCCAACATTAAAATGCTGGACACAAATCCTAAACAATACACTTATCCCCAAATCCAGCCTCTATTTCGTCATTCCAGTTTAGTCCACTTCCTCCCAGTGACCGAGACCTCCATCCAATGAGGATCTGCCCTTAATCTGGGGAAGCCTTGAACGAGGTACTTACGTAACGCCATTTCTTATCTCAAATGACGATCGAAATGACCTAATTATTGCTCGAATCTTACCAATCAGACCGTTGGAGTTTTTGTTACGAGTTAAAGTAGCTTTTAAGTAAGTGGGATAAGGTTGTGATTAGATTATTGAGCTTTTAGTATTTCGGTTTTTGTAAATTGATGTTGACTGCCTCGTTGGTTTAGTGATCGCATTAGCTAATGCAAAAAGTCCTGGGCTCAATTATCAAGTCAGGAAAAGGGTTATTGGGTTTTTCCGTCGGCATTTCTCTATAGAACCTCTGTTCCTGGATTTGTGTCCTATCGATGGCAATAGACTCGTTCCTCGTATCACGGGATTAACAGATTTAATGCCATTTGGCTTAATCCTACGGTAACATATCATATCACCATCATTGGCATGAAGAGTGAACAATATCAGAAACATTCTGAATGTCTTTTATCCCGATTATCTTCCATGAGATAAACTGGTATAAAGTTCTGAAGATTAAATAAACAGACGAGATAATAATAAAACTAAATCTAAGTAATTAAAACAAACAATTGAAATATTATTGTTATGAGAATTACTTCAAGAAGATTATTTTATAATTAGACTTACAAAAAAGGAAATGGAGGAAGAAATCAAAAGTTTGCCAATCCTTAAAAGATCTTCGGGGAATCCACAAATTCTTTTCAATTACAAAAACTTATTACTGAAGACATTTAAAAATCTCCCGATTAGCTTTCTTGATCTTTGAATTAAAGAGAACGATTAGCCTAGCGAAGGTTTCTCGGAATTTCAGAGAAAATCAGGATAAGTTAAGTGATCTCATTCTTTAGGCGGAGGCTGTATCCGACTGATAAATAGTAGGTATTAGGAGTCTGGAATTAATCATGGAAATATCCGTCGCTAACAGATTTGGTAAATAAAGCTACAAAGCTGATTTAATTGCAAAAATTCACAACTTTGTGGGCGAAGAAGTATCCTTAGATTTAGTCAATAAAATGTCTGGGATTTATTCTGTCCAACTACTTCTACTAATTGCTAGACTAGAGTAGACTAGAACTCGGAAAACCTTCTTGGGAAAAGCAACGTGTTAAACAAGAACAATAGATTTCGAGGACCAGACAAAAACATTTGAAGACGTATTTACTCACACGCACCATCACAGCATCTGATCCCTGAAAGGATCAGCAATTGCCATCGACCTACTTCTACCAATTCTGTAAATTTCTCAATAGTAAAGTACTAAAGCATAGGCACATAGAAGTACTTTTAATAAATCTTTCAAGTACCACTTTAAAGGTCTTGGACCGAACCCTTTTTACGAACTCTTATAATAATAAGAGCTCCAAAGCTTTTTCATTGAATTTGTTTTATCAAAGGTACAAAGTACAAATCGTATGTATTTTTTATGACTGTTTGATGAAGGTTTCTACTTCAAGAAGTTTTATCGTTATGATCGAAGAAAAGAACCTTTTGGGTTTAACATTGAATTAAAATAATTTTAAATATGAGTCTGACTTATTGGGGTTTAAAATTTTATAACCTAATCTTGTATTGTATTGTATTGTATAACGGGCTGGTGTCCGCAACTCCACGTCAAAGCGCGTATTTTGCGTAAGGGCTATAATCCACCACGCGGGCCCAATGCGGATTGGTAGATGTCGCATGTCTTCGAATTTTTGGTTCCAGGACATGCCGGTTTCCTCACGATGTTTTCCTTCACCGTTTTGAGAGCAGTGGTGATGAAATGAAATAACCTAATCTTAAGACTCATACATAATACTTGAAAGACTAACTGCGGCCACAACTAAGGGACATGATACTAGTTTTAATAAAAGCGTCATACAATTCAATATAAAACACAAACCTCGTTACCAACTATCACTGTACCAGACAAGTTTCCTCTAGGGGCTTCTCTGCCCAGCTCCTAACGACACAGACTGAATATATTTAGTCTCGAAACTTTGGAACAATCTGCTGAGATTTAATTAAGGAGGTGTTAGTCCCAGGACACAGGTTGAGGACTAAGTTACGACAACGGAGGTCTAACTTGAGGTGATAGATTATGAATATTGTTATTCTCCTTTTGTTGGTCTCTGTGAGTCTTTGTCTAGTTTTACTTTTCTCTAAACGTGAAAAGGGTTGAAGTTTGTGTAGTACGTCTTTTGTTTTATTTAATTACTAAGCGGTGATGAATGCAATTGACGCGGTTTTAAAAGTGGCCACCTAGATTAGTTGAATCCATTCAACTAATACATAATCGACTCGAAAAGAAAAAAAGCAGCAATGATCGCATAATTTAAACCAATCTCTTTCAAAAAATATTTTAGTCCAGAATCTTAAGCTGCATACAGTTCAGTCCTGCATCAGTTATGACTTATGTCCCTAAATTGCAAAATCCTTTATCTTCAAGTGGCTTAACTTTCTTAAGTGGTAAGAATTAAATGAAAATGTAAAACGACGTTTTAAACTTTCACGGTTTATAACTAAACTTAAACTGTCGCTTACGGGATGTCATCCGTGATTGTTCTAAAACCGAATCCGTGTTCCGTGTTCCGTGGTTGTTCGTGATTGCTGTGAAATAAAGAACAATCGCGGCAAATATCCCGTAAGTGACAGTTCAAGTGTAATGTAAAACAAAACGACGGAATGAATTCAAAACCCAACGAAGTGTTAAGTGATTTTAGTATTGAGTTTAAAAACAACGTTCACTTTGTTGGCGTTACATTAACCCTTTTCACCATTTGTTTTTTTAAGTTAGCTTTGTTATAAAATTCACAAGAAAATTCTGTATTTGGGACAGAATTTACAAGTGAACAAACAAAATAACATAATTATATTTTTCAATGATATTTTATAACGTATCAACAACAAAATACAAGTCCTTTTCGCTTAAGCCAAGCACACCTAACTGATGGTCTATGCCGCTAAGTGATAGTGAAAACGGATATGAAAATACACATTATGTAGCTGTTCTATTATTAGGAATACGTCAATATTCCATAAAATTATCCAAATTCCTTCCTCATGCTTGAAACTGTGTCATCATATCTTCATAAGCAAGGAACGTCAACTATTCTATCGGTGAAGTTTGAGCAGGAAATGCCGAGATAAGTGTCTGAAATAACTTGCCTAGTGGAGTGTTATCCAAGACCTTGGTCCGAAGGCTGAGGAAAGACAAATAGCTGTTTGATGAACACCCTCGGGTCCCTTGGCTTTTGCGTTGAGTTTTGTGAAGGACTGCATATTTTGTGGTCGAGATAAATTGGGGGCTGCGGTGTTCAGTGATAAAAAATGGTGGAATGTGAAATTAGCAAGTTATACTTATTTGATGCACAAAACATTATTTCAGAATTATTGATCTCTTTTAATAAGCAGATCAAAATCAAAACCCTAACCTGATTCATGAATAACACATAAATAACTTAAACCAAATAACCTGAACCTAAACCTGAACCAAATGACCTGGTAGTATTTTTAAGTTCTTTTTATTTTATTATATTTTATAATTAGTTTTATGAAATCATCGAAAGTAAATTTTTAGTAAACCTGTTTCTAAAAATTATGATTTGTACCAATTACCTATTGAATGCATAAAATCAAATTAAAATTTAATTTTACGCCTGAAGCACTTATCTAAGAATATTCATCACTTATTTATTATAGCATTTATTGGCACGGAAATAATAAAACCCACACAGAACCGAAGAAGACCAACAAACGAAAAGTCAGTTATTGAACCTAAAATATTAAGGAAACCCCCTATTGGAAGGGTTCATTTACCAGATTGTCTGATAGAAATTTCCAGTAATATTTAGGCGCTTAGTACTGAGAACGATACATGGGAAGTTGTAACTTAAACAAACCTTTACATAAAATGAATTTTACTTCATCATTATCAGCCTATTAATGTTCCCACTGCTGAGACACATGCCTCCTATCTATGAGAGGGAATGGGCTATAATGAGGCACCACGCGGGCCCAGTGCGGATTGGGATTGGAATTTTACTTATGAAAGCTTATCTGCTATTGGTTTCTAAATGTCCAGGAAGTACGGTCGCTATTTGGTTTACATTTTACAATGAAATTTGTTGGTTAAACTGTAAACCAAATAGCTTGTTCGACCGTACTTGAAATAGATGAACTTTCGATATGGCTTTATGAAGTAACTAGCTTCTGCCCGCGGCTTCGCCTGCGTGATGTTCGGTAATTATCGCACGGGATCATACTACTGTGATAAAACAGTACCATAGCTATGTATATATAGTAGTTAATCCACGTTATAAAATATATGTGTGCAAAATTTCATCCAAATCCGTTCAGTACCTAGTTTTTGCGTGAAAGAGTAACAAACATACACACATACAAACTTTCTCATTTGTAATATTATTGTGATTGTGATGTGATGTGATGATTGTTATTGTGATCTGATTGGGAATCATATCAATTTGTCTTAAACTAGTAGGTATTCCGTCTAAGAAGCACTTGCAAAGCTACAGTTGTTTGCTCGAAAAGGTAGGCCGAGGTATACCTACCCAAATTTTGCTATATAATTTATCTAACAAATCCCCTCCTAGGCTGTTGGCAAGCGTAAGGAGTTAGTCTAAAGATTATCCATTTACCCATCGTCATCGTACATCACAGACATCTTTTAATCTATTTATGAAACCAAACATCAGCATAATGAGATCACATCAAGGAATCAGCCAGTCACAGTTGGCCCGCGTCCCAGTATTACGTCCATGGAAACTGAGGATCATCCATCTTTGGGAACACACGATTACATTTAGATTTCGCTTGTAATCCTCCGGATGCGGTAAGGTTGGGGTTATACTTCAAATATTTAGATTACCTTTCACAATTATAACGTATTTAAACCTCAGATGGCTTATTCGTCAACTGGCAAATTTTTGAAATGGTTTGAAAAATACATTTAATTTCACAGAAATCAAATTTATTTTTCAAACAATTTCAAAAATTCATGGCGCAAAAAATTTTGACAAGTTTTGCTTCTGAATCTTTTTGCGAGCCTTCTTGTTAGATACTATGACAGCTCCCAACTTAAAAGTTAGAGAAAACTGACGCTGTCATTCAAAGGGCAAACTTTTTAGAACCTGAAAACAATTTAATTGTAAAGCAAAGAGATTTAATATATTAAATCAGCAAAAGAATTCCATTTGCAAAATTATGTAATCATTTGTTGTGTATTGTGAGAACCAGGAGATACTCATTTTGTTGAAGTTGTCAGGTCTATCGTTAATTAATTTAAATGTGTGTTTGCACTGAAAAAAAAAACAGCATCCGTAGAAAATACTTTATACTTTTACGATCAACCAACCCACTGAACACAGCTAACCCCGGTTTTGCATATTGTTACCATTGCTATTATCCCGCCACACTTCACCCTCTCTCACAGGGACCTCGAACCCATGTCCTCCAAGGCCCAAGTATTAATCTTGTGCAGCTTCAGGCTGACTGACATGAAGGTTGCATTATTCTCCGACCATATTGGAATTTGGGCCATGTTGAACATATTCCTTTCTCCAAGGTTGCGGGGCATGTGTCTGAGATTTCCTTGTGTGGATATCAATATGCTCTGACAGTTGTTTGACTTATGTTTCGTGTTTTTGGCTCCTTTACTCGTTATTTGATTTGTTGGGTGATGTGTGTACGTCAATTATGTAGTATGTTTTCAATGATATGCATTTTGGTAGTGAAGTTATTTTTGAGGATGATTCATAATATAACATCACGCCTGTCCCCATCCCCAAAGGGTTAGGCAGAGGAGTACCTAATAGTACCTACACCCACATTTCACCAGATATATTTTTGTTTCGTTTTTGAAGACAATTAAACGAAACTATAATGATTTCGATGAAATTTGCCATAGAGTTTTAGAGGGTTGAAAAATTGATCTAGCTAGGTTATGAAACGATTTTTCTCTGATTTGGAAAAAAATGTTTCCTCTATTTTCACCCGAGCAGAGTTCGGTCGCCCACTTACTTTGGGATTAAATCATGAAGAACTGCCTCCTTCGTCAAGTGGTCGCAACTGTAGCAAGCGCTGAGAAGTCTCGGGTTTGACGCCTAGGTCAGACTAAGTTTTACCGGATTTTTCAATGAGCAATTCTCAGTAGTAACACGGAGTCTAAGTTCGTACCCGGCTGACGGCCATAGCCTCACTCACTTAAATATAATTAACTGACAGAATGTGAGTGAAGTATATAGATTGAATAATGCCGAAGATATTTATAATATAGTTGTCAATAATTTGCGCATAGCCTTACTAATAACAACAAAGTTTATACAAAAAGTACACGTGTGCAAACAATAAAACACTACCCACAAAATCTACTTTAACAAGAATAATATTGAATTCTCACTACTCAACTTTCTAAGTGAACAGCTCTAAACGCCCCCGTACCACATAACAAGTCAATAAACGAAAAGTGTCGTAAAATAAACATATTTAGAAACTTTATGTGCGCATCGTAAATTGAAAAAGATTTCAGTGTACGAGGGGTGTATATAATTTTTATGAATATGTGTTGTTTTAGAGTCGCAAATAATATTGGATAAAATATAAAGTAAACGCGTGTATAATTTCTAATGTAAAATCTATCTCTATCTTTTCCGATTTTTGATTACACTATCCCTGAGTATCGTAGCGCCGCATCGCTTCGTTGAATGCTCCGTACGTGTGGGAGCGCCAACACCATCCTAAATGTGCTCAGCCACAAGCGGGACAGCCCCCAGAGGGCGGCACTGGGTTCAAGAACAAGTGCGTGTGCCCGGGGCCCCAGAGGCTGGCAAATACTTAATATATTTTGTTTTTTTGTAATTTTTAATTTTTAAATGTAATCTTTTTAATTAGTAAATGTAATTTTTAATTTAAATGTAATTTTTGATGTTTTTTTTAAAAATGTAATTGTTTATTTTTTTTAATGATTTATATTATTTCAATGTAACATGTGTGAAATAAAAAGATTTTATTTATTTATTATTTTTATATAGAGCCAATATTTAAAACGTTCAGTTGGGATAATTTTGGACGATAACGTGAGCGCGGTCGCGGGTAAAATATAGCGTATAAAAAAGATGATAGGAAAAGTTTGTGAGAAAAACGTGAATAATAAAACGGTACGTGCGTATTGTGTAATGTCGTGAAAATGACGATAGATAGCGCCACGAGTAAGGTAGAATTGTTCGTGTGTTATATACACGTAGCAACCGTTTTCTGTACAGCAGACATGTTTGATGATTATACTTTTTGAATAAAAAGTTACAAATATTAGCGAAATTAAACCAAGAAAAAAATTGAATTTCATCCAACTTCGGCACTTTAATAGAGGTGGCTTATAGAAGAGGCATAATTTCATTATTTTATTTACTTGAGATCACTCAATTTATTTAGAAGCACTGATTCTTATCAGAAACCGATCTTACGTTAAAGAGCTATTTTTTTTTTACTTTGAATGATTTTGTTTTTTGGCACTCTAAATTTGGCAAACCTTATCTAGGTACTCTCTAGGTTCCCTCATGGAGAGGATGCCTGTGTCCCAGCAGTGGGAACATTAATAGGCTGATGATGATGATGATCTAGGTACTTGAGTTATACATACATTTTGACAAAAATATGTTATAATAAATCATATTGCACACATGTAAATAACAAATCAAGGTTTGAAAATAAAATAAGGCTCTCAGACTCCTTAGACTACTCCTCTCATAAAAGTATTACATTATTGATGAGAATACATCCCACATGCCTCATATACATACTGTAGGTACTCTCTTTGAGCTACTTGACATTAACATTATAGGTACGTACTTCCCCAAATAGCCCCCGAAGCAGCTTAAAAACACAGAGTAGGTAGATTAAATGGAATGACAACATTTTTATGTGACAAAGCATCATACAAGTACAGTGCAGACAATGAATTTATCAATCACAAACAAGCAAACATGGAATTTGAGCAGTCAAAATCTCCTTATCGACCTATCATCGTCAAAGGTGATTGGATTCCTCCAAGAGAGAGGAAATGTCCAGGAGTCGATTGAGTATTGCTGATGAGTATTAGCAGTCCACTGCTGGACATAGGCCCCTCCAAGCACGCCTTTTCTCAAGAGTCTCCTTCACTCAGTTGCTACCAGATTGCGAAAATCGTCGGTCCACCTAGTCTAACACTGACAATATTTGTAGTGGCTATAGCAAAACTGCGCATTTATGAGCTCTCTGATGTTTATTCTCCATGTTCAGTACTAATAAACTCAATGATGTGGAGGAGATGCCTCTCGCTTGCAGAAAATTGAGAGAAACGTAATTATATTCTGATTACGGTTCAGAGGTTTTAAAATCGGGATGTTATTATATGAGAGCAGTAGTGGCCCAGTGGTGGCAGCCCCGACTTACGAACACTAAGTCGTGGGTTCAAATAAAAACCCAGGTAGGCGCATTACTTTGTGTAATTTATTTCATCACCACTGCTCTCAAAACGGTGAAGGAAAACATCGTGATTAAACCGGCATGTCCTAGAACCAAATATTCGAAGACATGTGACATCTACCAATCCGCACTGGGCCCGCGTGGTGGATTATAGCCCATTCCCTCTCATAGAGAGGAGGCCGTGTCCCAGCAGTGGGAACATTAATGGGCAGATGATGATGTTATTATTATTTTATGAGTAGCGTACTGATATATATTTATTTTTTCGACATACGAATTCTGTTTTAGTCTCATAGCGAATTTCACCAATCAAACCAAACTGAACGTGACAGCACATCAGAAACACGTTCAAGAACGGTCAGTCAAAACTGCTATGGAATATTGATACCGACGAGTTTTGAACGGCGTTTATTCTTGCTAATCGCGTTTAAATGAATTGGTAAAATATATCCTTAATGACAATACGTTTTTTAAACATATCGCTTCAAGCAAGTAGGTACTATTGAAGTATGTAGGAACGAACGAAATTATAGAATATATTGGGACAGTAGTTTTATTGTTTCTACACTCTTACATTTTATTTAAATGAATTCGGCGCAAATTGTACACATTTCTCTTCACACCAATTAATCAAATTATGCGACCGACTTCTAACCTTTTGGAGATTTTATACGTGTGTCTGTGTTTAGATTTTTGGGACTTATAGATATAAGTCCCACAAATCTAAACACAGACACACGTCCAAAATCTCCAAGTTCCTTTAGACCTCCTTAAGGGATTATATCAATCTTGAAAGCGGTTAATACAGGGGCCTAAGCTCCTGAATTAGGTGCTCGAACTAGGGCAGAGCGAGCCAATATTTTAGACCTGTGCTCAATTGAGCAGACCTTTTACTTATCCGTAGAGAGAACATCAAGGAACTTCAGAATAATTTCGGAAATTGAATTAGATATGGCTGAAAGATAGCGAAGGATGTTGTGATAGATTGTTCAAAAACTAGTACGTTAGGCAATTTATCCAGTCCAATATGATAAATGACTGCCTCGCTGGTCGAGTGGTCGCAAGCACAACTGCAGAGTGTGAAGTCCTGGGTTCGATTCCCGGGTCAGGTAAAGTGTTATTGGGTTTTTCCATCGGGCATTTCTCTACTTAGAGAAATGCCCGATGGAAAAACCCAATAACACTTAACTCTTACTTCTAATAAAAAGAGTTTAGTATTTCATGCATTCCCTATTCACTTGAATAGGGAATGCATGAAATACTAAACTCTTTTTATTTTTTTAAAATGCCTTGTATTAGCGCACTTGTTTAAGTTTCTAATACATCACTTATTTTACAATTTACTGTTTTATGTAACATGTTTTTGGTGAAACGGAATGCACTGTTAAAACGCATTGTCCTCGATAACGCCGGTATTGACATCAAAGTCGATGTGTCAAAAAATCACTTTTATTCGAAAAGTTTCACTAAGATTTAATTATAATATTGTTATTGCAATTTTTACTTGAATAAAGATCGTACCATTAGTAAAATTATTTTATTAAGGCCAAAAAATTAGATGTAAACAAGGCAGATTGTGGTAAATGACGTCACATCATGGCCGCGACAGCTACGGACGTTTGAACTGTTGTAGAAAATTGCAGGAGTTTAATATTATTTTTGAGCGACAAGCAGTAGTTGAACTTAACTTTTAACCTCTTCCGAGCCGTAATCACAGACACAATTAAAAAAACCATTGTTCTGTTCCCTTTCGGGAACGTCTGGGAACATAATGGTTAATACTTTTCTTGGGTCGATAGTACTGTATTTTATTGATTTAAGTGAAGAAAAAATTACGTGCATATTCCCTATTATGGGTGTTCTTTTAGGTACACCTCTGACAAACCCTTCGAGGATAACAGGCGTGATGTTCTGTTATGTAAAATTATAAATGTGATAGTAACTCAGTTTGTGTTTATGTTTTGCCTTTTGATGATAATTGTCTCCTAAGGAGATTATGACACAACAATAACTGGTTACCCAACATCATGTAATACATGATTTTCTCTCTGTCATCTTTAAACAATTGATTAAAACACCACGATGTTTTTGATTCGGTTAGCACTAAGGACACGTTTAGTGCTAAACGCGTTTAGTATTAGCGGTTGAGACACAATACAGTGATAACACAATTACCACACTTATTCAGTATCAAGTTCCGTTACGTTACCCATACTATTCACACTCAGATTCAAGTAGATTTACACACAATATCAACCACTTCATAATCCCATTCACACGTTCCATAACATTATAATTCGCTACAATATCTACTATGAAGAGCTTCGTAAATCTAAACAGTATGACTAACTCTTCAACGTTGTGGTTTGTCGTCAAGTTTCAACATTGATACTTAATATTTTTCAAAGGTCCTAACTGTATTATGAGTTGTGGAGGATTTGAGGTTTTGTGAAGTTATCGTATCTTTGTTTTCTCATTGTAATTAATTATGCTCAGTCTGGGTATGTTTTTCAAGTTATCTAATGTACAAGAATTAAACGACATTCAAACACAAATATAATTAATCAGATCTTCAGTCAGTAAGTCACTTAAAGTACGACCAAGCTTCGCAATACAGATCATAAATTATAGATATAATTTATGATCTGTTCCAGACATCTCAAGTTCGACTGATTGCCTCGTTGGTCTAGTGGTCGAAATCAAGGCAGCCGAGGATTGAGGTCCTGGGTTGGATGCCGGGTCAGGCCAATTGTTATGGGATTTTTTCATCGGCAGGTAGCAGCGGCGGAGGCAGGATTTGTGCCCGATTGATGGCAATAGACTCGCCCCCTATTACATGGAATTTACAAAACTGGCGAAATGTGGGTGTACTATTTGGAACACCTCTGCCTAACACTACGGGGTTTAAAGGCGTGATCCCAAGATCATTACAAATCGAAAAAAGTACCCAAGACATAACAAGACCTCCACAATTTAAAGCCTTAAAGCCTGTTCATCCATAAACTACTCAAAAACTCTCTGAAAAAATCCCCCTCACTTATCTACTTAATAACAAAGTCGTATATAATCCCGTATGATCCTCCGACGCACCTGTTCGGATCGCAACAAGTCTCCGGGATCCCGCCCCGGCGCCCTAGTTCATCGGCCTGACCTACATTTCAGCCCCTCGTCCCTTACCCCCTCTGACCTACCCAGCGACCAGCGCAACCTGGCCCCGGACCAACATAATGAAAAAGCAAGTAGAAGGTGCCTCGAGACATGCCTTCCAACCATATCTTACCGTACATCGCAATGTTTTACATGCTATCAAGCTTCCTGTTGTATTTTTGGCAAAGGAACGAGCGTTGGCAGTGTCAACAGCTGATAGTAAGTCAAAGGGGCTGACTATTGTGGAAATGGTGGTAGTTCCTTTTTATAAGGAAAATTGTTGACAAAGGTGATTCTGGTATCACTTGGTTCACCTTGGAAGTGTGAAAGATATTATGTTTGCTATTTATAAAAGATTTCAAAGTTTGCATGTTGCCAAGGATATGTTTAGCTTCCAGAGTACCATTGATACTATCGAAAGGTTAAACGTTTCCAATTTCATTTTATTGAAAATTGGATCCCTTAATTGTATTTCTAATTAAGCATTTTATTCCCCGAACAATCGGAGACTTATTAATTTCCTTGTGACTTTAGTAACACGATACTCCGGTTTTTGTGAAGCCTCTTTGAGAAATAAGTTTCCAGACTGAAAAAAATAATTAAACTTGAAACCCTTTGAATCCCGAAAAGATCTTTGATTTAAGTAGTTAGGGGATCATTTTCCTTTTCAAAACATGATTCTTGGATTAAATTATAAATAATTATTTCAGGATTCAGCAACTATCTGCAATAGCTGAAATAGATGAATCACCATCTGCATAGCCTTATATACCAACCAACTAACTAACATAACTGCTACTTATTACTACAAATACTTTAATATTTAATACAACTTTTAGGCTTTTCTGCCCATGAATATAGCAGGAAAAATCAAGGCCTCACCATAAAAATATTCACCATAAAACCTCTTGTAATAAATACATTCAAAATATAAAAGAGCACTCAAATATTCTTGCGAGCAACAAAACAAGAAAAAAACAAAAGATTTTAATCCAAGACAGACAATAAAATGAGCAGCTCAAGGGCGAGACGTCCGGGTTCTAGCTCCTCTGGACACCCCTCCTTTGCATTATACACGGCGCATTGTTCGCATTGCCTGGTATTGCCCTGCCATTCCCACTTATTTAATAACTGTGCTACTGTTTGTGTCCACACATCGAAATAAACTTTGTTTTCATCTAAGAGTTTTAGGACGAATTTTACAAGTAAATCTGTATTTAATCGTTACATCTAAACCACGTTCAAAAGCCGTCATTGTACAAGTTGCTATGAAATATTGGCACAGTTTTGTAACATCGTTTAGATGTGCTGATTATGTCCAGTTTATTAATGATATCTGGTCTTCAGGTACTGCCATTGCCATACAATTGCCACTTGTAACAACAGCTACCAGCTGGCTCTAGCAAGTAGAATAAAGTTCGACTTGACTTATTAATTATTATACTTATTCTATTCAATTTTTCAAATGTTTATGTTTTTCATTCAAAATTGTTATTGAAGCTAAAACAAGGTGGTTCTGAAGTTGGCAGTTTGATCTAGATAAGATTTGTAGTTTTGTTAAGTAAGCATTTAAGTTTGTTGAGTAAGCTTTGAACCTTACGTTAAACTCAGGTTAATAAATGTTCTGAAGTCCATATTATGTACAGGGTTTGTATAGTAGTTATAAACAGCATCTAGTA
This sequence comes from Xestia sexstrigata, assembly GCA_941918905.2. Taxonomy (NCBI): domain Eukaryota; kingdom Metazoa; phylum Arthropoda; class Insecta; order Lepidoptera; family Noctuidae; genus Xestia; species Xestia sexstrigata. Next base: position 21,830,265 of record OW799208.2, read on the forward strand.
CGAGTTACGTAAGGTGTAGTGATTACAAAGGCTTCTGCTGACTAAGAAATTCGACGACTTCTGGTTCGGGCAGTGTTTTAGAGATTTTCCACTCATAGTAGCAGTCTCGAGACTGTATTTGTGCCTGTTTGATGACAACAGACTCGCCTCCAATTATTTGGGGCTTAACATTACTGGCAAAATTTATTCACATTTACAGAGTAAGGCAGAGGCGTACCTATAATACGAACCTTTGCCTAGCCCTTTGGTAAAAATAGAGGCGTGAAGGTATGTCCTCAAAAGTGACTGGCTCTTTGATCAAATCTAGAAAGTAGAACAGCCTGAATTATTAACTGTTTTTTGTCAGGCAGGTGTTTGTTCCTCAGACGTTTATCTTTGATCAAACCAAGTACCTAGTAGCCTATTTACAGTGATGGACAAGTTCGAAAACACTACACTTTGCAATTAGTTAACTGTCACTTTAAATCGTTTTGTGGTATTGGAAAAGCAGATATTATTAAACCTCTTTATAAAAGGGGTTGGTAGAAATGTAGTTGGTATTTGGAATTACAGTTTAATGTATGGAGACAATTTTATTGGTTACTAGCAAGCCCTCCCCGCCAGCCACGAATTTATGACTTAAAAATGACATGACAAACTTTTAAATTAAGAAATCTTAATTTAAAAGTTTACATTAATGTAAAAAACGCATAAACCTTGGTGCGACCATAAAACATGTTGGTAAAAACCGCATCAAAATCGTTTGCACAATTTCACACAATGCAGTCATAAAACACAACTATAAATTATAACATTTATAGATACAGATACAGAACTCAAGTTAGATATGTAAAAGATTTATTTTCGTCTTTATTTACTTCTGTTTTCCAAGTGCTGTTAAGTTCTTGACATAATCCGGGTTTTAGAATCCTGTAAATGGTGGCCCTCTTGTAGGCGGCATGGCAGCAATTTGTCTCAATTTGCGCGCGGTGGGGAGGAATTAGTGCCAACAAGCGTTTGGAGTGCGTTCTTATGCGGATATTATCCTCTTTACAGAGAATTAATTTATTGAGGTATTCTTATCTGAGTGCCTTCTTCTGTAAGCGTGTGAATATGTTCGTGAGCACGATTTTTATATTGTGTTAATAGGTGTTCTCAGATTTATAAATAAAAATAATGTGTGTACGTAATTAAAATTTATCCATACTAATATATTAACATCTGAAAGGAACTCTACGCCTTATCAGGCCCTAACGACAGAACGGCCATGACTTGAATGAATACTTTTTAAAACATGAGTTTTCATGAGATAATTTCGAACTAGACCTGAGTGAAGCCGCAGGCAGATGCTAGTTTGTTATAGTTTTCTAAAGAAACTACATTAGGGTTAGTACGAAGCGTACAATATTATTTTATCTGAATTAAACTCAAAGCTTCATCATCTGCCTAGCCTTTTCCCAACTATATTGAGGTCGGCTGTAGCTGAATACCAGTATTTTACATGAACCGACTGCCTATCTGACGTCCACAACCCACTTAGTAATGGGTAATACGATACCCCTTAGTAAGACTGGTTGTCAGACTTTTTGGGCCACTGACTACCTGTAACGACTGTCAAAGATCTACAAATGACAGCCGGGACCAACAGCTTAACTTGCTTTCCGAGGCACGGAGGAAACACGCAAGAAAACAGGCAAGCACGGCTTAAACTAAAGATCGGCGGTTGTTATTATTAAGCCACGAGCTCCTCAATTAAACTCAAAGCTTATTCCCATTTATTAAAAAAAATACCATCCCGGAAATAAACTCACTGAGCTTTTGTACAGAAGGACCAATAAATTGAGTTGCATCATAAAAACCCCAGCTCATTGGCTGCCGTGTGTCCCAATTACATAATTTAAGGGCATCACTACATTTATTCGCATCGTCACGCATGATTTCGTCCGGGTCAAGCTGTGCGTGAAGATTTGAATATGTTTTATGGGTCAATAATAACCATATTGTGATTATTCCGCAGATCTTTCGCAGTTGTTACTAGTTGTCGGAAGCCCGAAATTCTGACAACTAGCCTCATCAAGAGGTTACTCAGTTAGTGGAATGTGGAGGTTAGACAAGAAGTCAGTCCAATGTAAAATACGGATATTCACTTGCATCTCGTTGTACTGGAAGCCGACCCCAATATAGTTATGAAATAGCTTGGTAGATGATTATTCGTGTTATTTATGGGAAGTGAATTCCTTAGGTATGCCAATTCCTTAAATACCAACTTTTACATTACAATGAATGATTTTTTTGTCATTATAATTAACTGATTACCATTAAGCGGATGCCTTACAAATGTGTACGTATATGTCTGTTACCTTATAAGCCTAGGTCTCACTAGGCGGTTGACCTCAGACCTCATTGGAGGTGTTCAGATAGACATTAATACAACAATATGCACGATTGTGCAGTCACGATTTTATGTAAAGGTTACTTTAACGGTAGTTATAATTGAGAGGTTAAGTTATTAGCTTCGTATTATTATAATTTACAGTATTATTCTGTGGTTTATAGTTATAAATAAATTAGCGATTCGCCCTGCTACGCATGGTTCTTACAACTTGTCAAACATCGAGATTTATTATAATTTAAATTTAAAAATTATTTATTATAAGTAGGTACCTAAAAACCTTCCCGAATAAATCATTAAAACTCGTAACAAAAGATTTAGCGCATTTTAAAATAACAACATGGTCCTACATAATCATATTTAAAATTTAATACCTTAACATAAAAATAACTTAAAGCTAGAACATAGTTTCAACTTTTACTCTCTAAAAAGTAGTCCATTTCCCTCAGTTACCATATATACAAATCACAGGGGACCGTAATAAGCTGAAAACCCTCATCACACAATAATCACGGTAATGTTATCTAAATTGTCATACTTCATATTTATAGAAAAATATACTACCCTCCGGGCCAAGGTCTAAAATATAGGTTAAGAAAAACTAAGCCATCGTTAATAACAAATCAGTTGTTACCATTCAAATCGATTTGAACTGTATGCAACTTCCTATAGAATTTGAAACGAAATTGATACTTAGTTCAAAACAATATGATTCATATTTAATTATAAAATGTTCAGTCATTTCCGACTGTTGTATTGTAATGCGTTGGTACAAGGTTAGGAAGGAAAAGGACGGGTGTATAGGGGGTTGTGCAAGGGAGACAGGGAGGGGTGGAGAGGAATGCAAGGCTAAGAGGTCGCAGGTAGTACAGTGACCTGACCTACATTCGGTTGCAGGGTGCCGTGTAAATATTGATTTAGTGACCTTTTTCACTTGTTGCTGTGTGTTCGAAGACGATTTCATGGCTTTTTGAACCGTTTTATGGTATACGAGCATAATTTTCTTATTATTTAAATGGAAAAAGACAAGATCTTGAAGTTGTTCCTAACATTTGGACTGCCTCATAAGCGCCGCAAGTTGTACGGCTGTGCTCATGAGGTCTTAGGTTTCATTCCCAGTCCGGGCAATGTGTTATTGGGTTTTTTCTATATGTAATTTCTACTCGGATTCAGTAATGAATGAATGAGTAATGAGGAATGTCTTTACCCAGTTGATGGCAATAGGCTCGTTCCTAGGTGGAACTCAATGTAACTGGCGAAATGTGGGAGTCCTATAGGTAAACTTCTGCCTAATCCTTCAGGGATCACAGGCGTGATGATATCAGTATCTATATTTTTATTTAAATCTTGGTCCCGTAACGTAAATGAATAACGTTTCAATCGGACGTGTCCCGGGAGTGTGTCACACATGTACCTGGCGACCTTGACCCTATCCATATTGATGAGGTGGTATGAGCAACCTACATAAAGTTTCGTGTAACCTACGTGAGCACGTTAACGATATCGACATTGTTTCCCTATGTTAGGACCAGCTAAGAACCAAAATTTATTAATTTGTGTTCTAAGGACCAAAGGGATTTTGTGTTATAGGACCAAAGGGATTTTTTGTGTTATAGGACCAAAGGGATTTTATGTGTTATAGGACCAAAGGGATTTTATGTGTTATAGGACCCAAAGGGATTTTATGTGTTATAGGACCAAAGGGATTTTATGTGTTATAGGACCAAAGGGATTTTATGTGTTATAGGACCCAAAGGGATTTTATGTGTTATAGGACCAAAGGGATTTTATGTGTTATAGGACCAAAGGGATTTTATGTGTTATAGGACCCAAAGGGATTTTATGTGTTATAGGACCAAAGGGATTTTATGTGTTATAGGACCAAAGGGATTTTTTGTGCTCTTCAAAGAGATTTTTTATGTTTAAAGCAATGATATTTTAATAAACAGATATGTTATTCACCTACAAATCAACCTAGAAAAGTGTTCCGCGCGGCAGCGGCAGCTCATATACACGCAGTGTCGCAGAATAAAGGCAATACGACCCATTTGGGCCGTTTTCGAGTCTTCGCGATTGCGCGCTCACAACATATCTATTTACTAGAATATCATTGGTTTATAGTAACATTTTACTCTCATTGATACATGAGTACGAGTTTTCTTGTTCGTGGCATGGCCAAAGGGTGGCTTATTACTAATGAGTACCAATGTAACAATTTAGAGCATCAAAATTTACATAATCTAACATCAGGCTTGATTAACCAGCAAAGATATACTTATAGTAGTTGTGCCAGTTATGTCATGAAGAATCTTTTATGAAATAACTGAAAAAAAAAACGGAATTCTGAATTTGAATTGAATAATCATACTTATTTGGGGTCGGCGCACATGTTTTCTTCTTCCATATTCCTCTATTACTCTTATTATTCTAAATTCAAATTTTAATGAATTATTTGAATCCAGGAAGGTTAAGATTAATTACGATAGCCTTCATTCTTTACGTTTTCAAAGAGAATTTTCGATGCTACTTGATTGCAGCCTACGCGTCTGTGTCTTGAAATTAATATTCAGTTCCTTTGAAAGCAGGCATTGGGCGAGTTTAACTCAATTTCTGGTTAAGCTCGCCTTTGAACGTGAATATCCAAAAAGCAAATGTACATATAATATACTCTTGTATATTACAGGTTCTGGGAATTTCAACGAAAATATACCTGCGTGTTTTCATATTTGGTGATCATGTTCTATTTCAATATGATAACGTAAACAAGTCAATTAGCGTACTTCCTTCCCGTACCAGTGAAGTTACTACATTCCTACAATTTCAAACAGAAATATTTATAGTTTTAATAGTTAAATTGCGATCTAGACAGGAACAAAATTATTTACTCAAATAAGACTATTATTATTATTTTTTTGGTTCTTATTAACAATGATTTCAATCGTTTACTGGGACATCCTTCATAGTACTTCAGATGTTTGTTAAAGTCAAACTTGACAGATGATGAAACAAGTGTCTATTGTTCTACGAGATGAATGGAAAGACAAACCCATATATTGTTGTGTAATAATGAATTTAACATGCGCTTGTACTACGATGGAATATGACCAGTCTCTAGAGATAAACCAATGGATCTTTTGTTACTTGTGAGAATAAGCAGTTTTATTCGCAGTATACTGTAGCTTAGACAAGTTTTGCCTCGTTCAAGACCATCCAATGACACTCCTTTTATATTTTTTTAATATCAATTTTTATATTTGTTGCAGCATGGGTGCTGGGCTGGTTGATGTGCAAGACGGTGCCGTATGTTCAGGGGCTGTCCGTCGCCGCGTCGGTCTACAGCCTCGTCGCAGTCTCGCTAGACAGGTAAGGGTCTACACTAACACTCCTGTATGAAATAAAATAAAATAAATAAATATCGCTGGACATTAACACACAGCGCCATCTAGTGCCACACTAAGCAATGAGGCTTGTGTCGTGAACACCAGATAGTTGATATACTACATATATACTTTTTGTTTGTAAATACATACTTATTATACATATAAACATCCATGACTCGAAAACAAATGTTCATGCTCATCACACAAACATTTGCTCCTACCGGGATTCGAACCCAGGACCCTAAGAACGTTAGGCAGCCTCACTACCGCTGCGCCATTCGGGTCGTCAAACACAACATCATATTTATTTTGTGTAACAGGTTGACAAGCTGGTGGTCTCCTTCATGGCGTAATCTTGAATTAGTATTTTTTGTGTTGACCACTCCGGTGGCCATATTTTTTTCCCCTCACTTTTTCAACTGTGCTATGAACAGTCACATTGTTTTTTATAAAACTAAAATAAAATACTTAAAATTCATTAGCCTTTTAATTAACAGGCTAAAGTGGTCAGTTGGAAAGCGTTTTGTATTTCTACAACGTCTTTCAACAGTATGGACCCAGATTCTTCTATCATCGTTATTCCTTATAGAATGCCACTTTGTCTTGGGCCCCGTGTTCTAGAAAAAGTTTAATATCTCATCAGTATTGTAAGGGGAACTCATACATACAAATCATATAATATCAATTCAATTCTTTATTGCAAACCACATGTGTTTGAGCACCGTGGATTAGGATGGGTAGAATGCAAATGTCGGTGTGTTTGCGGTCCAGGGACAAAGGTAGGTCAGGTAACCCTTCATCAGCGACTTAATAGAAAATATAATGTCGTTAAAGTAAACACACAATAAATTATTGGTACTTAAAAGATCTTTGATAACTCTACCGGAATGTTGAATAATATTTTTAGCTTTGATCCCATTGAATGGCATAGGTATATTACTATTTTCTATTGCTGTGTGCTCTATTCACTTGTGTAAATGATACTTTAATATTCGAAGAACATCTGAGTTTTTGATATCTGATTTAAAAAAAAAGCTAGACTATCGAGTTTTTAATATTAAATCCTGTAAATGGACTCCAAAAGCGCAAATTTTATAATAAAATAATGATATTGTGAAAACATCGGTTTAAAGATTTTATTTCAAATATAGACTTACTTATTAAGTATACCTATACTAATTTAAATTTTTAGAAGCTATTTAGTTAAGTTAGTTTAGATAACATCAAATTGGAAAGCCACCGTGTGGTATCCGGCAGAGTAGAATAGAACAAACCCATTACACTCACGAGTGTCGTATAAGGCGACTAATGTCTAAGGCAGGACACCTTGCGCCTCCGTAGACCAGAGAATGGGCAGCAGCGTTTTCTGTTAGTCTTTCATCACTGCGATCTCCAATCCGCCTGCCAAGCGTGGAGATTACGGCAAATTCCTCCCATCATGGGAGAGGCTTATGTCCAGCAGTGGACGTTATGGGCTGTTGTAGTAAATTGGAAAAGTTACTTAAAACTTTTCATAAAAAACTATTACAGTTTATTCACCTTCGACACATGTAGATTTTGGTCTTAAATTTTAGGTTCAATCAAAACTATATTGTTGTACTAAAAAAAGATAGAAAAAAATACTGAAATTACACCATCACTGTTTAAACCGAATGTCATAACGGTTGAACTGAACAAAAAAACATGTAAACAACAAAAAAAAAAAAAAAAACACTCCTAGTAAAAACCAATTTTCTCCAACAAACCCTTATTACACTCATAAAAGGCACTACCCAAATAAAATGCAGCTGTCCCAAAATATTCCGGAATGCGCCAAAAAGGGCGATGCCCAAATGTGACCCAAAATACCTGAGGCCGACCTTGACCCACTAGTGGAACTTATTATAATAACGGGCCTATTATGCGAGTGGACCAGAATTCCAAGGCAAGGTCCTTTAAGCCAAAATTAGTCAAACAAAAAACTCCTTGAGCTGACAAAAAATTGCGCCAAGAATTTTTGATTGATGGAACTGAAAGCATCTCTGATGGGGTGGCGTCCACGATTTATTTTTCCTTTCTTTTTAAGTCTTTGTGTTTTGAAAGGAATGGATGATAAAATATTTAAGTGCTGTGAAAGACTGAAACGCATTCAGAATAAAAATGAAACAACTCATTAATTCAGTTTTAATAGGTCTTTTATAGAAATATTTTGTTATTTTTATTTTCAAAATGTATAGAAAGATCTCAGCAAAACTAAATGTTTGTATACCTACCTAATCGATGTGAGTAATATTTTGTAATATAATATGCAAGAAATTTAAAACTTTTTTTATTCCTTAAAAATCCTTTGCATTGGCCCATTTTAACACTCCACAGTGTTACACTTGTGTACACTTGTTTAACTTTCATAAACAACACTTATTTTACAATTTAATATTTTATGAGCGTGTTTTTGGGTAAACGGAACGCAAATTCAAAACGCATCGTCGCCGGTAGTGACGTCAAACGCTTTGTGTCAAAAAACACTTTTATTTGAAAACTACTTAAAGTTTCACAAAGATGTTATTGTTATATTGTTATTGCAATGTTTGTTTGAATAAAGCACATACATTTAGTCACATTATTATATTTAGAGAAAAATAAGATGTAAACCAGGCAAATAGAGGGAAATGACGTCAACCGCTTTGATAAGAATGGCCGCGACAGTCACGGACGTTTGAACTGTCGTAGAAAATTGTAGAAGTTAATTTTTTTTTGAACGGCAAGCAATCGTTGAACTTAACTTTTAATTATTTTCTTGGGTTGACAGTACTATACTTTATTGATTAAGCAAAGAAAAAATACATTCATATTCCCTATTGGTTATAATTTTGAAAACCAACCATTTTTTAACAAAAACTTCAACTAAGTTCCGTTTTCCTCATAAAACATGTTCAAATATCTTGAATGAAGTTACTTCCTTAGCTTTGATCGTGCCGTCTATAAAGATCTTACCAAAAACCTGCTATGATTCAGGTTATAGAGAACAGATCTTTATGTAGAAAGACTTAAAAATAAATAAATTAAGGATTTAATATTATAATAGTTAGTCTCAAATTTCAATAGTCTATGTACCTACTTGGTCCGGAACTGAATGTTTTGCGTCGGTCATTGTCTACGGCAATAGGGAATTAAAAGAAACTATTTCAGGAAATTTAAAAACAGAAGCAATGCTGATGTTTAAAAATGGAACGCCTGCTTTAAAAATTGAAAATAATAATAGATATTTTACTTTCATATTACAAAAACTGAAACATTTTATTATGAACCCTTTTGGAAATAATAACCTAAGCAACCATGGCAGTCTGTAGTGGGGCGTAAAACGATTAAAATCAGCTGTATACCTAGCCAAAGTTAGACCAGAGATAATTTCCTTTTAATAAAAAGGTCCTCTGAAGTACTTCAAGTAAAAAAAAATCCTTTCTTAGAATTTGAAGATTTTTGGTCCATTTCATGATAATCTGGTTTTAAATGTACTAAGTTGATATTTACAGGAAGCCGTTTAATCCAATAGAAAAAGTGGTCTTTGACCTGCCTCATGAATTATGGAAAAGGAACGATATCTTTTGGTAATCCTTATTTATTTTCTGTAAAAATAAAACCAACATGCAGGCGAAGTTGCTGGGAAAAGTTAGTATGGATTAAATCTGAATTGTGGTTACCTTAAACTGTGTCTATTGTTAAATTCAGTTTGTGGGTACTATAGAAGCTACTAATTAGCATAATGTATGAAGACGAATCTTGCCCCTTCAGTAATGTTTTGCGGAGGCAGCGGTACCACCCCCATATATCTCTATTTTATCACAACAGCTATACAGGTTGTTTGGTAGAAAGAGACAGATTTTGAGGGATTGGGGAACAATTGCTACCTGAAAAAGAAAAAACATAAAATTTGTACACAAGAGCTATTTTGTTTTTTATAACTTGAAGTCGACATTTCGCGAAATAAATTACCGTGACACTTAACACATTGGCTCTGCAGGTGAAAACTAGGATTAGATTCTCTTTATACCTAATGAAACGTTTCAGTCCTACTTCCAAGCACTCTGTATACAATTTTACCACAGTACATATTTTATCTGAACTGGTTTCAGAAACACACACACCTGAGAAAATACGTCACACTTGATCATGATAAATAGTCGTCCCCCTGAGTGTTCCCTGTTCGTACAATAAAACTTTAATGCTAAAAGTAAAGTTAAAAACAAAAAAAAATAGTGTACCGTAGTGTAAAATGTAGTTAAATAGTGTACCGTACACTATTTATAGATCTAAAGGTAAAATTAAGGAGAACAATGAACAAAATCAATGACCCCTTTTTAAAATAATATTGTTAAGGTGTCATTGGCAGTCAACGTCAAAGTCAATGAAAGGCTTATTATGTACTTATTGAGTAAATTCTATTTACTGTTTTTTGTGTGATTTGAATAGCGTTATTGATGTGTCAAAAATTGGGTATAAACGCTTTTGAAGGCATTATTTAAGACCGTTGTTTGTTACTCTTAAACATAACATTATTAGAAAAAAACTGTATTGAAAGAAAATAAATACGTAATCCTAGCCACGCATATTGTGACACCAAATTGTTGTTTAAATGTCAAACAAACAACTAAAAACATTAAGAAAAAAAACACATACATAACGTTTGACCAAGAAGAGTGACGAGTCCCTAAGGCTAACTTGTCCACCGACTAAAATTCAAGTGAAAAATAAATACCTAACCAGTTGTTTATTCCACAAATAGAATGAGAAACTCGATACATTTCCGTCCACTGTATTAATGGATGTTCGCCAAAATAAACATTTTAAATTCAAAATATTTCTGAAACAAGTCAGTGAACCGATTTGCATTTTAGATTTTCGCACTTAATCGGTTTTGTATATTGCCACAAATATAATTTAAATCTATACATTTCTGAAATTGCACGTTGGCGTGTCTGTGCATCCCAAAATATATTTTGTAGAAAAAAAGTGAAAGACAAAATTATTTTAAGATGAAATGCCTGCTGTAGACGTAGGATTTTTTCTAAAGAATGATAAGTCACATGTAAATGACAACGTAACTGCAAAAAATATTATAAACACACATAACATTACATAACATCACGCCTATAATCCTCAAAGGGTTAGGCAGAGGTGTATAGTACCTACACCCACATTTCGCCAGTTATATTTTCAACCCATGTAATAAGGGGAGCTTATATGCCATCAACTGGGCAGAAATCCAGACTCCGACCCTGCTACTGAGATTTGACCTGATGGAAAAATCCAATAACACTTAGCTCGATTTGGGAATCGAACCCAGGACCTCATGATTAGCAGTCGCGCTTGCTACCACTAGACCAACAATTCGTAATTAGTCACATATAAATTAAGCAGCGTAATACATTTGGCTAGAATAACAATGTATTCTGTGTCACAAAACTAACAAAAATCGAATCTCACAAGAAACCACAGCTGCAAATGTAATCTCTCCACAATTTTACCAGAGGTCAAGCAGAACTCTTTGCGCTTACCTAATCGCTTACTGCAAACAACCCGAAGCTCCCCAATCTATTCTAGATGTTAAATCAATTATCTTGCCCTTTTAAATTCTAGGAGTTAATTATTTAATGAATTGGTAATTTTCTTAACAAACTAATTACATTTTTAAATATTCCTTACAAAAAACAATTTAAAAGACATTTAAAAATATAAAAATTGAAGCCCACCGGTATCGGAAATAGCGGGTCCAAGCTATCGCGGCGGCCAGGGCTCCAGAGAGAGGAACCTCCTAACAATACGAGCCGTGTCCAGGAGTACCGCTTTCTGAATCAAGCCTTTGATCCAGCTGCCTAACGAGAGCCTCCTTTTTTTTTTCGGATGGGAAATCATCAAATAACTTCTCCCGCTCTGGGCGGAGCAGGAGGGAGTGTCAGACTTTTACTGACTAAAACCCATCCATATTCCTTCATCGCCCTTTGTGTTCCGGGGTCACGGTATCTCTTTCGAACAGTCCCGCCACCCCGGCAGGCATCGGTCCTTGCGGACCCCTTCCTATTGCTGACTCTCTTTGAGGCGCGCGTGGAACACGAACGCGCCGTCGTCACGGCCTGTCGTCATGAGACGGACGGACGGCAAACTAGCCCATAACCCACCGTCCACAGGCAGATCGCCGCCGCCAATCGCCACTAACGAGAGCCTCCTCAGGTATTGATTGAGGCTCTTAGCAATTAAGCCATGTGCTGATACGACTATCGGCACAATGAATTTAAATAGAATAATAATTATTATAGAACGCCTCATTGATTCTCCCCCTGAGTATTCTTGTAAAGATAAGGGTGCTGCTTCAACGGATGTATTTAAATTAAGAGGGTCGAAATAAAAGCTATTTTGGTAAAGGAAGTTATTACCGAGACATTCGGATTTCCTAATTATATTTCCCCTTAGGAAATGAATTTATTTTAAACTTGTGATTTATCTTTTAAACGAAAAACGTAGTACATTCTAAGTAACTGTTGGGATACAGGCCTCCACTCTGTGAGCTATTATTCACATATTGCAGTGGGTCCAGTGCAAGTTGGTGGATGTCACAATGTTTTCCTGAACGTCGGTTTCCTTAACGATATCCGTCAGCGGTTTGAGACCAGACGGTTTAAAGTGAGGTGCCTGCCTCGGTTCGAAGCCAAAACCACTGGGCCACAGAGTTCCCTGGTATTGCTAACACCAAAATATTTCTGAGATGTTGTTGCATTAAAAAAATAATAAAATAAAATAATAAAATTTTATTCAAAAATATATGAGGTAAACGTTTACAGTTTTTCTTAAATCTATGACAAGTTCACCCATGCTTTGAGCCTGAACTAGGTAATCCTGTGTTTCAGGCGCTTTGAGGTAACATTAATTTATTAAATAATCATAAATCATATTAATATTATTGGTACCAATGTAAAAAGGTATATAAAATTATACTATTTTAACTAAGCTAATATAAAAAATAACAATAATATGGACAATATTTACTTTAGCACAAGTAATAACTTCTCTGTATCTTCATAGGACATAGTTTGAAGAGCTTTCTTAAGGATTTTCTTGCAGTTATTGTGATTTAAAGAGTAGATGCTTACTTTTTCATTTAGCCTGTTATAGAGTAGCGGTCCGAGGTACATATAAAACTTGGCTGTGAAAGCGTGTTTTGTACTTTTTTGAGGGCAAACTATATCTTTCCGTCTTTTTTTAGTGAATTCAGTGCTGTATGGAAGTGCTGCGTGTTGTTTTAGTACAGTGCTCATAATAAATAACTGTCGAACTGTTAATACTTCACAAGATTTATACAGGAGGTTAGTGGGGAAAAGGAAAGGGCGGCAAGTAGCCACCTTGAGAATAGCTCTTTGAGCTCTTTCAATGGGCAATAACAGAGTTTTACTTGCCCCACCCCATGAAGTAATGCAGTAAGTTAGAATTGACTGACAAAGAGCAAAATATACTTGCCTAAGTATTTTTGGATCTGTAATAAATCGTAGTTTTTTGAATACGAATATCAGCTTACGAATTCTATTATTTAGAGCTTCCATATGTTGTTTGAAGGAAAGGGTTTCGTCTATTATAATACCCAGGTATTTTATTTTATCAGTCTTCTTAATATTGGGACACTTACACTGGCTATCTGCAGGGACTGGGCAACAATGAGCATGCAACGCTGAGGGGATATTGGATATATGCTTGCGCATCGAAAACTTAATATAATTTGTCTTCTCTGCATTTAGAGTTAGTGAGTTATTTTGAAGCCATTTGTTTACAATATTAAATCCGTGTTGCGCAAGCTTGAAGACTTCATTTTCTGAGTCAGCCGAAAAAAGTAAAGCAGTGTCGTCAGCGTAAGTAATGATAGTACCATGCTCTAGCTTTAGATTGCAAAGGTCATTAATGTAGATCAAAAACAGGGTGGGCCCTAGAATACTTCCTTGGGGAACACCAAAAAATGAGTTTTTTTGAACAGCGCTGAGAACATCGCCAATCTTTACGCACTGGGAACGATCTTCTAAATAACTTTTGAATATTTTCAATTGGGTGCCTCTTACACCCATGATCTCAAGCTTGCGCAATAGAATTGGAATGGAAACTGTGTCAAAAGCTTTGGCGAGGTCCAGGAAAATTCCTACTGTGTGGTTACCCTTGTCAAGTTCTTGCGCTAGATAGTCAGTCAGATGATGTACCGCATCGGCAGTTGAAACTTTAGGTCTAAATCCAAACTGCCTTTCAGACAGAATAGATTTGTCTTCCAAATATTTCAACAACCTTTTGTTTATTATTTTCTCCAATATTTTTGACATAGAAGGAAGTAAAGAAATAGGTCTATAATTTGTCACTTGCTCTTTGCTGCCTGATTTATATACAGGGATAATTACAGCTTTTTTGAGACACTCTGGGAAATGTCCTGAAGATAAACAAATGCGGAAAATATAGGTCAGTGGTGGTACCAAAATGTCCTTGAATCTTTTAATAATTTTATTTGAAATGTTGTCCCAGCCAACTGCACAGTCTTCTTTCAAGGTCATGATTATACTATCTACCTCAGTCTCGTCAGTATCAAGCAGCGCGAAGGATGTTAAAGCAGTGTTAGAAGTTAAAGGAAAGTTCGTCATGTTTTGGGATTGACCCAGATTTTTTTCTGCTAGAGATTTACCCACATTAACAAAGAAATTATTTGCTATGTTAGCGGATTCCACTGGTGACGAGTGTGCTTGTAATAAACTTGAAGATGACTCATATTGTTTTGTAGTATACGTTGCGTCTTTAATATAAGTCCATATCTTTTTACTATTTGTTCCAGCCTTTTCCAATGCTACTTTGTCATAGTTGCTTTTAATTTTCCTAAGAAGATCATTACAGAAATTTCGATATCTTTTGTACGAAAGTTGCAATACAACATTTTCTGGATTAGATTTAGCTTTCATATGCAGTTTATCCCTATGTTTCATACAGCGAATAAGACCTGATGTGATCCATGGTTTTATGTTGTGATTTTTGTTGCTCAACTGCGATACGACTGTGTTTTTCTGAATTGCATTTCGTAGGTTTTCAATTACAAACAACATGCAAAACTGCGGGTCAGCGGAATTATAGACTGGATCAAAATCGATGACGCGTAAATCTTCTTCAAGTCTATTTATATTCAATTTAGAAATTTTGCGAGTGCCTTGTTTAGGTAATTTGCAATTTAGGGTTAGTAGGGCAGCATTATGATCGGTTATTGTTGCGTTAACAACAAGTGCAAGTGAGGGGAAATTCGATTTAAGCATAATATGATCCAAACAGGAGCCACTGTGATGTGTAGGAAAGCTGTGTGCTGGGAGCAGGCCATGAAAGGCGCATAGGTTGAGGTAGTCCTGAGCAGAAGCATCAGCACTTCTTGGAAGAATATTGATATTAATATCTCCAATTAAAATCGTGTTTTTGATGGATGACAGGTTCTGCAAGGTCTCATTCAGAGAGTCTGTAAAATTGGTAGTATTTTTAAAAGACGGAGGTCGATATAATGCTAATATCGCAAAATCTGATCCAATTTTAACTAACAATCTGTTACAGTCGTGCATATCAGGTTCCTCAACAGAGATGTTCAGATGATGTCTTGCATAAACTATCACACCATCATTTTGGTTGTAATTTATTGTACTTCTATACATATTATATCCCGGGATTAGTGGTATGTTATATTGTTTGGCAAGCCAGCATTCGGTTAAAACAATAACGTCACAATTTATGTTTAGCCGTTGCTGAAATGTACTAAAGCTATCAAAATTCTTAAAAACACTGCGAATATTTTGTGTTATTATGGTTAGTGGAGATTTGTAGCCGGATAAATATTGTTTGCAGTTTTCAGCTTCACAGACTTTGGACTCAGATACAGAGAAATTATCTAAATCATTAATTAAACTATTTATCATAATTGTAGTCTAAATAAGAATATAAAATAAAAAGGTCAGAAAAATACCTAATTTACGGCGCTCTTAGGCGCCTCCATAATCTACAGAATTGATGTACCTCTTTTCAGCCATAATTTTCGCCGGGCAGTCAGCAGCACCTGTGTTATGCTTGTCTGGCTTTTTGAAATGCAAGCAAGTAGCGCATTTTGGTTCATCAGTCTTTTTTGGACATTCTTTTACTGAGTGACCTTGATCACCACAGTGACCGCAGGTATACGAGGTCTGTCGACATGACTTGGCCGCATGTCCATACTGCTGACACTTATAGCATCGTGTGACCAAAGTAAAGTCTCTCACAGGGCATGATGACCAATTTACAAAAACTCGGTCTTGTGATATCAGGGCTTTGCGTATGACTGCAGATACCTCAACAATGTAATTACATGTCTCCGAGTCTTTCTTACCTGACTTATGACTTAACTTAATTAGGCTCAAAAACGTCTCAAGGCTGCAATCCTTAAGTTTTTCGGCTAGGTTTTGGTTGTACACACAGGTGAAAACCTCAAGTTCTTGCATGGATGTCGGCACTCCTATAATTACAACCCTAGGCTTTCTTTTATGGGGCTCGTCGACTGTTAGCCCTGATTTGGTAAGCTGCACCGATTGTCTCAGCTTCTCAATGTCATCCTTCGTCTCGGTGCTGATGATAACACCGCCGTTCTTCGTCTTGCGCAGGCCTCTCACGTGGAGCTTCAATTGTTCGGGTCTGATAATTTTCTGGACAAGGGTTTTCGTCTCATCGCTGGTCTTCAATTTGTCACTGGGATAGATGGCCACAGAACTTACATGACTTGGCTGGATAAAATTATTGGCACCTTTCTTTACCATGTCAGCAAAGGAAGATCCCTGGGCAGGTTTCGTCGACTCTTCTATACTCAGCTTAAGGTTCTGTAGCTGCTGCGAAAGATCGAGTTGATTTTCCAGAGTTCTGACGGCATATTGCGATTGGAGGGCTTTAGCTTTGACGGACTGGTACATGACGGCCATCTGCGAGGTTCCGTAACTGACCTTCCGGGTTAGGTTAATGATGCGTGTTTTCTGCTCCACATTCAGCTTTCCCTCATTTGCAATAGCGCACACCTCCTTCAGGTTCTGTTCGATAGTCGACATCCAGTTCTGAAGTTCTGCCGTCGAGACAACTGCAGGGGCATCGTTCCTTTGGATAGGCGCTTGAGGGGTAGAGGCGGGTACGGCAACGGGCACAGGTGTAGATGTGGGTACGGCAACGGGCACAGGGGTAGAGGTGGGTACGATCACGGGCAGAGGTGCACAGGGGCCGGGCACAGGTGTAGAAGGCGGGGACCGAACACATTTACTACTCCGGTTGAATGGACTGTCCTCCATCATGAACCGGGATAATATTATATTGTTCCTGTTAAACACCGGTCATTTCTACTAATAATACACCTTACACAAATGTACTGTACAAGTATACGTTACTACTGGCTATTTGTAACTAGGTCACAATTTTGCAAGTGATTATTTGTTTATTGCAATAATTGTTCGATACGTCTGTTCACTACGACCGGCAATTATGCAATGAATCATTAGCTCGACATAGTTTCTAAAAACTTGGAGTCTTTAGTTTTTCTAGTCACTATGATTAGAAAAACTAAAGACACGTTAAAAGTGATGAATCGTGCATCTCAACCGAGAGCCCAAACAAGCGTTGTAATGTAAGAGATTAATTGTTTTTGCCGACAATGACGCAACTGAAGATCAAACAAGCCACAACATTAGATAATCTCATCCATTTTCACGAAAACAACAATTACTTAACTGAGAAGAAGATAATACATCATCTTGGTACGACCGTTTCGTAATATTGTATTAACATAAAACCACAGTTTTCCTGTCTTAAGTCCTATAAGTTTTGCTCATGGTACCTTCAAACTATGTTTACGCTAAGTTTTAGTATGATTGATGTGTATTTAAATGTCGTTTTCTTGTTCTGTTACATCCGTGTTTAAGAAACCGGGGTAGTCAGTCAGCGAGGCCTTGGAAGACAAGTATTGTTCGTTTTGCGACCTTCAGTCTTTTTAAGATTGTTTTATTTGTATTACGGGTCCTTTTGTACAAAATGTTTTGTGAAAACTCATAAAACGTACAGTACTATAAGCTAACGCTTCAGAGATTACAGAAATGATGTTATGTTTTATTATGTTAAGTCTCTAAAGTTTTGTTTGTGTAAGATCAAAATCCTGTAAATCGAAGGTTAGGGTGTGAACGAGAGAACAATGCGTACAAGGCAATGATTCGATAACATCTTCCATTACGGAAATCAGTTGGTCCTT
Source organism: Xestia sexstrigata (assembly GCA_941918905.2). Lineage (NCBI taxonomy): Eukaryota > Metazoa > Arthropoda > Insecta > Lepidoptera > Noctuidae > Xestia > Xestia sexstrigata. The sequence continues at coordinate 21,848,293 of OW799208.2, forward strand.
GGAGTCCAAGACATATTGTGGAGCAATAGACCTTCGATTTGCTCACCATCGCTTAAATTGCTTTGTTTATGTCTCTTTTATTATGAAAACAGGAACTTTTGTTTGTAAGGTAGACGCTATTTCCGACGCATTTATGTTTTTTCTTTTGTTAGATTCTGGGCTGGAGATATAATACTGTGTAATGTGCAATTGCAAATAATTTGGAATATCTCAAGGTATATTTGGTAGGCTACAATCAAGGAGAAAGCCAGTAAACTTGTTTTTTCTTTGACAGTTTAAAATATTTCTGCTATTCTTTTGTAATGCCTACGGCATACGGCATAAGGCAGTTTCTATTGAATCATGGTTGAATCAATCGGAAAATAAATACTGCCTTTTATCATGTTCAAAATTTCATTTCCCATTGACCTTCAGAAGAAGCATCCTTTCAACTTCGGAAGCCATTACTCTCGATATCATAGCTTTACTCGTGGATGGGTATAATATATAACCCTGTGGGCTCAAATACAGAATCAAGGCTAAGCTTAATACTCCATAATGGGTTTCCATTGTTTTATCGGATTTTTCACAAGGTTACTTTTATTTTGCATTGATTTTAGTCTGGTTGAAGGAAAGGCTTGCTTTTTGATTTAGGATTCTGTTTGTTGGTCAATTTGTTGTTTTGTTGTTTGTTTGTTTGTTGTTTTTAGGCAGATGATGATGAACAAGCGAATGCTTGTTCATCATCATCTGCCTAGCCTTTTCCCAACTCTATTGGGGTCGGCTTCCAGTCTAACCGGATGCAGCTGAATACCAGTATTTTACATGGAGCGACTGATTGGTTTGCTTATTTATGGTCAGGTAAATAAAAGCTACTTAATTTCGATCTTAAAAGTCTGTGTCAACATCGGTGTTTGTCCAGGAGGTCAATAAACTACTTTGACAGTTTTAAAGAAAACCTAACCATTGAAGGTGATTAAAGGTAAGCGTCCACCTGTCCGCATCGTACGCATCGCATCAAACGGATCGTAGTATTATTGAACAGATTTAAGCGTTCTTTACGGGGCGGATCAGTGACTTTCTATACAAAGAATACTACGATCTGTTTGATGCGATGCGTCCGATGCGGACAGGTAGACGATTACCTTTAGTAACATCGGACATACAGACGGAGTAACTTTTGTATTTATAATTTTATAAGTAGGAGGGGCTCGTTGGTTTTGTGGTCTCAAGCGGTACTGTTGGAACACGAAGTCCTAAATTCAAAACCCGAAAAAAGTGTTATTAGTTTTTCCAAAAGAGTTTTCTTCTACACCTATGCGTTACCCTTTGAGGATAACAGGCGTAATATTATTTAGTAAGCATAGATTATTTGAAGTACAAAATATTCAATAATTTAGTCCTAACTACCGCAGTTACTGTTTATGTTAGATTCATTACATGTTCCTCGTAATTTAAAGTATTTAGCCCACAACATTGCGCGTTGGCGGCGCCTCGGTCTATATTAAGTGCTAGTATATTTATAGCCTGAGAGCTTGCCTTGTGGACACCTGGTATGTACCTGCGTACAGGCGAACACTTAATTTGTGGAGTTAATTGATATGTGGAACGAAAGGTACTGATGGATGTATGATGGAATTAAAATAACTTTGGCATTTAATTGATATTTATTTCTGTATCAATTTTACACGGCAATTATGTTTTAGAAATAAGATGAGAACGGTAGTTGATGTCTGACTTCTCTGACTTTTTTTAATAGGGAACTAATATTTTTAAACTAAATTCATAATTATTATGAGCTCGGTTATTGTAAGTCGTGGCAAGAAAATTGCAGCAAGAATTTAAAATAGACTTACTCAATAAATGTAAGGTCTGCAAAAAATATGCTCTGAACATTTTGCGAACAACATCTTCAACATGAAAGCTTTTCTCTTATTACATAAATTGCAAAATACTTCGGAGAAAATATTTTTCAACTATAAATAAAATAAGTAAATAACTAGACAGTTATTTTAATTGTGTTTTGTAGTAATAGCATCTTTCAACTTTATTGCAATAAAGTACATAGAACATTTTATGGAAATCAACATACCTAACAACTTGGATTTTTAATCTAGCTAAATTAATAAAGTCCAACGAACACGTTACAAATTTTTGTTACTTCTGTTATCAAAACAAACGTAACGTATTCCTCCTAAAGCGAAGGGTTTCTGACGAAGAGAAAACAAAACACAGTCAACCATACCATAAAGTTATGGTCATTTATTGGTTCGTTTGAAAATTTAAGGTCTTATATTCGATTTCCGGTTCGGACAAAATGTTTTTTAGTTTTTCCACCAGAAATTTCTTCTGAAGCAGATCCAGAGTCTGGATTTGTACGCAGTTGATGGCGTTAGACTCACCCTTTATTACATAGGATTGAGACATAATTTGCAAAATGTAACATCTCTAACAAATTCTTTGATAATTACAGGTGTGATGTTTTAGATATTAGGTAGGTACCTACCACAACTTTTGTGATACTACGGAAATGTAATAAACTTATAAAGTACATTTTTTTTTATAATATTCACTGTTGCCGGAACTTATACATAATTAATAAGTGATTTAAATGAACTTTAATTTACATTTAATTGCCTTCAGGTACACAAAGGTCAATTTAAGTCTTCTCGGGTGATAAGTAAGATTATAATATTAGCAGCCTATTGCTTCCCTACTGCATGGCTACGGCCTCTTCTCATGCAGAACCGGAATTGGCATTGATCATCATGCTTGCTCAAGGTGGATGGGCCATCGCAGACTTAATCTATACTATAATATATTTAATATAATATATAATTATATAGTATATAACAATATCATAAAGCTGAAGAGTTTGTCTGTTTGGTTGAACGCGCTAAACTCAGGAAACACTGATTGAAATTGAAAAATTCTTTTTGTGTTGGATAGTCCATTTATCGAGGAAGGTTATAGGCTATATAAAATTACGCTTCGACCAATAGGAGCGAAGCGTAAATGAAAAATGTGGCAAAAACGGGGAAAATGTATACCTTTTGTGAGCTTTTTCTCTCTTATGTGACGCAGGCGAAGTAACGTGGGACAGCTAGTAGTTTCATAAGTATTAAGTGTACCTTCTGTAGTGAAGAGGAAGAGGATTACTTATTATTATAAAGCATTATTATTATGGGAAAAGAAACTCATCGAGCATCGAGAATTTAAACCAGCTTATTTACCAGACAATAAGCGGTTTATAACTTTTTCTTTCAGCAAAGCGGATTACGTTTGCTTCAATCTTTACAAGCTATCATAAACGTTACTCTGATCTACGATGTACTTTGTTATTACTAAATTCGATTTGTACTAAATCACCACACAAGTACTGATACCTACTACTCGGAAAAATAAATACTCATAAAGGAAGAGAGGATGATATAAATTATGAATCCCAATATTTATGACGTCAATAATGTGTGCTGCCACGGGTCAACGACTTCACGAGTACGCTGCAATTACGAGCATAGAAAATATCATAACACCCCCAAACCAATTGATCAATTAGCGGTCCTTTATACCCTAAAATGGTCCTAAAGATCCGCATTATGCCCAAAATCAGTTCTGGTCCTTATTTCCGTACGGGTCATTAACGCCCAAGGGCGGTGTATAAAGAACTCTATACAAAGAGGGGATTAACGCCGATACTGCTGCTGGCTCCCCAAGTAATTATCCTTGAAGATACACTTTATTAGGGCGTAAAAGCCCTCAGGAGGGTACAAAGCATCTCGCCGAAGGTTTCGTGTGCTGATTGCGGTTGAAGTTCTGCGTGGATACTATAGTGGATTCAAGGATGGTAACGGTTTATTGCTTGTATTAGTCATTGTTTGTCTGGGGAGATTTGGATCTGCATGTAGCTGTAAACTGTAGCTATGCTGCTTTATTACTTGTTCAGAGTTTTGCTAGGATTCAATATTCTAAGCTATACTTACTGATGGCTTCGCTTCATCCAGTAAACAAAACTAGTCAGTTTTTTTTTTGTATCGAAATAAACGTGTTTCTAAGTTGTTTGTTAATAATTTTGAGTGCCTATTTTCAAAATGAATGGAAAATTACAACCAAGTAAGAAACTTCTTGTTTTTCTCGAATCGAGAATCTCCAAAAAAAAGTGATCTTTGTGGGTATCTAATGATATTATTTTCCCACCAAAAGCAAATCAACAACAACTTTTTTTTTTAATCTCGTAATAAATCTTCCATCCAAACCATTTTACATTATGCGGATATCAAATAGCTAAAAAGCCATAAAACCATAGGTTTGACAAAGACGTTTATGCTAAGAAGGCCCTGCAGCTGACTCCCGAATATTTACACCCAATGTCATTGACACCAAGCGGCGAGCGAATACAAATAAAATAGACCGTATATCTCTGCCATTGTACCCTTTGATGTACGATCGGAGCCTATTTTCATAAAGCGATAAAAATCTCTGTTTCTCAGAATTATTATTTGAAGGTTCGATGCGTTTGCGATGGGTTTTAGTTATTATTTGTAGATAACGTTTTATGAAAAAGACTGTTGTTATAATATTAGCTTACGATTTATATCAGTAGTGTCTTGATACAAAGGTAGAAGTGACGAAAGAGACGTCTTAATAATAGGTCTTATGCTAGATAAACGTAGACTTTTCAGTCGTAGCCTTAAAATCACCACCTAATCTAGACCGGCTGTTCTCATTCCTCGGGTACAATTAAATTCCATTCTGCTGTAACTGCGCTATTCTTGACGGAAACCGTGTCCTAGAAGATTTTATTGAGAGAACTTCCGTGATTTTATGGCGATGACAAATTAATTAAATGTTTAACACTGTCTTAAAACTAAAACGTTTAACAATTGACATAAAATAATATAGGTGCCACTTCGGTTCAAGGAAACAACAATTTGGTTGGCAAGTTGCTTGATTATTACGTGGGAAGTTTGAATCAGTTTAGTTTAACAGTCATAAAGTTATTTGTTCGTGTGCCTAGTCTGTGTATTAACTTGGCACAGTCAGAGCTCTGTCCTGATTACCTGGCCCCTCTATCAAAGAGAATTTTCCCTCTATCAGAGGAGAAGAACAGTCAAGGTAATGCAAGGTACCTACTGACTGACGAAGGTAGTGCATAATTATATAGTGTCAAAATATAACATTCGCAACTCGATAATTTATCTTGTTTCTCTTTTCTGAAAACCAAAAGTACTGCCGCGTCACCCGCCGCGTCGGACGCGGTGGTGCACGCGGCGTGGTATTAGGTTTTTTTACAAAAAATTGGCATGAATACAATAGTAAAAACGCCTACATAAATATAATGATTATTAGCCATTTTGATCAGTGGTTGTTAAATCTAATCATTTTCCTTCACCATATGGAAAAAGTAGCGACAAAGTTGAAATTGAGTTTTTCAAAGGAAAAAAACCCTAAAATAAATCTCAAAATAATTTAATAAAAATTCACATCAACTACATTACTGAATTTTGACTATCTTCAAACTTTAGTGATGGTGCACCGCGATCAATGGAGAATGTCTGACAACGGGGACGACCGGGGCTGCATGGACCACCGGCGCGTGCACGATGGGGGCCGGGTGGATGACGGCGCTGTGGGACACGGTGTGCACGGGGGCCACCACGTGGTGAGCCACGATCGGATGGGCCGGCACGACGGGGGCGATGATGCCGGCGTGAGCGATAGCGATGAGGGTGAAGATGATAGTCTGAAATAGAGGAACAAAGATACAATTAAATTAAATTGTATTTGAACATATCTTCTGAACGCGCGTTGTAGCGTAGAAACATCTTCTCATTAGAAAACAATTTAATTTTTATCCGTCGAAACCTCTTTTCAAAATGGAGAAGGAACAATGAAAATAAACAATCACTACTCGAAGTGTGACAATATGTAACTACTTATCACGACAGACTGAATCGACTTGACTGCCTCGTCGCCGCGGTCCTGGGTTCGATTTTCGTCAGGAATTTCTCAGTAGCAGCCACGGAGTCTGGATTTGTGTCCGGTATAGATGGCAGGCCTAGTGGTGGCGGCCCCGACTTACGAACAGTAAGTCGTGGGTTCGAACCCAGACAGGCGCATTACTTTGTGTAATTTATTTCATCACCACTGCTCTCAAAACGGTGAAGGAAAACATCGTGAGGAAACCGGCATGTTCTAGAACCATGACAAGACATGTGACTTCTACACCAATCCGGGGCCTGGGCCCGCGTGGTGGATTATAGCTCGTTCCCTCTCATAGAGAGGAGGCCTGTGTCCCAGCAGTGGGACTGCTAGATGGCAATAGGCTCGCCCCCTATTACATGGGACTTCAAGAACGTAACTGGCGGAATGTGGGTGTACAGTGAGTTACATACACCTCTGCCTAACCCTTCGGGGATTACCGGCGTGATATTATGTTATGTTAAACGAAAGATGTTGAATCGGCAATCTTAAATTTTCACTAAGATCATTAATTTTTCTCAAATTTCTCAAGTACGATCATTGCTTATTCTACAGCTATCCTGTATTAGTTTATTGAACTTTCCACTCTTTTCGGATTATTCCTAAAAAGTAAACCAACCTATTCGTTTAACAGTTGTAGTTTAGACAAGTTTTTCCAACAGTTGTTTACATTTTCAGTTATTTACGGACCTACAGTTCAATGGGTTCATGGGACCAGAAATAGAAAATATCAATCATCGAGTTCGTTTCCATTTTGTAAAGTTAGATTAAATATCTGTTTTCGTTAAATTGTTTAGACTTTCGATATCGGCATGACAGGACCGTAACAAATATTAAATTATTTTAGGACTACCAAACTAAACATTCGGGTAAATAACCCTTCTGTAGTTATTTAAACGCTAAAAAGTAGTCCTTTTAGTATATCTACAGCTACACTAATTATTATTAATTATAATATTATAATTATACAGAAGAAAGATTTGTATTTTTGTGTGTATGTTTGTAATGAATAAAGTCAAAAACTACTGCGCCAATTTCAGAAATTCTTTCACCATTAGAAAGCTACATTCACCCTGAGTAACAAAGGCTATCTTTTTTATCCCCGTACTCCCACGGGAACGGGAACTACGCGGGTGAAACCGCGTGACGCCCGCTAGTCTATTATGGATAGAGAGTGAAATATCTTGAAGCCACAAAGTTAACTTTATTAATATAGAAGTATTTTGATATCAATATCTTCCTTTCATAACTCGAAAATTGGTGTTATCAAAGAAGTATATATATGGAAAAATAAGGTAATTCGCAAAGTGGTTTTAAAATAGCTGGAGTGTGTTGGCATATCAAAATATTTCGCTGTTATCGTATCGTTTGCGTAGGTATGTGGTTAAATATAGGAGCACTTCCTCTTTTTGCGTAGGTGTGTAATAAGTATCAACATTTTATTTTATGAAGAAGACATGACGTCAAGAATACGTTATCATCCCGAGAAATAATAGGTCAACATTCATGTCAAGTAAAACATTGGCAGCGTTTGTTCCTTTTTCGTTGAAATAAGGCTTTTTAGGGTTCCTTACCTCAAAAGGTAAAAAAGGAACCCTTTCTTGTCCGTCTGTCCGTCTGTCACCAACGATTTTCTCAGGAATGGGTGGACCTAGCAAGTTGAAATTATACCAGATACTGAGGTCTATAGGTCTATTAGGTGTATAAAAATTAAGGTCCTGAGTCAACACGATAAAAAAAATATGGGGATTTTCGCGAAAACTTGTAAGTACCAAAATTTACCTTAATTTTAAACTTTTTTTTTATTTTTTGGTCTTTTCCCTTTACTTGTGCTGTAAGACCTTGCTTTTAACTAAAATTGTCAATTCTAGGTCAACCGGAAGTACCCTATAGGTTTTGGGTCGAAGTCAAAGTCATATTTATTTGCATAGATTGCAGGTACATAAAATAAGTTGTTACAGTAAAATGGGTGAGCCTTGTACAATCTACCTTTAGGCATGCAAACATTAATTAAATTGTTACATATTGAATATTAAAATTAAATTAAATTATGGTTTATAGTTTCATAATATAAAAAAAATAATCTACTACATACAATTTGAAAATAATCGGAGAAACATTACAAGAATAAGAAAACCTATATGGTAGTTCCCGTTGACCTAGATTCACGAAATTTGGGAAAAAGCAAGGTTTTACAGCACAAGTAAAGCTAACAATCTGCAAACCGTAAATATGTAGTTTAATAACAAAAAAAAAGCGATTTAATTATTACAAACTTATTATTTGCGGTTGGTGTTCTAGGGATCGAACAGCAAAGTTAAGTTTGTTCTTTAAAAATTTTGTACGGAACCCTCAGTGCGCGAGTCCGACTCGTTTTCTTGCAGTGCAACAGCAGCAATTTTTAATCAATATTCATTTATTGTAAATATTTTTGTAATTCAATAAACAATTTCAACTTTCAATTTCAATTTGAATTAGGTGTAGACTCATAAATTTTTTAAAGGAAAAATTACATAAGACAGTCTATCTAAACGTAATCACTCATCCTAGTGTTTACATTAAAAGGAAAAGAAGTGGCGAAGCCAAGTCCAAAGCAACACATTTGCACAGCATACACAGTAGCAAATAGTGGTAGGTATCTACATACTTAACTCAATACATTTAAATTTACATTTTCATGTTCAGTGAACATGTGAAATGAATAAAGTTCGTTTCAAATACCGAAGTCTTAACTGTCTAGGAATTACATTCCTCATAGCGTCAGTTAAGTCTGACCAGACGTTTTGTGTAATAAAAATCAATAATCCTAGGGACAAGTAAAAATTTATAGTATAGTACAACAGTTCATGTGAGGAAAACTTTTCAATTTTATTTTAATTTGTTATTATCTAAAAAGAACGATTTTATTTAAGTGTTACTTAAGTTCCAATTGACTAGTTCGTAAAAAATATCAAAATTGAAAACTTTTACATTTAAAAAGTTATAAAAGGATTGCAAATTAATTATTAGTAGGTTCTTAATTGATGAAGTAAAGTAATTTTTTTTTTTATTGTTAAAAAATAATGAACCCAAACTCAATGGATTAAAATATAGATAAAATTTATTGACTTTGATCATTTTACAATTCGTTATTAAGACCACAGCTTTATAATTAAAAGTTTTAAAAACTTTTTTTACATTACAGAAATAAGTAGGGCGTAAAAATTTAATTGCGGACATTAATGGGTCAACATCAAATTTGCCAAAATGAATGAATGTTAAAATTATTTAAAATCATAGAATTTACATGCGTACATTCCCACGGCAGGACAAAGGCGCCCACTTTCCTTTATTTTATTCCCATTAATATAAAGCATCATAACTAAATTAATATTAAAACAAATATTTAACTTACCAGCTTAAACATTTTGCAGCTCAATATGTTTTCTTCTCCGTGTGTTAATCCGTCGATGCTGAGCGACTGTGTACCTAGATCACCTAGGTTTAGTCCTTTTATAGTCCTAAGACCTACGGTCTAGGCTACATGCATCTACTGTAATAAATCTTAACGTTTGGCAATATGCAACTTGAGCGCACTACTGTTCTATAGTTTGGTGTAGGAGAATTGGCATATCACGGACTTAATATCGCGGAAATTAATGCTGTGATTTTTTGGTAAAATAAATGCATGTTCGAAAGGAGATTGGCAAAAACCCATGTATTTTCAGTATCACATTCAGGCTTACCGTTTCATAGAATGAATAAATAGATTTGAATGCTAAAATAGAGTATAACAAAATATGTAATGGTAGACATACATTAGACTTGGGGATATTAACTTAACTCATACATAACCTCAAAATAATGGACCACCAAAACAATACTTAAAGGTACCTAATTTACCTACTTATGTAACTCAAGGCAGACCCTTACCCGGGGCTGCGGGACTGTTCGAAAGAGATACCGTGGCCCCGGAACAAACGGCGATGAAGGAACATGGATGGGTTTTAGTCAGTAAAAGTTTTACACTTCGTCCTGCTCCGCTCAGAGCGGGAGAAGTCATTTGATGATTTCCCATCCGAAGAAAAAAAAAAAAAGAAGGCGGTCCCTTATTGAAAAAAAAAATCGCTGTCACATAGGTAAGTCAAATACAAAAAATATAAATTATATCTCGTCATGATATTTTTGTTTTTTTACGTTGAAACCTTGATTAATTCGTCGTTTGTTATATATGTAACGTTTTCTGCATCTAAAAATTAAGTGAGTACTCTTATTTTGAGCCACCACGTTGCTATAACATTACAATTTGCGTTCAGTTGAGTATACTTCTGCGCAGAACTGAGATAGGACTCTTATTTTACATTGTTTTGGTGCAAATGTATAATTTGTGAATGTTGCTCATGCTATAACAATGTCGGCAGTTGATCTACGGTGTATAAACTGTGATGTGCGCTTATCACGCCTTCGCCTACATATCTTGTCTGCCGAGGATGATAACCTCGTAACTATTATTCAACGCTGGACATATCTAAGAGATGCAAGTATATTAAAAAATAAGTCGTACAATCGTACACATGACAAAAACTGGCGTGTTAGTTTTATACTACTAAAAAAGAATGTGCTAAAACACTTTGTTTTGCATTAATGCGTTTTGTTTTCGTAACGGGGCTTTTCCCTAAAATCATGTTTTATATATATTCTATAATTTTCATATAACTAGAGTTTGAAACGTTTTGTTTTGAAGAGGTACACAACTCGCCAATCTCCTTTTGGGGTATTGTCGAGAAAATTAATTTTGGGTTTTTTGGGTATTCTGTTCGATAGTACACATCTGCCTAATCTTTCGAAGACTAAAGGCGAGATGTTACATTACGTCAAAAAAAGTCTAGTGATTTTATGGCGAGCCTTGAGTGAGGTATGGTTATCTTCTCAAACAAATCGTAAAAATGAAATACGTAGTAACAAGTTCTTTTTAAAACTTTATTTGTTAAAACTGTTTCAACCTTGTATGGTTTCCTTAAATACAAGTCTGTCACAATATGTTATTGACTAGGTCGCAACTCTTTTATTTTAGTTAATTTTATAGACTTAGAAATAAGAAGAAAAATAAAAAATATAAGTGTATATTATTATATTTATTAACCTACTCCAATAACCTTTCTAACACCATTGAAATGAGATCCTAGAAATAAGTCCTGAATAGTGTTTTTCTATTGTTATAATGTAAATGTATTGTAAATAAAAATATTTAAATAAAAGAAATCGAGCGTAATACAACAGGCTTCTCCAGATAAAATATCTTTGTCTATCGTCAGTATTGTCATAATTTAAATTACAAATGTATTTGCTGGTTATTTAGGCAAAGTTCTGCCCACAACCCTCATTTGTGTTCAATGAAACGTATATCAGACCGACACAGGCCTTCTGTAACTTTCTCAAATCAAAAGGTTCTGTTGTGAATTCGTTAACATATTAATATTTTTCGTGTTATTGATTAAAATAACGTTAATGAAGTTTAATTCAGAAAATTAAACTTTATTCAGTATCTTGATATTATTACCTATAATTGAAAACGGCCCACGTTATATTAAGGTCAAATTAATAACGACTAACGTAACAATTCTTTAAAATATTAAACCTAAAATTAATAAAGCGTTACCAGAATCTGCAGCTTATAATTCGGTAGACAACAATTTAACTAATTATCTAAATTCTCATCAAAGTTAGACCACTTCTCGAAGAAATGTTTTTACGAAAAGTACGCATTTTTCCCGCCATCTGCCTTTCATCATCCTCTCAAGAATTAAGATTTATTAGCTAATTAAGATTAGGCTCCTTTTTAAATGGATTACTATTTCCTTTGAAGAAAATAATAATTTATAAGGTTTTTGAATGTTGTGCTAGTTCTTGAATGTTTGCGAAATAATAGAAAACGATAATGGTGTCGATTCTGTTGTGCACAAACTAAAATTAATTTAGGCTATTGCTATCTTTTACTAAAAGGCAGTGCGAGAAAAGTACGGCTATAGCTATGAACTAAGTTAGAGATGTCAAACTAGTTTATGCCTTGCGCTTCACCGTGTTTTTAGTCGACATGTTTTTACGTGCGCCCTTCATTTGTATAGAAATTTTAGTTCCAACTAAATGTGACAGCTCTAAATTACGTCCGTCTCTTTCTCGTTTTATTAGAGAGAAAAAGATAGCAATAGCCTAAATTAAGTTTAGTTTGTGCACAACAGAATCGACACCAATGACTTATAAATTAATAAATTCAGCTAATGGTGCCGATTCCCTTGTTCACAAACTAAACTAAATTTAAGTTGAATGCATCTTTTTCTTTCTATTTCATTATGAAAAGGACAGAAGATAAAATTAGTTTAATCCTGTCAAATTAGTCAGCACCTGACGTAATTTGATGTAATTTTAGTAGTCAACTTTTTAATCGCGTCTAAAAGTTGTATGGCGCTGATTAATTTGACAGAACGTAACTAAAATTTATCTTCTGTCCTTTTCTTAATGAAATAGAAAGAAAAAGATGCACTGAACTTAAATTTGGTTTAGTTTGTAAACAAGGGAATCGGCACCACTATCTACATCTATACTAAAAGTGGCACAGCGTGACTGAAAATTCGTATTGTTTTGACAGTTTTGTGTATGAATGTGGATGCCATTAGAGTAGAAGAAGACCAAAGACATCAAATTGGACTACGTGAGAGGAGCTGACTCATGAGATGAAGATTAATTAGAAGTACGGAAAGAAAAGTCGTGATGGGCTAACCCCAAATAAATTGGCATAAAATCTGGAGAATAATGATGCCTATCTACAACTGTATTTTTTTTAAATCCATAAACAGATATATATTAAAACCTGTAAAACCATAACCTCCTATTACACCTCATAAGTCTATATTAACAGTGGCCACTGTTCAACAACAGTACTACACATACATACAATACGCTACGTCAGTGTGTAGTCGTTTTGCGTTGTCGCCGATCCGATCGCGATATTGTTGTACACAGCACTTATTGAAACAGGTGAAGTGATGAATGTTATCCATATTGTAGAGTTTCTTCTTGAAATATGTTCCATATTATAAGCTACATCAGCAACTTTGAGGTTAGCTTTGATCCAACCAATCCTTTGAACAACGCGTTAACTTGGTGAGTTAATTTTTACCTTGGCTTATATATTGGTACTTATGTAGATATTGTTACATATTCACAGTTTTATAAAAGACGTGTGGACTATCTTCCAATTCATTTGACTGAAGACATTTGGTTACATTAGCCAAGTATTTAGTATCTTATTCATATTCTTATTGAACATAAAATTCAAAAATATACATGCAAATTGCAACAATAGCGAGCCCTGAGTTGGATTTTCTTACAGCAAACCATATTTCGACTGCGAGATTTGCAAAACGAGGAAGAAGTTTTTTAGTATCAATATTGTCTTACTCGTGTAGCTGTACTTATTCAAGTCAGTACAGCAGAGCAACTTTTTCGTCTGTTTAATATTAAATACGACTTATATTTTTTCTATCTCCTCCGAACAACAAACTATAATTTTCCACTTGGAGTAATCTCAAAGCCTATTTTGAACAGCTGATGTCCTTTTTGCGGGCCAATGTCCGATGATAGATTAATATTTTTATGATGGATGGCTCTGCTCAAACACATCAAAAAATGTCATTCAAAACTTTGAAAACAAAGTGCATTCAATTTGGAAATAATAGGAATACTTAGTTGGAGCTGATTTAGGACTAAACTTTATATTGATGAGATCAAGGGATTGAGTGAAACTTTCTTAGTTAGTGTAGTGGTAAGAAAATGAGTGTTTTCATCAGTCTGCTGTATTAAAATAGTACTAAGTTTTATCTAAAGAGATTAATTATGTCGGAATACAAAATAGTCAACCTAACTTTTTTAACTATGAGATATTGGATGGCTTTTTTTTGCAACACTATGTTAATGGTTTGGTTTTAACGATTTTAGAGTTTTAATTCATTATTTTATTTTATGATTTATTCATTTCTTTACATTATATACATACTAAAACTAGAACTATATAGGTATAATTACAAAAATTAAAACTAAAAGTAAGTACCTACATAAATACAACGACGTCAATAGCCGTCAAAGTACTCCTCCGCATCGCTGTTATTCGGAAACGTGCCCAGAAGACTGGCAGCATTGCCACGTTGAATGGCAACGCTAATTCTTTGGCCAAAGAAAGAGCCAGCCATCTGGTCACGCGAAGTGTCGACCAGTCGGTAAGAGATTTCCTTAAAAAGGAGACGCGCACTCGGACCCCATGACCCGAGCGTTTCGACCCCAAAGCTCAAAGCTGTGGTTACCAATAAGGTTACAGTATTTGCGCCGTTTGAGGATCTCAGCAGCCGTATTTATTTCATTTATCTCATTTTATTCCTATTGTTTTATTTTTTCTGACTGGAAGAATCTAATCGCGCTTCGAATATAAACTATTGTGCAGAATTTACTAACGAGCAAACAAAATACTCAGTTTCATTTTTTCGTTTTTGCATGAACATACAGGAACAGTATTGTAGAATCGTAAAACTTTCACTACGTGCCACTAAACGATGCGGAGGCGATACAAAGCTGATACCGATACCGCCCACGCGGAAGCGGGACAATTTCCGACTCATTGTGTATCGTGCTGTCATATAGAAAATATTAGGGGAACTAGATTGTGGGGATAATACCAATATTTTACAGGAATGCCATAGAATGAACCTAAATTCCCTTACACAATATAAAACTGTGCCTGTTTTCCCATAGACGTAGGCAGAGATTTATTGTTGTACTCGTATTGGACATTTATTTCGCCAGGTAAGTTAAAATTCCATGCAGATTATTCCATTTGCCACCAAATCTCAATTGCAAACTATGGGCTAGGTTTCATAACATCATAACATCATAACATCATAATTAAATCAATATTCGAGTATCTATTAAAATGGCTTTAGTAATTTTAAAACAATCTTAACTGAAACTAAAATACTTAATAAGCTGGGCCTAAGTAAGGCGTATCTACCATCAAGCATCGATATGAAAAATGAAGAAGAGAAAAACAGACGTTCAACTTCAAAAGTGGGAAGTCTCTGTCGGATCATATCCATCTCCTTTATGACACATCATAATAATTTCATTCAGAGAGCTGTCAGTACTGCAGTAATTAAATTGCCTTGTTGAAAGGTTCAAACCGTTCTGCTTACGCCCACATGATTAAGTTGTCGGGATTCAAAAGCTGAAGTCAGATTGTGTATATTTGAGTACAGTTGAACTTGCTTATCTGTGGTACAGACAGTTTTGTGGAGGCGTGTCTGGAATGTGTCTGGGTACATGTTTAACTTGCCAAGAGAAGATAAAGATTTCCAAATCCATAACATTATTAACATAACATAATGTAACATCATGCCTGATGGGTTAGGCAGAAGTGTACCTAATCGGACACCCACATTTCGCCTTTGGCAGTGCCGCGTGCAAACCTAGTGGAGTTCTTATAAGTATAATGTCGTTGACATTGATTTGTAACTAGCCAAGTCTTTTATAGTCAGCTTGTTGAGTGAGTACTAGGTGAACTGACTCTTGGGTTTACTACTGAATTATAAACAAAAAGTTTCGTTTTCATAGAAGCACAATCAAAACTTTTGTTCAGTAACTACGACATCTTCATGACAAGATGCAAAACGAAAATAATGAAAAGTTGATAACCAAACCACCAACTTCAATTTTCCAGTTAGTTTAACACTGAAAACTTAACTTTATTTACTACACTAAGTACTAATCACTCAAATCACACAAGAAATTAAAATCTAGTGAAAACTAAGCGTGTTTCAGTCGTTTGTCAGTTCATTCGCCTCATGGTAAACTGTTGAGAGGTGTAATGGCCTCAAAACTTTGCCTAATTACCGCTTTGTTACTGACAGGATAAAATAACGAGTTCGGGGAAGTTTCAGAGGTAAATCATGAGCTTGAACTCACAAATCCGCAAGTGAACAAATAAAGAAGCATACTTTATAAAGTTAGTTCTGCTAGCGACACTTTGGGTAAACGCGGAAGGCTGTTGTCTGACTTAGAATTTCATTATTTCATGTGTGACTGAAAAAAATAGGTCTAATTCTTTTTATTTCGAGCTGGTGGAGATGCGTTCTTTATTGTTCTTAAAAGTTCAGAGGTAGGGACACATAAAACACAAAAAAACATCCAATTCACATGTCGCTAGATTGTGGTTGTAGCGGCCTACTTGGGTTAGACTAATTAAAATAGGAAAAAATAATTGTTTAAATTCTATAAAAACGGCACGGATTTCACAAAGTACCTCTGTTAACAATAATTACAAAATCCTACTTACAATGCGGGCTCTAGAACCTACATAGTCCAATGACAAACGAAGTACTTATTTACTTAGTAAACCTGAAAAAGGACAAAACAAAACTTCGTAGATCCAACATCAGGCCTTTTTGCTCGCCGGGAAGATTTATTCACGTCCCGGCAATGTAAGGAGTTTATCACATGATATATTTGTACCAGTCTACAACAGACTTGGGCCGAATATTGGCTATAAACGCTGCCCTGAATATTAGGTATGGTTCCTTTAGGGCTTTTGCAGATGCCCGATTATTGTTGTAAATTAAGTAAATGGGGATTGTTGCATATCGGATTATAATAGCACCTTATTTGGGTTTTTGCTCTTGCAATTTTAATAATACGTACATATTAGGGTAATATTTGCTAGATCTTCATTTAATAACTCTATCTTTGAGTCCTAAGCGAAGCGATCGGTTAGTAGGACTAATGCCAATACGCATCGTCGGGTTTATTTGTCTATTATTTCTCATTAGATGATCATTTTCCATTCGCCGCTTTGTGTTGTACACTATACTAGCTATGTTTCTTGTTCTCAATCTGATTGTATCATAATAGTATAAAGATACAACAAATTACTAAAGCAAACATAAATTCTTTCATACCACCCACCAGACTGTAATATACTCGTATCCGTCTGAAAGGGCCCTATAATCTAGAGATACAAAGACATTTATCTGTGAATCAATCATGCGCGACGATAGTGAATATAGGGCGTTCCTTACGTATTATAGGCTCAAAATCTTCTAATGTGATCAGTTCTAGTACTAGGTCTTAGAATTTGGATGATTACGTATGGGAAACCGAACAGATATTGTGTTGTATAAGAGTTTCTGGTGTGTAAGAATATCCAGTCCTTTTGTAGTAGCTTATTCTGCCTATAACGTTCGACTCAGGCCTCCTCTCTGTGAGAGGGATTGGGCGATAACCACGGCCATTGGGTTAGTGACTGTAAAGCGTTTTAAAATTTTCAGGTCTAGGCCATGCCGAATTCCACACAACCCATAAAGGTTAAAAATAAATCAGAGAAAATTATTTACATCAAAAATTTTATTCAATTTAAAATACATGATAATGCGTCTTGACCCTGTATTTTACCAGCGGCGGCTGCAACATCTGCAACGGTATGGGGTGTACAGCGTGCCCCACAGGTACCGCATACAGCCCGTGTATCTGCGCCGGCTGTACGGCCTGAACTATCGGGGCGTGGTGTACGGGGAAGGGGTGCGAGTGGTAGGATGTGTGGTAGTCCACGTCATAGCCTGGGCTCGCTGCTACAATGGTTGCCGCTAGGAGAATCTGGAAGAATCGGTTTTCCCTTATGTGAAAATTTATAATGGGCTGCAAGATAAGTAGTGGGGAGTGGGTGTCTGTATAATCAGGTGGGTGTATTACCGCGTAAACACCCTATTAACTATAGTTCTACAAAGCTGTAAACAAACGGACCGCTGCCATCTTGTCTTTTCAATCTCCACACAATTTCATTAAAATGTTTAACAACAGCTGGGCATTGTCAATGAAGCTAAAAAACTACGCAATACGTCAGTCATTTTAAGGTCATTTTAGATACCTTTTGAAAACTGAACCAGTACTTTTATTTAGCTTTAAATAAAAAATCGGTGTTCGAAATGATCAAGAAAGTTATTTTATTTGACATCTATCGAATATTTAGCAAACTAGTTATCCGTGCTGATTCATAAATTAATATCTTATGTAGTAAAAAATCTTTTTGTTGATTAAATAAACACAATACCACAGTAACACAACACAAAGAAACATGCACAAACATGTTTCTTTTTTTAAGTTTATGCACTAAGTTTGCAGGCAAATCGTTATCAGGTTCACGTGAAGTGATTATTTTTGTCACTATCAAGATAATTTTCGATGATAATTATTATCACTTACGAATCTGCAAAAATCGAGCGTCAAGAGAGCGTCGAGAGTCTTTTAAACGATGCTTCTTTTCACACACATTTGTAAGCATCCATCGAATTTATTAGAAAAAATTTATAACTGTGCATACCTATAATTGACGTATTTATACGCACTGTAGATTTTTATTTCTAATACTTATGACATAACAATCAAATGATAGGAAAAAAAATGTTTTTTTTTTTTTTATTTAGAGCAAAAAATTACTTGTACTAGGTCCTTCCGCTCTTCCGGTTTATAATCACCTTATAGATCCAATATTGTAAATATGTCGTTGATGTGCCTTTTCTAATAAATAAATAAATAATAAGCCAGTATTATGACCTACTACATATCCATGACAATTGAGTGTGGTACGTACGACAGTCTATCAGAGCCGTACGCACAAACAAAAAAAAAAGTTGCTGAATAAAGATCGCTTTTGTAGAAAACTATACAGGATTAGTACATGGGCATGAAAAAATTGTTTTGGCTAGGTACTTTATCTGTTCGTGAAAATTTAATAAAAGTGCTCTAGACAAGAAAAAGCTTAATAAAAATCTGTTTTGTATGAAATACATAATTATGAATTTCAGTTATGAAAATGTAGTAGAAATTAATTTAGTTTGTAATAAAATTGGTGGTAAATAGATTTGGAATACTTTAGCCTCAAGATAATAGTTTTTTTTTCAACATTAGTCTTAATTAGCGCTAAGATTCTGTTTTTTTTTTCATCATGAAACAAATTATGTTTTGAAAATGTTAGACATCCACCGTGTTTCCACTATCTAATTATTTGAAGAATTAATTTTTACTTCGTAGACTGTTCTTTTTGTTCTAATATTTTTTTAAACGTGGGTTTAAATCTTCAATGAATAACTGAGTTATGAAGAGCTAAATAAAGACATCTTTAGCTTAGTTTACAGACATGGTTTAATTTTACTTTTTATTTCAACAAAAAGAGATTAGGGCATTTTAAGAATAGGATTTATTTCGTGACGGTTTGTAAAATTATTATTCACCGACTATTTAAAAAAAAACCAGATGTTCAGTTACTTAACAAGTCCTTCATATTTTATCTATTACGTATCAAATATTTTTACAGTTTGACTACGAAACTCGAAAGCCTTGGTAAAAAACATTGTACTTTACTTGATCAAACGGTAACCGGTGATCTTGGGCTTTTTAATTGAAGCAAAACTAGCTATACAAATGTGAAAAATACAATGAAAAAGTAAGTAACTATCAAGCTTCGCGAATATAAATATTGAATTTGAGAAATTAAATCTGGTCAGCGGTAAAGAATAACAGAATTCGGTTAGAAAAAATGTAAGGAAAAAATCTTACCACAAGAATATGTCTGTCCATCTTGTTTCCTTATATCTATAGAACTGAGACGAACAATATTTATATATAACAGATATTCTTCTCACAACAATAGATTTCCTAACAAGTGATGACAATATAATTAATAAGGTACTGTTGCATTATGTTCGGTTTTCCTCGTTAGCTATTGAGTGATTATGATGTGGTTTCCTTTGAATTAATGAGTGGAGATAATTATTTTCATGAACGGCGAGATATTTCTGGTTTGCTGCAAATCCTGAGGTTTCATGATTGAGGCTCAGTTTCACCAAAATTCAATCATTACACTTAGCGTTAATCCCATTTAAAACTTTATTTTGTGAGGTTCAAACAAATGAAAGAAATGGAATGATGAATTACTTTGGCTAACGTTTTATTTAGTGATTTGTGGTGCAAGAGTCAAGAGTCTAAGGGTTATTCGCAGTCCTTAATTTGCCAAGCAAAGTAAGGGTACCCAGTCTCCGAGTATCTCGTTATCCTTGATCAAAGTTCGTTTGACCCTGACTGTATTGGGACATTTCATTAGGTATTTGAATACAACAAATAGGTAATCCAGGGTTTTAGGTCATAGGTAGGACGTCTTCAATCTAAAATACCTATGCTACCTTTTTTACGTTTCTTGTCCCAATTTCATGCTTTAAAACTGTTTGTGACCTAAACAAGAATGAATTACCTACATCATTTTTTTATACAAAAATAGAGGTCTACTATACGAGACCTTGTAGATTCAGCAGTAAATATCTGAAAATAATAGCTGGTCCAAAAACAGGATAACATTTTGTTTCTAAAAATGGGAATGTCACGAACTTTTGACAGTGTCAATATTTCATAAAAATTATTACTCTGACAGCTCTTAAACTCGGTTAAGATGTGTTGATCACGTTCAATTACATTGGTGAAATGCACCATAGCTCTACACTTGTCTTATTCAGTTTCTATTAAAGTTGCGTTAGTTTACATAAGCAAAAAATCGCAAGCACTATTTAAATACCGACCTATTTAACACGTATTTATTTAGTTCCACTTCATGTACTAATGTCGAAGGCTTCACGTAGGTAAGGTCTCCACCGCGTCATCGCGCACGTAACCGATGGGGCACGGTTGTACGTAACGACTAGCTTCTGGTCCAAGGGCATCAGAGCATACAGGTTTAGCTAAGACTTGGCTCAGACAAGTCATGATTTGTGTTTTAATTATAACCACACATCAGCATTTGACAAGCCTTTTTCCGAGTTTATTGCGGTCTGCTTCCAATTTAACCGGATGCAGCTGTATACTAGTATTTTACATGGAGCGACTTCCTATCTGACCTCCACAACCTAGTTAGTCATTATTTCAGCCGAAAGACGTCCACTGCTGGACATAGGCCTCCCCTAAGTGTCGCCACATTGACCGGTCCCGTGCGACTCGCATCCAGCGGATTCCCGCAACCTTCACCAGGTCGTCGGTCCACCTAGTGGGAGGCCTTCCAACGCAACGTCTTCCGGTTCGCGGTCGCCACTCCAGAACTTTTCGGCCCCATCGGCCATCCGTCCTGCGAGCAATGTGCCCTGCCCATTGCCACTTAAGTTTGGCAATTCTTCGGGCTACGTCGGTGATCCTGGTTCTCTTGCATGGGCAGCAGCGTTCTCTGTGCTTTTGTAACAACCGTACTGCGATCGCCAACCCGCCTGCTAAGCGTGGCGATTATGGCAAAACCCCCCAATGAATAGCGCATCAAAGAAACCTAGTTAGTATGTACTGGTAAATACGACACCCCTTGGTAACACTGGTGGTCAGACTTTTGGGTCACTGACTACCTGTAACGACTGTCGTCTATCTACAAATGACAGCCGGGACCATAGGCTATCGTGATTTCCGAGGCTCAGAGGAATCTCGATATGATGGATAGGACACCCATTCGCGGACCGACCTTGGGTAAGCGTGGCTTAACCTCAAGCATAACACAGTATGTCACATTTATCGTTATGATGCAATAGTAAACAAAAGTGACGTTAGAAATATTAATCAAGATTTAACAATTAAATTAAAGGAAACTTCTTTACATTAATTTTTGGTAGTTTTTACTTGACACTGCTGGTGTGAAAAGTGGTAATTTTTACCCAGTACCTGGGTTCGAAGACAAGTGGCTTTCATATTTTCCCAACGACTACACGGTAGAATTACACTTTGTCTCAGCTTTCTGGATCCCATGGAGGAGACCGCAAGGAATCTTCTTAGTTACTCTTTTACACCTACTTTAGTTACTATAATTAGGTACTTTATATACTTACGATATTAAAGTACCTACCATTAAAATGTAGGTTCGGCAAATAATGTGTGAATGCCAAAAGCGCTGAAATAAGCGATTATTGTAAGCCACCCAGAGCGGGAGGAGTCATTTGATGATTTCCCATCCGAAAAAAAAACATGCATTGATCCTCCCAGTACGAGTATGTAGACATGTACTGCTACACGAAGTCAATGTCAGCCAATAAGGCTGCGATAAACGCGGTCACGATCGATTTACTTAACATTGGACAATTATTTATTGGTATAATCGGTGACAGTGAGCTTTGTAATTGTTATTGATGAATGTTGTGTGATTTTACTAGCGAATAAAAAGATTTTGTTATTCAACTACTACGCAAGCGAAGCTGCGGTAAGAAGCTAGTTAATATTGGTATATAATATTGCCATGAAATCTGTTGTTACAGCAGTAAACATCACGATAGAACAAGACCATACTTTTCTCTGTCTCATTCATATTATTGACAATCTTATTAATAGCAATAAAATTACTTCAAATATTTTGTTCTCCGTTTTTTTCTAACTGTAAAACAACCATCTTTATGCACCTATGTAGTTAGCACATCCTCTCATTACGCTTAATGTATGAGAGGCCCTTATTAGGTCGTGGCACTCGGCAGTAATATCCATTTATTTTTCTATACAACATTCCCTTAATTGAGGGTGAACTAGATTTGTTTTTATTAGGTTTATTTATAGAAGGTTAATTTAATGTGTCATGTATTTTTTAAATATCGTATTTCTTTTCGTGACAGACTCATCCTTGTCGTTATAGGAAACTTTAATGTTTGTTATAATAAGTAAGACATAAACGAATTTCGGTCACTGCGGCCAGTTTTTCTTCAAAAAATAAACGACGAATATACTATGCAATTACTTTGCCATATAAACACAGTTAACACTAAATGCGTTGTTTGTCCACACAATTGTAATCAGCAATCATCACGATTTGTTGGAAAACGCAATTAATCATTTCGCTACTAATGGTTTATTAATTGCCAGGGTGAAACGTCAGACTTGGTATTGTTCTATTTTATGAATAGAATCGAAACGTTTGGCTACTGTAAGCCTAAACCAGCGTAACTAATCTTCATTCTTACGCCATTATTTGAAGGTTGGCGCAGCTTATCTTCTTCTTCTTTAGTTCTTCTCAGTAGTCACCCCCTTTCAAACCATTTATCATATTTCATACAGTCCATTCATTATTTATTTGGTAGCTCCAAATATTCTCTTAACGCCATTCACGTTCATATTCTAAACATAAACAAAATCTGCTTAATATTAATTGCCAAATTAATTTAATATTACTAAATTGCACATAGCTTGCTTGAGATATAAATACATAACTACACACATCAAAAATGTCTAGGGATCAAGCATTTTTATGCGGATTTCTTGAGATTGAGATGTGGCTTTGTAATAAATTTATGATTTTATAAATTTATATGGATCCTTTTTGGTGCATTTCATAATTTGAATCAGGAACTCTCAATCAAATTCGAGTAAAAGATGAAAATAAGCTGTCAATATTTTCCCTATAAAAACATACAACGCATTGAAGACATTATTAGTGCTACTGTTTCCCTACTACTGATTAAAACCAACGTTATTATGGAGCGGCGACGTCATTTAAGCAGGGAAGAAATGCTCAGAGCCGTGGGAATGATAGAAGCTGGTTCCCGGCAACGTACTGTAGCTTTAGCTCTGAATACAAGTCAGAGTGTTATCAGTCGACTTTGGACACGTTACCGAAGCACTGGTACCGTGGCTGAGCGCCATGGAGGACGGTATCGCTGCACCACACGGAGACAAGACCGATACATTCAAATCTTAACTCGAAGAGCTCCAACAATAACCGCCATGATGTTAGCCGTGAGGCTTCATCACTCTTCAGGGAACTTAATTAGCGACCAAACAGTCAGAAACCGCTTGCATGAAGTGAACCTTCATTCCCGAAGACCGCTACGGGTACCACCTATAGCAATGCACAATCGTAGGATTCGATATCAATGGGCTCTTGAACACAGAAATTGGGCAGAAGAACAATGGCGTTTCGTGTGCTTTTCTGATGAGTCTCGTTTTGGTATGAGACCGGATACAAGACGTATACGACACTGGAGAACCCCTGGACGCCAACAGCGATTAAAATCCTGCCAGGAAGTCCATCCTTATAGTGGTGGAACCATCATGGTATGGGCGGGTATTTGGATCGGCGGAAGAACTGAGTTGATTTGGATCAGAGGCAACCTCAACGCTCAAATTTATGCTGAGACGATTGTATCAGACGTCATCGTTCCTCTACAAGTGCAAATCGGTCCCTTATTTCAGTTAATGCATGATAATGCACGACCGCACACCGCAAGAGTTGTAAGACAGACTCTCGCCGCAGCTAACATCAATGTCCTGCCCTGGCCTGCTCAGTCGCCAGACTTGAACCCGATTGAGCATGCATGGGATATGCTACAGAGAAGAGCTCTGCCGAATATGGAGGGTATCCAGTCGCAAGAAGACCTTTTTTTGTTGTTGCAACGAACATGGGCGGCCATTCCACAGCGTGATTTGGATGAACTCATTTTGAGTATGCCAAACCGATGTTCTTGTGTTGTTAGTGTTCGCGGTAGAAACACGGATTATTAATTGTTTAAGTTACCCAATAAAATTTTAAAGAAAACTGTTATTTCAGTCTTTTTTTCGAACTTTAATGTTAGTGGTTCAAATGTCAAAAATCCCTTTATTAGGAAAATGGCAAATTTCTTTATTAATGCAAAGGTGACTTGGTTTATCGTTACTGTGACAAACGAAAACACTTTATTTGATGAATCCTTAAAGAAAATTTTAATTAATATCAATCAGGAGAAAAGTTATTGCAAAAATATATGTTGATCCCTAGATACTTTTGATGTGTGTATATGAAAATCTCGAGTATTTATATTCTAAACTATTGTGCAATTTCCGTTTTCTTAAGAGTTGTTAATGCAGTCTTTATTTGTTACTAAACATTTTCCTGACAGCAATAGAAAAGTTTACTGGACAGAATATACGATTCTGATGAAATGCTTTACTTCATTTTCAACATTAATTATTATTTAACAAGGTTAATGTACCTTTAACCTTAATCTAGAAATCAAAATTTAAAAAATGTGTATAATTATAAGTTAAAAATGTTTATAACTAACTGATGCCCACGGCTTCACCTGCGTACAAAAGTGATGATTATACTAACAATACTAACTTTGTACCTAATTCACCATTGTTACTAATATTTAATACTAACAAAAATATGTAGTCGGAAATAAACTTTAATTTATTTTAATAATGTAGTGTATCAGTATGAGTGTCTAGAGACTCACCGACTCCACAGTCAAACCATTACAACGGTATTGTGCGGCTTAGTTTATAAGTCTACTTACCATCATTGATTAATAAATAAATAAATAATAAAAATATTTTTTTTTCATTATACTCTTTAATGAAGTGAGTACGACGTAAGTATCTCGTTTGGATTTAGCATTCTATTATTCTAAATAAACCACATTAAAAAGTATTCAGACATAACTAGGTTAAAAACTTGAATTACTACAAAAGTAATTAGACCCTGTAATTAAGAAAAAAACATTTAATTACTAGGAAAAGTTTCTTCATTAAATCTTCTAAAGTATTTTGTTTCACTGCTCAGGATAATAATTATTTTGGGAACATCGTCTTTCAAAATATTGAGTAAGTCCTGTCTAACTTTAAAATTATGTAATAATTATCCCTGAGACTTTTAAGGTTGGTTATTTATAGTCTTACCTATCCTCTAACTAGAGTTTATTGCAGTATAATAGCAAAAATAAATACACTTTTTGAAACACTTGCACCCACAACTGTACTAAGAATTTGATCGTGATAAAAGATTCAATATTGCGAACAGGCGATACAGGTGACATTGTAGCTCTTTATAACTAGAGAATTTAAATTGTGTAGTACATTAGACAGCTGAGGTCTCTGGTCTGGTATGTCTAGTAACTAATCTACTTATAACGCTACTTGAAATTGATTTACGTTTTGCTTTAATTTACATACAGTGTCTGAAGAATTCATTGAAGGTTTCGCTTAAAATTAATGAAAAAAGTTAAAATATTCCGTTACATTTATTAACAATTTAAGATTGATAAATAGCTTAAAATTAACTTACATTAAATGTAATATTGTGTGCCCAGGAGGTTGCTTTACATTTTGTTTAAAAATGCAAAATAAAAATCGAAGCGTTTTCACGCCTTACACAAAATTCAATGTTACTAACACAACCTTTCAAATACATGGTTTATAATAAAATAAAAAATTAATAATGAAGACAAAACAAAACGTTTTCCAATAAATTAAAATTTAGAATTCTAGACTTTCTTCTGTAAAACAATAAAAAAGTTTTAATTTTCTGCTTCAAGTAATATTTTCTATTAGAATACTTTTAGGAGCAAAAAACACTCTTGAAAAATCAGTTGTTTTGTCACAAACAAAGTATCACACCTAACGGTACTTACACAAACAATATTATTGATGTATTGTAGAAAATACATGGCACACACTTAGAGACAGTTAGATAAACGATATTTCCAAAATAAAATTCGAATTTTTTACTTACCTACTTTCATCCGTTTAAACACTTTCGGGAAAATAACAACAAATTCTAAAACTACTCCGATACTTTTCCTTTAAAGTTAATTAAAGTTAGATAAGATTTAAAACGCGCGACTTAAATTATACAACAGGTACATTTTATCAGTTATTATATCTTTACTACCATCGAACTTTAATTACGTTATATCTTCTTCTGTTTGAAGACATAAAAATATAAGTACTTTTAATACATTCTCAAGAGCAAAGTTAGTAGATTCTCTCTTCGAAGACTAAAAGAAGAAGGGCGTATGGAATCTATGGAGTAATGGCGGGGTATGAGCAAAAGCTACCCGATGATGAAGCAAAGGCGCATGGGCAACTATTGGTGCGTGGTACACTGAGGGCAATGGGTATCCAAATGATGGGTAGACCACTATAGGCGCTGGTGCTGCCTGGGCTGCTGCCAGGAGACACAGGATTGTGATCTGGAAGAAAAAGTAATATTTGAAAAATGATCAACCACATTAGATCAGCCGAAAGAAATCTACTACTAGAATAGGTGTCGTCAAAGCGTCACCACATCGCCCGGTCCTGTTCTTCTCGCATCCACCGGATTCCATCGGCCGCATATATGAGCATCAGTTTTTTTTAAATCAAAATACGTTTTTCCAGGGATTTAGTTAAAATTGTTAATATTAATAAAGAAAGGGCTCATAGAGATAAATTAAAAAATTACAGACCAGCCGCCGTCGTACATGTTGTGGAAAATATTTTAAACATTTTTATGACATAGACTGTGCATACTTAAATGCACAGTCTATGTTATAATGTTAATTATGCAGAGTCTTTATCACCGAACGATGACCGTGCTTCGCTTTGTTACATTTTTTGAATTATGGACTCTTTTAAGCGTGGGCCAGACTGTTCAGTTGTAAGCAAGCCCTCCACACACCTCCACATCGGTCTCCACCGGCGGCTTACAACAGTACGTGCTGTTGTAAACCGCCGGTGGAGACCGAGAGACCGTGTGGAGAGCTTGTTTACAGTCAGAATAGTCTGGCACGGTCGATAAAGACTTTTAGTTTTTAACAGTTTAAAATACTCTGGTCAGTTTTATGAAATGATTTGTTTTTATTTAGAGTAATTTTGACCCAATATTTTATGTACAAAATAGTTGTAATAGTAGTAACGATTTGAACCAAATTTTCAGGGGGGAACCACATTGTTGGAAAACAACCACAACTTAGTTTACTCAAGTCTAGGCTATATCGAATTAGACTCAAAATCTCGATCCACCAGAATAGCCTTTCCCAAGCAATAAAAGGGTCAGCGACCCTAAATCCAATATCTATTACTAAAACACTTACCAATCGATACATATCTCTTTCCGTTAAAATATCCGGATGGCGGCCGGTCCGGCTATCGACTGCCACATCCGTGCCGGCCTCTTTCATTTATATGAGCGCGGAGTAACATTTTAGCAGTTTTCCTAGCTCGTATATGGATAGGAATGCTCATAATATGTCTAGTCTGGTGACATATTGGGCTAGGTAGAATTAGTAGAAACACGTATTTTGTAACTGGTAGGATTGTTTGGAGGAAATTTTGGTGGAAACTGCTGCTTTTTGATGATAATCGTCATTTTTTGTCACTATTCTGCCCTTATTGAAATTTAATACCTCAGATAAAAAAAAGGTGTCAATGCCATGGGATGATCAAATTATAAGACAACCAAATTATGTGTTTGAACAATTTTCTTTCTTCACTTCCTAATTTAACCCCTACAATTCTGAAGCTTTCAGACTGCTTATTTTGCTGAAATATTAATTCAATTCATATTAACTGAACTAATAGCCCGATAATTCAATAGCTCACCTCAGTTGCATCACATTGTATTGGCCATCATATGGTTGTTCAAATTCGTGGCTACGGCGCCCGCTGCGTTTCTCGCATAACTATCTAACATAGAGTAGTGTAAGGAAATAGAGACCGTATATTGTACTCTCCTTTAAAAAATCTAAAATTATTCCATTTACACGCACAGCCTAAACTGAGTCTGAAAGTAGGAAATTAGTTTATACCGAAGATATAGAAAACTAGGTTTTTTTTTTTAAATTCATCTCCGTCATAGTATAGTGTATGAAAGTTTGTACAGAAGTTCGTCATTTTTGCAAAATAATTATCATTATTTTCCTATCGACCTTGTATCATAATTTTAAATAATCTTATGTTTTTTTTTATTGCAAAAGACTGGAATGTGGAAAACCACTAGCCAAATAGCCCAAAACAAAAATATGAAAGTGTTTGAAAACAAACAAAAAAGATGTTTTCAAAATTAAATATTATTGCGCTTTTCTTTTTCAATTTAAATTTTCATGCCATTTAACTCTAATTCAGAGATCATACAAACTTTTTTGTGTGCGTTTTGAGTGCGTTCACAGCTGCAATATTTACTAAACAACCAACAATTTCTGTTTAATTCAGACAGCTAAGTAAATATTGAGATTTCAGTTGGACGTAACTAAATAAAAGAAAAAAAATATTGCTAAAAACTCTATTTTTCAACTCGCATCTAACTTTGATATTGTGATGTTCCACGAAGTTTTTTTTTTTGTAAAAAGGAGTTTTTCAAAAAAAAACAACAATTTTAATTTACTACATAACAAAAAAAAAAATGTTTTATAAATGCGAAAATATTTGAGGATGGATGGATTGTCACTTTTTCACGAAATGATTAAGCAACAGATTTGGATGAAATTTGACACTCAGATAGTTTATAACCTGGATACTTTTTATCCCAGTCGTATGACCGCGTTTTTTTTTTCGGATGGGAAATCATCAAATGACTTCTCCCGCTCTGGGCGGAGCAGGAGGGAGTGTCAGACTTTTACTCACTAAAACCCATCCATATTCCTTCATCGCCCTTTATGTTCCGGGGCCACGGTATCTCTTTCGAACAGTCCCGCAACCCCGGCAGGCATCGGCCCTTGCGGACCCTTCCTACATATTTTTATCCTTGGAACACGACTATTCCTTTAACTCGTTATACGCACTTAATAGAAAAAAAATACATTAGGGTAGATGATTACCTTATTTCATAAACAAAAACTTTGAAAATATCAGAAGGTTTAACTACTCTAGACAGTCTAGACCATTAAATAAAAAAAAACCCATATAATACTTAAGTAATTCCAAGTAGCATCCTAACGTCGCGATGCACCAAAGCCACTCGATACAAATATGGTGTCAACTGATTTAGGTATACCTAGTATATTTCACTCTCGTTGACAACGACATCGCTACGGATCACTTGATCGGTGTTTTTATTCACGTTTTTCCTCAAGTTGTGTAAACTTCCATAAATTGACGTTTTATATTATTGTGAGTCTTGAAAGCTCAAATTGGTATTATTATTATACTGCTTTCGTAATGTGCAATAAGTCTATAAAATATTCTGTAAATATTCTGTAATAGTACGCATCGTTTTCTTGGTTTTTCTTCACTATTATTAGCCTCCCTTCCGTCTTTCCACTTGTCAACACCCAGTGCCGTTTGTGATCAATCTTTAAGAAAGTACTCGAGTTATTTAAGTCGTCCTGCATGGGACAGATCATGTCGCCAGTCCATTTCTATTTAAGCTTGTTCCTTCAGTTTCGTCAATCAAATATATTTTATTGGTGTAAAAACTTTAAACTTCTTTTTTATCGAGTGGTTAGTGCCTAATCTGGTGTCAGAGTTTTTATGACGCCATGGATCTCTGATTTAGCTTTACATACACCGTCGAGAAACATCTCTCAGGCATGCTGGTTTCCTCCCGATGTTTCATGGGTTTCGAATTCGAATCTAAGACGCGGACCAGTGATTTTTCGGATTCATGTGCGTATTCTTTAATTATCACTTTCTTTGGTGAACTTTAAATTATAACAGATAACAAAAATTAGCTTCTGTTTCCTTACCCTACTCTGTCAACATTTTTCGAACACAATACGATATAGTTACATCATTTAACAGACCTACCTACTGGATTGTTTCCAGTTAACAGTCCCAGTAAACGTAGCTCCCAGTAATTGTAGCAAACAAATTAATTACTTTTAATGTAAATATTTAATTCGGGGTAGTGCCTATCACGTTTCTGTTAAACTGGGTTGAGTAAACCAGTTTATTCAGTTATTTTATTGTTAACAAGGACTTTAATCTTCAGAGATTTTTGTTTTAAATCCAACTTACTTAGGCAGGTACTCACGGAATTGAAGTGAGCCATCTTGACATAAATTATTTTACTTCGTGTAGAAGTACTTCTCTCTTGTAAACAGTTTTCTAAATCAGTGTACCATGAATATTCTGACTTCGCATTACTAACTTAGTACCTGTGTATTTTTCATAAGATTTCTTTTAAATGTAATTTCTAATATTTTACGTTTTTGAATCTCTTATATAGAAAAAATCTGATTTCGTTATTTCCAAGTTATGTTGTTACCTTATTTTATGCAGATGAGGATTGCTTTAGATTGGATCTTTTTTCGTGTTTTATCTAAAAACAACGACTGTAAAAATTATAAAATACTAACGAGTTTTTCTTATTGGTATCCAGTTAATAAAAACACCAGATTTATGTTAAAAAATATCGTTATAATTTACTCCACACCTTCACTGAAGGTAATAAAATCAATGGTGGACGGCGATGAGGGGTACAGACTTGACGACATGACCGTGATGGACGACAGAGCTGCTGGAGTGGGTGATGGCAGAGGCGGGGGTCTTCACGATCAGGGGAGAGGCGTGAACGACGGGCGCGGCGTGGACGGCGTGAACAACGGGGGCGGCGTGGACGGCGTGAAGCACAGGTGCAGCATGCACGGTCTTAATCACAACAGGAGACGAGGCGATGACTGGAGCGGCGTGCACGGTGTGGAGCGCGTGGACGGGAGAGCCGTGGTTCACGACCTGGCTGGACTTGGTGATGGTCGTCTTGGAGCCAACCACGGGCACGGTGTGGACGACGGGGGCGGAGTGAACCGCGACCACGGGCTGGTGGGCGACGAGGAGACCAGGGGCGGCGGCGGCGCAGGCCAGGATGGCGGCGAAAGCAACCTGTTGGCAAAAATAAATAAAATAATAACTAATAGTCCCAAAAAAGTATCAAAATGTTAGTAAGACAAAAAGAAATTGCTGAAAAATTATTTAAATTCCCAAAAATTGAAGTTTTTGGAACCCCAATTACAGTTGTAGTATTCAAAATACCAGTATCCACAAACAAAATAACAACAAAACACTCGATTGAAACACAAAAAAGATCACTGAATCGTCCTAATTCAATAGCCTACAAAACAACCCCTATAATAATCCCTTAACACTTACAAAGGACTTCATGGTTGATAAGGTAGATGTTTATACGACTGTACTGCCGAGTAATCTAACGAAATGCTGGCCCACCGATGCTTATATACTGTGCCGCCGAAAATCGACAATGAGTACGCAATGATCTTGAGGTTGTATAAATTATAAGCTCTGTGGAGGAGGCAGTGGTAAGGCGTAGTAAGTGTTGTTGTGTGTAACGTCGAGTCGTAAGCATTGTTTTATGAATGAACAAAGTGAGTTCACAAAAACAGGTTCTGTTGAAATGGAACTTGAATTTAGTCAGGTTAGGTTCATAATTATATCATCATCATCAGCCTAT
Source organism: Xestia sexstrigata (assembly GCA_941918905.2). Classification (NCBI taxonomy): domain Eukaryota; kingdom Metazoa; phylum Arthropoda; class Insecta; order Lepidoptera; family Noctuidae; genus Xestia; species Xestia sexstrigata. The sequence continues at coordinate 21,880,466 of OW799208.2, forward strand.
TAATGTTCCCACTGCTGGGTCACGGCCTCCTCTTTATGAAAGGGAATGGAATCCACCACGCTGGCCCAGTGCGGGTTGGTGCCATAATTATATGGTTTAAATCAATAAATAAATCACTTGATGATTGCAATATGTATGTTGGAAAGCTCCATGATGATATCAAAAACATGATTATGAATGCGAGTTTCGTAACTCAACATCTGTCACTTTCAGACAATGGTTTTGAAGACACGCCATAAAGAAATCTAATCTAACCGTAATAGCATGTTAACAACTGTCCTGCCTTTCCATTCCTGGTTGAAAACATCTTCCTCCAACACAGTATAATGGGATGTATTTAATATCAAACGACATAATATGCAAACCTGCTCACCTCTTATTAGATGAGACTTAAATATGACTGTCGTAATGTGGGTGTACATACTATAACAATGAAAATAATATATGTCTAATTGTCTAGATCATACAATCCATTTTGCAATTACCACAGGTACATTTTTGTTTCACCTTTCGCCAAAAAACACGTGTGAAAATGTTATGTTACTTTTATCATATTTATTCATTACTTTAAAACCAGTGCACACTTCAATACCAGTACATGCCGTATCCACTTTCACTGTCTGCATCTGGCCCCCATCAGACCTGTCATGATTAATGAATGCATAAACACAAACATTGAGGCTGTATTTAGGTTGATGTCAAGTTCATTTGTACTTATGTAATGATGGACTACTTACTACTTGTGCACTTAAGCATTTGTAGGTGTATATTTTTTTGATGTTATGGTATTTGTGGATGGCATAGGTGCTCTAAAACTTTGCGGAAAATAAATTTGTTACCCGTTAAAAATAAAATTGGATAGTTACATCTTTAGCATTCCATCCAACGTGGCAATGCTGCCAGCCTTCTGGGCACTTTTCCTGTTGACAGCGATGTGGAAGAATTTTTCGACGCCCTGTAACCCTTTTTGATACTTGTAAATATTTTTATTTCTACTATAGAGTTAGTGTGTAAATAATGTAAATAATTAGTATGTGTGCTGGTTTTAAATAATTACATAATTACGTAGTTCAAGCACTCAGTTTTTGCCAGAAAACTCTTTCTGTTTCTTACCACCAATTGAAACTTACAGATCAGAAACATTGGAAACAGAGGCATAATTCTTCAGTAAAACATTTCTCGCATCTACCTCGATGCTGCGATTTTTGTTAAATCTTTTTTTTATCAATCTTATTCACAAAAAATCCACATTTAACCAAAACTCAGGTAATTTCTGTAATTATATCCACTTAAATTGTCATGTCTGCAATTATTTGTAATGGTTTAATCTGAATTTATTGTTATTTCGCTTTTCTGTGATATTGATGAACAAATTAAGTGCATGGATTGACTTTTTTGGTTGTATCGCCCATGAGCGGATTTCATTTCCATTTCTCCAAGCACATTTCGGCATCACTGCAAAGCATTAAAAAAGCAATCTGCCGGATTTGTCAAGAACTTTATATGAAATACGAATGCAATATTTTTCGCTATGCACTAAAAGAAAAATGGTTGCCCATTTTTGATCTGATACTAAAGCTCTTTCTCAAGTGTGTTGAGGTCGGCAATAAACTCGAATGTGACTGGACATCATTATTTTTATTAATCTACTCTTTCAAATTAAGGAGCTGTAAAAATAAAATAATTAAACATTAACGAACTGCCCAAAGTTATATCATTAATCCGCTTTCTGTCGAGAAGGTGTTTTCCAAATTATACAATTGCAATTAATAACAGTTATAAAGGTGTTAAAACTTAAGTTTTCGTTTAATGATTGCCGAAATGTCAGTAGCTCAAGTTGTAAGTCTGCAACTGGAATTTGGTGAATGAATATTCAATGTATGGAATAAGACGACCATGCAAAGAGTATAGTAATATATCGACCATGCCATATCGCAGAGTAGGTCATTAATCGTTACGAGGGAACTTCAGCAGATTTTTATGCCAGAATAAAGTATTTCTATGATGGAAAGCAACTTCTATGCTGAAAACAATGATTGCGATCATCAAATAATTGTAACAAAGACAGCAAATGAAGCAACCGTTTGAATCGATGTAGAAACTGGCTTATAACCTTTGTTTTTTTTTTAATTGATTCTACAAAAAACTGGTTTGTTTGTATACGTACCTATTTATTAAATACATAACAAAATGTTTCTTGTTTATAGAAAACATGAGTCATTTTGATTTTCCTCTACCTATCCTCTAAGAATTTGTTAAAAATCTTTTGCTGGTTGAATCCTAAACAACCCATTCTTCAAGTGATACTTTCCCAAAGCTTTTGTTTCGTATAGATTAGAGAGTAACACTCTGAGATGTATCTAGTGTTATGAGCACTAAATCAACTTCGTTTCGTCTAGACCAATGCTTGGATCTTTTAAAATTAATGGCGTGTCTAATTTTAAGTTCCCCTGCTGAGATTGGGGATATTTATTGGTGTACTTCTTGATTAAAACCAACGGATTGCACGTTGTAAGTACTAGATTAGTTACTGGTTTAAGCGATGTCTGTTTTGTCTCCTCATGATAGTATTTGTTCTAACCTTTTGAATGCCAGAGCATAAACGCACTCGCGTGCTTTCAGCGCCATACCACAATTTTACCTACCACTTTGTCACATATTTGTGTCGTGTGGCGTACAGGGCACGCACTTGCTTGTCACGTTTATTATTATGTGACAATGGCGTTCAAAAGGTTAATTGGATATGGTTACTTTTAGCCATCAAAAGAGATGGTCGGTGGTCGAACGATAGTTGATGTAGCGAGGGGAGAAAGTGTCCAACAGAGTACAATGATGATGATAACGAAGCCACTTATCGTTTAAGTCCATAGGCAGTTTCTTGCACCTTCAAGTTCTGAAAAAATATTGCTATAATTTCTGTTCTTATCCATATAGATTCCCAAAAAGTAGCAAAGAAAAATGTATAAATAAGTAATGAATGATAAATAGAATTTCCTTTTTTCTCAATAAATCATTGAAGTCTATCAAAATCACTCTTATTAACTTCACTGTCTTTTATAGCCTACTCAAGGCCAATCTAACGTTAAATTAAAAATTCAATGATCACTTTTACTGACAGCCGATACATGAATATTAAGAAGTTGTATAGTTTTTTGTCCATACGTTTCAAGGGAGTTTGGTCTACCAAGGCTGTTCCATGTTTTAATGTGATTGATAATAATTTGAGGTCAAAGTGGCAATTTTTGTTCGTGTCAGTGATTTTACCTAAATTAATTACTTGAAGAATATTCATAAGTTTGTAAGTCAAGCGTTTGGGTTGCAGAAATTAACTCGTACTGCACGTTGCACGTTGTGACATCACTATTTACATAATGATTATTATAATTTTTAATGATCGAATTAATCGGTCTACTGGTATTGTTTAGTAGCAAATGTTACTTGAGCTGAGAATGAGGTCTTGGGTTCGATTCTCAGTAAAAAAGTGTAAAAAGGGGAGATTTTTCCACCATTTTTTTTTCTGAAAATATTATGATGACTAAACTGTAGCCGGTTTCTAGAAATAAGCTGCATGGGAGTTTCACATAACTGACGCAATGTACGTGTACTTTTGTAACGCCTCTGCCTAGCCCTTTAGGAAACCCCTTCACAGGAAGGCCTTTTCACAGAAATGATGTTACGTTAAAATTAATTCTAGACCACTTAATTTCCAGTCATTTCAAATAGAAATTCGTTGCGAACCGCACGTTTTAGAGATGAGCATAAATCATAATTGATAACCCTTGTCTTTGCTCACCCAACGACTACAAATAGCGCAATATGGTTCACGTGTGCCCAAATCGTGCACCAACATCCCACTAACCTCATAAGTTAAGAGGTCTGATATCATCTTGAACATAATTCTTTCTTGATAGCTCAAAAATTTGTCCACCCTGATGTGACGAAACTTTAATGTGTACCACGAATCATCGCAGCTTTAGACAGATTTCATAAATTGTATGCACTAAAAAGGAATGTAATCCCCAGATTTTTATCACAAACATCCAAGCCTGGTACAACTTCACTGATCACAGTTCTTTCAATAAACCATACTATATATAGTCATTAAGTTCAAACCTTGACTTCCTCGTCTTAAAACTTAGATTATAACTTAACCTAAGTTTGCTCTGACAATTATAATTTCGTGCTTAAATAATTCAAGGATGCTGGCCAAAATAATGATACTTATTAAAACTCTGTCTACATCTTTTGTAGTGTCGCAATTTTTAACTGTGTCATCTCGTCTTTAGACAGACTACAATATATTAATCACGCTGTAATTGATGCGATGTAGGCGATTGTGAACGTAAAAGTAAATTAGGAAGGTCCAATCCGTGCAAGAAGATGTAATGCCGTTTAAAATAAACAAACAGTAGTTGGCATGAACAGTGGGCTTGGACAAAATAAAAATTCAACCAACAAAAATGATGACGGTAAAGTTAAAAATGTATTGGGTATAAGACACCGAAAAGCTTGTGTTGATCCTGTTGAAACCCGTTGTAGGAATGTAAAGCGCTGTAAAGGCGTTTGCCATTTGTCCGGGCTCTCTGGTGGTAGCAAAAAAACACTAGAAAACTCCAACATTGTTAATAATACAGCTACACTGATTCAATCTTTTTTACGAACTGTACCTATAGACGCCGCGGGCCTTCTGCTTCTATTTAGTCTGTGGCATTGCGTGCGCTTGCGCGTCGTTTCGTAACACCTCTTTGAATGTCAAGTTCATGCACGCTTGGAAGATTATTTTCAACATTTTGATGTATTATTGTTGAATTTACAAGGTTTTTTGATGATTATTTTATTTTGAACCTTTATTTTGTGTAGTCATATTATTGTTATAGGTTGATACAAGGCCGGTATCAATTTGAATTCCCTAATCTATCTATCATGTATTAGATCTTATTTTTTTGTTGTACAATCGTTCACTCTTTTAAGCCTTAGAAGCGTAGGGTATACTCTAACCGAACTTCGGTTTCCTCATTACTTTTGTTTTGAATACACACAAGCAACAGCTTATTTTCAACAAGAGTAATTCATCAACTCGTCAAGCTTTTACATTTGATCTAAAACAAAATAAGAAAGGCCATCGTCGTTCTTTAGCTCAACATCAAGAAAACAATCGACATTAACACAAAAGCCTATTTTAACTAACTACGTCACACCTAAATAAAAGCCTAAACAAAAGCACACCATTCGTTCTTCATCACCCAACTAATTCCCGAGAGTTAGAGCACGACAGTGTGATGTGTCCCTTAGTAAAAACTAACCGTCCAGGGTCCGCCTTTCCTACCATTATCTTCTTACGGTCTGGTCAACAAGAACTGTTATCAGATCTTCATTTCTAACTGTTCCTTCCAAAGCTTTGCAACATAACCTTGAAGATATCAAGACAATAATTTGATACTGTTTGCTAATAATGACATGCAATTGGACAATTAGCTCAGTTTCATGTACCAAGGACTTGGTTGGGTAACAGTAATCATTCTCGTTGCCACAATACTGCAATGTGTTGTTCAGATGATTAATGAAAGGAAGTTGGCTGGAAGATTTGAATTGATGATGTGGAATTAGACATGCAGTATTTAAACATGGATATTACGTTTATCTGATCGATAGATCGAAATTACTGGAGTGATTGATAGATATAGAGCTTACAAGTTAAAACAGTAGTAACTAAATTTTGGAACAATTATGGAAGCAAAGTCTCCCAACTAAGAGAAACAGCAACTTTAAAAGGTGGCTGGTACAGACTCAAAATCAAAATTAAAATCAAAGCATTTTTCAGGTAGGCCAGTTACTTTCGAACTGTCGAAACAAAGACACAATGAAATTTAGCTACAATCCCAGTCACAAGGCATGAAAACTGTGAAAGTGGTACTGTAGTTGCCCATTCCAAAGCGTTTCTCATTTCTAGCCATTTCTCTATGGAGAAGAACGAGTAAGAAACTCCATGGTCTTTTAAATCAGAATATTCTTACAATGCGGAAGACGGGAGACGAAGATGCTGTGGTGCAGTTGCACCATAAGAACCCTAAGTTTAGGATAGACAAACGATAGATACAGGACTGCTATAGGTAGAGTTAATTATTTGATTGATAAAAGCAGTCACTAAAATTAAATTAAACAATAGAACTCACGAAAAGGACTTTTAACACTGCAATAATTATCCCGTTAACTTAATACCCATAAACTACCCAAGATAAATTATACCCATCGTCTACAAAACTCGACGCCCTCAAAAAGCGTAGAAGCTCCCGTTAGCACTTAACTCTTGTCATAACAGACAAAAGAATGACTCATCAACTTTTAACTCCCTTTTAACTAAATTTTCAACCTCTCTAACTGATTGCATAAGTTCAATGAACTTGTATTCTTCTCCAGTAATAGATGCTAATTCTTCTTAATCACTTAACATATCTCATTATACTTTTGTTTGACTGTCATGAGTTATATCCTTAGAAAATGGAGCGCAATGTATTTAGATGTTTTCCTCACGTTTATTCTGATTTGTAAGTAAAGTTTTGGGACATAAATTATAACGGTTAACGACACGGATACATGGGTAATTAAATTAGTTTTTTATTTGTTTGTTTGTTACTTAAAAATGAGTGAAGCGAGTTTTGGTACTGACTAATTTTATTGTCACTATCTTATGTACTATGCTGGTGACTGCTGAGATGGCGAGTTATAGATATTTTTTTATGAAAAAGTCATGCTGCGCTGACCTCTAATAAATTGGGATAAGGATAAGACAATGATGATGCTGTACAGTGTGTACAATGCTCATATTTAACAACCAAAAGCTTATGAGCTCTTGTTCTCTTATTTGGTATCTGGATTCCGGGTCTATTACAAAGTTTGACTTCCCAAGTTTTCCGCTAGTTATCGTCGAAATGTCAACATTACTTCATTAACTAGATGGGCGAAGGTTCCGTATGGACCTAGATCGCCAGGAAGTACGCAAACTAAGTTCTACTTTGATTTCTCAAGAAAAATCTTCAGCTCAATGATTAAGCCAGTTTTACAATAAATGTTTACACAGATGACTTCATAATGCTATTAAAACTAGGTAAACTAAATAATGTAATGATTTTATTAAGTTAAGTCTTCATGCTTATGCCTAAAATGGATTTCTAGAGGGTAAAGGCTCATAGTTTACATAAGCTTGTTTTATAAAGGCAAATTAAACTGAATATGCATCCAGGTACAATATGTAACATGTACAATACTAGTCATGTCACTGTGTACTTTAATATTCCAAAACTTACTGATTATCTTTTAAAACTCGATTTAAACTTGGCACATTTTTGTGGAAAGTTTCATAGACTTTTTGTTTTTTTTTTCTGTAATGATATCATCAATGCATACTTATTACGAGTTTTTGGGTGACTGACCTATCGCTGTTATAACTGACATCTACGTTATTACAGTTTGAAAAATACTTTAACTTGCGTTGTGACTTAGGTTACTTAAGTTTTTTTATTAGTCTGCCTTCATATGTATAAACTGTAGTACTTTCGCCACACGGGCTAATACTGAGTAATTTCAAATGAAAAACCCCAAGAACACTTTTTCCGACCTGGGTATCGAACCCAGAAAATTAAGCTTAGTAGAAGCGCTTCTGACCACTTCACCAAAGAAGCAGAAATAAGATGATAATATGATCAAGTAAAGATGAAGTACTGCACTGAAAGTAATGAAAAACATGATTCAGCAATCAATAAACACATATTTATTCAAACAAAACAACAACAAACAAATCAATGATGGACAGCAACCAACGGTATAGTTTCATGAACAGTCGAACTGTGGTGCGTCACGGCAGAGTCACCAGTCTTCAGAGTCAGCAGAGGCGAAGAGTGGTAGACCACAGGCGCATGAACTAGAGTAGTTCCTCCGTGGTTGACAACCTGGTTGCTCTTGGTGATGGTAGTCTTCGGAATGTGGTAAACTTCATGGACAGGCATAACACTGAAGGAATGCACGGGATGGACAGAGATACCACCATGATTAACCACTTGGTTAGCCTTAGTGATGGTAGTCTTCGCATGGACTACAGGAATGGTATGATGGATTTCATGAACGGGGTGGTAGACGTGAGTACTGCCGTGGTCGATGACTTGACTGTTCTGGGTGAAGGTGGACTTGCTGAGAGGCACGGTGTGGATGACGTGACTTGGTTCATAGTAGTAGGCCGGAGCAGCGGCCCCGCAAGCCAGGATGGCGCTTATGATGATCTGAAAAGTTGGAGAAAGGTTAGAGGAATATTGGAGGTTGCGAAAGGTTTCCCTAAGAGAGGATGTCTGTTATAATCTGTCAATTCAGCTTAACGCATTGCTGGACAAAGGTTACCAGGTTTGATGACTTTCCTCTTAATTGTAGTTTACAAATATTATTTTTATATTACGACTTTTTGTAAAAATATCTAGTGCAAAATTAATTATGTCCTTAATGTCAAGTTCTTCACTTATACATTATTTTGCAAGCTGTTCATTCTTATCGACCCCATTCCCCACACGATTAATCAATCCCAAGAAGCTTTCTCTCAAAACTTACAATACTTTGCATTGTCGAAGTCTCACTTGCAACTGATGATAGTCCCCCAAAGAACCACCCTTTTATACCGACATGTATAATTATTGATTGGCCCAGATTGCGACAATTATTCATGTACGTACTTGTATTTTTTGGTCTTATTTCGCGAATAAGAAGGAGGGATGTTGCGAAAGCCTGCGCAGTGTTCACAACTGCCAGTTTCAGATTAGCAAATAATTGGCATGGTTTCTGATTTGAAGACCATGTCAGATTATGGTCCATTAAGCAGGAGATATTAGATCGATAAGCTTGTATGGTGACTGCGGTTTCTTTTATGACATGCCAATGTCGCAAGGTCTAAAATTAAACATCCTTGTGGGCTTAAGTGACGTTTTCTCAGCGAAAACCATGATGTAGTTTAAAATGTTTTGAAACGAAACGATTGCCACTTGTAAAATATTTTATATAAACAAGATGACCGAGTTTATTGTTCGCTGGGATTCTTCGTTAATCAATAGGTCAATCATTTGACCACCAACGAACTCTAAATATGTCGAAAAGTTATTTTCATGTCTATCAAAATATCCCCCTAAACCTATGTATTTCAGTTGATTTTCAGAATCAAATATTACCTATTACAAATAAAAAGGGTTAGCGTGGGTGGTAGATACATATGAGATTATCGTATCTCATCTTCTTTAACACAATTTTATTTCGGATGGAATATTTAATATTAAAAATAATATTAAAAAAATAACTGTAGAAATGAGATTAAGCGCAATGCCATCGTAATACAAAATGTATTTGTAATGCATCACATCTTATTAATGAGTGTTCATTTAAAAGAGCTTTTAATCAGCTTGTAATGGTATTAATTGGAATGGATGTAAACCGAGTTTATTGGAGCTAATGGATTGTTTATAAGCTTAAATCAACACAAAATGTTCGGAAAATTTTAGATGACCTGATTATTTATTAGAACCGCTAGCGTAAAAAGTAAAGAATCTATATAAAATATGGTGTATCTATAAATATCGTTTTAGAACCTCTATATCATAAGGTCAATTATGAAATCGGAAGGTGTATTCATTATAAATTTCGCATGGTAACGTGGGTTTAGAAATTCTGTCTTAAACATTTTGTTTTGATAGCATTCATTGTTTATACCACAAACCTCTCTGTTCTGTGTGATCTGTTTGCCGGTCTTACTCGACGGCAATCATAATTTCACTAAACAATCACCCAGGCATATTATCTCCCCAACTCACACACATATATCACACAGCTGTCCACTTTCCTGCTGTTGAATCCACAAACGATGAGTATGTAATACTGTCGTCAGGTGAAAGACATACCCTCGTCAAAACTTGGGACTTTCCGCAGACGGGTCTCCTGAGAGCATCAGTGACACTTCATCATGCAAGGTGAAGGTTACCCTCCATCCATATAATAATTGGTTGAATGGTGTTTGTGTTTCTGCAGCTGGTAATCTTTGAATTTTCTATCATGCGCTTTGGGCGCTGGACATATGAATTCAAGTTTTGTGGCTCTTGGAGGCTAATGGCTCAAACTAAATAAAGCCAAATTTAAAACTTTTAGAAGACTTTTGGAACTTTTAGATTATACCAAACATCTCTTACAGGCTTTTATATCTCCTCACTTAAGTGAAAGTGAATAAGCAATAAAAGTACCAGGAACACATAGACAGTAACTGATTAGTCAATAATCTACCCGTCGCACAAACAGTGTTCAACTTTCCTGTGACGTACAGGAATAGGACAGCATCAATTTTCCTCATTTTACAAGAGTCGACTTAGGAAATGGGCCTATATGGACCAATATCCGACTTGACAGATGAGATAGGTTTATGTATGCACTTGTTTGTATCAAAGTACGAAAACAAACAGCGTTGTTTGTATTCGTACTTTGATTATTAAATTCGAAGGTCATAAATTCAATTGGCGTAAGGGACAAAGTGTCAGTCAGTGTGGGTTGGTTCTATTCTACTCTGCCGGATACCATCCGGCAGAGTAGAATAGAACCAACCCATTACACTCACGGGTGTCGTATAAGGCGACTAATGTCTGAGGCAGAACACCTTGCGCCTCCGTAGACCAGAGAATGGGCAGCAGCGTTTTCTGTTAGTCTTTCATCACTGCGATCTCCAATCCGCCTGCCAAGCGTGGAGATTACGGCAAATTTCTCCCATCATGGGAGAGGCTTATGTCCAGCAGTGGACGTTATGGGCTGTTGTAGTAGTAGTGTAGTAAGGGACAAAGTACACGTTTTCAGTACGAGCAAAAAACAAAAAAAGTGTGTATTATCTACCATAACTTTTTCATTTTTAAAGCAATTTTTATGATGTCTTTGGCAAAAGAACTTGAAATAAAGCTCTCTTTTGTCTAGTAATACTCAAAATAACTTTAATTTAATAGTTTCGGAGATAGTGTCCTTTAGTCTTGTTTTAATATGAGAACTTGACCCTAACACCCATACATAGTTTGTGTCAGTTTGGTCGTAAGATGTCGTAAGTGGCTATAATACTATAATGTCTTATGAAAAATATGCCGTAAGTAACATTACATTACATTACATTACACAACTAGAAGTTGATTCCATAATAATGGCGGCATTTTAAATTGGCACGTGTAAATTAAGGGGTTCCCGGAATTTTCGGCGTGCACACTAGCCCCACTTTAGTAAAAAATCAGAACTCGTTAAATACACAATTAATATAAAATCTGATCGACAAAATCAATGCTTTAGAGTTCTAGATTATTGACGTCTATTTAATTCATTAAAATATACTTCACTGTAGTTACAGTTAGAAAAATTGCTAAAAACGGCTGTTTTTCTTTTCCATTTTGTATCTGTAACGACAGCGAGCTATGTTTCAATGAGTTAAGCAGACGTAAATAATTTAGAAGACCAAAAGATTGATTTTGTCGATCAGATTTTTAATTAATTATTATTGTGCATTTATCAAGTTCTGTTTTATTACTGAAGTGGCGCTAGTGTGCACGCCGAAAATCCGGGGAGCCCCTTAAAGAAAAACAAATAACGAGTACTTACATTCTTAAGCTCGTTTTAAATTCAAAATCATAAAGTGCATTTAGGTCAACGTTTAATTTAATACCTATATTATCAAGGAACACCAAAAAAGTGGAGATTTACAATCGCTGAGTACCTACTCTTTTGAGAGAGATAGCTATCAGGTACCATACGCGGACAAGTAGACGCTAGTACCTACAAGATTTTTACCTTGTAGGCCTCATATTACCTATTCATATCCAGGTAAGTACTTGAATTGAAATACCTTAATCATCAAGATGATTATGCCATTGTCATTCATCAGTATTCGACAGCTAGTACCGATTTAAAGGTGTAATCTTTTTGTGAGATGGTAGGTTCAAAGTGTAAAATAAACAATAGGTACCTACCTACCTACGAAGTAGGTTTCTGTAGTAACAATTGTTGAATTTTTCCTGGATAAGTGACCACATAGATACCTAGTTAAAAACTATAGTATTTACGAAGTATTTAAAACTAAAAAGTACCTACAGTACTAAAGTAAGAAGTAAGAATGTACTCACCTGTTTAACATAATATATTATTGTGTTGATACTTTTTCGTCGCAATTAACACTCTTTTTCTTTTGTTTAGCGAATCGAGAATATAATTTTTGCAGTCTGATTTATGAATTTTTATATTTCTAGTATGGCAGAAATGCAACATCGATTACATCAGAAACTTGTTAGATTTAATCAATTAATTCGATCTATTGGCATCTCTAAATGGCGCGAAATACAAATCGCCCGTGACGCGTATGTTGATAAATACTTACGAGTAATAATGGCTCGCTGTATTGTTATGTTTTAGAAGAAATTGAAACGTTTTCGATAAAAATACAATAAAGAATCAAACTTTCTTTGATTTTAACGTAAGTGTTACCTAATTGTTTTAAATAGGTAAATATTACTCAAACAAAAATTAGCAGACTACATAAAGGACAAACAATACGATGTAATGATGCGTAACGGACAAGATTGTTACTTTGATTTGGCGTAAGGGGCTTTTTATTTTGAGTAGTATTATTTTGCAAACATTCATGATGTGAGCTTTTATTAGGTAAAGAATATTTTATTCGTGAAATTAACAGTTTGGTGGGTACGTGAATCTAAACATGAAAAACAAACTCACTAGAAGCTGCTTGTGAGAAAATGTACGTGTCCACCTACAGTTATCCAGATCCATAATGTAAATAATGGTGTTCTAACATGACCGCTTTGTGCCCGAAGATTTTCGGCTAAAGTTGGATAAATAATTTAGCTAGTCACTGAAGAACACATGAAAAAGCAGTTCACCAAAGCTCTCAACAACCACTCTAGAATGTCATCGAATGCAGTCACTGTGTCCGAAATCATATCCAACATCATTTCAACAGATCTAGCCACTTAGGCTTTTTTTACAATAATTAATTTTGATTGCTTGACCTGATGTGAAAGTAGTGGCTTTACTACTACTAAAGCATTGAAACCACCAACCAACTTCTCCAAAAACAAAACAAAAGCCACTCTTTCTTCACATCGTAGTTTGCAAAACGTCCAATCAGATATAACTGATAAGCGCAGACCTTTATAAGGAAATGGTTGCAACAACAATAGCTCCATGGCTCTCCGGCCTTCGCCTGATTGCAACCTATTCAACAGTTAATAGATTGAAGATATTGTTGTTAAGTAGTTGATTGTTTATGCAATTTATGCATGTTTCATAGGGCCAAAGGGTCGGTGGACCTCGTTGTTGATTGAATTAATTGATGTATGGTTATGATGGAGATAGTTATGTGCTACCATGCTTCGTATATGACTACCTAGATATATATGAATCAACGAGGAGGAAACAAAAGAAGTTCCGAAGGTCGTATTAGGAGGTGTTCTGTGGTGTCTGTCTACCCTCACAGCAAAAAGGTGTGAGTTTATGTTTTAAAGGATGAATTTGCTTTACTAGTACCTATAGGTTGGGTACTTTTAAAGGTTATTGCTAAAATAAACAGTAAAACCTCGACATTAGCTAAAACGCAAAATTATTGAGCAATGGACGTCTAATGTGCAATAATCATGTTACATGTCACTCAACTTGCTGATTAATGAACTCAAAAAGTTATAAAAACCTATCCAGTCATTGTCGTTTCAAATTTGTCTTTTTGTCCATTGGACTGTACTGACAGACAGAACGACAAATGTACAAATGCACATTCCCTTTGATATACATCAAAAAACTTACAACACAGGCCAAAAAGTCCTAAGTGCAAAAAAGTTTAGAACAGTTGGAACTCTAAGTAATCAGCGTAAGGAGCAATTTCTATTGGTGGATTCAGGATACTTGCGTTAAGTTTTTATGCCTTGACCACACAAGCTGTTTCAGTCAGAGTGTAGTATATTTTCGAAGCATTTCTTAATTCAAAGCTTACTTAATTTATGGGAAGGTAAATCATTTCTTTTGCTTTCTGAACTGCGAACTTGGATTTTATGGGAGTAATAAGATTTTATTCTCTTTAATTGGGTTCTGTTGTTAAATTAAAAGTATATTAAGAAGCCAGAAATGATTTATTTGGTATATCAAGTGTTGATTGGTTTGCGTAAGCATTCGTGCAGTGTTTCTGCTGATCTTATCTCGGAGACAGGCCTCCCGCATAGAGCAACGACGCAATCAATTGGTCTTAGGAAGGTAATGCACGAAGATTGTTAATTGAAGCCATCGGCGCAGAAATGCTGCCCTTTATGTAGGTAGATCGTACGCTATACCTTGTTTACCAGAGAAGGAAACGATACGTTTGTTGACTATGTGTAGGTTTGAGATAACTGACCATGTAGTATTCACGTCAAATAGGAGACACGGCTGACAGGTAAGAATGGAAAAAGCTTGTTGAGCGGTCCTTAAGTAACATGGGGAACATGATGAGTATACATCACATATCTTTCCGCATTCATCAATGAATGATTTGAATAAAACATATTTTTGAACTTGACGGAATGAAATTCGTCAATCAGTTGTTCAAAAAGCACCAAATCAGTCACATAGAGCCTGCACCAGAGCAGAGTACGTCCATCAGAAATACAGAAAAATATTCTCCATAAATATTACAGCTATTGCAATTCACCTACCGCATAGTAGCTATACAATCATATTTATGTTGCACTTAACCTGGACGAAGTTATAATTCGCACAATTAACCATACCATCTACTCTACCTTAATTTACGAAACAGTAAGGCTCAATTTCCGGCAGTTCAACAGATAAGTAAAGTCGGTATTGGCAACCCATTCATCGTGAAACATTATTACCGTATAATTAATTTGGCACACGCTTGTCTGATATCATTAAAAGGATTTTAAAATTTAAGATACTCTGTGAAATTATGAGAAAAATTCAATAATTCATTATTCAAGACCTTGGGGCTTCAGGAACATCGTATGGTAATGATGTATGGTCACCACGCCCTGTTTCGAGATATCCCATATCATGTTGAATGAGAACGTTTAGATTTTATGGGTTCCCTGACATGGGGGCGTTAAACGTAAATTATACTGCATAAATAAATTACTCACATTTTTCGGTAGCTATTTCCATGACTGTCTGTATAATGTAATGGCAAAAATATAACTTCGAGCAATTTTGGAGTTGATGTTTATTTCTCATGTTGAACTGTCAAATTAAATGTTATCACTGTAATTACTGGTATTCACTTTATGAAGTGAAATGGATTTAACTATGATGTCCTAAGGCGACAGTCAGACGATCGATGGCGGCTCACAAAATTCGCAAGAACACTGGTTTTCTGTGGCTTACTTTTAATGTTTGTAATTTATTCATGGGTCCATGTAATACATATAAAAACTAGTAGCAACAACATAATTATATACCTTGTTTATCGAACTCAATCTTACCATAGGAAAGTATATCAATCCTGTCATAAAAACCAATATAATTCCGAAATTCAAAAGGATATATTCATGGAATTATCGATCTTAGGACATGGTAATACGGAGGTTGCAGCACAGAGGTGGTAAGCACTGATTAGTAGGTTTTTCGCGCACTATAATTATGTAATTTAAACATTTTTATGTCAATGTCGTCATGACATCCATATTTGTAATGGCGCCAATTTTGACAGTTCGAACGCGCCAAAAATGTAGTTTTTAAGCGATAAGCAAGTGATGGTAAATTAACAGTTTTTAAACGTAATTATATTGATTTATTTAAAAGACACGAGACATTAATAATATTAACATAATAAGGAAACATATTACGTAAAAATGCGTGTCGGCTTAATGCCCACTGAGGTTGACGTAAAGCCTCCGAATTACGTGTTGCAATGTTGCTAATTGAAAATATATCTAATTAATGAATATTGCAAGTTATGTGGCTGTTCATCAGGCAATAAAAACTAATTGAACTCGACAATAGAGACAACTGTGATAGCCACATCTGAACTAAGCTATTTATCTGTGTCTATTGATAAAACTTTTTCAATTATTTCCCCATCACAATTAAATTTCAATCATTTGCGAAAAAAGTTACAAACCAAAACAAAATAAAGAACGATTCTGTTTTGTATTACTTTATTAAAAGGTACGACTGTCACAAAGACAGTTGAATTTATCGTGTTTATTTGGTAAATCGTCCTTCAGTCGCTGCCGAATCTACAGTTGAAAATTCGGCACAGCCCTAAATTGCTAACAAGCCGTCTAATCATCCCGGCTGCTCGCTAATTGACACAACATGTAATCTCGCTGTGCTGCGTTAATTGTAGCACTTACTTAGAATCGATCTTGATCCGGTTGGCTGTAGCATTAGAGCGATTCAGCTTACATTTTGCAGTTTAATTCGGTTTATTAGAAAGTTTTATTCAGATTTATAATTATCTATTTACCTATAGTAAAACATAGGCAAATTATAAGTTCTTATTTGGTAATACATTGAGGGCGCTATGTTTTGCCTCTAGGGCGTACAATAGTAATAATACATGCAATATAATTAAAACAAGAAATTAATATAGATAAATATACCACAAACAAACAAGTAAATAAATTAGATCATCTATCGCATTAAGAATCACACTGAACAATGTCGATTAGATAAATAATTATGTGTAGTAAGAAAAAAATTAATCTGTGTGACGCAGGCCTAGTACGGGATAGTTCATTACCTATAATTACCACTATCCTATACCTACATCTAAATTTAATCGAAAGTCATTGCGAGTGACTTTTGCCAAACAGTGGGATGATATAGGCTTACCTGTAATTAAAATAGATCATGCATGATCCAAGGGTAAAATGATATTCTTTTTATATCTCTTACTCAGAATTCCGAATGTACGACATTTTATTGTGACTACAAATTACGAAGAACACCATGAAATCTTTAAAGACTCTTTTAATTAATCATTTAAAACAATATAAACAATACGAGCCATCAATCATTTAAATAGCCGTTTTTATGGAAACGAAAATCTTCGAATAAAACCCATTATTTATCTTATTAAGTAAGAAACTACCATTATTAGGTCGAAAAGGTTAAGAAATATAGGCTCGGGGCCCGTGTACCACTAATTTACAAGATCGTACATCCGTGATTTATTGACCACAGTTCCATGACGCTTGCACAATGTTTATGCAAAATTTAAGCATGTTATCGGCAAATTATTATAGCGTCATAATGTGGGTAGTGCAGGAGATAGGGTAATAAGTATCACTATCATCAGTTCAGCCTTTTTTTTTGCCCAATTTGTCATATAGATATTAATCGAGCGATTTTCGATCCGGTTTTGCTTTGGTTTTTGAGAGATTGAAACAATTGCAGACAAAGATTAAACATTAGATAATAATAACAAAATATTAATTTGCAATAGTCCTCGTTACACCGGTTAGGTCAAACCCAAAGAGCTACTGACCAACTACCTATGAGCTACCACTAGTGGTATTTTCCGCAATGAGGAAGAATGTGAACATGACACTCTACCGTATGAAACTCTATAAATCACACAAAAAAAACTTTTCATCACAATAGTTACTTCATAAAACGTTAGCTCCTGAACAACAAATCGCGTTATTTTTACGATTCAAGATGTCACACATGTATCTGCAAACCAGGCTTCATGTCGAAATTATCCGCTCATACATTCGTTAAAAGGCCACTTTCGGTGAAGAATAACCCGAATTTTGGGTCCCAAATGTCAATGAGAGGATTACAATGCATGTGCTGCCCAGTTCATCATTCATTATTATCGGTGTTGCAAGTGCGAATATTTGGGGAAACCGTGGGGTTCTTGCACAATTGAGGATCGACGCCGAAAATTAATTGGATGTGTGAGTTTAATTTATCAGAATTCGACAGCCATTGAGATGAATGAATTATTATGATACGACCACTGTTGTCAAGCTCGGTTCGGATGCGTAATATGTAAATTTTGTTTTATAGCTGTTTACGATGGACATTTATTTATCTTGACATTGATCTTGTTTTTATGAAGTTTGCGACAGTACATGTTTTACTAAGGCAACAAAGGCAAAGGCAATAAAGGGTAACAAAAAATGCCAAAAATACTGTAGGCGAATAGACAATTATAAAGATAAACTGACCGCAAATAAATACATATCAAAAATGCAAAAAAAAATCTCCACTATGAGTGAATTTTGATGGGAATAATATAACTAGAAAAAAACATTAACAGAAGAAAGCGGCTCAATCTTTTTCTTCAGAAAAGACGTCACTGAAAAAGACAGGCGTTTTTATTTTTAGAACGCATCTCACTATCCCAAAGGAACCATAGTATCTAGTACCTGTAGAAGTATCTAGTAAGCTTGCTAAAATATGGATTTTACGCCGATCTTCAAAAGTACAATATGTTCTTTAAATTAAACAATGAGTAACTTTTTACCATGTTTCTTGCAAAAATCCTGAAGAAGCGTTTATAAAAGAGAATAATAAGATGGTGAATTGCTCGGCAAAAATAAGGCGTATCTTGCGGTCTGAGCTGGACAGCTCATTAGGTTATTCAGAAAAATAATAGGCATTGTTTTGAATGATTAAGTTGTAGGAGAATCTAGTTACATATAAATTATAGATTGATATTGATTAGTATCAATTTTATTGTAATGTGTCATGGTGCTACTTTCTATGTTATAGCTTTTCTAAGAAGTATTATATTAATGAATTAATAAGCCCGTTTTGTACCACTGTAGGACTAAAGCCTCCTGACTCTATTTCGACTTCTCTCTTTTGAGAGCTGCTAAGGACCAGTTTTCATGAAAGGAGTCCATTTCACTTTAAATCCAAAGTCCAAACTAATTATTATTTCGAATTCAAATCAAACACACCGCGATAAAGAAAAAAAAACAGATTTTAATAATATTTAGGTACCTACAGGGTGTAAACAACCTCATCACGAAGCCGTCAACCAAGCATTCTGTACATCAAACTAAGTAACTTTACGCAAAAATTATTGCTGGGAAACGACTTTTTTTTGGGGTGAAAAATCATGTTTTGTTGTAGAACTCAATGTAACGCACTCAAAACATTATGCTGATGATGGTCCACGACCCCCGTACTATTCAATAATAGTACTATACGTTTAAAGTAAAAATCATACATTAAAAACTTGTTTTTGAATTAAAACTTGTCAAAAAGTTGGAACTTTGACCCCCAATATTTCCGTAACTAGAAGGTTCCCAGGTATCGTGTAGAACAAAAAAAATATCGCAATAACGGGGAGGACAAGTGCCTTTCGGCTTCGTTAAGAGGTGTTTTACACCCTTTATATACAATTACATACACAAATCATTTTGCATATTTTTGACCTACAATCTGTTAGCATTTTATATATCTATTTGTTCTATTAACTGTCGCCTACACATTGACAGTAATATGGTTGCAGGCCTCGGGCAAAACTCAATCTCAGCAAAAAACATAGCAATAAGAACTCTATGTCTTAAGTAATAAAGCTTCAACGGTTTGACTTATTTGTGACTGCCCAAGGGTAATACCTGTCAAAGAAAGATTGTTGGTACTAGTTTGATTGAGACGCAATATCGATATTCTGACGTACAGGTTTCATATGCACACGTGTTACAAGTCAGGTTTTGACAATTTTATTTCAATAAAAAAAAAAAAAAAAAAAATGAGAAAAATAAAATTTTGCCAAGTATTCGTTATAATAATAATGGCTTTTGTCAATAAATTAGTGTATTAAATAAGATCCCTGGTATTCAGCTGTATCCGATTAGACTGGAAGCCGACCCCAACATAGTTGGGAAAAGGCTCGGCAGATGATAATTATAAATGTACAAGGTCCCATTAAAATGATAAACAAATTTTAACACAGCGTTCAGTACGTCTAACCAAAGATATCTAGGCAAAAAACACTGATTAAAGTGATTTTATTTTGCGCGTAATTTTACCTACTATCTTCTACTTATCCTAACAACACTATCCTAAAAAGGTGGTGTGTAGTCAACTGAAAGTTACTCATCATCTGCCTAGCCTTTTCCCAGCTATGTTGTGGTCGGCTTCCAGTCTAACTGGATGCAGCTGAATACTAGCATTTTACATGGAGCAACTGCCTATCTGACTTCCACAACCCAGTTCATACTGGGTAATACGATACCACCTTGGTAACACTGGTTGTCATACTTTTTGGGCCACTGAGTACCTGTAACGACTGTCAATGATGGACAAATATGACAGCCGGGAACAACAGCTTAACGTGCTTTCCAAGGCACGGAGGAAACTCGGTATGTAAGGGTCACCCATTCACAGACCAACCTAGGCAAGCACGGCTTAACCTAAAGATCGACCCGAGCGGCTGTTATTATTTAGCCACGAGCTCCCTAACTGAAAGTTACTATGGTTAAATAAAGAATGATATTAACAGAACTGACCGGGTACCTACTCACGAGAACGCGCCTATAATGAATGTGTTTATTCTAGAGTGCCAGCAATTTATTATTTTAGGCCAAAATAAAATCACTTTAATCAGTGTTTTTTTTTTTTGTTTGGATATCTTTGGTTAGACACTGAACGCTGTGTTAAAAATTGTCCATCTATTTTAATGGGACCATAGTATTTATCGATTTCGCAACTTAACGCGACTATTTCACAAAAATAGAAAAAAACTCCTAATCCAATAAAGTTTATCAAACATCCATATATAAAAGTACACTCACACAAAGAAAACTCACCCCGTTTAAAAATAGGAAAATTGTAATTAAAATCAGATAACCATCTTGTTATAAGAGCAAGAGAATAAGACAAGACTGAAGCAATCCTTAATCTTATTATAAAGAGCTTGTTAGTCTGAGAATATTTTAGGAAAAAAAAAGGCTTTTTAAGAAACAAAAGTGAAATGTCGTGAACGAAGAGATATTTTTAGAAACGAAAGTTTCAGACATAACTTAGACAGAATTAAGTGCGTGAGGGTCCTTTGTAAAGTAATACGATTTGTTTTCTGTTACTTTTTTTTTCAGTAGTTGTTTATTTGGAATGCTATATACTTACGAATAGCTGTATACTCACGAAAATGCAACATAATTTAGGATGAATGTTATTTTAGAGAGACTGATGACGTGTAATGATATGTTTTTGGAAAATTTGTTCCGCAATTTCTTCTCCCTAGGGGCGAGCGTTTTGGGGACTGTATTATTTTTATTGGGCAACTAGACACTTTACACAGACACGAAGTTTGTTGTTAAATAATATCTACCTTTTAATGGAGTAACGGAAATAAAATATTTTGACTGTGACTTTAACTTTACTTTGACATTGAAAAAGTGAAAATTCTTAGATTGTGATTTTGATGGTCGCCAATCTAATTTGTATTTTGTAACATAGGGCTTCTAATGTAGGGGTAAGATTGGCAGCCTATTGATGTCAGTTTGTTGAGTTTAATCCGTTATTCAATCAGCTCTGCTGATGAGGCGTGAAATTATACCGTCTCCTCTTAATATCAGATCGATAGCTCTCAATATCGCTAAACCGGTAGTTACCTCAAAATGTTCATTAGGCATCTGGTGGTCGCAAGTGTTACTGCTGACTATAAGGTCCTGGGTGCGATTCTCAGGTCGGGCAAAGCGTTATTGAGATTTTTCCATCAGGACATTCTCATTTTCGGTCACGGAGTCGGGAAAAATAACCGGTGAACTGTGCACTGTGTGCACTTGTGGGTGCACTTTTAGGTACACCTCTGCCTAATCCTTCCGGGATAACAAGTGTGATCAGTGATTAAACCGTCTGCTCTTAAGATCAGAACCCACAACCGCAAAACCAAACTTTACATCAATACTATAATTACAGATTAACTTATGGTTCAATGCTGTAAGTTCCTAAGATGTTACATCATTTGATTTACTTCCGACTTGGTTTATAGTTCCCATTAGTTAATCTTTGAGTTTGAGGTCGATACTGTCAATCAAAATATTATCGGTAGCCGAGGTCACTGCGCATGTGATGTTTGTTTGTTTTAGATGATAACCTTAGATTGAATTATAGGTGTACTGTCTGTCCACTTTATGCATTTGCATTTTGTTTGTGATTAGATAGGTAACGTTGCCTATATTTGCTGTGGGGCCTAGAACCATGCATACAATGCATGGTTCTAGGCCCATTCATGGTGTCGCACCGTTGGCCCTTAGACCGTGTATTTTGTGTAGTACAATTGTCTTTTCTATATTTTGGGTTTGTAATAAAGGTTTATAGTTTTCAGTACACACAACCTTATTTGCTGTTATCATTGGCACGTTGAACTAAGAAGTTTAAATCATGTCAGCAATTAAGGCCACCAGAATTCATTCAAAAAAAATAATTGATCTACCCACATTCGACAAGAACATCAAATACCCCAATTTAGTACACTGAATTCGATAACTGGGTATTAAAACTTGTGTTTTTGGGAATCCAGGAGCGAAATTATGGAAACATACATTACCAATCATTATAACCTGACCTAGCATAATATCGCATGCTAATTTTCGCACTTCCTGCATCCAAGCCTGGATCTATAAGCGGATTTAAAACTACTTTTTACATAATATTGGAGCCATTAAAAATAAATGTGAATGAACGCAACATCCAAAACATGATCAATCAAAACATTTAAAATTCCGATTGCCACTGTTGACCTATAAATTTTATTATAAGGCCTGTAGAATGACAAAAATCACTTTGTCACAATGTAACCAAACCTAACCAAATTAAACCTAAACCGAACTTAGGAAACCACAAAAACAATTTCATAAAACGCGAGACCAACTCCCATTACCCTACCACCCTAGCCCAGCCCTGTTTTTATCCGTAAGCCAATTAATCTATCAGACACTTAACTGCCTCTCGCTTGGCTGGGCTTACTTCTTCCGCGCGATATCCTCCGACATTACACGGTAATGCTTCAGCGTCTATTTTTGAGACAGAAATGTCCCATAATTTGTGGGAGTCCGATTTTTGGGGTCGGTGCATCGGAAAATTGTTCAGCTGCATTTGGAATGGCTAGTGAATTTAATGGTTATTCGATTTTAAGGACGTTTGGTATCTTACGTTTCGAATTATCCATAATTAGATTTGTCATCATAGTGTTTTAAAACCTTAAAATATAACTTCTTTGTTTTGCAATCAAACATCAAACTTCAATGATGCTTTTGTATTCGTGTCTAAGAAACCAGGTGTTGACATAATAATTAGGGTGAGCAGCGGTGGCCCAGTGGTGGCGGCCCCGACTTACGAACAGTAAGTCGTGGGTTCGAACCCAGACAGGCACATTAATTTGTGTAATTTATTTCATCAACACTGCTCTCAGAACGGTGAAGGAAAACATCGAGAGGAAACCGGCGGCATGTTAGGACATGCCGGTTTGGTTTGGTTCTAGGGAACCAAAAATTTGAAGACATGTGACATATACCAATCCGCACTGGGCCCGCGTGGTGGATTATAGCCCATTCCCTCTCATCATGAGAGGAGACCGTGTCCCAGCAGTGGGAACATTATAGGTTGATGATGATGATGATGATGATGATATGACATAATAATGGCTTTAGGTTAGATTATTTCTGTCACTCAGTTGATTTGTTTATTCGTAAATCTTGTTTTAATAATTTTATGTTTTTAATTAATTTATGTTTTTAATCTATTTATTTACAGATTGGTTGAAAGTCGCCCAATCCATCACTGTTCACATTAAAATATCATAATAAAAATTTATGAATTGAATCGTTGTTTGATTTAAATTGTTATTTGAATATTTATTTCAAATAAAAATATGATTCATATTTTGCTAGTTAATTGTGGTTTTTAGAATTGTCTTTTTGCCAAACGTCAGTAAATCGGCACTTGATGTTTATCTAACAAACTGTTTTCTTTGTTACAGATTTCTAGCTATTTGGTGGCCCTTGAAATGCCAGATCACCAAACGCCGCGCGAGAATGATGATCGTCTTCATTTGGATATTCGCCATCAGCGTCACCACTCCATGGGTCTTTTTCTTCGACTTGGTCGTGGTATTCGACGATGACCCCAACGTTCGGCTCTGCCTCGATGTCTGGCCCAACCCCATCAGTGAAGTCCTCTACTTCGTCATTGGTAACCTTATCTTCTGCTATATACTCCCCATGGTCCTCATCACAATGTGCTACATCCTCATCTGGATCAAAGTCTGGAGAAGATCGATCCCCACGGACACACAAGATGCCCAGATGGAAAGAATGCAGCAGAAATCTAAAGTCAAAGTCGTCAAGATGTTGGTCGCTGTCGTTATACTGTTCGTCCTGTCCTGGTTCCCGCTGTACCTAATCTTTGCAAGGATTAAACTTGGTGGACCAATCCAAAAGTGGGAGGAAGAAATGTTTCCCGTTGTGACGCCTCTGGCACAATGGCTGGGTGCTTCCAATTCTTGTATAAACCCCATACTATACGCGTTCTTCAACAAGAAGTACAGAAAGGGTTTCGTTGCGATCATCAAGAGTAGGAAGTGTTGTGGAAGGCTACGCTACTACGAGACCATTGCTCTGCAGTCATCGAGCACGTCAACGAGAAAATCTTGGCATTACAATAATAACAATCACGCGTCGATCACTCGGCGATCTCCCCCCGTCGACAAGAACGCGGTGTCGTTCATCTACAACCATACGGGAGTGTAAGAGGTGAACAGGTGCGCTTTGGATTTTGAATTAGAGCCATGGTCGGCTTTGCGTCGAGCACCCGCGCCGCGTGCGGCCGGGCGACGCGTCTCAGCATATCGACACAATACGATATTTTCTATTGTACGTTTTTATTTCAACAGTTTGGTGTTGTCTTGTGCGAGAACTGTTAATGACATTCGAACTGGCGTAGAATAATTAAGTGAACATTATCAGTGTTTTTAATAATGCTAGTAGGTATAATAACTTGTAACTTTTATACGTAAGTCGGTTAAATGTTTTAAGGAGATTTTATTTTTACACTGATTGTAATAATGTTAGGAGCGTACGGAGGAAACGCACATCGAGCACAAAAATGTTAAACGGTTTTGTAATATTAATTTATTGTTTTAAATATTTATAAATAACATACTCATGTATTTCCATTACATAATAACATAATTTTAATCCAGTACAAATTTTAAATTCTGTTTTTTGTACCAAAAGATTTTCACTTTGTTTTCTTAATCGAATAATCCCATATCTCTTTTGACGTTATATACATTCGAACTATTGATGTTTTGTACAAAAAGTAAGAAAATAAAAATACAAAATAAAAAATTGCTGAAACAAAACACTACTGATAGTACAAAAATAATATTTTGTAGAGATTAAGCTTTCGAAATTCTAAAAAACTAATATTGTCGTAATTTCATTTTATTTGAAATTGTTTCAATACAACATGTATTTTTTTTTATTAATACAACATCTTAGTTTTTCCAATGTTTAAAATATGTTTTATACTTGTTAATTACACAAATATTGGTTGATCACATAGGACAAATAAGTTAGATGGTATTAATTTATCACGATTTTTAATAGATTATTTAGGAAAGCCGCTATTTATATAAGATTATAGTAGTTATTGCAATGGCAATAAATTTGTTAAACTCTCGTTAAAAGTGTGACTAGTTTCTTGGAGAAATATTTAACGTTGTTGATAAAGTTGTGGATTTTTGACTTGGACATGTGTCATTTCTGTGTTAATATGAATAATCCTATACATATTTATCATAGACAGGCGAAGACCGTGGAGTAAAAATAAATATTTTAAAAAAACTTTTTGTCAGCTATTGTTATTATTTTCACTTCATTTAGCTACTAAACAGCTAAGTGGTTAGTTGAACCTGTACTTTGCAAATAATAGTTTAGTTTATAATATTGTCTTTTATACCGTTCAATGACTCACTAACACATTTTCGAAATAAAAACTGCATGTCCTTGTCAAAATGAACAGATGAGCTTCTTGTGAGTCACGATAGTAAGGTAAAGAAAATAATATGAGAAGGTCTCAAGTTAAACAAGTCTTTCGTAAGTTATGAGAGTCTGCGCTAAGCACAGGCTAGCCGCTTAAAATGCACAAAACAAACCAAATAATAATATAATTATAGTATATTTTTAAATAATATTAAAGTGGGAAATAAAAATATTTTGGAGATTTCTAGGTTAGATATACTGTAGAAATTGAAATAAGCATGGACTTTTGCATGTTGATATACAAGTCATGCTTTTGAAATAGTGGTGTTTATTTTATTGAGAATTGGAAAACTAATTTTTTGCCGGTTCATAATCTAAAAAAATATCGTATTTTTATTTCTCACAAAAGATTAATCTTTATTAGTGACATAATGGTACTAATTATTGCATATTATATCCTAAAAATAAATACCTATTACATTAGATGTTTTCGATAACCGCACAGTTTCTTAGACGATATTTAAACGTAATGTTTTATTTGTAACAAAATAAATATAAAAACAAAAATATTTTTCTACTAAAAACATTTGAATGGAGCGATCAAACATAGTTTTTAGGGATGTATGGTTCTCTTGTGCAGTTTCCTCTAACTATTTTTCTGTTTAGGTGTTTATGAATAGTTTTTTTCAGCACTGCAGCATATGTGCAGCATTTGTTTTCGTTGTGTAGGATATCAAAGACGAAGTCGAAGCTTGCAAGACTGATATAATTGCTGGACTCCTTTAAAAGGACAATTCGTGTGATATTCTGTAAATGGATTTTAAATTCGACTATTTTTGTAATTTTAAGCTTAACCCTAGCTTATTGAATCAATTTTTTTATTTTCTTTTTAAATGTTTACTTTGAAAGCATCCTTAGTTGGTTTTTAATGAAAATTTCTTATTGGTAGAGCTTCAAAAAACTTTTAAACATTATTTTCCATTACATAAAATTTACAAAAAAAAAGAAAAAAAAGGAATGTAAAGGCAATATGTAGAGAGCGTAGCATCGTGCTGAGCATGTCATCTCGAGTAAGTTCTTGAAAATGGTAATAAACAATGTTCCTGCCCTGAGAAACTGCTGGCAGTCAATACTCCAGGGCAAGGAAAGTTTTATATACAAAGATTTATCAAAATCGGTCCAGTAGTTTAAGATGACATACACACAGTTTTTTACTCAAAGCAAAACAAGTTATAATTTTAGCGTAACAGTAAATTTGACTTAGAGAAAATTAAGCTTTCATTTTCAAAATAGTGGCTTGTTACATACTCACATTAATAATGATTGTATGAATGATATTCCAAATAAAAAATAATAAAGTATTTAACTTTTAAATATAATGTTTTCACACATTTAACTACCGGTAGTCTACTTGTATACTATCATTGTTGCCTTTTTAGCTAAGGCTTAGTAAAAATAAAACAAACAAAAATTGGTATCATTTAATTATCAATAACTTAAAATTCTGGAAAGTTACTTTTTTTATCACTTTATTTTCAATTTAGAAAATTTTGAAAGCAACAAGATAATAAGTTAGCACAAATATTTTATAATGCTTAAGTTGAAAGTAGGCAAGTTAGTCAACAACTTCGGCTAACTCACTAAATTAGAATAATATAGTTCGCACACAAGTTCTTGTAATTTTGCAAGATTTTACTAAGCCTCAGGTAAACTAAGCGTGTGTAATATAAATATAAATTAATAACCATAATATAAACAATATACATATGTATATCTACGTTTAATAAATAGTTTTATACATAAACATGTAATGTGTCTACTACTACGTGTTGTTTTATAATCTAAATTGTTCGATAATTACACATCTAGTTATACAAAATAATTTGGTAAAATATAATTCTTGTAAATAAATTGAAGTAGAACAATAAATAATTTAACTACGATAACTATTGATTTATTTTATTTATATAATAAATGTAAGCGTTTCTGTATGATATTGCTGTTGTTTATTTGCCGTGTTTGGTGTTAGATGATAGTGTTTAATAATTATTATGTGTAATAATAAAAATGTGAGACCTGATTTAGACATTAAAATATTAAATTCATGTAACAAAATATTTCTTCTTGTAATCTTAAACTGTTTGAAGTTATGACAAATTGTAATAGTTATTTCATTAAAATGGTTTAATAATGTAGTATACATAATTATAGCATAAAGCTTGTAGTTTAGCCGTTTACTAGAATTTGTAAATGTATAAATTATACTGTACAATTGTGTAAAATAGAAGTTTGGTGTTTTAAGCAATGTTAGGTGATTTTTAGGTTTAGTAAGCTTTTTTAGTGATAAACTGCTAATTTAATTACGAGATATTAGTAACATCATTTTGGGGACCTACTGCCAAAAAAATGTAAAATTCAAAAGTTTGTTTGTAATTAAATTAGTGGGTTTAATATATTTCATTCAACACAAGATTTCTATATATTGTAACCGAAACAATTTTTAACATATGCAAGACTATATTCCGTACAATTTACCAACATATCAATGAAAGTAACCTCCCAGTTCGAAGCTTTTTTAGGAATTCTTTGTCATATTCCTATTACTTACTTTGTTAACAAAACAGACATTTTTGAATACCTTTTATTACATTTCACGTAGTCTAAAATATAGTTCTTTTTAGCAAGTTTTCCTTTCACGTACCAAGAAGCTTTGAATTAGCTATGATTAGTATCAATTTGTTATTCCTTGTCAAGATTTATTTACTTAGCTAGTTTTCGTATGAGATAAATTGGCCCGTTTTGCTACTTAAGTAGCTCATGAATCAGTTTTGGAAGGCCGGATTTATCCTTGACTGTTGATCTCTGATTTTCTCAGTATTTCACGTGATGTTATATTTCTATCAAACTTTTCCATAAGTTATTTTACTGAGAAATAAAGAAAGCATTTGCTAGCTATATTATAATTAGATATTTTTTTTTTTTGTTATCGTAGTACCTTTAAAGTACTTATAAAAGGCTTTATTTTAGTTCCTTTTTTAGGACATAAATTGTTTTAAATACCCACAAGAATAAACAGAAATAACATCAGGGTTTTATAACATAATTAATTAGTATTTCTGTAGAATTTAATTCGTCAATTTCAATATATTTAATGAGGTTACAATTACTTGCTTATTTGGAAAGTAGATTTAATATTCTAAAATAATGTTTCGGCGTTTTTGTACAAGACTTGTAATCATTTACTTTTTAGATTAGAAAATTTGCACAATAATGAAAAACAGAGTTATTTGGTAAAATAATTACTAGTTTTAATACCTAAGTGATTAATAGAATATTAATTTACCAAACTCTACTCATTATAGCAAACATCAGAAGTAGGTACCTAATGTCATTCTCAACAGACCACAGATAATTTAAAAATAAAAACAAGTCGGAATCAGATGTTCCTTTTACATTCATACAAATAATTTTAATATCACTTAATAATCAGGTATAATGATGATTGACCAGATGATTTTTGTTTTTCACCATATGAAACTATTTGTGGTCTTATTTGAATGATTTCATAAAAAATATCCCTGAAAATGTGTGTTTTAGTCATGGCGTTAACAACTAGTAGTTTTTGCAGATACAGCTTAGATATCAATTCATATTGGATTAATATTAATCTAACATGCAAACACTATTGTATGTCGAGTAAATAAAATGTAAAAAATTATACCACCATTGTTTTATTGGATATTCCCTAATTTCTTGCATCGCACAAATTATTAAAATTGATAATAGTTGTGGAAATGAAACTCAAAAAAAACTACCTCGTTGGCGGAGCTGTTGTTCAGCATTAGAACCTGGGTTCGATTCCCAGGTCAGGCAGTATTATTGTATGTTTTCATCAAGAATTTCGTAGCACTAGCCCAGATTTTGTATATTGCCTTCTACTGGGCACGTGCCCAGTAGAAGGCAATAAGCTCGCTCCATAGTTTATGGGACTATATTAAGGCATTACCGGCGAAATCAAAATACCCTTCATAGACAACCCTCCTTTTTAGGTTAGTAATAATGTTTAAACAAACTGGTCTTCGTAGACACAGAGGATCTAAGGATTTGGAAATTGTAATAATGTATACCACCGCCTGCAAAAATAAACAATGCAATCTGCTTTGGTGTAAAGGAAGACAAGTACATTGTGATCAACTTTATAGGTACTTACATACACTTCGTATTCGTTGAAGTATCAGCCATACGATGATGAGCCAGAGATTGTTAGTACAATAAAGTTGCAGATTAAAACAATAATATACATTTATATTTTTAGAAGCATAGTGCACCGTGTATCTAGGTCCTTCTTCTTCTTCATTATCATGTGGTTAGTGCCTAACCTGGTGTCAGAAAATCGATATAAGCACCAGGTCCACAAAAGATAAGATAATAATGACATACAATTCATAGTAATAAGTATGATCTGTAGATTCTTATTAAGCAACTTAAACATCCTAGTACCAGTAAATGCCATAGTTATGGTATGTGTTATAATAAAACGTGTAAAAAGGCTAATACAATAACATCATCTTCCTGAACATTATGCTATTGTACCAAATCAGCATAAAATGGATAGAATACATAGTTCTGACGGAGACAAGCTGTGACGCAGAACGCCTGGTGATAACAACATTTTACGATATGATATAAAACATCGAGATGTTCTGTGACTTGATCAGGCGTTACGTCGGTGGATTGTACGCATATTTCTACCTTGCACATAAATTGTTTAGTTTGTCTAACCAGTCTTACGAAGGTGTATCGTATTACCTAGTACTAACTGGGTTGTGGAGGTCAGATAGGCAGTCGTTCCATGTAAAATACAGGTATTTTACATGGCTGCATCCGGTTAGACTGGAAGCCGACCCTAACATAGTAGGGGAAAGGCTAGGCAGATGATGATGACCCATACCTATGGTTTAGTTTAGGGTAAAGAATTGTTGATTCATTTTTTTGATTGAAATCTTAACTAGCATTTTAATCCATGAATTCTAAGGTTGGTAGAGCTGCAACTGGGTTCAATGTATCTAATTTACTATTTACCGTCTGTGTGAAGTAAGAACCGCAACTGCTGAGAATGAGGTTCTGGGTTCCAAGGTCGGGCAAAGTGTTATTGGGTTTTTCCATCAGGAATTTCTCAACAGCCACGGAGTCTCTCACATGGAACTTAAACATAATCAGCGAAATGTGGGTGTACTATTAAGTACACCTCTGCCTAACTCTTCGGGAATAACAGGCGTTATGTGATGTGTTTCCAAAGGTCTTCAGTTCAGTGAACCATCAGACATAGTTCCCCAGACAGGATGGGTCCACTAAGATTGAAGTCATCTCTCATTTACTCACTATTGTAGTCTGAATGGAGACGAATAGTCGGACACTGATTTGAACACATCTGCTCAGACAGATTATTTTTTAATATATAACGCCTTTGAAAGAGCACGTTGACTTCATTAGGAAATACGACAAAGTGAGGAAAGACATTCAAAGAAAAAGAAAGATGATTTCACGGTTTGGTCCTTTTGTAGCTGTCCAAGAATAGAATAGAATAGAATACTCTTTATTATGTACACCATTAAAATTACAGATACAAAATAAAGTAAAACATACAAGGGAAGGAAGAAAGGGGAGTGGAGGGGGGGGAGGTCCAAGGAACGAAGCCGAAGCCAAAAGGAAGGTTATGATTTTAGCAGACTATATATGTATCTTTGTATTTATGTATGTTATGTATGTATGCCTAAGCTTTTCATCCGATTTTGATGAATAAGACGTGTGTCAATCGATTCGTTATTATGGACCGGGTAATATAGGCTACATTTTAACCGACTTCAATAATAGGAGGAGTCGATTTTACCTTGTAAACCCCGAATTTAATTAGAGTATGATCTTTCAGTAGTCAACTAACACTAGTACAGTAACAACTCACAAATTCTTGTTTTTCAAAAAAATTGCAGAAATGTTCACCAACAGAGTCATAATATGTCATATGTCTGTCATTATCATTCCAGCAGCTAAAGATCCGTGTAACCCTATACATCTTCTGTCTGATCATATCTTTGTATGACACATACGATGACACAGACGATGATCTTGGAGCACGGTAAAACTCTAATGAGTTTATGTTGGCACCAACTTAAATGTTTAAAATGTATGTATACAACTGAATAAATAAATAAATACGGTATTTGACTATGCACTGAAACGTATTCATGGAGTGCTTGCTTAAAGTTGGACGGTTTTTGGTGCCGATTTGTCCCGATGTGTTTATATTGTTTTTCTGCAAATGTTTCTTTATATGTGATCACATTCAAAAAGTATGGGATTACTTTACCCGTACCGATTCGTTACAACTCGTCCATGGTGGTAATAGTAACCTGTATCTATAAGCAAGCACCCTCCCTATAATGTTATATTAAGAACGTAACTCCGGAGCATTATTTATCTGAGACGGTAAGACATAAAGATCAAAATGCAGAAAAATCGGAGACTACCGGTTACGTTTACAGTGAGTGAATTATTTTTAGATTCTCAGCCACATTTAGCTGTTTAAACCATAGATACAAAATAAGAAAAAATATCGAAGATTTTTTTTCAGTGACGTAACCTGCGTAGAATATTATGTTACGAAATAAAAATAAGATCATTTCCCTTTATGTTTTCATACTATTTTAGGAACATTAACAAAAAAAGGAAATGTTTAAAACTTTATCAGTCCAAAATTACCACGCTTATAATGTCACTTTCGGGATATTATCTTCCGTGATTATTATTTGTTTTGGGCTCCCGATATTTCGACGCTGTTGCAAGCGATCGCGGGTAGGTTAGGGAGCTTAAAACATTCTTTATAATTACCACGATCGCAATATTTCTCATTTAAAAAACAAAACAAGAACTGTTCATAAAATACCTAATTAAAAACATTCGATTTAATTATATGAGAAGTATAATTAAATTGTCTTATTTATTTACCTCTACCTGCCATGTAAGCTAATATTATGAAACTATTTTTTATTTTATTAAAACTTGAAAACAATTTTGCATTGTCACTACAATTACGAAGAAGTCAGGAAAAAATAAATCTAATGTTCATAACAAGGACTATTCATTCTGGTATTCCCGTTTAAATAAAATAAATTAGGTATCTACATAAATTATTCGGTTTATCCTGATATAGCTGCACAGTTTTTTTTTAACTCTGTCACTGGACGGTACCGCCACAACGCCAAGTTTCAAGTATACCAGAACTGCAGCTGCTATAGGCATTCCAGGCCTCTTTAAAACGTCTGGGATCATGCTGCCAAAATAATTCATATTATATGAATCAGATAACGTAATTTGTCTATAATTATTACATTTTCAGTTATCAATGACTCATAGATGTATGATCCATATAAACATTATCACAGTATAATAGGCCCCATAGATCGATTCTGACCTTATTTCTGAATACTTATAATGGTCTTATCAAAATCCAAGCCAAAGTTATGATTCAACATTTTATCCTTCAAATGAAAGTCTAAAATATAATTTCTCGTACAAAAAGTATTATCCGAACGGTCTAGGCGATCATGAACCGGTGTTTTTGGGTCAGTAGCGCAAGGCCGGTTCCGATGCAGTAGGCTCCGTACTTTTATTTGTCGAGGATACACCTAGATCACGTGAATGCGTTTTATAGATAGGCTGGCTATGCGATTATGGAGCGGGAAATGGTTAATTCATTTACTCTTTTAAGCTTAGACACATAATTTTTTTGTTGACTAAATCAGTTGAACTACTTTTATCCTGGCCCATCTTGTGTCCCACTGCTGGGCAAAAGACTTTATTTTCTCCTTCCAAACCCTCTACTATTTATTATCTTTTCATCCGAAATCTCTCTGGTTTTTTTCGCAGTAGACGATTTACGTGAGAGTTGAATGAAGATATTGAAGTCAAACCGTATGCAGCTGAATACCAGTATTTTACATTGAGCGACTGCCTATCTGACCTCCACAACCCAGTAAGTACTGGGTAATACGATACCCCTTGGTAAGACTGGTTGTCAGACTTTTTTGTCACTGCCACCGACGACTGTCGAAGATCTACAAATGTGCTGTCATTTGTAGATCTTTGACAGTGGACCAACAGCTTAACGTGCTTTCCGAGGCACGGAGGAAACTCGGTATGTAAGGGTAGTCACCCATCCACAGACCAACCTAAGCAAGCACGGCTTAACGCCTTAGCGGCTGTTATTATTTAGCCACGAGCTCCTCCAATGCTCCAATCCGATCCTCCAATGTTACTAAGGTATCGTGTAAAATAAAAAACTTTTTTGCAAAAAATAAAACCGACTTCAAAAACACAAAAAAGTGAAAAAATAACTTTAGCTTCAGAAGTCGGTGACAAAAAAACAAAATCAATCAAACAAAGGTCACTTCTGAAGCTAAAGTTATTTTTCACTTTTTTATGTTTTTTGATTTCCATTTTTAGTTGTTCCCAAACAAAAATTTGCCATGAATATATTTTATATTAAATATAAGATTCGGCCGAGTATCGTTAATTTGCTCCTAAGAATTGAACAGTTC
Source organism: Xestia sexstrigata (assembly GCA_941918905.2). Classification (NCBI taxonomy): domain Eukaryota; kingdom Metazoa; phylum Arthropoda; class Insecta; order Lepidoptera; family Noctuidae; genus Xestia; species Xestia sexstrigata. The sequence continues at coordinate 21,915,054 of OW799208.2, forward strand.
CGTTACCTTGTCATGGATCCCAAAATCAAAATCTAACCAAACTCTCATCAAACTATCCTTGAAGTACATCCTTTCAAATAAAAAAAAACAATACTTACAGGCGTAATGTTACGTCATGATGTTGTATAAACAATAAACATCCAAGCGGTTCCAGCAATCACTACAGATTTGCCGTCTATTTTTGAAGAGTTTGTCTATCTCCGAAGATCAGCATCAGATCTTAACCAAATTGAAATGGGACCACCAGATTTCAAATAAAAAAAGAATCATCAAAATCGGTTTACCCAGTCGAAAATTCTCTAAATAAAAATATGAATGAATTAATTAAGCTAGCTACCTACCTATAAATCCAATGCAACGATGAATTTCTATTCATTAATCTTTGCAGGATTTAATAGCTGAGGTCAAGTTGTATTTAATGCCATCAAAGTGGTCTACAAGATCACTTGAAATACGTTTGATTTGGGTCTGGTTCATAATATCGACGAGATTTAAATAAAAAAAAGGTTGTTTTTTATTTAAATCTGGCTCGGTTCGGCAAGTCGATGCAGCTTAGCATCGATATGGTGTACTGCGATGCAACGTATTATCGATATGGTATAATGTCGATACAGCGTACTATCGATTTGGTGTACTGACGATTCATTAACCTGTCGATGGAACGTTTTCGATACAGTGACTGTTGATATTATGAACGGGAACCGTTTGGTTTAATTTAAGGAAAAGATTGACATGCGGTCGAAAAATAAGTATCATTTCAGGTCCATCGCACTAACACGCTCACAACCGGTCGTAGTTTGTCTCCTAAATCTGGCCACTCACAATAAATTACGCTGCAATAGTGCAATAAATCTGCTACAACAATTAACTGCCCTGTCTGGTCGCGACCCAGTAGTCTGGGGCCACGGTTCATCGCTCATACTGTGTGGTAGGTACACAGTGCACTTTCGTAAGTTTGCTTTGATTTGAAATACTTATTTCAACCTTAGTATTTGTCAGATTTTGGCAACTACTTTTAAAAGCTATAGAGCGTAACGATTCTTGTGGCAGATAAGCGCTACCATCTTGTTTTTTTAATACAATTCACAAATGATTACCAACAGCAGCCTCTTGAGAATATCATCAATTGCCAAAACAATCATGCAGCACCATCGTGCAACATTGTATAATTATGTATTTCATAATTTAGCCCATTAATGTCCGCATTGACCACGTGTACTGTCAAGAATGCAGACAATCCAAGTGCAATAAAACTCATTATAACAGTTTTAATTGATTCGAAAATCTTGTATTTAATTTAAAAAAAAAGAAAACTATGAAGTGCTGACGAACGCACTTCATTCCATAAGTATGCTAGGCTAGCTTAAAATCACAGTGACATGAGATATACTGCACAATCAGCTTTAATCGAATTCCAAAGTCAGATAATAAAATTTCAAACAAAACAATCAAATCGGATCCTCAATAATTGCGACAACGAGCGCTAAGTGAATAAAACGCTAAAAGGCTCGCCAAAGCTTTGAGCGGTTATCCAATAAACTGAACGCGACGATTGATATCCTGTGCGACTTGGTGCCCTAGTACCGAGGCTTTGGGGAGGTCAAGGTATTCCTTTATTATTGAATTTCCTGTTTAGGAGGAGCATTTTGCTGTGTATGTTGTTATTTTGTGAAAGGCTGCATTTCATTTATCAACGTACTCTTTAGAATTGTTTTCCTCAACGAAAATGAACGAAAATTTTGCCTCCGAAATAAATTTTGATAAAAATGATCTCTAAAAAATACTATTCCGATTTCTTTTCATTTTCATAAAAGAATGTTCTTAGACTGGGTGATAAAAAATATCAAATTATTATTTATGCATTCGAAAAAAAAGCAAGAAAGAAAACACGTTTAATTGGCACATGCGACAAGTGCCCAAAATATTTAAAAACAGTTTAATTACAATTTATCTAAGATGTTTTTAATCATAACTAGCTGATGCCCGCGGATTCGCTCGCTTGACAAATTATATATTAAAAGCTTCCTCTTGATTCCCTATCTATTAAAAAAAGCCGCATCAAAATCCGTTGCGTAGTTTTAAAGATCTAATCATACATAGAGACATACAGACGCGGTGATTTAGGAACTAGAGCACAGTGCCTTAGTAGTATTTGAGCAGACTGTGCGCTAACCTACACAAATGATGTGATATGAATTCACTACATAATAGTGAATGTAGTGATACATTTATAAGCTCCAACTTTTAAAAGTAGCTACATCTTAAAGTGTTCACACGCTTATATATTTTAACAGCCGTCAAATAAATTGAGTGCAATATTGATTATCCTGTGCGCTGTGACCCACTGGCGGGGTCAAGGTGCCACTGAAATATTTACTTTACAAGTCGTATTAACTTTAAAAATGACTTTATGTTTGCTATGGCTTATTGAAGACTTAATTTTATTTTCGTTATCTCTTTTGATAGTATAAACTATTCGTTAATAATATTAAGTTTGATTTTCAGGATACTAAATAAAAGCAGCTTTTAATAAAAAAATATATGTGAGAATAACTCCACTTATAATGCTCCAAAATCGGATACCTTTTACTTCAATTTTAAAAATAGTTCTCCCTATAATTGTTCTTTTTTTCTTTCTTTTCTCTTTTTTATTGGCGTTCTCCAGGGTCATATTTTAGGTCTCACAAATTTCAAATTCTAAAAGTCACATAAATTGTCAAAAAAGTCACAGCTCAGTCAGAAATTATATCGTATTTTTGTTGGAATTTACGTTAAGTTTGAGATTTCTAAATTGCGCCCGGTTGGTGAAAAAAGACTCGCCGCTTATCAAAATGTGAAGTACACCTCTGCCTAATCGTTCCGGCCAACAGGAGTGATAGGTAGGTAGGTAGGTAGTAGGTAGTAAATCGGGCGGTGCAATTGATAGTCCTGTGCGCAGCCGCCCGCGCTCCAATAACAGAGGTCAAGGTCCGCCGGAACATCGTGTGTTATATTACCGTGTAGTATGTTACCAAACTGTTTTGAAGATGATGAAAAATAAAACAAAAATGTACTAGCACTTAAGGAGCTTTTTAACATATTTATTTTGTGATTGGTTGTCCAACATCTGCAGTAGGAAAGAAGCATCCTATTGTTGATTAATTTGTTGAAAAGCAATAAATAAATTATTACTATTGCCTTATGTTATGATTGGAATTTTTTTCATCTATCTTTCTATATGAAATGCTAGCTCGTAAAATATAAGCTGTAAAGGATATTCTAATACGTTTTACGAAAATCAGTTCAATTAACGCTCATTTGATCAGCTTTAGAGAAATAAATTTATAAAGAATAGTAAATTATTAATAATTAATGAACACAGAAAGCTGAAAATATTACAGTTATAGCCAAAGCGATCCGAATGTTGTATTGGAAGTTAAAGTTATATCATGAAGTAAAAAAAGGTTGTCTATAAAGTCGGTTTACGGACGATAATTTTACGTGATAACGTTATTTTTCATGATATTACTGATTTAACTAAAAAAACAAAATTTCAATCCACTTTTCAACCCCTTAAGGATTGAAATTCTAACAACACCGTTGCATTAGCTTCCAACCATACGACTAGATATTTTTTTCAATTATGTGATTTTTACTTCGAAAATTAAGGACTTTTCATACACAACTTCATCCCCTTTTTTAAATCTTTGGGGGTGGAATTATCAAAACCGCTGAGACACGTATAAAATAATTTTGAAACGTCAGTCTAAACACAAAGTTTTAAGATCCTAACTTTAAAACTGACGGACTTTCATACAAACTTTCATTCCCCTATTTAACTCCCTTAGGGGTTGAATTTCAAAATATCCTTCCTTATTCCTTGTTTAAATTATAAAGGGACCACTAAGCAAAATTTCTGTTTTCTACGTCCAAGGGTTTGGGCTGGGCGTTGATCGACTAGCGCGCGGAACGGTGTGACACTTTTTCGTGCGTGCAGCCAGCGTTCATCGACTTATCACGTTATCACGTCAAAAACTCCAGCCGTTTCAAAACAACGTAAATAAAACAAATCCCATCATCACAACAACAACAGAAAATTCCGATAATTGTATTGAGTACACAAGTTCCCACGGAATGCAACAGGGACTTGCATCTGGGACGGCCTTGAACTGACGATTTTAGGTCAGGCCGGCCATGGCCGCGCCCGGGTCTTCTCGCTTTGCGTTATACGGGTAATGGGTATACCGGTACTTTACTGTACATCATGATAATATATACAGGTATAAAGTAGGGGGTTAAAATGACACGTGTTGATTGTACATACATATTATCTGATCAAGTATACCAGGTTGGACGCTAAAAGATACCGGTGAGTTTGTTACGATCTTTTTTCTAGACTCATACTCAACTAGTTAAAAAGGCGTATAATATGTTTTATACAAACCTTGTTATAGATTAAAAACTGAAGTAAGATTGGTGGACTCAAAAAACCAAATATTGAAGTCTGAACTTAAAAGTAAACTAGACACTGTGGTGATAATTAACAATATAACAAGCCTAGTTTTCCCGAAGCGTTAGGCAGAAGCGTAGGCTTTTAGTAAAGCAACGGATAGTTATAGTAGGCCATCTTAGGGGCGGCACGTTGCACCATTTACCTACACCCATTTAACGGCGCGAACCTATTGCCATCAACTGAGGCAAGTAAAATCTCTGGGCTATTACTGAAAATTAAAAAAAAAAGAAACGAAACCATACGTCATTCAATAACTTCGATAATTTATTAGTCTAAAGTACCTACACTAAAAGAAACTTTATTTTGTGTAACGCTGACCTTATAAGTTTGTGTAGGAGTTAGTGGGTGTGAATTTGAAAAACTTACCAGCGAACTCCCGTGCCTGCTGCCTGCTGCCACTGCCTCGCGCACCTCGTGGGCTAGGCGGCGTGTACAGTCGTCCTAAATCCAGCTATAACTCACTTCACATTTATTTCCACAGGTGTTGGTTAATGTTATTGTTCGTGTCTTGGAGGGGTTGTAGCAGAAAATCATTGAAGGACAATTTCTTATTAGAAGAAAAGTTTTTCTTGCGCGGAGCACGTTATTTTACGAGTTGACACGATTGGTAAAAGTGCAGTAACACGCGGAAGTGCGGCGCCACAGTCGCCCTTCGTAGACCAATCGGATTGCTTAGCGAATAGGCGATGAGCAAGCCGATAAATTAATCAAATCACATCCTTTTTACTACACACAAAGGCTTGAGTACTAGTTGTGGGGGAATCAAAAGCTATTCAAAATTCCTGAGACTAAATAGGTACAGTAGGTAATACCTAATATTAAAGAGAACGGTACGTAACAAAGTTTCTATTACGTATTCAGTGCGCAATAAAGCAAATAATTACAGATACGCAATATTCGTAGTAAACAAATAATCCTAAAAATAAACACAACATTGAAAGGCAAACCTCAAAGTTGAAGCACATTGAGGCGTTGACTTTCGGACGTGTCATCGAAAAAGTTTTATTTGGTTTGCGGGCGTCACGCGTCACAACGTGGCGTCAGCTTCTGAATGTGATTCAATATCAATGTTACGAACAAAACTGTTACCCTTCCTAAATACGAATGTCACACATAACATCAATCATTTAATCGTTGAACAGTTAGGCAGTGGTGTATATACCAGCAAAGTATACCAGCATTGCGCTAGTGTCATGTCTAAGTCCCATGTAATAGGGGGCGAGCCTATTGCCGTTAAATGGGCACTGTTCCAGACTCCGTGCTACTGCCACGGAGTCTGGAACTCACCTCACTCACTCGCCTCATTGGTCAGTTACTACTGAGGCGAGTGAGTGAGGTGAGGCGACTCAGACCGCTATTAAGTTGAAACACGTTTTTCATTTTAAAATGTGCTATTAAGGAACGCCTTAGTCTTTTCTAGAATCACTTGAGAAATTTCTTTAGAAAAGTTTGTGTTTTAAAATACCTACTTTTAATCGGTCATAAGTAGTGTTGATTGAATTACAGTTTGGACTGTGACATGGATAGTGTTTGTGTAACTTGAGTTATGTGGCCTGACGTCAGTTTATTGACTGTAGTATTTTGGACTCGTAATGGATTTTTGGTCTAAAGGATTGTATGATTTTGAGGTTTAAGGAAATAGGGTAGATGACAAAAAATCGAATTAGTCTGTCAGATAAAGTAGATTTCCAAAAAATATTGGACACATATTTTTTCTTTTTTCACGTAAACAAAAAATTAAGACAATACAGTGCGTCGAAAACTCGTGTTACGTCACATCTGAGTACATTTCTTACAGGAAAGTGACGTCACAAGCCCCCACTCATGATCATTGACGCGTTTTATCTTCGTAAATTTCTATTTGATAATACAAAAATCACGTATACAATATTTTCGATAATCTAACTGACGGACTAATCAGAATAATATTGTTTTTAGTCAGGAATCATCCCTATTCTATAGCTAAAGAGATATACCTAAATACTTTTAATACAACTCCTCATAGAGGATATTTAAATATGGGTACCCATAAATACCGCCAAAAAAAAAAGACTCCCTTCAATAATTTTCCTCGAAAATTTTCGTTTCGTGGAAAACCTTTAATAGAATTTACTTATATTCGCTTTACTTGGTCGAAAACAGTTAATTGAAAAGGAAAAATGTAGGCATTTGCCGTTCAGCTTCTATCAGGCTGCTAAAACATGTTTTTTATAGCTGTATCAATGTTCTTACCAGTGATTACTTTACAGAAAAATCGAACAGTTTTAATATCCTGAGCTGTCTGTTCCTCCGGGAACAGACGCAATCGAAATACCCTTGAACCTATTTGGCCTTAACCTATTGGAGGCCTTATTTGTCTTTTAGATAAATATTAATTATGGTCAAAAGAGTGGAATTTGGAACCAATAGTTCTTTGGGTAATTTTGGACAACCATAAGAATACGTTCTGAAATGTCAGTTGACCTTCACGATCCATCATCATTCACATCACGACTTCACCCACTGCTGGAGAGGCCTCTATTTCCTTGTTTCAAACTCCACGTTCTTGTGGTTGCCTCATCCAGGATGGCAACAATGTCATCTGGCTATCTTGTGGCAGCCTCATCTAGGATGGAAACAATGTCGTCTGGCTACCTTGTGGCAGCTTCATCCAGGATGGTAACAATGTCGTCTGACTATCTTGTAGCAGCCCCATCCAGGATGGCAACAGTGTCCTCTGGCTATCTTGTGGCAGCCTCATCCAGGATGGCAACAATGTCGTCTGGCTATCTTGTAGCAGCCTCATCCAGGATGGCAACAGTGTCGTCTGACTATCTTGTAGCAGCCCCATCCAGGATGTCAACAATGTCGTCAGGCTATCTTGTGGCTGCCTCATCCAGGATGGCAACAATGTCGTCTAGCTATCTTGCCACCGGACAACCAACAATTCACTTTCCATTACTTCGCGATTAGTGACGGTAATGCGTATACTGACTTGACACGTTCACTCAAAGTTGTGTGGTCTTCTCTGCAAAAGGCCATTTTAGATACAGCCTTAAGGACCTTGCTGTATCTGAAATGGTCTTTAATAAAGTAATATGATCTGACCAATGGCTATTTTAGACTTTAGAAGCGTCCCGGTGACATTTGTATGTTTCGATATTGCTTTTCAGTGTACTGGTATATAAAACACTGAAATCATCCTAATTTCAAAACATTTTATTTTAAAGTTTTAAATATTATATATCAAAGCAACTCAACATTGCCTTATATACTACAATCAATATAAGTAATGACCCGTGTCCCTGATCCAGTATGTTCTACAATGCCAGATTCACAAGTCACTATTAAATTGCCGTTTTTCATTAAATAAGCTAAAAGCTAAAGCTGAAAACAAAATGGCTTTCAAAAGAAAAGTTCAGAAGCATTATTTTTCTGTCAGACTAAATTACTCACAAGCTAGTCATAGTAATTATTATGTGGCTTCTGGTTTTGGTCTATTTGTATGTATTATAATATAGGTATATTAGTTTATTTAATTGTATCTGTCTATGTGTGTATTAGTATGTACTATTTATGTAAGTAGGTACCTATATCAATATGATTTAACAAAATAGTTTGACTGGTAGAGTATGTCTTATGGCATTAAGTCCGCCTATGTACCACTCCTGTACATGAAGTTTAAATATATAAATAAATAAGTTAACGCCCTTTTTTCTCTACATTTTTTGTTTATATTAATCAAAGTAATTACCAATGCTAGCAATACATTTTTGCCAACGTAGTGGTAGCTTATTGATGCCCTTTTTTATGAAGTCTGCTGGACGGGAGGCAACAAATTCTTCAAAGGCCTTTTGAACTGCCTCTTGGTTATTGAATATATATAATAGTATTTTACCCGCCAAGAAGTTATCCAAATTCTGGAAAAAGTATTGTCTGTTCGGGCAAGGTCTGGCGAGTACGGTGGATGACGGAGAAATTCCAACCCCAGCTCTTGTAACTTAGAGACCGTCTGCTGTGCAGTATAAGGTCACGCGTTGTCGTGCAGAAGCAGCGGAGCCGATCGATTGACCAAAGCTGGTTGGAGATGTACAAGCTTTTCCATCATTATGTTCAGTTCTTCACAGTACACATCTGCAGTAATGCTGATCCCATTTGGTAAAAAGCTGTGATGAATGACACCAACGCTAGACCACCAAACAGTGACCATCACTTGTTTAGGGGTCAGTTTTCGTTTGGAGCATTGCTTAGGTGCTGAACCAGGATCTAACCAACTTGCTGAGCGTTTGCGATTGTCGAACAGAATCCATTTTTCGTCGCAAGTAACAATGCGATTCAATATGCCTTCGTTTGTGTGCCTATTGAGCAGTGCAAGGCTCGACTCGACGCGTACTTTGCACTGGCGATCATTCAATTCGTGGTTCACCCATTTGTCAAGCTTTTGTACCTTGCCAATTCGACGCAAATGGACCAATATTGTTTTTATGCTAACATCGAAAGCTGCTGCTAATTCAGCTGTAGATTGAGAATCATCAGCTTCCACAATCGCCTTTAATTCGTCATTGTCGACTAAAGTTTTCTGTCGACCACTGGGTTCATTTCTTAGGTCGAAATTTAAAGAACGGAAGCGGGCAAACCAATAACGGGTGGTGCGATCGTTAGTTGTGTTCGCTCCGTATACGTCGTTGATGTTGCGTGCCGCTCCTGCCGCTTTGCTGCCATGACGACGGTACTCACACTCCATAATCACTCGAATTTTTAACGTTTCCATGATGACGAAAAACGTACAAATGCGATGAAAACGGCTCCAGCCCATCTCGTAACTTTTCCATTTCGACAAGTAAACAAAAGACCTGCGAAACAAGTGAAAAAGTGTGCCAACTCGTAACTATTTTAATCTTCTTACATTTAATCCTATTTCGTCAACCATACATTTCAACTGTTTTTTATGCTAACCATTAAACAAATAACTAATTTTCAAAAAAGAATTCCATATTTTAAAAATAAAAATAATTTGAAGTTAGTATTCTAGCGAAAAAAGAAAAAAATGGACTTGAAATAGCCAGTACAGCAGAACAGCAATTTCATAGGTAAAGCTACCTATTATCATAAATTCTAATGATTTGTATACAACCTTTTTTTTCTCATGGGAAATCATCAAATGACTCCTCCCGCTCTGGGCGGAGCAGGAGGGAGTGTCAGACCTTTCCTGACTAAAACCCATCCATGTTCCTTCATCGCCCTTTGTGTTCCGGGGCCACGGTACCTCTTTCGAACGTCCCTTCCTTTTGCTGACATCTCTTTGAGGCGCGTGGAACACTCATCATCGACACGGCCTGTCGTCATGAGACGGACAGGACACAGGCCCGCGCCTACGGTGGTCGTATAGTCGACAGCATGGCAGTGGTAACACTTTTACCTATCCCTGGCTTAGCGTAGTACGGAGTTTCGATAATTAGTCTGTGGTCTGTGGTGTCCATCTTGACTTTGAAATAGTAAACCTGATCTTTACATTATTTAGGTATAATATGAATAAAAAAATTATAATAATACAATAACAATATTATGTTTATTAGTTTAAACCCGAAATGCTAAGTAGAAACCTTGCGCGACAGTAACAGATCAGTTGTCCACTTGACATTATATTCCACACACATAGACATCCACACTTTTCAAGTGAAAGTGACTATCTGTCTTTCAGTCTGCTACCCCGCTATGTAATATGACACTGCCTCACTGGTCGAGTGGCAAGCGGGACTGTTGAACATGAGGTCCTGGACGAACCCAGTAACCCAAAAACCAAATAACACTTTGCTCAACCCGGGAATCGAAATTCAGGGGTTTTGCAAAGTTTTATTGGGTTTTTCCATCAAGGATATCTCAGTAGCAGCCAAGGAGTCTGGATTTGTGCCCAGTTGATGGCAAGGCTCGCCCTCTATAACATTACTGGTGAAAATATGGGTGTACTATTACGAGTAGGTACACCTCTGCCTAACCCTTCGGGGGTAACAGGCGTGATGTTTAAGTAGGATAATTACCGACCTTCAAGAGGGCGAAGCCGCAGGCAAAATCTAGTATTCCTATATGAAATTGATATCACCCTTGAACTCTCAGCTCTGTCTGAAATTGAACCAGATCACCTTGAACTTTCATCTCTTGCCAAAAATCCAGCTGCCCTTGAGACCAGTCCGTCAACACACCCCTGAGGTCTGTGTGGGATCGTCCAGCAAATTCCGTATCGATTGCGAGTGTCAACATGGCGGGAGTGGGCGCAGTTGCAATGCCCTTGAACCATTTTGGCCTGCGCTGAAACTAGGTTGGGGCGTTGCAAGGGGGTGTGGGGCACGACTTTTCTGGTGGTGTCTACTGTACGTATTACTAAGCTAGTCGAGAACATTGTGAAGTTGTTAAAGCGCTAAGCAGAGGCTTTTAGTGTAACTTCATTTTGATAGTTCTAATTTGCTGACTTTGTTCACGTGTGGGTAGAGTGCTGCATGGATATTTTTATGTCAGATTCAAGAGAGCGCTGTTGGTAAATATTTATGAAATTCATCCCGGAAATGACATTGCCAATAAAAAAGATTGGCGGGGTGTCTAAAGTTGCACTCGGCTATTTCATTTGGTAATGAAATAGCCAAGTGCAACTTTAGACAATGTTGTGCTATAAAACCAAAACGCAAATTAACCACGTGGTAAAAAAAACTGTTTATGAAACACGCAAAAGACGCGAAACTATTCATAACGTAAGCAATAAAATCTAATGTTATATGTATTTAACCAGTTAGAAGAAGACGTTAATAAGCTGTTTAACTACACGATTAATAAATTTAAACGTGACTGTTAGTGGAAATATAATAGCCGAGTTTCGAGAGTTTTTAGAGTCTGTGCTTCGGAAAACAATGTAAAGCTAGATGTTAACAATGGCTTGTTGACAATCGTTACGGGTAGTCCCGACTGACTAGTTGTCCGACAGTCTGACAACTAGTCATACCAAAGGAGTGGCGTATTCATTAACTGAGTAATGGACAAATAGGCAGTCATCATCATCATCAGTCCACAGCAGTCCACAGTTGGACATATCAGGCCTCCACAATCTTTCAGCTTCCTCATGTCTTGATTCTAGATAGTTTTCAAGTTATAGTTTTTTGAAAATTGTAGGAGAGGAATAGTAGGAAATTAAAGAATGTGAACAAGTCATGTAAAAATAAAGGTATAAGTTTAACAATATAACAAATGACTACGTCAAGGTCAAGCCATCTATTTCAATAAAGTAAAAATGCTCCTTTAAACATAAAACTTCACACAGAAATAGAATTTATTGATTCTAGTTGCCCATTCGCAAAGGTAGTTTCAAAGAATGGACAAGAACATACATGGTTACTCTGAATAATTTAACCAATTAATTTTCACCAATTAAAAGACAGTAGAGTAGAGGAGAAAAAACACAAACAGATCACTTCTTAAAAAGTAATAAAAATATAAATACGAAATGTCTCTTAAAGTTAAATAAACAAAAAACGTAAACACATAAACTACGTAATCATAAAATAGCAGTTTTTTTATAAGCATCTTGATTGTTGACTACATTCTTAAGTTTTATCAAATACATATTCAGTAGCAATAATTTATAAATGTTATTTTATTACATTTAAACAATTCTAGTAAAGTAGGTATCAGAATTCCTTGTGAGAAAACCATCGTCATCTTCGTTTTTAGATATGGCTTGTGATATTTGCTTTTGTAAATACAATTATAAATAATTATGCGTTAGTTCTAAATAACGAGGACCTTTGTATTTTAATGAAAGAGTGAATAATAAGCCCTAAGATTAAATTATTTAATACCCCTATCGTACCACTACACTAGATAGGTATATAGACTAGATAGATTAAAAATGTGTAATCCTAAACTAAATAAGATGTTTAAAAAGTTTAAACAAACATTTAACTCCACATCCTGCAAGGTCAGTTCGGATGGATCACACGTTCGAGTGCCTGACTCGGCTAGATTTATTACACGGTGAAACGTCTATCCTATACCTACTGGCCGACATTACGCCCGGGTAGAATGGCGGTGTTCAGGAAATGAACAGGATTTTTAGGAAAGTCAGAGCTCTTGAAACTTTTTTTCCTTTTAAACTTTTATCCATCATTTTAATTATTTTATTAAAACGACGACCGACGTTAGCAAAATATGAAAAAGGACAGTGAGTCTGCCAATATTTAGTAAACTTGAAAAAAATACAACGTAAAGACCATTATCTTTTGTGATCTAAAAATAAGAGAACACGTGTAATAAATTATGATAATTAGCTGCTGTCGATTCATTATCTGTTCTAGTAATGGCATCTAACATAAAATACTGATATTTTGTGCTTGCCATTAATTAGGTGTGTCTCTTAAGTCGAAACAAAACTTGTTATTTAAATAAGGATTATTTAAATAAGGATTCTTCTAAGGAACTTTCAATAGTTACATGTACAAGACTCTTTTGGCACACGAAACATTATTTTGCGCAATGTTTTAAAAAAACAACATTGATTTGTTAGTTCCAATTTTCACCACGGAGCAAAACATACTCTGTACTGCAGCTAGTTATTAATTTTTTACTTTCCATCACCGCTATCGCTAATAGAACGTTACTTGGTCCAGGCCCTTGGCATATAAACAGGAGTTCTATACTCCAAAGTGTAGAATGCTGCCTCTAGGCACGGCTATGACCTGATTACCCAGATCCGTAGCGGCAACCTTGATCCTTTCCGTACCGACACCGTATGAATGCAACTGTTTTCATGATAGAGATGCCAATATTTACTAGTAGAATAACTATAGATAAGTAGCTTATGCCCGAAGCTTCGCCCGCATGGAGTTTAGTAATTGTCCCATGGCATCGTACTACCGGGATAAAAAGTATTCTATGTGTTAATCCAGGTTGTAAACGATCTGTGTGCCAGATTTCATACAAATCCGGTCCGTAGTTTTTGCGTGAAAGAGAAACGAACAACAACAACATCCATCCATCCATTAACACAAACTTCCGCATTTATAATATTAGTAGGATTAGGTAATGATAGATACGGGAGGCATTACTGATCCCGACGAGATTTGGATCAGAAAACAATGTAATTTAAAAAATTGCATCAAAAATCTCCTCCTCAAAGCTATCAACTGGTAATGCCTTCAAGAGCGGTGCCACGTTTTATGGCAAAGCTTAGCCTCTAGCCAAAGTAAAAGCTAGCCATTCGGTCACGGTTACTATACTTACGCCGCTTTAGTAGTGTATTGGTAGTGCAGCGCCAGCACAGCACGATAAGCTAAGAAGATGGGATGGCGCAAAGTATCGACACATGTTGCGTCCCTCACTAAAGGCCTACCAACCTTCCACGGAAACAAACACAACACCGGACGGTATCGTCCGATGTTTTGCCATCGCCAAAATACCGGAGTTTAATCTTCTCGAATTTATGACACCTTCATGTATTGTGTCATTGCCCCTAAATGTAATCACAGTGTCATATTATTCCAAAATGTATATTTACATAATGTTCCAATAATATGAAGCCTATTATCTTTTTTATTAAACTATATGCCTAGATTATTATAATATTTATGTTTACACAACACAACAGTGGCATGTCGTCTAAAAACTTCTAACGTCGTACGTCGTACGTCTAAAAACTTAAGTAAGTTATTGGAGTTCAAGTTTTGGATCAACCCGAAGAAAAACAAAATTGTTTTCATGATTTTTAAAAGTCGTTTACTTTATTTACCCGTTAGTGTATTCGATAAACCCTACACTTCAAAATTATAGGGGTGCAACTCCGATTGCCGACATCGTCACGTATTTTGAGGTGATTGAGAAAGCAATGCACAGTGTTGTTTTGTTTTATGAGTTTGACATACGAGTATGTCGCAGAGATCAAGCTATCCTTCATGAAGTATAATGTCTTATGAATCAATTATGAAAATTAAGCATTCATTAACTTATCTACTTTATTTTTAATTTGGTCCTATAATCGACTGCAACAGATAATAATCGGGTTCTGGTAACAGATAGATTGCAGGGGACGGACAGTTTGTTGCCACTTCTTCTGCCCAGCAGGCGGAAAGTTGCGAAAGGTGGGTGTTTCGAGGGATTGTCTCTGGTAACTTTGTAGTTCAAAAAGTATCTAATGAGCATTATTTGAATTAAAATAAAGTCACAGTCAATTGGATTTTAGATTATTAAAAGATATCTTTAATTTTAGTTAGGTTCTATTTTATCAAATATTCAGCGTAACCCCAAAATTAGATTGACCAACACTTAAGTACCAAAAGAGACAAACGGCAGACTGAAGCGTAATAAAATATGTGCTAAATATCGGGCGGCCCCTAGAATTGGGTCAAGTGCACGCGCTGACCCAACAGAACTGATATTCTGATGCATCCGCTCGCCTCCATTATAATTTACCTGTATTTAATAGAGTTAACCACAACATAATGGGAATTTTAACGTGATGACGTTCATTACCTCCTGGATAATGAATATGCCTGCACAGATGGATGGCAAAACAATTCCTAGTTCTTACATTCGTTCATATATTAATATTTCAGGGATTATTATTTTATTTGATTAGTATTTTAATAGACATATTCTTCTCGAATCAATGCCTCAAATGTCCGACCTATACGTAGCAACCTGGACAGCTCAAGTCTTGGACGGTGCACTTAGTGGTGCACGAAGGGCAGGAGAGAAGGAAAATAGACATATTATAAGTAGTGGAATATCTGGTAAAAGTTGGAGTTTTGGTCAAAGCCACTCTCAGCAACGTTAGTTATATAGGATTATCTTATAATCCTCACTATATCGTACCAAACCGACACAAGGGTATTCTATGGCCCAGTAGTAGAGTAGAGTAGAGTAGGGACTCCATTTTCCGCACTTAGACTCTCATTCGGTCCGTTGTGCGTAGGTGTCCTGGCTAGGTTAGCCAGCCTAGCTCCGTCCAGAAGCACAGAAGTTTCCTGGGATCTTCACAGGCTTCGCGGAGCGACCTCACCGTTCCGAGGATTTGTTTGCGTTGGGTAGCCACAGCCTCGCATTCCAGGATGACATGGGCAGCTGATTCTTCGGCGTCAAAGCAGCCCCTGCAGAGTGGGCTGTCCGTGGCGCCTATGTTGAAGAGGTGTTTGTTAAGGGGGCAATGGCCCGTTATTGTCCCTATTATTATTCTGAGGTTATTTCTGCTTAAGCTGAGCAGTCGTTTTGTTAGTCGTGGGTGTAGACTTGGCATCGCCATTTTTGACTGTCTACAGTCTGTAGACCGTGACCATTTGTTGTTATGAAGTTCAGTTGATCTCTGGCGAATCCACGTTCGGAAATGTGAGAAAGGTAAGGGAAGGAGTGGGTACGGGCCTAGCACTGCCATTTCGGAACCTCTCTTAGCAAGTTCGTCCGCGGCGTCATTGCCTAAGGATCCACTGTGCCCCTTAATCCACTGGAGAGTGATTCTGTTAGACAGCGATATACTCTCCATGGCGAGGTGACATTCAAATGTTAATTTACTATTGGTTTGTTTGTTTTCTAGGGCTTTAAGCACAGCTAGGCTATCAGATGCGAATCTGATTGCGTAATTGTGAATCCCCAGACGCTTTACGGCTGTTGCAGCTTGTGTTAGGGCGACACACTCGCATTGGAATATCGAGCTGTGTTCGCCTAGTGGTAGGTGAAAGTTAATGTTGAGGTCTAGGGAGTGTACGCCAGCCCCTGAGCCGTTTTGAGTTTTAGAGCCATCTGTGTATATGCGTACTTCATTAACTCCTGACTGATCCCTTAATTCCTCTGTTGTTTGTATGCTATAGCTTTTGTTGAACATGGGTTTATTATGTGTCCTATCACACGGGGCAGCGATGAGAGGTTGATACTCGATCGCCCGGTCCAGGATGCCTGCGGGGGGACTGGTGTGGTTCTTTCCCCATATGCCCAAGTGCATAAGCCTGATAGCTGCTAGTGCTGCCTCCTGCTGTATGTACAAATCAAGGGGAGTTAATTGTAGGGCTATCTCCATTGCCGCGGTTGGGGTTGTCCTCATACAGCCCGTGATAGCGGAACAGGCCAGCCTTTGGAACCGCTGAAGCCTAGAGACGGTGGTCGAGAATTCAGTTCTGGTCCACCAAACCAAAGCGCCATAAGTCAGCATTGGTCTGATCACCGCTGTGTAAAGCCACATTGTGATCTTTGGAGAGAGCCCCCACGTTTTTCCTATTTGATTTGATTAGTACGCGTGCTCACCACGCGGCGGCGCAGAGGCGCTCGCCGCGTGGTGAGCACGTTTTTTTACGGCCAACCAGGTAACAGAACAAGCTTATAACTATAATAAGCTAAGCTCCGTCTTTCCCTAAATATAAATTAATTGTACGCATATTTCATGAACCTGCAAAAACTAGCATTGAACGAGCAGTACAAAATGACTGGCATCCTAAAACCGCTGGTGGAGTGGAGCCGCGCAGCTATTTTAATAAAGACCACTCCGTCGGTAATGCGAGGTTAAAAATATTCGTTAAGTTATAAGCGGGCAACGAATTGGGACCGTGTCTCGGAAAGTAGAAAGTAGTAGATTTTTGACAGTCTAGAAGTCTGACAGTCTTTAAAAAAAGCCACTCAAGTGCGAGTTGAACTCGCACTCAAAGGGTTCTGAAACAATACACAATATTTTAACGCTTATTAGACAATTTGCACCTGAACGGCAAAACTAAATTTGTTTTTTTGTCGTACGTTTTTGACTGGCTGTGACATACGGGCGGACACCCAGACGCAAACCCTAATAAGCGGTGAGCCTGGTCGAAATTGCCAGGGAACAGCCCACTACGTGGCCTTTTCTTATTCTTCTTTATAAGAGGTCAAGTCACTCTTTGTAAGAGGGGTCAAGTCACTCTTTGTAAGGGGGGTCAAGTCAATGCTCAGGGCAATCTTTATAAGAGGGGTCAAGTTAATGGTCAGGGCACTCTTTGTAACAGGGGTCAAGTCAATGCTCAGGGCACTCTTTGTGAGAGGGGTCAAGTCAATGACCAGGGCACTCTTTGTAAGAGGGGTCAAGTCAATGCTCAGGGCACTCTTTGTAAGAGGGGTCTAGTCAATGCTCAAGGCACTTTTTGTAAGAGGGGTCAAGTCAATGCTCAGGGCACTCTTTTTCAAGTACCAGGAAAGAGGAAAAAAAAACTCTTCCCCTGTTATTGTGGATTAAGAGCGAATCTTAACGCGATTAGCACATTTGAACTGCGTTCAAAATGTCCTCATTGCATTGTTATATCATTCTGACAGCTCTTGAATGCGGTTAAGATAAGTTGACCGTCTTCAGTTTCATCAACATACACACATCAAAAATGTCTAGGGATCAAGCATTTTTATGCGGATTTCTTGAGATTGAGATGTGGCTTTGTAATAAATTTATGATTTTATAAATTTATATGGATCCTTTTTGGTGCATTTCATAATTTGAATCAGGAACTCTCAATCAAATTCGAGTAAAAGATGAAAATAAGCTGTCAATATTTTCCCTATAAAAACATACAACGCATTGAAGACATTATTAGTGCTACTGTTTCCCTACTACTGATTAAAACCAACGTTATTATGGAGCGGCGACGTCATTTAAGCAGGGAAGAAATGCTCAGAGCCGTGGGAATGATAGAAGCTGGTTCCCGGCAACGTACTGTAGCTTTAGCTCTGAATACAAGTCAGAGTGTTATCAGTCGACTTTGGACACGTTACCGAAGCACTGGTACCGTGGCTGAGCGCCATGGAGGACGGTATCGCTGCACCACACGGAGACAAGACCGATACATTCAAATCTTAACTCGAAGAGCTCCAACAATAACCGCCATGATGTTAGCCGTGAGGCTTCATCACTCTTCAGGGAACTTAATTAGCGACCAAACAGTCAGAAACCGCTTGCATGAAGTGAACCTTCATTCCCGAAGACCGCTACGGGTACCACCTATAGCAATGCACAATCGTAGGATTCGATATCAATGGGCTCTTGAACACAGAAATTGGGCAGAAGAACAATGGCGTTTCGTGTGCTTTTCTGATGAGTCTCGTTTTGGTATGAGACCGGATACAAGACGTATACGACACTGGAGAACCCCTGGACGCCAACAGCGATTAAAATCCTGCCAGGAAGTCCATCCTTATAGTGGTGGAACCATCATGGTATGGGCGGGTATTTGGATCGGCGGAAGAACTGAGTTGATTTGGATCAGAGGCAACCTCAACGCTCAAATTTATGCTGAGACGATTGTATCAGACGTCATCGTTCCTCTACAAGTGCAAATCGGTCCCTTATTTCAGTTAATGCATGATAATGCACGACCGCACACCGCAAGAGTTGTAAGACAGACTCTCGCCGCAGCTAACATCAATGTCCTGCCCTGGCCTGCTCAGTCGCCAGACTTGAACCCGATTGAGCATGCATGGGATATGCTACAGAGAAGAGCTCTGCCGAATATGGAGGGTATCCAGTCGCAAGAAGACCTTTTTTTGTTGTTGCAACGAACATGGGCGGCCATTCCACAGCGTGATTTGGATGAACTCATTTTGAGTATGCCAAACCGATGTTCTTGTGTTGTTAGTGTTCGCGGTAGAAACACGGATTATTAATTGTTTAAGTTACCCAATAAAATTTTAAAGAAAACTGTTATTTCAGTCTTTTTTTCGAACTTTAATGTTAGTGGTTCAAATGTCAAAAATCCCTTTATTAGGAAAATGGCAAATTTCTTTATTAATGCAAAGGTGACTTGGTTTATCGTTACTGTGACAAACGAAAACACTTTATTTGATGAATCCTTAAAGAAAATTTTAATTAATATCAATCAGGAGAAAAGTTATTGCAAAAATATATGTTGATCCCTAGATACTTTTGATGTGTGTATGAAGCAAAAGCGTTTCACTTGTAGCACAACACAAAATATCGGGCGAGGCCGATACCCGCAGCGGAGTTTCAATTAGACTTTGATTTTCAACCAATTTGTCAAGAAATGTTGTTTATCAAAAAACCTTTTTGTTGTTTGCAGTTTTTTTAGTTTATTAGTGTTATAGCAGCGGAAGGAAATCGAAGACCTCGTATGGACTACTATATTTAGAGTTTAGACCCTTACCTATAATTATGTGAAAGGTAAAATAACCGAGTAGCCGTTTCCTTTATTAGGTACTTGGTTTGATTCTACGTAAATTTTGTGACAAATGGCGATAAACATTTAAAATAAAACAATTACATTAAAACCAGAAGTGCACCACAGTATTTCCATGAATTTTGCTTGTTAGAATAAGGAAACCAGAACAAAAAATAAATATCATAAACAACGTCACCGACAGAGTTATTTCTTACATTTGCACACTGATTCTCACAATGGACACTAAGAAAGAAAAAAATGTGTGTGGTATCGACGCGAAAACACCACAATGTATGGGGGAAATAAGTAAATCTGCGACGATTATTTGGCATTCACCCTTTGGTCTTGGCGTACGTATCATACATTTTGTTGGTTACTTCTATTATTTCTGTATGTTTGCTGGTGGAATGCCTTCCGACACAGTTCGGGTTTTGTGGGATTGATAAAATAGGTAAGTTACATGATTCTTCCTGGTATATTTTATGGCGATAAGGAATTGTTGGCAACCGATTCAATGATTGTCTGCATCGTTCGTTGGTTCCTGGCGTCTTAATTTAACATTTGACCTTAAAAATTGTACATTTTGTAAAAGAAAAAGCATCGAACGAATGGCAGAAATCGTTTGATGAAAGTTCGAGTTTCCTAAGTAGCGAATCGGGGCTAGTGCCAACTAATTAATTAATTCTGGCTAATTGATGGCTACGCAGCCTTGACACAGTAAGGATATAGTATTAAAAGCGTTGGAGTATCTCCACAAAAAATAACGATTACGAAGCCCAAAGTTTCTACTGTAGTTCGAAGATCAACGAGGGAACAAAGATTATTTTTCGGTCCAAGGTTTGATTAGGCTTTAAATGAAATAATAATAATTGAAGGTCTGGTCTGGTATTCAGTTGCATCCCGTTAGTTTGGAAGCCGACCCTAACATAGTTAGTAAAAGGCTAAGCAGATGCTAAAGGGCTGGAACGTTGCAATCGTTTTTGTACAAAATAAAAAATCGTTTATTCCAAACCAAAACCAAACAGGATACTTACTTAGGTCAACCACAAAACGGCTGTTCTCACATAGTAAAGCCTAATTCATTATACGTTAGAATTTTTAGGCAAGGATCATTCAAAAGAGTTTTGGTAGAACTTAGGGCAATAGTCATCATAGGACCAAATTTAACTACTCCGTGAAGAACACAAAAAAAAACGCCACCGTCTTAAAATCTGCTAAACTTGTCCCGACACAAAATAATTGATGGATACGAACAAAATATAACCACATTAAATAGTTAGTTGTATTATTTCAAACATTATTTATAACATTAATAACCTCGTAAACTTCGTAGATTGTTATCAGAACTTTTTCAATGAAGACCATTATCTTATTTACCTTGCTATCTCACAAATTGAATACGCTTACTTAACCTTTATAAAATTGAATTTACGATGGATTTCTTTAGAAGGTCAGCGCACACTTATAAGCACAGCAGGTTATCAGCATCACCTTACGTGCTTACAACGACGGGCAGATGATCCTACATAGTGTGGCGACAGCTCACTGTAAGCGGCTGGCCAGTTCACCGCATGCGCCGTAAGCTCGGCGACTACTGTTTAATAGCGGATGCCGAACTGAGCTGACACCGTAACGATGCTTATACGTGTGCATTGACCTTAAAAACGTTGCCAGTTAATATTTTGTCTTCAAAAATAGGAGATCAGAGTAGCTGGTCTAATGGAGTTTTGTCGAGAATAGCTAATTATTGACGTTGGTATTTAAGTAAAGGGTGGAAAGAGGGAATGTTTTTAAGACGTTTCTTTATGCCAGGTCTGGCAAACCACCCACATGATGTTAGGCCCTAAGTTGTCTCATATTTATCAAAGCCTTATAAGTTATTTTTGGAACTATTATGAGCATCGCTAGCGGCAAGATAATTCGCAGCCGGGCGTCAAAGGGTGCTTAACGATCTCCGGCCATCATAAGAACCTGCGGGCGGCGAACTTAGGGCTGAGTCGTCGTTCGACCAGCCAGGCCCAAAGAAGTGGTGCGTAGTGATTCCTGCGCGCCTTTATGGAGAACGTGTGGTCGCTGGCTGCACTTGGTGATGGGGCCCGCCGGGAATGGCGGTCTAGTACCATTCGGGGGTGCGTGCGAATGTACTTGTGTGTCTCCCGGGCTCTCAACACATGGTAGTTGTAGGAACAGCGTGTTTTTAGTCGGTTAGTGTCTGACATAACCCTCCGCTTGCCACCAGACGGAGGGTATCCATGAGGATTTTCCCAATCAAAAAAAAAACGGCAGCCAGCAATAAGTCGGTTTCTCTGAAGTTGTATTCATACAGACATTCATTTGATCAGCCTGTAATGGTCCCATTCTCACTGCTGGGATGCAGGCTATGAGAGTAGGTGTAAGTGAGTCTGCATTTCTAGTTACAAGAAAACTTGTGTAAGAATTTACAAACGATCTGATATAAACGAGCTGGTCAAACATTTGCATGCATTTCAAAATTGTACACTGCCACGAGATAACATTTATTTTGGTCTAATACGGAAACAAAAAGTAGATTACAACAGGTATTCAGTATGGTACAAAGCTCGGAGGCTGCAAAGCCTTAAAGGACTGCGGTGACAAGCTTGAAAGATAACATTCAAATAATTATGTGCCTGAGATAAATCTTCAAACTGGAAAATATAATTGCTTGATGTTGACAAAAAAAGATGTTGACTCAAAACCAAAAATGGTCGTCCTTTCCTGAAAATAAACTTTGCTGTTCTTTTAATTTTACTAAAATAATGTTTACAAGTCATAGTCCAACAGACTTCTGACGTCGTACCTATTGTTTTGGTTAAAGCAATTAAGTAACTAACAACGTTTTGCATTATTGTTATGAATTTTTATTTCAGATACTCGTTACATAACATTTTTAACTTACATCATCCAGTAACGACTAAAAAGAAAATACAATAAACATATTTAGAGAAAAACTAAAACAACAGAAAAATGCTATTGCTATTGCTAGTGTAAATGAATATTTAAACGATAAAATATAAATAAATGTATGAAGAATTGTATGTAGATATAAATAATCCATATTATGGTATTATTGGATTTAGTTTAGATATAAGTTTTTGTATTTAAAGCTTCCTCTCTCCTACTATATTTTTGTCTATTGCTGTGCCCGACGGGTCAACGATGATCTAAATTTTTTAACCTATGAACACATTGTGGAATGCAAATAAAGTTTGAGTATTGAGTACCTTTTGACTTTCCACTATTTTGTTCTCAAAATAGAAAGAAAGAAAAGATATTTACTTGTCTCGCACAGAACAAAACAACAACCACGTTACCACGTATTCAGTGCAACATTCTGAGCCCCTCCAAATAGAAATTATTCATCGGTTATTAAAAAAAAAACCAGCTGTTTTCTACCAAACTACCACTTAAACGGTTAAAATGTATGAAACAATATAGGAGACAGTTTTTTTTAGGCCCTCTTCGATGTTGCATAAATATTATTTATATTACCCCAAAAAAAAGTAACCATTTTATTATAGTAATATCTGCTTTAATTATAATAGAAATAGAATATAATATAAAAATAAATAATATTAAACTGTGAGCTTTTTAATGCTATTTTTAAAGGTTTCCGTAAAAATCTTTTAGATGGTATAGAAAATCATCATGGCACGGAACGTTGTAAATCCGTCTTTTTAGTGGTTGACAGACAACTTCATTTGACATTTACTCTTTCCGTTTATTTCGGTTTTCGTGAAAGTGTTTCTACGATTTTTTCACATACGAGTATAAAACTATTGTAAGAAAATGGCATCTGCTGGTCGTTGTGTCAATTGTGCAGTAAGATTTCAACGCAATGTGCGAATACAATTACTTTCAGATACTGCTACAGACGTGTTAATGTTATTGTTTATTGTTAGATTCACGTTTTCATTTTCGAATTTCTCATCATTCTGGTTAGACATAGCTTAGCTAATATTGCCACTGCAATCTAGAGATTATAAGGAAGAAATCTATATACGTTTTATTAATATCTGCTACAATTTATGTCGGTGGCCTGTTCTCCAAACAAAACAAAAAATCTCCTTTATATAGGTAAAGAAAGGAGGCCTGTGTCCCAGCTGTGGGACCCTCATAAGCTTATAATACTAATTAATATAATGCTACTGTTAATTAGGGGTTTTAATTGGCTGTATTTAAGTACCAATAGATTAGCATATAAATACAGTTAATGAACACAAAAATAAACAGCACACAAAAAGCAACACAAAGGATGGACGCAGGACGGATTTTACTTGTTTAGATAGATCTACAAATAAATAGTAGTAGTAATAGTTGTATAATCAAATAAAATCTGTTTTTAACCAACTTCCAAAAAGGAGAAGCGTTCTATGTTCGTGTGTATGTACTTTTTCATTTGTTTTTATGTAATAATAATAATATAGCCTTTTATTCAGATCTTTACAATGATTAAAACTTAAAAAAATTACACTGGACTTATTAACTATTTATACTAATATCTTTTGTTTTGTTATCTGTTTGCCTGTCAGCAAAGGCCTCCTCCAACCTTTTCCATTATTTCCTTTCTTGTGCTACTCTGTTCTAGATGACTCCTGCCACTTGTCTGATGTTATCATCCCACCTTTTATGCGGTCTATCTCTCTTTCTTTTGCCTTTTCTGGGGTACCATCGTGTCACTCTTTTGCTCCATTAGTCGTGTCCTCTTATTACGTGGCCAGCCCATCTCCATTTAAGTCTTTTGATCTTTATTGTTACATCTGTAGTTTTTGTTTTGTTTCTAATGACCAGCCAAAAAAGCGGTCAAAGAGCTGATAAAAACACAAAACTGGATTGTTAAAATGAAGGATGATCAAGGGAAATGGAAAAATCATAGAACAGATATTTTGGAAACAGCTACTTCATATTATAAGAAACTACACATGCAACACTACGCAAGATGAAATAGATCTGGTGGAAACGTCAAGTATTCCAAGTATCCTCCAAACCGAAGTCACAAAAGCTATGGAGACCCAAAAAGAAGAAAAAGCAACCGGACCCGATGGCATAAGCAACGAAATTCTAAGACATAGCAAGGAAATCCTGATACCAGTCTTCACAGATTATCTTCAATGACATATTAATCACCGAAACCATTCCCCAAGAATGGACTGAATCCAACATCATCCTATTGTATAAGAAAGGGGATAAATACGACATTTGTAATTATCGCCCTATCAGCCTTATGTCCAACGTATATAAAATTTTCGCTAAGATCATTTTAAAAAGGATTGAAAAAAACGTAGATGAACACCAACCGATCGAGCAAGCAGGATTCCGTAAAGACTATTCGGTAATCGACCATATCCGCGTAGTGCGTCAAGTTTTAGAGAAATATAATGAATACCAGCTTACATACTACTCGTACATCGCATTTATTGACTATAGTAAAGCATTTGATTCTCTAATACAAGAAAGAATACGGGAGGCACTACTAGAACAAGGTATTGAACAGAAATACATCAGACTATTAAGGAACATATACAGGCACAGCATAGCAAGAATTCAACGCGAAAAGAAAAGCGCTGATTTCAAAGTGGAAAAAGGCGTTAGACAAGGAGATCCCCTATCTCCGAAACTATTTTCCGTAGTTCTGGAATCAATATTCAGAAGACTTAATTGGGAACATCTAGGAATTAAAGTAGACGGTGTGTTTCTGTCCCATCTGAGATTTGCAGACCATATAGTGCTACTGGCAAAAACATCGGAAGACCTTGATAAAAAGAAACACCATGATAAAAGACCTTGAGACAGAAAGTAAGATAGTTGGGCTGACACTGAATCCGGAGAAAAGTAGACTGATGACAAATGGAAACCAACATACCATAGAAGTAGGGAACGTAATAATTGACTATACAAACGAATACATGTATCTGGGACCACTATTAACTCAAAAAGAACCTATGCAAAAAGAAGTAGAGAGAAGAATTGCAAATAGCTGGAAGAGATACTGGAGCTTGAGAGACAAAAAGCTTCATATACAGGATGTAAAAGACCTCATCACGAAGCCGTCAACCAAGCATTCTGTACATCAAACTGGGAAACGACTTTTTTTTGGGGTGAATAATCGTGTTTTGTGGTAGAACTCAATGTAACGCACTCAAAACATTGTGCTAATGGATGGATTGAATAGTACGGGGGTCGTGGAGGTGTTTAAAGTAAAAATCTTACATTAAAAACTTGTATTTAAAAAAATACTTGTCAAAAAGTAGGAACTTTGACCCCCAATATCTCCGTAACTCACAACATGTTGTCGAACAAAAAAATGATCGCAATGACGAGGAGAACAAGTGTCTTTCGGCTTTGTTAAGAGGTGTTTTACACCCTTTATTCAAACTCAAACTCAAACTCAAAGCATTTATTTCAATTAGACCATTACGGCACTTTTGAATGTCAAAATTACAAATAAAAAACAAAGCTACAGTCCCAGTCACAAGGCATAATAACTTGAGAAAGTACTGTAGTTGCCCATTCCCAAGCGTAGATCTCTATGGAGAAGAACGGGCAAGAAACTCCATGGACACTCTTTTGAATCAAAATATTGTTACAAAATCTTGGTTACATCATTAATTTTGAAATTATACATTTATGTGAGAACGATGTAGAAAGACGTGCACATTAAGAGCGTCCAGAGTAGAAAAAGACAACAATTTAACAACAAACGAATTAAAATGAACCCTGGCAGCCAAGAGATGACCAGTCCCAACTGACAGCGACCGCTCACGAACATGACGCGCGCTTATACATGATAAGTAAATTGTTCAACACCTGCATATTGCCTATTCTTACGTACGGCTGCCAATCATGGGCTTTAAATCAAGAGAGTTTGAACAAACTATCAACTTGCCAATATGCAATGGAAAGGAGCATGCTAAATGTCAAAAAGTCGGACTGATTGAAAAAACCTTTTTTATGTGTTACCCGATTTCTCCTCCATTTGTAGTCCCATTTAAATTTGGTGAAGATCTGATGCTGATCTTCGGAGATATACAATGGAACTCTTCAAAAATACTTCTTTCGTGATTGCTGCAATCCCTTGAATGTTTATTGTTTATACAACATCATGACTTAACATCACGCCTGTATGCTTTGAGGGGGTTAGCAGATGTGTACAATACACCCAGATTTCGACAGATAAGTATGTTAAGTTCCATTTATTGGTGATAAGCAAAATATATTCATGGCGAGGTGTTTGAGAACAACTGAAAATTGAAAAATAAATAAAAAACTTTGATGCAAAAAATAAAACGGACTTAAAAAAAAACAGCCTTTAATTAAGGCTACACTATAAACTGTTAAATTCAACATAAGTTCTTAAACATGTATTTTTGATCTATGCATTGCTGGTTGTCCATAAATAAATAAATAACGTATTTTGTAAACAAGCAGTTTAGAGTGCCATATACCGTGGCTGGCGTGAACACATTGACATGTCGACTTCTATGTTTTTTTTATTGTCTTATTACATCCTACACATTAGGATTTATTTTTTATTTGTTTTTTTTTTTATATTACAATCTAGCCTAATAAGGATAAGCAATTTTAATGTAACCTAATTTGCTAAAAGTATAATTATATCTAAGAGCACGTCCATTGCGTTTACTTAGCGTCTATTAAGGCGAAGTCACTTTGTTCTTGTGTCCATATAAATAGCTAGGTACTATATTACACAAAAAATATTATACAGTAAAGTCACAATTATATTACACTACACTAACTCAAAAGGTTTAGTCCTTTGGAGCTTTCTCACTATACAGTCCGTGTTATCGAGGAGCTGGATGGCCTTTTTTTTTTATTGGGACAAGCCCGCCACACTGTTCCCAAACCACTGTAACTCCTGAAAGCCAGAATCAACAGTGGCGACCACCAGAAAAGCGCCGAGACAATGAAGCTCGACGAAGTCCCAGAGAATGAATTTAACTGTCTTGGATCCCGCAACGAAATTAATCAGAAAAGTATAGTGGAGGAGTAGGAAAAAACCGTAATTTCCACTTCCCTCCATTTCAGCAGGAGACAGAACGAAACAAGGCCAATAGGCACAAAGGGACGTTTACAACTGGGATAGGCCCAGTTGCCTAGCACCACGGATAAATATTAACATTAATGGGTCCTAAGTTGTGAGCTGTTATATTTGATTCCAATAATAGGTATGGCAAAAACGCTTGAACGCACGGAAATTTGTTCTAGTTTCCACAAGGTCTGTATAGTAAATAACTCCGGATGTAACCTGTACACTATCCAACATAATGTTGCGTTCATTCTGCCAAAGACTGCACTCCCATAAAATGTGATGTGCTGATTGTTCATATTCGCAGTCAGATGTGGAACATTGACAAAAAGGCGAGTCAACAAGCTTGAAGGAAAATAATTTACTCTTAAAGTTACCATGACCGGTGAGAAATTGGGCAACACAGTGATCAACATCCAACCATGTCCTGGCCAGCCGCTCACGAACGGATGGAAAGAACTGGTGGAGCTGGATGGCCTCGACATTAACATGATGATGAAGCCGATGTTCATGAGCTTCTGCATATTTTTGGATTATATTGTTTACGAACTCTATATTCAGGTCCCGATGGATGTCGTCAATTCTTATATACCAAGGCGCATTCACGATGTTCTTGAGTACTTTGTTCTGGAATTTTTATATAATTTCTATATTGCTTTGTTTGGCGCAACCCTATAGTTGTATACCATAGATCCATTCTGGCATAAGGACTGATTTGTAGAGCAGGATTTTGTTAGGAACTAACAACGCGGAATGCCTTCCTAGTAGCCAGTTCATGCTTCTGTAACAAATTTCTAGTTCTTCTCGTTTCTTTTTGACATGGGCTTTCCAGCGAAGCTTTGCGTCTAAGGTCATACCAAGATATTTGGCAGTATTTTCGTAAGGTACAATTTTGTTGTTTATGTACACTGGGTTGTGCTCTAGTTTCTTGTCAGTGAAGTCAATGTGAATGGATTTTGTTTCATTCGACTTGATCTTCCACTTTTTGGTTCAATCATAGAATTGATTTATCGCTGTTTGTACTTTTACCACAGCTTCCTTGTGACTAGATGCTGTGGACATCATATATTTACTTTTTAATACTTGCATCTCTTTTGCTACTATACACCCTCTATAGTTGCTGCTGGATGTGGCTCACCACAGTGGACACATTTTGGTTTATCTTGTGCCGGTTTCACACAGTCTCTTGTGAGGTATTTGCCCGTGTACTTGACGCACCTTGGTTCTTTCGAACAGTACTTCTGGGTGTGTTCATAGGCTTGGCATCTTTTGCACTGAGGAACTAGCTTAGATGCTCTAAGTGGGTGGATTTAGACTTTGCACCCTAGAATATTGGTGATTCCATGAACTTTGTTTGTAACTTCATCTTTTTCAAATGTCAACATAAACATGTTGAGTGGTTCTTTTTTCTTCCAACTCAATTTACTTACAGCATTTTCAATTTTGTAGCCCTTGTTTTTCAGGTACTCTATAATTCTTTCTGGCTGGCATGTATGATGCAGCTTTTTGGCCATCACTCGTATGGGTCTGGTTTGTTTGTTCTCATACGTGTGCCAGAGTAAATTATTTGAAGTTAGTAGCTTCGTAATCTCCCTATAGGCATCTTCATTGGTTGCATTTACTTTGACGCTATCCCCGTTCATCATTTTTATGGTGAACGTGTCGGAGGAATTTATATGAAAAAAAATGTCAGTTCCAAATATGATAACTTTTGGAGCAATCAACTTTGGTAATATGTTGACATCTCGCAGTTTGACATGTCTAACTTAACAAAACCTCATGTCAAATTAACGATTTCATAAAGATACTAATTTTAAATTGACAAATTTTTGATTAAAATCGTGATAAATTGAGTTAACAAGTTATGGGCAACCGAAGTATTTCTGATTAAATTGCTATATATTGAGATGTCCAGTTACGGCCAACGATGTTCTGAACCCTAAATGTTTTAAGTATATGTCTTACAAAAAACTTTAAAGTTAAATGAATATGTTTAGTTGCATTAAAAAAATAATCGAGTTGTCAACAAACACACGTAAAAACTAATAATTTGTAAAATTGTTTTATTGTACCTACCACAAACAACGTCATCATACAGATACAAGTGTGTTTATTACTATTCATATTTTACTGGACCTCAGAATCTTCTTCATCTGGGTTGTCCTCGTCAAAATCTGGATCAGTAGATGCAGACACATCACCGACAGTTTTTTTATTATTATTATATTAAATAAAGCCCAGTGGTAATCGAGCTTTACAATTATGTCAGTGAGTCAGTCAGTACTGACTCACTGACATAATTGTTCTCCCAGATGGTGGATGGGGAGGTGGGTATATTTTGACAGATTCGTAAACAAGTAACTCCCGCGAGTATGAGAAAAGTGCCAAACCTCCCCTTTTCGCCCCCTTTCTCCCCCTCACTACCCTATCTCAAAAACCAAGACACCTGAAACATTTTTTTTTTCAGATTCGTATAGAAGAGGCTTGGAAAAGTAAAAACCACTTTTTAAAAGTTGACCCACTTATCCCCCTTCTCCCCCTTTAGGCGGATCTCGGAAGTTGAGAGACTTGGAACATTTTTTTTGCAGATTCGTAAGGAAGGGCCAAAATCATTTGTGGTCAAAATCATTTGTATACCCTCCCCTCCCCAACCTCCCCTAAAATTGAAAGGGCTGTAACTTCATACCCACCATATAGTTCTCATAATTGATAAGCATTTGGTAATCCTTTAAAAAAGCCATATCCAATAACTTGTACGACTACTTTGAAAGGAATAATATCTTTACACCGGATCAGAAAGGCTTTCGTAAAAAAATATGTCCATAAATGATAAATGATAAATGATGTTTATTTTGCAAGTAGGTTTTTACAAACACTTTTAAACGTCATTTTTTTTTTTTTAACTAGATTGGGCCGGTGTTTCGTACCTGACTACTCTGAGAAGAAACAGCCGAAACAAACTCAGAGGTCATAGTCTCTTTTGAAGTCCAGACATAATTTTGCTTAAATATTTATGCATAAATATATTTTGCATAAATTTAGCAATATACGATTTCTTAAGTTTAGTATACCCTAGAGTTGATAAAAGACAGCCT
This sequence comes from Xestia sexstrigata, assembly GCA_941918905.2. Lineage (NCBI taxonomy): Eukaryota > Metazoa > Arthropoda > Insecta > Lepidoptera > Noctuidae > Xestia > Xestia sexstrigata. Next base: position 21,945,834 of record OW799208.2, read on the forward strand.
GTCTTTGCCTTGTATATGGATATGTCAAAGGCCTTCGACTGCGTGGATCATAATATACTACTGAGTAAGCTGGAAACGTACGGTGTTAGGGGCAATACTTTAGACTTGCTAAAATCTTACATCAGTAATAGAACTCAGGGTACGAGAATTGTCAAAATTTGTCCTGATACAAAAAACGAAATAAATTATAAGTCCAGGAGTGGAACAATAAAATATGGAATTCCAAAGGGTAGTGTTTTGGGCCCACCACTTTTTATTATATATATCAACTAGCTGTTGCCCTCGGCTTCGCCCGCGTAAAGTTCGGTAACCGTCCCACTGGATCATATTAAAGGGATAAATAGTGTCCTACGTGTTAATCCAGGTTATGAACTATCTATGTGCCAAATTTCATAATCATCACAATCAACATCACTATCACAATCACCATCACAATTACAATCACAATCATCACAATCACCATCACTATCACAATCACCATCACAATTACAATCACAATCACAATCACAATCACCATCACTATCACCATCACAATCACCATCACTGTCACCATCATCATTATGATCGTAATCACAACCATTATCATTGTAATCACAATCATCATCATCACAATCTTTATCCTCGGTATCACAATCACAATCACTATCACAATCACCATCACTATCAAAGTCACACTCACTATCACCATCACAATAACCATCACCATCGCTGTCATCATCACAATCACCGCCACTATCACAATCACCATCACAATCACTATCACAATCACCATTATTGTTATCATAATATTAATCATCGTAATCATAATGATTATCATTCTAATCACAATCATCATCATCACAATCACCATCATCGTAATCACACTCATTATCATGGTAATCACAATCATTATCATCGTAATCACAATCATGATCATCATTATCACAATCACCATCACAATCACAATCACCATCACATTCACCATCACTATCACAATCACCATCACCATCACTATCACAGTCAAAATCACTATCAACATCACCATCACCATCACAATCACCATCACCATCGCTATCACCATCACTATCACCATCACAATCACAATCACCATCATCGTTAGCATAATCACTATCATCATTATCACAATCATTATCATCGTAATCACAACCATCACCATCATAATCACTATCACAATCACCTTCACCATCATAATCACTTTCGCAATCACAATCATCGTAATCACAATCATCATCATCACAATATCCATCCTCGTTATCAAAATCATAATTATCGTTATCACACGCATCATCACAATCACAATCACCATCAATATCACAGTCACAATCACTATCACCATCACCATCGCTATAACCATCACTATCACCGTCACTATCACAATCACCATCACAATCACTATCACAATCACCATCATCGTTATCACAATCATCATCATCGTAATCACAATCATTATCAACGTAATCACAATCATCATCATCATTTTCACAAACACCATCACAGTCACAATCACTATCACAATCACAATCACAACCACCATCACTATCACAGTCACAATCACTAAAACCATCACAATCACCATCACCATCACAATCACCGTCACTATCACTATCACAATCACCATCAACATCACCATCACAATCACCATCACAATCACAATCACCATCATCGTTATAACAATCATCACTATCGTTATCACAATCATCATCATCATTATCACAATCACAATCACCATCACTATCACCATTACAATAACCATCACCATCGCTATCACCATCACAATCACCGTCACTATCACTATTACAATCACCATCAACATCACCATCACATCACCATAACAATCACAATCACCATCATCTTTATCACAATCACCATCATCGTTATCGCATTCACCATAACTATCACAGTCACAATCACCATCACAATCACAATCACCATTACTATCACAATCACTATCACCACCACCATCACTATCACAATCACTATCACGATCACCATATTATCACAACCATATCACAATCACCATCACTATCACCATCACCGTCATTATCACAATCACCATCGCAACCACCATCACAATCACCATCACCATTACTATCACAATCACAATCACCATCACAATCACCATCACTGTTATCACAATCATCATCATCTCAGTATCACAATCATCATCATCTTAATCACAATCATCATCATTGTTGTCACAATCATCATCATTATTATCACAATCATCGTCATCGTAATCACAATCATTTTCATCGTAATCACAATGATCATCATCGTAATCACAATCGTTTTCATCGTAATCACAATCATCATCATCGTAATCACAATCATTATCATCGTAATCACAATCACCATCATTGTTATCACAATCATCACAATAAATCAACAATAACCCTGTATAGAAGTCGAATCCGCCATCTTCTGGATCTCAAAATAAATGCCATTTTCGTAATCTGCACCCCTGATAATCTCGGTATAGACACCCATATTGATTTTTAGACATTTCAACCCCATCGCACCCCAACAGGGAATGAAGGTGTTTCAGGTCCGCCACATTAAATCTTAAAATCGTTGTTCTTGTAATACACCCGACCCGATACACCATACAAACAATACCTATGTTTATTTTCAGACTTTGTTACCCCATCGCCCCCTTTAGGGGTTGAATTCTGAAAAAAATTTCCTTTCTTATGGGCACCCCTTAACCTCATAAGGAACGTATGTGCCAAATTTGGAATCTCTAGACTCAGCGGTTTGGGCTGTGCATTGAATTTTAGTCTTTGTCACCCCATTAGGGGTTGAATTCTGGAAAAACCTGAAACTCATTTCTACTCATTTATCAATAGGAGTACTCCTGTGAAGTTTTAATAAAATAGTCTAATTAATCTTGTTTCCCCAAACAAACTTTAGAGCCCCGTTTCACCCCCTTAGGGGGTGACTTTGGAAATACTCTTTCTTAGTGTACCCCTAGACCATTCTATGAACATATGTGCCAAATTTGGGATCTCTAGACTCAGCGGTTTAGGCTGTGCATTGATTTTTAGACTTTGTCACCCCATTTCCCCCTCTTAGAGGTTGAATTCTGAAAAACCCTGAAACACTCAAATAGAATTTAACGGTGAAAAAGTTGAATTGACGACTGCAACTAAAGTTCTTGGGGTTCACATAGATGACAATTTGAAATGGCAAAGCCACATAGAGTTTGTTTGTAAAAAAGTGTCACAGTCATCTTATAGTTCATACATGCTAGCGAAAAAGGTTAATCTTGACACATCGCTCGTAGCTTATCATAGTAATGTTGCTTCTAGACTCAGATATGCAATCATATTCTGGGGAAATACTACCAACTGGGATAAAGTTTTTAAATGTCAAAAAAGGTGCGTGCGAGCAATGTGTGGTCTCAACAGAACGGACAGCTGCAAGGAATACTGTAAAAAATTAAAAATACTTACCGTGCCATCTTTATGTATTTTTGAAATGGCCCTGTTCATTAGACAGCACCCATCGCTATTTACATTAGAGCTCAGATCGCGAAATAGAAGTCATTTGTATAACAACCTTACCAGGCAATATAGAACTACCCTCTTTGGGACAAGTGTCTTTGCTATGGCCACGAAGATCTACAATAAAATTCCAAATGACATAAAATAATGTAGCAATATTAATGTCTTTAAAAATAAATTGTTCCAATTTCTTATGGAAAAGTGTTATTACTCTGTAGATGATTTTTTATCGACTAGAAGTTTTTAAATATTTTATGTCCGCTTACGATAATTAATTATTGTTGTGGATTGTCTTGTGTCTGTTCATGCATGCCTAATTGTAATATTATATAATGTATGTATAATCTGAAATGGAATTAGAATTTTGGACTCATATTTTTTATTAAGTTATTTTAATCATTTGTATGCCCAAGTGGCAGATCATGGAATGGACTTTATTTGTATGTAATTATGTTATGAACATTTGCATGTAACCTATGTATCACAAACAAACGATTTGATTTGATTTGATTTAATTGTTCTCCCAGATGGTGAATGGGGAGGTGGGTATATTTTGACAGATTCGTAAACAAGTAACTCTCGCGAGTATTGGAAAAGTGCCAAACCTCCCCTTTTCACCCCCCTTCCCCCCCCCCCCCCTATCGTATCTCGGAAACTAAGAGACCCGTATTTTTTGTTTTTTTACGGATTCGTCTAAAGGAGGCTCGGAAAAGTAAAAACCAGTTTTCAAAAGGTGACCCACTGGTTCCCCTTCTCCCCCCCTTTAGGCGGATCTCAAAAAGTGAGAGACTTGGAATTTTTTGTTTTCAGATTCGTAAAAGGGGCAATGCGTTAGTTAAAATCATTTTTCAAAACGCCCTCGCTCTTAACCCATTTTTTTACTATTGAAAAATCTTTTGATTCTTACCTAAAACTATTGAGGGGCGTTGAAATTTGTATACCATTTCCTCCCCTCCCCAACCTCCCCTAAAATGGAAAGGGCTGTAACTTCGTAACGGTTAGTGATAGCCATTGGGTGTTTGAACAAATAATATAGTAGTCGTCGTAACCTGTTCGGTGGTAGGAAGGTCTTGAGTGGAGCAAACCTGCGAGACCGAGTAGAGCGAAGGTGGCGGGCAAAGCGAGCCGGCGACCTCCTTAGCGTAACGAAGGTTTAGTGGGTGAAGCGTAACTCAGGGGCGACGACAAGCAAACTTGGTCTGAGTTTTTAAATAAAGTTTTTAACTTTAATTTAATTTTTATTTTTTTTGTATTTTTTTTTTTACTTGAATTTTTTTTTTGTTAGTGTTTAGAATGTTTTGGGGGTTCTTATGGGTTTTCAAAATATTTATAAGATTTTATAAAATTTACAAAATCTTTTAGGGACTCTTATGGATTCTCAAAATTTTATAAGGGTAAGGAATACTTCTCAAAAACACGAAACCCACGAGTTGCGTGCAGCTCGCGTACAACGCAAATACTAGTTATTATACTATAATTATAAAGCTCGATTACCACTCACTCACTGACTCACTGACATAATTGTTCTCCCAGATGGTGGATGGGGAGGTGGGTATATTTTGACAAATTCGTACACAAGTAACTCCCGCGAGTATGGGAAAAGGGCCAAACCTCACCTTTTCGCCCCCCTTTCTCCCCCTCCCTACCCTATCTCGGAAAGCAAGAGATTTGGAACATTTTTTTTTTCAGATACGTATAAAGGAGTCTTGGAAAAGTAAAAAGTAGTTTTCAAAAGTTGACCAACTTGTCCCCCTTCTCCCCCTTTAGGCGGATCTCGGAAGTTGAGAGACTTGGAACATTTTTTTTGCAGATTCGTAAGGAGGGGTCTAGAGTTGGTCAAGTTGGCTGATTGTTCATATAAGCAGTCAGATGTGGAACATTGACAAAAAGGCGAGTCAACAAGCTTGAAGGAAAATAATTTACTCTTAAAGTTACCATGACCGGTGAGAAATTGGGCAACACAGTGATCAACCTCCAACCATGTCCTGGCCAGCCGTTTGCGAACGGATGAAAAGAACTAGTGGAGGTGTCAGCCCTTGATGGTATTATCCCACCAACTTTGTCATTCAGACAAAAGTTCCTCCCAGACGTCGGTCTGTGGCTTGAATAATCTAGCAATCTTAACACGGTCACGTAGGGTTAAAAAGTCTGCGTCCGTGGTCTCACGTGCGTTAGACATTGCAGCTCGTCGCTGCACTTCAAGATCGACTGGAAGTACACCTACAAGTACCGGTAAGGCTTCAGTACTAACCGTCCTTATACGCTTTGCATATGAATATCAAAGCCAAACGCTGGCTTTTATCTTTTGGCTGCCAGCCCGTTCTTCTCCTTAGAGATCTAAGCTAGGAAATGGGCAACTACAGTACTTTCACAGTTTTTATGTCTTGTGACTGGGACTGTAGCTACATTTAATTTTCATCTTTGTTTCGACAATTCAAAAGTGCCTGTAACGGGCTTACTTGAAATAAATGCTTTGATTTTGATGATTTTGATTTTGGTCGGCCGGTGGCTTATCACCACTTTTTGAAATTATTCGTATAAAGCCACGTCGCCATACGCGAGGGAAAACGCCGTCCGCAATACATCGGTTAAAAACAGATAGAATGGCGTCGCCCGATGTTTTACACGCTTCTATTATCATCCGATTAGATATTTTATCTTCACCTGATGATTTGTTAAGAGGCAGTTTCCTGACAACATTAATGAATTCGTCAATGGATGGAAGGTCTGACGATGTTATTCAGGTGGCACAGCAGCCCACGCTGTGATCTGTTGATGGTAGTCATTGTCATTTACCGGCGAGTCATCAAGTATCAGACTATTTAATAGAACTTCGGTTGGTTCCTCAATACCGGTGGTGTGTTTATTATTTACTTTAATGTTCTGGACAAACGCCAGGTCGACTGATCGATTAGCTTTGAACTCGTGATACAAAGGAGACCACGAACCTTCTTTATCAAATTTTTCTACTATTTTTTGCATTAAATTACCCTTAGATTTTTCCACCGATGCTCTGTAGCGGGACTTGGCAACTCTAAACGCATTTAAAGCAAAGCTGAGTGGGTCTCCGGTGACCTTTGGTTTTTTAAGCTTGTTTAAATGCCTACGCGCTCAGCGATAGCTTTTACGTTGTTCAATGAAGTAGTCACACCACCAATCACATCTATGGATGTTGGTCATAGATGCGCGACCAATGGCGATGTCAGCACAGTAAGTGAAGGTGTCTGACATAATTTCAGCACTTTCTTTAGCTGATAGCCCATCACGAGTGAAATCTTCGGCGTTTACTTTTATATCTAAAATTACCAGTGATATGAGATGGACCTTGAGAAGTATTTATCGTGTATCAAATTCGTACACGATCAGGCGATGATCACTACAAGACGCATCTGGTAGGACACGCCACCTATCCAAGCGTACGTCTGCACTAGAAAGTGTGACGTCAATACAAGATTCGCCCATTGGGCTGCAAAAAGTAGGTGGTGCATCAGGGGTATTATGGATAGAGGATTATTATGTATATGAGGAGCAACAGGGTCTGAGTATTGAAAGTAGCAGCTCACAACGTAAACTTTAAAAGAAAATAAAATAAATATCGCTGGACATTACACACAGCACCATCTAGTGCCACACTAAGCAACGAGGCTTGTGTCGTGGACACCAGATATTTGATATACTACATAGATACTTTTTGTTTGTAAATACATACTTATTATACATATAAACATCCATGACTCGGAAACAAATGTCCATGCTCATCACACAAACATTTGCTTCTACCGGGATTCGAACCCGGGACCCTAAGAACGTAAGGCAGCCTCAGTACCGTTGCGCCATTCAGGTCGTCAAATCAATCAAAAGAAGCTGATGAAACTTCCGCAACGGCACAGTGGGCGTCATGAGGTAACGCAAAGACGTGACTGTATAGTTAGAAGAATGCGCCACTTAAATTCCGGCTTGTGCTTTGCTGTCCAGCTGAACTTTGTGGCGTAAGCGAGCGTTCTGGTATTGTTCTTGAACAAGTACTATGTCTAAGTTATAATCGATAATTAATTTGTCTAATTCAGAGGTCGCCACCCTATCGTTGTGGAGATTTAATTGTCCTATAGTTAAACTATCCATTATTTTAGTAGTTGGTGTTGAGGATTAACTGTTCGAGCTTAAGTTTGTAAGTGGTACACTCGGGAGACCCGCAACGATGGTCAAACGGTTTTTTAAAACGTTTACACGCCACGCAAGTCAGTATAAAATTTAAATTATCCTTGTGCGGGCAGTTATTTGTTTCATGTGCTTCGGAGCAGTTAGTACAGGTAGGTGATTTATTAACGCAGTGTTTCTTAACGTGACCAAACTGTTGGCAATGTTAACAACGAACTACTTCGACATCATCGATGAAACTGCAAGTCGCCCAATCAATAAATAATTTATCTTTTTGGACACTAAATATTTACGAACTGTGGACTCGATTTCAACGCCTATCCACTTGCGACCGTTATCTAAGGAACGCCTACGTATAATTTTAGTTGACTTCATAAAATCATCCACATTTATTGGCAGCTCGTCTTTAATGTTTTGACGGTATAGCGCGTGCAGAAAAGCATTGTCTTCCATTGAGGATGGGACGTCCTTAACTAATATACGAGGCCTTCGGCCTTTCGGTTTTTCAAGTCTTAAGCCGGCGTTAACTTTTTTATTTGGTTGTCATTAGCGACACGTAATACTACGCCAGATTTCGCAGTTTTCTTTACGCCTACTATTTGAAATCCGTCATCACTAGGCTTAATCGCTTTCATAAGCGCTTGTTTAGTCGCGGACGATGACGAGTAATCGGCTAACCGCTCAACGGTAGGGTAGGCGACGACGCCCGGAAAGGGGGCGTGCGACTCAATAGCTGGCCCAACTTAAGGTAGACGAAGTTTCAAAGAATCCGCATACGAAGATTTGTTACAATCACTAGTATTGACATTAGTATTAGGATTTAATTTAATTTTATGCAATTCACGTTTTGTATTGGCTAATTTGGTTTCGTTGGAGGATGATTTTATGGCTAACAAAGAAACAATGGCCGTTACGCGCTGAGTCATGTCCATGATGGCTGATTTATTTGCGACATTAATGCGGGACCCTTGATCATTAACAAGGTCGTGCGGAGGGAAGTGTGAACTTTAGGCGGATCTTGGAAGTTAAAAAACTTGGTCCAATTTTTTTTCAGATTCATATAAAGGGGCAATGCGTTAGTCAAAATCATTTTTCAAAACTCCCCCCTCTGCTCCCCTTCTCGCTCTTCACCCCTTTTTTTATTACTGAAAAATCTTTTGATTCTTACTTAAAACTATTGAGGGGTGTTGAAATTTTTATATCCTTCGCTCCCCTCCCCAACCTCCCCTAAAATTGAAAGGGCTGTAACTTCATAACGGTTAGAGATAGCCATTAGGTGTTTGAACAAATATTACAGTAGGTGTCGAAACCTATCCGGTGGTGGTAGGTCGACAAGCAAACTTTAGGGTTGTGTTTTTTTTAATGAACACACAACAGGAAAAGGTCTGAGTTTTTAAATGAGGTCTTTTAGGTCTTTTTTTTTAAATTACTGTTTAGAATGTTTTAGGGGTTCTTATGGGTTTTTAAAAGATTTTATAAAATTTACAAAATCTTTTAAGGACTAATGGATTTTCCAATTCGTTATGTATTCTTATGGATTCTCAAAATTTTATAAGGGTAGGGAATACTTCTGATAAACAAGACGACACCGCGAGCTGCGCGCAGCTCGCGCACAACGCAAATACTAATTAGATATAACTACGATACGGATACGATGATACGATAGGGAGGGGGAATCGAGCTTTATATGGTAATATACATTCAGTCAAAAAAGTATCGGGAATGGATGATTTGTTTATGGTTCCAAATTCAATTTTTTGTTTTTTTGTAGTTGTTAGATTGGCACAACTGTTTTCCATTTTGGCGCGGAGTTTGAGTTGCATCTGTTATTTATATTAAATACAGTGCTGGTTTTAGTAATATCATATATAGTGTGTATTGCGAATTTCATAATGGACAAAAATATCGAACAAAGAGTTTGTCTTAAATTTTGCATCGCCAATGGAATTTCGTGTTTGGAGTCACTGAAAATGTTACAGAAGGCTTACGGTGAATCGACTTTATCAAAAACTCGTGCTTATGAGTGGTTCAAAGCGTTCAAAAGCGGTCGAGATGTGATGGAAGATTTGCCTCGCTCTGGTAGGCCGTCAACGTCTGCAACTGAAGTTAACATCGCAAAAGTGAAGAAAATAGTGACTGAAAGTCCCCATTCAACTCTGAGAGAGATAGCCGCCGAACTTTCTGTATCTCACGAGTCGATCCGTACCATTTTAACTAATCATTTGGGTATGAAACATGTTGCTGCTCGGCTAGTCCCAAAAGATCTGAATTTTCTCCAAAAACTCAATCGCATGAAAGTCGCTGAGGACATGCTAGAACGAGTCAGTTCGGACCCAACATTCATGAAACGCATTGTTACTGGTGACGAGACGTGGGTTTACGAGTTTGACATGCAAACTAGTCAACAAGCTTCGGAGTGGCGCCTTCCAACTGAACCGGAACCGAAAAAACCACGCCAAAGTCGATCAAAAGTCAAAGTCATGTTGACTGTTTTCTTTGACTATCGCGGTGTTGTGCACTCTGAATTCTTACCGGAAGGTCTAACGGTAAATAAAGAATATTATTTGAGCGTTATGCGGCGTTTAAGAGAGCAAATTCGACGAAAAAGGCCAGATTTGTGGAAAGAAAATTCTTGGATTTTGCACCACGACAATGCGCCTTCGCACAAGGCTATCATTGTGAACGAATTTTTGACCAAACACTCAACAAATACCATCCAGCAACCACCATATTCACCAGATATGGCTCCTGCTGACTTTTTTCTTTTTCCTAAACTCAAATTACCACTTCGTGGCACCCGTTTTCAATCGATAGAAGACATAAAGGAGAATTCGCGGCGAGAACTGAACTCAATTCCGGAAGCAGCGTTTAAAAAATGTTTTGATGAATGGATTATTCGTTGGCGCAAGTGTATCGTTTCTAAAGGAGCATACTTTGAAGGTGATAAAATAAATTTGGATGAATAACAGACATTTTGTGTATTATTGATCTTTTCCCGGTACTTTCTTGACAGAGTAGTAAAGCTCGATTCCCCCTCCCTATCGTATCTCGGAAACTAAGAGACCCGTATTTTGTTTTTTTACGGATTCGTATAGAGGGGGCTTGGAAAGGAAAAAACCATTTTTCAAAAATGTCCCCCTTGCCCCCCTTCACCCCCCCTTTAGGCAGATCTCGGAAGTTGAGACTTGGAACATTTTTTTTTACAGATTCATTTAAAGCGGCAATGCGTTAGTCAAAATCATTTTTCAAAACTCCCCTCTCTCCACCCTTTCACGCCCCTCTTTTCCCCCCCCTCTCTTTTCCCCCTTTTTTTTACTACTGAAAAATCTTTTGATTTTTACCTAAAACTATTAAGGGGTGTTGAAATTTGTATATCCTCCCCTTCTCTCCCCAACCTCCCCTAAAATTGAAAGGGCTGTAACTTCATAACGGTTAGAGATAGCCATTAGGTGTTTGAAGAAATATTATAGTAGGCGTCGAAACCTGTCTGGTAGTAAGTAGGTCCTGAGCGGAGCGAACCTGTGAGACCGAGTGGAGCGAAGGGGCCCGGTGGCGATCGAAACGAGCCGGCGACCTCCGTAGCGTAACGAAGGTTGAGTGGGTGAAGCGTAACTCAGGGACGACGAAAAGCAAACTTTAGGTTAATTTTATTTAATGAGAAAAGGTCTAAGTTTTTTAGGGGTTCTCATGGGGTTTTAAAATATTACAATTTTTATTATTATTTTTTTATTTTTTTTTCTTTAATTCTCAAAATTTTAGGAATGGTGAGTGGTAGATAGGTCCTGAGAACTCAGGGGCGGCGACAAGCAAACTTTGGGGTAATGTTTTTTTTTTGTGTTTTAACGGATTTTCCAATTTATTTAAGGATTCCTATGGATTCTCAACAATTTATATGGGTAACTAATACTTTTCAAAAACACGAAACCCGCGAGCTGCGCGTAGCTCACGCACCCACGCAAATACTAGTATTAATATAAAACTCTTTGAATGAATCGTCAATCATGTCCATCAAATCTTTTTATTCTCTGCACTGATTGGCAAAGCCTCCTTGGAGATTTGGCTCAACCTAAAGAAATCTATGGTGGTTTTTCCTCTTTTCCGAAAATTGATTGACTTGAAAGAGGGGTTCGCGATCCAGGCTTTTCTTCAAATTTATTTTTCTTACGCTGTTTTTATTTATTGCAGCCATTTAATAGGTTGCCACAGAAATTTGTCCCCAGAATCTTCTAGTTTTTTGACAGTTAAGGGTCCTATCTTGGAATGTTAGTTCGGCAAAATCCAAGGAATCATTTACCGTCATCACCACGACTTGAATGGTTTCTGAAGTTTGCAAGTCCTGACCAGCAGAGCTGCACCCAGTCATATATATATATTTTATATATATATATATATTTTGACGTTTAAATTTCTTGTAATTCCAAATTTTGTATTTGATAATTTATTTTGACATTTATTTATTTATTTCTTAATGTAATTCTGCAATTTTAATTATATGTGTTTGTATTTTTGTTTAATATGGGTCTCGGACCTGAAATAAATGATTTTATTTTATTTATTTATTTATATAAAAGATTGATTCTCATTTGTGTTGTCTTTTTTATTTTTTCAATAATCGCGTTTTCAGAGTCACACTCCTTATGTGTGTGCCCACTGAGGAGGAATTTGTGGTTTACCTTTTGCAGCGTCGGATAATTATGTAGCAAAAGCATGAACATCATTGCCACGACATTGTCTTTGTTTTGGCCACCACAAGTATCGTAATAATATTCAGTTCTTTGACTTCCGATGGCAAACTGTTGCAGAAGTGTCACAAACATGAGGCAATTAGCTTTGCTCCTCGAGCTCCTATTGTCTCATCCTACATGTAACAGGTAGCCTCATTAGTTGCTAAATCTTGTACTGTTAAATTAAAAGACCAAAGCTGTCGTTTATAAAACGTCATCAACACCATTATCATCATTGACAAATTTCAGACAGAGGAGACAACTTTTTTTAGGCCCACTTGGATGTTGCATTTATTATTCTTATGACACCAAAAAAAAAGTAACTATTTTACTATAGTTTAAAACGAAATATTACATAGAAACGAAGCCGGAATCTTAAAATCATAAATAAAAAGTTATATTACGATATCTTTTTGCGGGTCAAATCATTCCAGTTGTGGTAATTTTTGACAGAAAATACTTACGTAAATAGGGGCGTTTTTTTCGTTTACAGAAAAATTACGGTACCTACGCAGTGGTAATTATATCTGTTTTAATTATAATAGAAATAGAATAGAATATAAAAAGATATATTATTAAACTGTGAGCATTTTTAACGCTATTTCTAAAGGTTTACGCTAAAATCGCGTAGATGGTTTAAACAATCAACGTGGCACGGAACGTTGTAAATTCGCTTTTTTAGTGCTTGACAGACAACTTCATTATTTTGACATTTACTCTTTCTGTTTTTTTGGTTTTCGTAAAAGTGTTTTTGCATATTTTTCGCATTTATTCTTGTTAAAAAAGGCTTAGCTAATATAACCACTGTAATCTAGAGGTTACAAGGAAGAATTCAATGTACGTTTTATTATTAAATGCTACAATTTATGCGGGTGGCCTAATCTCCAAACAAAAAAAATTGTCTCTTTTCTGTGGCAACCTATTAAATGGCTTCAATATATTAAAAACAGTATCATCATCATTCATCATTTCAGCCGAAAGACGTCCACTGCTGGACATAAGCCTCCTCCAAGTGTCGCCACATTGACCGGTCCCGTGCGACTCGCATCCAGCGGATTCCCGGTTGGTTGGTTCCCAGAAGGTTGCTTCACCAGGTCATCTGTCCACCTGGTGGGAGGCCTTCCAACGCAACGTCTTCCGGTTCGCGGTCGCCACTCCAGAACTTTTCGGCCCCATCGGCCAACCGTTCTACGAGCAGTGTGCCCTGCCCACTGCCACTTAAGCTTGGCAATTCTTCGGGCTACGTCGGTGACCCTGGTTCTCTTGCGGATGTCTTCATTTCTGATTCGATCACGCAAGGAAACTCCGAGCACAGCCCTCTCCATTGCCCTTTGAGTGACTTTAAGCCTTCTGATGAGGCCCATTGTGAGCGACCACGTTTCGGTCCCGTATGTAATCACTAGCAACACACACTGGTCATAGACTTTCGTCTTGAGACTTGTGGTAAGTTGGACGAGAAGATACCGCGCAACTTCCAGGGATTTTAATTTTAATTATTGAAAATTGTCTCTAATTAGTCGAAATTTGTCACCAAATATCAGAATTTGTCGGTCACTGGTTTAAAAGATATAAGGGTTTATAGGTGGCCGATCTGGAGAGAGTCTCCCCAGCTTGGCCACATTTATATCTCAAAAACTAGGGCGCCTAGCGAAGATCTGTTTTCTCCCATATTTTGTCGCCAATAGGCTTGTGTCCTGAAAAAAACTAATAAATAAAAATATTTGACACGTATTTTTTCTTTTGTTACGTAAACCAAAATTGACGGAGATACGACGCTTTTAAAATTCTCAATACGTCCGCCGTGCTAAAATTTTTAGTGCGTTGTGACGTCACGAGCCCCCACTCTCGAGTTTTGATGCGTTTTATCTTTGTCAATATTCATTGGCTTACAAAAATAAAAAATACGTTTCTATTATTTTCCAGTACTAACTATCTAACTGACGGACTAAATAGATTTGCAATTTATTGATGGTGGAAACTAGCCTATTAGTCGCAATTTGTCGCCAAGTCACAGATTTAATCGTGTCTTAGTTTAGAAGATATACAGAGTTCAATTAGTTAGATATAGTCTAAGAGCTAGATCGAATTAACTCTCTAAATTCTTACGATCTATCTGTTAGCCGTGTGGTATCCGGCAGAGTAGAATAGAACCAACCCATTACACTCACGGGTGTCGTATAAGGCGACTAATGTCTGAGGCAGAACACCTTGCGCCTCCGTAGACCAGAGAATGGGCAGCAGCGTTTTCTGTTAGTCTTTCATCACTGCGATCTCCAATCCGCCTGCCAAGCGTGGAGATTACGGCAAATTCCTCCCATCATGGGAGAGGCTTATGTCCAGCAGTGGACGTTATGGGCTGTTGTAGTAGTGTAGTATCTGTTTAACTATACCATACTAATTAAACTCATTATTATCTTCTAAACTAAGACCCGTCATTTACATGTTCGTCCATCAATGCCTCTGTTGCTGGCCGCTGCAGTAATGTACTATTAAAACAACTAAAACACTTAATTATGTTAAAATAATTTAGCGATTTACCAGAAGACGTCATAACTTTAAAATGGCCGCCCTGACAAATTACAAATAAATACATGTCAACATATTCACGCCAGCCACGGATATTGTGTATTTCAAATTGTTTTTTACCTATTAATAATTCAATAAGACTATTTTGGTCGAAATTGTTTTACGACGTAGGCAGCTAATTATGTACGCTAATCATTAATGTTTTTTAACGCAAATTTCAGGGTCATTTCGCATTTTAGGGTATTATTCCAGTGATAACCTAGACCTGAGAAATTCTACATTTCTTAGGTAGATAACATAAAATCACGCCTGTAATACCTGAAGGGTTAGGCAGATGTGTAATCGCGTTTCTCGGAAGAAGTGCACTTAGGTACACCTAAGTGCACTTCTTCCGAGAAACGCGATTATTCAAACCTATGCCTACGCGGCGGCAATTTCATCTTGTATTTTTTTCTTACATTCGAAGGCGTACAAAAGCAATGCAAAGCGTTTTGATTAATCCGCTACTACGTAAACGATACCTACGTCACATGGGCGTTTTATGTGCTTTACGATGAAAAGTTGCTAATAAATAGTTTTTTTTTTTAAGTTTAAGTAATCCAAAACTATCATAAATTTTGGGCCGAGTTTAATAAAACTGAATCTTGTCACTTAATATTTATATTTTCTAGTATTTTGTTGTTGTTTTCATTTCTTAGTAGTTTCATGTTTTTTTTTTTTAAATTAAATACATTAATTTTGTACATACTTCTTTCGCAATACAAAAACTTGCTTATAATAATACATTAATATCTAGGTTTGAATTTAACAAAGTATTAGCTAAAAATTTGCATATTTTACGCTTTATTATGATCTATTAACTTTGATGTCACCTCACCTTTATTTGATTTCATACTATCCGTTATTTCTTGCAACGTTTTATCTTTTGTTTCCGGCAGATATTTGTACAAAATTAATATGACAACTAATGAGGAAACACCAAATGTAAGGAACGCACCATGGAATCCAAAAGTGCTAAATATTAAAGGAGCTAATTTTAATGAGAGCCCAGTTAATAATTTTCCTGCTAATGCGATAAAACAAACTGACAAATTTCTTGATCTAATGGGGATCAACTCTCCATAAACAGATACAGACATTGTCATAGGTCCACAACTTACAGCTATTGAAAAGGCAACAAATAAAGATACTGTTACATATTTGTTTTCTCTAATAACATTTAAAGTAATTAAGTATAAGTACAACGATAAAACAAATAAAAATAACACACCTATGCTTGACGCAACCAACAACAATGTACGTCTTTTCAAGTATTTTGACAAAAAGCAACCACCATACATACTCAACACTGTGAAACCATCTAAAACTAACATAGCGGTGTAAGCGGTAGATTCACTATTTGTTATTTTCTTTAAAATATCAATGGCATACACAGCAAATACTAATTTGCCACAGCAAATTCCTAAACAACCAGTTATAACAGATAATGCGGTTGGTTTATAAAATTCTTTGGCTATAATAGATTTAAACAGATCAGCCACACGTTCTCCTGTAGATAGTTTTAAACTTCCACAGCTTGCAATATATTCCTTTTGTGAATTAATCAAAGCTTCCAATTCCTTCTCTGATTCTTCGTCACAACCTTTCAACGAGCGATGTGATGCTGCACATTCTTCAAACCTTCCTCTACTTGCCAACCAGTACGGAGACTCAGGCCAAGTACAAACAGTTAGTAAAGCATACAATGAACATATTATTCCAAAGAGGGGAATATTCTTCCAATGAAAGAAAGTGCCTATCACATTTGAAGCCCAAATACCCCAGTAAAACGTAGCTGATTTAACTATTAGAAATATGCCTCTATATTTTGGTGAAGTGTACTCAGTAAGGATCATGAGAGATATAACGATTTGAGAAGCACTGAATAATCCCTGCATTATATTACTTATCAATAAGTGAGTGATGTTTGTACTAAAATATAAGACAGTGAACGCAGCTAATGTATCTAAGACCGCAATGATGAAAGGTATCTTCCTGCCGACGAATCTTGTGAGGATCGAGAGAATAAGCACGAAGGGAAACCCGCTGAAACCGTACACCGAGCCTGGAAAACAAAATTACAATATAAACAAATTTGTAATAAAATTAGGTTGCAATAAGAATGTGCTTATCAAATAAGCACATTCTTATATAACTACTTGGTTGATGCTTAAAATCGGTGAAGTTATTATAAGTGGAAATGGATGAAGGTAAACACAGTTTCCGATTTTCTAGGTAGGCCAAAATGTTAATGAATATTAAAGTCATTACACCAAAATATAATAATAATATAACGACTCTTTTGACGCCGACACTTTATGAACAAGGTTAACAGCATGGTAAAATATTTTGAAACACTAAAATAACTTACTTAGCCAAGAAGCCATTTCAGCTGTGATTATTTCGGTATTGTTCGCCTCCCGCCTGATCTGCTGGATGAACATAGTAGGTGCGCCGACGCAAACTCCGTACAGGAACACTGACGTCCATACTCCGCTACAGATCAGCAACTGGAAACAAAATATAAAGTGGCGTCAGAGTAGGTACAAAATCGCAAAAAAAAAAATCAATTTAGTCTGACAAGTCCTAAGCTTCAATTACTCCATCCAGAAACCGACAATAAAACAACAGAATCTCAAAACTGATTAACGAAATCCCAGTTGAGAATACACAAACCTATCGTTCCTACTCAGAACATTTTAATCAAAATCCGATTGTGCTTCTCTTCAAGTTTTGACCACACTCGGGGCCAAACATCTCTGCCTTTTAGATTATGGTTGGAGTATCCTGTTATAGCTTGCCAAACCACAGGATGGACAGACAGAATGTTTAGATAATTCAATTAGCTTGGTAGATAATGAATAGGTAAAAAGCCTCTATACATGGTGTAAACAGACCTGTTGCAAACCCGTCAACCAAGCATTCTGTACATCAAACTGAGTAATTCTACACAAAAATTATTGCTGAGAAATAACTTTTTTTTGGGGTGAAAATTCACGTTAACGTTTACGGTAAAACTCAATGTAACGCACCCAAAGCATTGTGCTTATGGACGCATTCAATAGTTAACGGGTTATTGAGGTATTTAAAGTAAAGTTATGACCTTAAAAGCTAGTATTTGAAAAAAAACTTTAAATGATCGCAATGACGGGGAGAACAAAGTTAGGAATTGATTAAATCGATTTTGGACTTGTCGGGTTTTGTCATCAAATAATACGATGCCGCAGTAATAATGTAAATTTCCAAAGGGATAAAACTAATACCTTTATTACCTAGTATGTTAAAAAAAAACCCTGATCCGCCCACGTCGACTTTTTTCATCGGGAATAAAAAAAACCGGCTGTTCCATACATTTTGATCGTGTAGGTATTGCACTGTTTTAGACAAAAAATTCTGTGTTAGGGTTCAGAATGATGTACCAAGTATGCCGCTTTCGGATCGGACAGGGTTTTTTTACTTAACATATTGTATAATAACCTTCCCTCCCTCTCATTGAGAGGAGGCCGTGTCCCAGCAGTGGGAACATTATAGGCTGATGATGATGATGATGATGATTGTATAATAATAGATTAGAAGGTATTCGGTACATTTTCAATTATTTTGCAACTGTGTAAAAAACAAGACTGACTAAATAGTATTCCTTGTCGAAAGTTAGATAAAACACTTACAGTTTTTTTTTAGTTGAATTTTGAGTATTGTTGTGAAGTTTTTAGTACTTATATTAAAAAATGTTAAACATTCAAATCTTTAACATTTTTTAATAATATACTAAGTATGGTCAATAATTTCAAAAGTATTTACTTCTTACCTGTTTCAAAAATGGTTTCCATTCTATAGTTTTATTGTTTTGTATTCTAACACTTTCACTATTTTCTGGAACTTCTGTGTAGTTACACTTTTCCATAGTCTCTGTATTTGTCTCTCTTCACAATTATTTATCGTCGTTATTATTCAAGTGTTGTCCAGTCTGATACACGAGCAAATGTGGCGACTTGACTGCGAATAATTTCCACAGTACACCAACCCGCTTTATATATGAATATAAAGCGGGTGCCTAAACTCAACTTCCGTGAATTATTGTGAGATTAAATTCAAATCGACCACAATAAATAAAGTTTGAGTGTAAAAAGATAGCGAGCAAATGGATCATGGCTCTTATGTATGAGGAGACAGAAAAGCTATTAGAAAAGTTAAACATATAAGTACAGTCTCCCTGCGAATACACACACACGCACCCACACACACACACACAGAGAGAATGGCCATAGTTTTTAGTTTATTTATAGTTTAAAAAATATTCTTTTCCTTGTATTAAACTAACTATACTGCTTGCTCCAGTAATCGCTAGTGACACTAACCACTATGTGTATAACTCCGAACTTGTTTAAATTATCTTGGTAAATGTATAAAGAGAGAGCCCTGACACCCATAACACAAGTTTGGGTTCCTTCTATCTGGCAGAATCTTGATGCTCCGAAATTTATTTAGCATAACACACTTGGCAAAATCTTCTTTATATGAATATTTTTAAGGCATACAAAATAGTTAATATAGTTATTGCTTGGCCGAATGTTTATATGCCCAAATTTACAATAGCATACTTTTAAGATGGCAGAATTTTATTTGGCATAATTACCTTTGGCAATGTTTAAATTCCGCATAATTTCGTTTAGAATAACGTTTATTTAGAGCGACGATTATTTGGTACAATTTCACTTGGCATACTATGAAGATGGCTGAATTCCATTTGGAATAATTTTATTTGGCATTATTGCCATTTCTATAAAATAGCATTTTTAACCTTAAATAAGAATTAAAATATTGTCATGAAAAGACAATATGTTACGCTAAAAAAGTTAGTGACAGAAACGAATCGCTCCAAAACCGACTCCACGTAGTCTTGTCTGCCCTACCCCTAGAGTGTAATTTAAATTCACGTAGACGCGGAGGGGTGAGGCGGCCGAGGGGTAGGGCAGATAAGACTACGTGGAGTCGGTTTTGAAGCAATTCGTTTCTGTCACCAACTTTTTTAAATTCAAAATTCACGTATGACCGCCGGAACCCTGCAGCGCCAGAGCCGTGACAGAAATCATGCCTGCTGCATGTTGCATGCTTGCTTGCATTCTGCATGCTAGCTTGCATGCTGCATGCTTGCTTGTATGATGCATGCTTGCTCGCATGCTGCATGCTTGCTTGCATGTTTGCATACTGCATGCTTGTTTGCATGTTTGCATACTGCATGCTTGCTGCATGCATGATGAATGCTTGCCTAATCAGAAATTTGCAGCAATTAACATTATATATATATACCAATGTAATTTATAGATAAACAATATATAAGTTCACGATATATAAATATATTATTTATCAGTTTAACACTGATAATTATCATGTTTAGGTATGTGTGAAGGTGTTATGAATTTCTGATAGATAAAATCATAATTATACAAGCAATATGGATGAAAACAAACCCTGATGGTTTCTATTGAACTGCGTGTGGACTTAAAAACAGCGGATTTGCAACTAGTCAGGCTTTAAAGGGATAATGTTTATTATATGAAATGCTCCATTTGTCTAGTGGTTGCAAGCGCGACTACTGAGCACAAGGTCCTGGGTTTGTTTCCAGGTCGGGCAGCCACGGAATCCGCATTTGTGCCCGGTCGTGTTCGGACCCACCGTACCCCTGGCCGTACCCCTGGTGGTACGGTGGGGTTTTTAAAGTTAAACGATACCACCAGGTAATAGTGTTGAAACACTAATTAAAACCACTTCTGACAACAACAGTTTTATTTAATCATTTCATTAGAGAGAGATTCTGAGTTGTTGTCACAGAAGTGGTTTAAACTAGTGTTACAACACTATTACCTGGAGGTATCTTTTAACTTTATAAAACTCACCGTACCACCAGGGGTACGGCCAGAAGTATGGTGGGTCTGCAGTGTGCCCGGTCCATGGCAACAGGCTCGCCCTTTTTACATAACCGGCAAAATATGGGTGTACAATTAGGTTACACATCTGCCTAACCCATCGGGAATTACAGGGATGATGTTATGTTAATTTGAATTAAATATTAATATGACGGAGGGGGACCGTCTCCATCATCGTTGGTCCTCTTATCTGTGGGCGTCGGTGGGTTGTGGGGTAGTGGGATACATAAGTACGTATCGCAGAACGCGTAATGGTTCAGTGTTGCAGCGAAGTCTCGCCCCGCTGGCTCGCGCACCACCAACTCCAATCGAGCGCCACCGGATAGCACTGGCGTACTGGATACGACTCGATTGCGACAAATACTTACTTACCGGAAGTAAAAACAGAGTACCTATGTGAAGATGGCCGCAGATGGGACTCTGTAGTTTCTGTCTGCGTTTACGAAACATAACGTGAACGTAACGTAGATGTAGGTTTAAAAAACTTCAAGGATTTTGTTCACGTTTTTGTTGTTAATGTACTTATCCAATACTTTTTTATTCTTATATTTTATCGGAGGCTTTTATCCTCAAAGGCAATCAGCCATAATTGTTAGTATTTAAAACTATAAAAAAACTCATTTCTATAGCGTACAATCGACCACACGTTAGTGGTACTAAACTGAGACTGACAAGGCCTTCATTGCAACAGTAAAAGCACTTTCCCTCTACTTCTCTCTACGGTTTTAATGGCCACCCCTAAAACTCAACAAAACAATCCGTAGGCTGTAATCAATCCGGGGTTGCGGGACTGTTCGAAAGAGATACCGCGGCCCCGGAACACAAAGGGCGATGAAGGAACATGGATGGGTTTTAGTCAGTAAAAGTCTGACACTCCCTCCTGCTCCGCCCAGAGCGGGAGAAGTCATTTGATGATTTCCCATCCGAAAAAAAAAAAAAAAAAAAAACAAAAGGCTGTAATCAATAAATATTGACAGAACTAACAATGAAGTATTCTTCGTTATTCTCCACTCTTTAATGTCAAAGTTCGGGCTCACCTACATTATTAAACAGGTTATTTTACAGGTGTCTTCTTATCTCGTGTCGGTACGATTTGCACGCGATAATCTAGATATTATTGGATTTCGTTGAAACAATGATCATTAGAAAAGAAAAGATTATTCAATGCCTTAAAACCCGCCTTTTTAACCAATGTGTTCAGCCAACAATGACTTAACGCTGCCGAGACATGGACGCTCACTAAGGTGACTGTCCACCGAGTACGAGTGGCACAAAGGGCCATGGAGCCCGCTCCATGGCCGAACATGGCCTGCCATGTTTGGCATAACCCTCTTAGATCGAGTGCGTAACACCGAAATCCGCCATCAGACGAAAGTCTACGACTTTGCGGACCGGGTGGTGCGCCTCAAGTGGATCTGGGCAGGACATCTGGCTAGAAGCGGAGATGACCGATGGAGCAAGGCTTTGATCGAGTTGTGGCCAAGGTTCGGCCCAAGAAACCAGGGCCGTCCGAGAGCTCGTTGGGTTGACGACATCGTCAAAGTCGCAGGAAACACCTGGATCAGGGACGCACAGAACACAGTATGTAGCGGATGAAAGGGAGGCCTATACCTAGCAGTGGGACTATATAAAGACTATATAAACCTAAAAATTGTAAAAATACCAATGAGTTTAAACCGTTGGCACCCCAGCTAAGATTAAACTTGTGGGGTCTACCCTCTATAGCAGAACTTGTTATGTCATAATATTACTTTGCATAACAGTAGATAGCATAAACTTCATTTCGCAGAAAATCGTTTGGCAGACACTCATTTATCATACATTCAAAACTTATAATTTTGTAAGTCAGAATCATCTTTAGGCATAAATTTCATATGCATAAGAATTAAAAGTAGAACCATCTTATCGCAAAAAAGTTCACAATCAGAATCATCTTTTGGCATAAATTTCGTATCGATACTCATTAAAAGGCAGAACTATGATATTACAGAAATTTTACAGTTAGAATCATCTTTTGGCATACAATTCATTATGCATAATAATTGAAAGTCTCATCTATCACATAACAACATATTCATAGTTAGAATAATTTTGTATTTCTTACCATAATAATAAAATTGATTGAACATTTGGGTTAAGTTTTAAAAGTTAACTGAACTTATTTTATTCAAAGAAAGAAAGATATGCACGATGTCAATATTATTTTGACACAAAAAGTGTTGTTTTAATTTACTGTTATCCATATTCCACATTGATATTAAGTAATACTCAATTATGTTTAAGGCCTTAACGGCTAAACGGATTACGATGATATCTGGAACACAATTGAATCTCTAAGATTATTTTTCATACAATCCCGTGGAATAATTTTCTACACCCACGTTAAGGAATATGAAGAACGTTAATCTGATTGCTGTAGTGGAAATTAATATAATGAATACTAAAACACTAAAAATCTAGTCTAGGAATCCAATGAAAATCTTCGATCAATGCCCAATCATCATCATTTCAGCCGAAATACCTCCACTGCTGGACATGGGCCTTCCCCAAGATTTCAATGCCTACTAAGATCCACTTAAGAATAATTTTTCGCCAAATTCCCAAACCAATAAACCAAACCCTGGAATGTCCGCAGTAAGTCTTGCAACCTCTACATCATGGTCCAAGCCCCGCTGTGGACCACATTCGTCTCATAGTGGGGACACTTAATGGCCTATTATGAACGTCATAAAATATTTCGCTTCCCACACTAAAAGAAAATAGAGCGAAACGTTTCCTATGGAAAACACTTTGGGAGTAATACTAATATTCAAGCTGGTTATTAATGTGAGGGGAATAAACTATTGACTTTTGTAGTGTTTTGTTGTTGTCCGTTTGTGTTTTGTCCGTCGTCATGTGGTCTTCTTTTCCTTCTGTACGGGTTCGGTCAAACGAGTACAGACAAAATGTCAGAAAAAATGTGTAAAAAAATGTTTTCTT
Organism: Xestia sexstrigata; assembly: GCA_941918905.2. NCBI lineage: Eukaryota > Metazoa > Arthropoda > Insecta > Lepidoptera > Noctuidae > Xestia > Xestia sexstrigata. Next base: position 21,969,690 of record OW799208.2, read on the forward strand.
GTAAATAGTACCGTATGTTCATTCAGTAAAAAGCTGTTATTTTGATATTGCAAACAGACACTTGTATTTTATTTATTTGTATAGATACATAGGCAAATTGAAATTTTATATCGACATCTTCAATTTAATTTATAACTCAGCCCATGCTTTTAATTTAAATAATTTTGAAATGTCATGCTACTATCAAAATTGTTGCTTACAATAATAATGGAGCTTCTTTAGAAGCATTGCAAGTATGAATGTTTCGTAGATGGATACCTAAAGCAAATTTATGACACTGTTATGGTTGAATTGACACCTTCGATCAAATAATTATCTCTCATTCTCGGAAACTTCTTAAAAAGTCCAAAAACACGGGTATCGAAAAATTTTAATCACTCGCTAAGGGCACTCATAAACAACCGAATCGACAGCCGTTAAAAAAAAAAACGAATATCGTTAATCGGTTTAAGCCAGTGTCATAACAAGGAAAACCGCGCCAATTTCTTGCAAATGTGATGTTGTTGTATTGGTTTAAAATCAAATTAAACACAGTCATCATCTGCCTAGCATCTTCTCAAGCTATGTTGAGGTCAGCTTCCAGTCTAACCGGTCGCAGGAGTATATGAGTCATCACTGCAGAGTAAATTAATCAAACTTAAAAAAAAAAAAACAATATTATAATATTAGGTTTACTTAACAACATTGAACACGTACACAAAGTTTCTTATCCGTGACGCTTGACGCAAGTTGCATCGCCTGAGGTCGTAACGAGGCATTAAACTAAATTATACTTGCGTTTTTTTCAAACGTAGGCTTATTTTCTCCATAACCTAAGTTGGCGTACAGTCTGTTATATTATATGCAAGCCATCTAACTGATACTTATGAAGAGCAGGTCAATCCCCCAGACATTATTTGAATTCTAATCCGTTGCTGGCTACTCCCACGCTATATTTCACATTTAAACACATGTTATCTGTGAATATTAAAACATTAGGTGTTTACTCTTTATCCAGAAATGAAAGAAACTATTTTTGACTTATTTTTCTAGCATTCACTTAGTATTCTTTGCTGGTTAAAGGTTACAACTAATATGCGCTGTATTTTGAATTAGAAAATATTGATATTTACTATCTATCTATGAACACCGAAACCAGATTCTGAAATGCTATCGAACGCAGTCACAGAATATGCCAAATGATGACTTATTTTTATGCATTGATGGAAATAACATTTTGTGAAAATAACTTTTGCCCCGGAATAATTACAACGCTTCTATTTAATTGATAATGACATTTTACACATTCATTTTCATTTAATGACGTGACGTATCACTCATATTAAAAATCGTATTTATTCCGTTTCAGTTTCATGCGGAATGGGCGATCTAAGTAGTTTGAGAGTTCATGTCTGTGCAGACAGTGAAATTACTTGACGAGTGATTTGACTATCGATTTCAGAGAATAGGCTCTCATAACCTAGAGGACAAGCATGAGCAATGCATAAGCATGAGCAAACTTGACTAGAGAGATTTTTTCTTGATTGTGATTGATTTTATCGATAACTCTCAAATCATAAACCTCAGTTTTAAACCACTGGGACTAGGAGCATACAATTTTATACGAGACAACCTTATATTTACAACTGAGAGCATAAATGACCGATTTACGAAAATTCATCCACTATAGCAGAAAAATGGGGATGAAAGCTTGTATGGGAATGACTTGTTTTGATGGAATTTCCCATCGAACATATACGACTTGTTGTCACGTAATATAATATAAAGTTCCTTTAATCGCTTGGCTACACGCTCAAACGACACGGGTGTTGCGAGCGCGATTGCGGAGAACTAAAACAAATAAGAAAATGCTCAGAGATTACCACGCTGCCGCGACGTGACCTGCGATGCGACGATACTCATGCAAAGGAAACAAGTGATATAGGTACCGCTGGTGTCGCTAAACGCAAAACGCAAATCACATCGCCTGAGGTCGTGGTCGGAGCATAAATTAAACAATGAAAGAACTCGTTTAATTAAATCAAACTAGTTATTTATTCAGTGGCTTTTTGAGAATAAAACATTTATTAACTTTTAAATCTTTTAGGTACACAAAATACTTTTTAGTTTTAATGTCTCAAGTTCAAGTCTGCTGTATGATAAAAAGTGGTGCAATATTTTTATATCCGTATAATTTATGTGTTTGTCTAAAATAAACTTTTTTTATAAATTCGCCATAAAATTTTATAAACGGGTTTAACCCGAATGATTATGCATTTTTTCACATATTTTGCCCATCAAAACATGCAGACACTTCCTACGCACGCCTACCTACGGTCCCATTTCCCTCCGAACGATGATTTTTATTGTAACTAGCTGTTGCCCGCGACTTGTCCGCGTGGTAGCCAACATCAGACATCGTAAAGGATACAACCAATCATTCAAGGTCATGGCTGACTGTTTGATTTACTGACTAATCGATCAACGCACAGCTGAAACTACTGGGTATAGAAGCATGAAATTTTGCACAAACGTAAAGTGTTCATGACAATATTTCTTTCTAAAAAACACTTTTAACCATTTTAGTGGATGGAGCTTAAATAACCTGACTGCGAGTTGAGTTCACACGAGAATACGCAATGTGAAAAACAGTCCTGCCGCAAGTCGATGCTCGCGAATTTCAGAGTTTGACCTTGTTATTTATATATTGTCATGGCAAAGCAAACTTTCAGAGGAAACAAGTCGCTTAAATTCAAACGGCAGATCATATGGAGTCAACGGTATACGCGGTACAAACTCTGTTTCTCATTACATAGTTTCATTTGACAGTAAATTCCTAAGTAACATTACAGGTGTACCGACAGGCAGCGAGAGCTTATGATATGGGACACCTGCTGGATCAATGGTATTAAAAAACTCAACAGGATAGTGGACTGCTTCGTTTGTATTTACTACCGCATCTATGCGAAGCTCGCGGCTAAATAATAACAGCAACTGGTCGGGTCGATCTTTAGGTTAAGCCGTGCTCGCCTAGGTTGGTCTGTGGATGGGTGACCACCCATTACTTACCGAGTTTCCTCCGTGCCTCGGAAAGCATGTTAAGCAGTTGGTCCTGGCTGTCATTTGTAGATCTTTGACAATCGTTAGAGGCAGTCAGTGGCCCAAAAAGTCTGACAACCAGTCTTACTCAGGGTTACAGTATTACCCAGTACTAACTGGGTTGTGGAGGTCAGATAGGCAGTCGCTCCATGTAAAATAGCTGTATCCGGTGAGACTGGAAGCCGACCTCGACATAGTTGAGAAAAGGCTAGGCAGATGACGATGATCTATACGGTAGGTTCCAAATGTCTTGCAGAGTCCTATTTAAAGCTTTAAAACTTTTTTTTGTGCCATAGAGCTTTCATCGATGACAAGATTGCTTTGCTTAGATAATTATGTTGCACATTGGAGTCTCTACATTTCTCAAATGAAGGAACAATTTCAGGCAGAGAGCGCTGTCCTTTTGCTCTTTCTAATAACGTAGTGGCTGAGAATAAATTAATGGGATGGGTTTTACCAGTCCCACCTGGACCATCCAAAAAGAAATGTTTCCTTTGCAACAATACTTGAAATAATTTCATAGTATACAGACTTGTTCCCCTCTTAGTGTGTTTTTGTTTTTTTTTTTACGAAATCTTGTAAGGTCATTTACATGTACTCATAACTGATGAATGGAAGACGATGATGTTAGAATGTTTGTGGTTCTGCGAGAAGACTGAGTAAAAGGATTAGGTTTTAATTTAGGGTCTAAGCTGTACTAAATAAATAAATAATAACTCACTTTCTACAATCCTAGATGTACATGGTTTTGGTAAACCGTTATCTTCTAAGGCACGACCTAGTGCTAAATTTCATTAAAGAAGTTCTCTACCCTTTTTTTTTTTTTTTTTTTTTCTGATGTATTATCATCAAATGACTTCTCCCGCTCTGGGCGGAGCAGGAGGGAGTGTCAGACTTTTACTGACTAAAACCCATCCATGTTCCTTCATCGCCCTTTGTGTTCCAGGGTCACGGTATCTCTTTCGAACAGTCCCGCTACCCCGGCAGGCATTGGTCCTTGCTGACTCTCTTTGAGGCGCGCGTGGAACACGAACGCGCCGTCGACACGGCCTGTCGTCATAAGACGGACGGATGGCGAGCTAGCCCATAGCCCACCGTCCACAGGCCCGCGCCCACCGTCCACAGGCCCGCCCTACGGTGGCCGGGGGCCACTTGGTGGCCCCCGACGCCCAGGGCGTCTCCCGCGGCGGCCGGGACGCTGTGAAGTTCTCTCGCTCTCACGTTCCGCCACCTCCTTCTCTAGCATTACTGCTTCGCAGATGGAGGCGACGGCATCCCATTCCGTGTCGCTCCACCATGGCTTGCACCACGGCCGGACGCGAGAGGTCGCCGCCGCCAATCGCCACTTAGAGGACACGGCGGTGCTCCGCCCACGCGGGGCACACAACCACCGTGTGCTCCACCGTGTCCTCCAGTCGATCCTCGCAATGGAAACACCCGGGCGTTTCCTTCCGCCCGATTCGTTGCAGGAACCTCCCAAAACAACCGTGTCCGGTGAGGACCTGCGTCAGGCAGAAGGTAAAGCCACTCCTCAAAGAGGGGACTTTTCGCCACTATTGTGGCGTGCCCTGCACGGGGTTGCGACAGTTGCTCTCTCTATGTCGCCATAAGTTCTCTACCCTGCTTTCTACTTGACTCTCAATTTATTGTTTAAAGTCTTCTGAAAGGTGTTGTATAAATTTATTCCAAAGACTGAAGTGATCTGATACTTGACAAAATACAAATATAATCATAAAAAGGTCTCTTATTTTGAAAGGAGATTCACAGAGTGCTGCCAGAGAATTTTGATCATCTCCAAGTAGCTCTAAACCTTTGCAGGCTAATTTAAATGTAGGTTGTACAACGCCGTTTACAGTTTTGTAAATTGTAAATGACGTAGTAATGCTTCAGGATTACCGTGTATACTCTGCCCAGAGCATACTTTTTTTTTACGACTGGCCATCCACATTCGGTCCTGTTTTTCTTTTTTCAAATTGTTTATTTTTCCAAACGTAATAATTATGGTATTTCACGATACAGAATATTTTTAAGGGTTGGGAAAAGGCTAAGCAGATGATGTTCTACTTGGTATAGATCGAAAATAGATGTGAGTGTCGTTTTAGGTGTACTGGATACTTTATCAACTACATTTTCTTGTTTAAAATCTTTTTTGCCAATTTTCTTTCTTGCACGGCGGGTGGACCACTGTAGGTAAACACTCATGAATGGCAGCCGAAAGCGAAATTTTGAGGAAATTTCGAGGAAATCCTGTGTGTGTTTCTTAAATAACGTAAATGTGTCCCAAGTAGGGTAATTTGGAAATTTATACCCTAGGGGGTTAAAAAAGGGGTTTAAAGTTTGTATGACCTTCGTCATTTTCGACTTTAGAAATGTAAAAAGTGATAGAAAAATAAAGAATAAGAGCCCTTGGTAAGAGATTTTTTTTTAAAACTCTGTGTTGAACATTCATTCTTTACGGGGGTAAATTAAGGGATGAAAGTTTGAATGAAACTTGTTCATTTTTGAAGTTAGAATTGTAAAAATTGGTAGATGAGCAAAGCTCAGAAAGCATGGTTAAAAATAAAACTATAATATCTTCAAAAATGACGGAGTTTCATATAAACTTTTATCTCCTATTTTATACCCTTAAAGAAAGTTTTTTTTTAATAGTGATACAGTAAACTTGTTTTAAACCGTGAGCTCATTATAATATATATATTTTTTTTTATTTCTAACTTTAAAATTTATCTAGTTTCATTTAAACTTTCAACCCTTGTTTTAACTTACCCCTTAGAGGAGGAATTTCGAAAAAAAAATCCTTAGTTCACACTTACGTCATTCAAGGAAGGTTTGTGCAAAATTTCATGCTTCTATACCCAGCGGTTTCAGCTGTGCGTTGATCGATCAATCAGCCAGTTAGTTCATAATTTCATCCACTTGCGTTAAGCATGCGTGTAACACCTCCGTTGCGTTAGCTTCTAACCATAAGCCTAGATAGTAAATTTAGTGATTTTTACATCGAAAATTAAGGATTTATACACAACTTCATCCCTTTTTAACTCTAAACATAATATTTGAAGATCCTAACTTTAAAACTGACGAATTTACATATAAACTTCCATTCCTATTTTACCCCTTTAGGGGTGGAATTCCCAAAAATCTTTTCTTAGTGGATACTCTCTCATCACAGAACACACCCTTCAAGTTTCACGTCTCTAGGACCAGCAGTTTGGGCTGTGTGTTTGATATATCACCCAGTTAGTCAGTCAGTTGACCATTTTATACAATACATAGATTATAAAAAACAAACTTACATTTACAGATAAAACCTGTGCTCTCATACATGTTTGGGAAAATATGTTATCCAAGTACATTTTATAAGTTGGTCGACTATTACTCGTAAACTTGTGAAGTCTACTTATCTGTAATAGTTTCCTTTTTACTTTGGTTACTACCATGATTTTTTTCACACATCAAACACAACCGTTTAGCTGGTAAAGGAGGGGAAACTTGAGTCTAATAAAAATTACCACTATAAAGCTTAATATTTCACAATCAAATCCCTTAATCGAAAAATTAAATGGGCAAACTCGCAATATTTTTTACAGACCTATCCAACGACATCTCACATTATGGGGCGTACCCCAGTGACTGATACACTAAAAAAATAGTTTTCGAGATTTTATTTTACCACTTTGTCGGCGTAACCAATTTGTATATTCATGCCAAATTACACCTTTCTAGTACTAAGGATCATTGAGCTAAGCTTCGGACAGACGTACAGACGGACGGACATGGCGAAACTATAAAGGTTTCTTGTTGACTACGGAACCCTAAAAATGACTTCGTATATTTTTGCTTAAAGAACGCTACGATTCGAATTTAAATGTTCTAATTTAACATACGAAAATAAGACAATCAATTATAACAGGTTCTTATAAATAATTATCTAGTAATATTGCTTATACCGGTTGATAGGAATCATCGAAGGTGAATCATTATTGATAAAGGAAGATTCACGAAGACATTCAATAGTGCGAAAGAGTGGATAATACAGCTAATCGATCATAAATAATAATTATTAATACATTATCCTAAAAAAATTACAATAATCTACAGACACAAAATACTCTATAAAATATTCTATAAAAAGAAACGATAGTTTTAACATAATGAAACTAAATAAGTGTGAATATAAAGATATTCCGCAAAACAGTGATGAGTTTACGAAACTTAAAACAAACACAGATTGGAAATCGTTTCTGAAACCGGTGAGTGGTAATAAGTTATGTAAGTATGAAATTCAGCAATGAAACCACAGTCTGATATTGCAAACTGCTGACTGTAACTAGTGCCCATAAAAATAGGATTAATATTATCATCACGTCTGTAATCCACGGAGGTTTAGTCAGAGGTGTAGGTACCTAATAGGTACATCCACATTTTACAAGATGTGTTAGATCCCATGTCCCAGGGGGCGATCCGAGCCTGTGGCAATCAACCGGGCACAAATTCAGACTCCAAGGCTGCTGAGAAATTTCTGATGGAAAAACCTAATAACACTTTGCAGTAGCGCTTGAGACCAAGAAAAGCAATTTTGTTTGGTTAAATTCTTTACCAAAAACAAATGAATAGGTGAAAGTGATATTATACATAATATATGGTTCTCTATCGTGTTACCTAACTTTTTTATCCATAATCCATAATCTAAGGTGCCATAATTTTTTTTGTCCTAATCGTCCGAATGATAACTTACCCGAACTTTATATCATATAATATCACATGCTATAAAATTGAAATCCCTAAATACAATAATTATGCTCTAAACCTGTTTGTCATAAATATAACAATCAATATACAAAAGACTTAAAACGGTTTTCAATGATAGTTATAAATCCTAAATTCAAATTTAAAAAATTTTTGATCCCAATAATATTTTTAAAACAAATTTCTATAACTAAGCTCTTGCCAAGAACTTCTCTCAACACAACACATTTTTATACAAAACTAGCTGTTGTCCGTGACATCGTCCACGTAGAAGCCAACATCAGACATCGTAAAGGATACAACCAATCACTCAAGGTCATGCAGACTATTTGATTCACTGACTAATCGATCAACGCACAGCTGAAACTGCTGGGTCTAGAAGCATGAAATTTTCCACAAACGTAAAGTGTTTATGACAATATTTCTTTATAAACAACACTCTTAACCATTTTAGTGGATGGAGCTTAAATACCCAGAGTGAGAGGTGAGCTCACACAAGAAGATGCAATGTAAAACTGACCATGTGGAAAACAGTCCTGCCGCAAGTCGATTCCCGCGAATTTCAAAGTTTGGCCTTGTGACTTATTTATTGTCATGGCAAAGCAAAATTTCATAGGAAACAGAAGTCGCTTAAATTTAAACGGCAGATCATAGGGTGTCAACCCTCATAATGTGTTTTTGTTATTTTTTTTACGAATTCTTGTAAGGTAGATACATCGCACACTTTCCCTCTCATTGAGAGGGGGCCGTGTCCCAGCAGTGGGAACATTATAGGCTGATGATGATGATGAGATACATCGTAGTTAATTTCATTTACATATACTCATAACTCATTTTCTACAATCATAGATGTACATTATTATTATTTTGTTATTTATTTTATAAATTACATGTTCAAACACACTTATACCAAGCATGGTTTTGGTAAACCGTAATCTTCTAAGACACGACTTAGAGCTAGACAATCTCCTTCTATTTCCGATAGGCATTTATTGAAGATTTCATCCAAGAAGTTCTCTACCCTGTCTTCTACTTGCCTCTCAATTATTGTTTAAAGTCTTCAGAAAGGTGTTGTTTAAATTTATTACAAAGACTGAAGGGATCTGATACTTGACAAAATACTAATATAATTATGAAAGTCTCTTATTTTGAAAGGATATTTACAGAGTGCTGCTTGCCAATTTTGATCATCTCCAAGAAGCCCTTAACCTTTGCAGGCTAATTTAAATGTAGGTTGTTCAAAGCCATTTACAGTTTTGTAAATTGTAAATGACGTAGTAATGCTTCAAGATTACCGTGTTTACTCATCTACTTGACATAGATCGAAAAAAGACGTGAGTGTCGTTTTACGAGTAGGTGGATAAATACTTTATCAACTACATTTTCTTGATTGAAATCTCTTTGAGAATTTTCATTCTTGCACGGCGGGTGGACCACCAGAGAAAAACGCTCATCTAGCCAAATTTTGAGGAAATTAAACTGCTGCGTGTGTGTTTCTTAAATGATGTCAATGTGCCCCAAGTAGGGTTTTTTGGAAATTTATCCCCTGAGGGGTTAAAAAAGGGGTTCGCCATGGGATCTGGAGGCGATAGTCCTCACGCGTCTCCACGAATGGTGCGCAGAGGTGCTACGCCGGGGGGAAACTCCACTGCCGCGGCAAATTGTCGCGCAGCGGACAGACTTCCTGCGTGATCTCATGGCGACATGGAGAGAGCGATTGTCGCAACTCCGTGCAGGGCACGCCACAATAATGGTGATAAGTCCCCTCTTTGAGGAGTGGCTAGAGAGGCGCCACGGCGTCCTCACCTTCCGCCGGACGCAGGTCCTCACCGGACATGGCGGTTTCGGGAGGTTCCTGCACCGAATTGGGCGGGAGGAAACGCCCAGGTGCTTTCATTGCGAGGATCGACCGGAGGACACGGTGGAGCACACTGTGGAAGTGTGCCCCGCGTGGGCGGAGCACCGCCGTGTCCTCGAAGCGGCGATCGGCGGCGGCGACCTCTTGCGTCACGTTCAATCCATGGTCCGGAGCGAGACGGAATGGGATGCCGTCGCCTCCATCTGCGAAGCAGTGATGCTAGAGAAGGAGGTGGCGGAACGTGAGAGGGAGAGAACCTCACTTCCCGGCCACCGCGAGAGACTCCCCGGGCGTCGGAGGCCACTGCGTGGCCCCCGGCCACCGTAGGCGCGGGCCTGTGGACGGTGGGCTATGGGCTAGCTCGCCGTCCGTCCGTCTCATGACGACAGGCCGTGTCGACGGCGCGTTCGTGTTCCACACGCGCCTCAAAGAGAGTCAGCAAAAAGGAAGGGCTGTTGGCGCGGCACACACGCCCCTCTCACGCATGAGCGGGACGCGGGAGGAGAGGATAGCTGAGGCCAGCCGGGCGGCCGCCAGGCTCGGCGTCTCATCCCCGCGCTCCCGCGCCGCGCGCCCCTCTGCGTGCACGGCGGCCACCGCCGCCTGCGCCGCGCTCCAGTATGACCGCAACAGCCATTAAGAGCGGGCGTCGGTAGAATCATTACGCGCGAACACTTTATATTGTCGCGTCGCTCGCAGTGTCCGACATTGTACTAAATTTTCATCATTCTATTCAATACTCGTATAAACCCAAGTATTCGGAGCCGGCATTATCATTTATCTCCACACACAAAACCTCGAGCACGGGACGGGATCACAGCCCCAACATTGGTCCTTCGGAGCCCAGATATTGAAGAGAATTGGAAAAAAACAACGTGGAACCTCCAGGCAGCAGCCAGCATCCCGTAGTTCGAGTCATCACGTCGTGTTTCAACGAGTCAAGTCCGTCGAGCGTGCCTCGTGGCATTGTCGCGTGCCCGCCGTGCCCGCCCGCCGCGCGTCGTGCCCGCGTGGTGACACGACAAAATGGCGTCGGAGTAGACGTGGATCAACGAGCAATATTATAGCCTGGAGGGCATTATTCTTGTGAGTTCGTTCCAATTATCTTCCCAAAGTTAAAATCCTAATGTGGCTATCGCATTAATTATCCCCCAATACCATCAACAGTCATTAATTTGTTGATCATTGCGTTTCATGAACACAGTACCTACGTGACTGTCATTCTCATTACATTACAGACGTTGTAAATTCATTAAACTCTGTGATTATCCCGTCCTCAGTTACGAACGTTTTACAACTACGTATTTCCCTAACATTATTTTTCATCGCATTCCAACAGGTTTTGCGCCAGGCCGAGCAGAGCAGCGACGCCACGTGTCGCGCGTTACTTGCTGGTTTCGCCTGCACCGGGGCTACGCCCTTGCTTTCAAGTCGGACAGTGGCTGCTTGCCTGTCCGAGCGTGCCTTACCCGCTTCTTGCCTGTATCTGCACGCTTGCATTTAAGTATAACCTGCTGTCATTACACCTACTTATTTTGAGAGTTTCAAGTTTTATTGTGTGCATTTACCTACAGCTTGGTGTCATCAATACCTATCATTTTAAGTTATTTAACTGTTCGCAATGCCTAACTTAAAATAAAAATAAAGAAGCGTGTTTCATATAAAGCTAAACTTACACAGTTTGAGAAATATCTGTTAATCATGTGCACGTGTGACAAGCCTAGTAACGTTCAACTCAGTGAGCTTGGAGCCAGGTTGCAAAAGATCGAAGAGTGCTATGGCGAATATGATTCCGTACAGATTCAAATCGAAAGTTTGCCGGACATTACAGATGCTGAGTGTCAAGATGAATATAGTGAATGCGAGCGCTTCGAGACGTAGTACTTCGCGGCAGTCGACAAGGCTCGAAAGGTGCTTGGCAGGCCGGGCTCTGTGTAAGCGGAGCACAACTTGGAGGATTCAGTAACAGGTTCTGTCCTCACTGCAGGTGGGCCAAGCTTAAACTTAAAATTACCTACGATACATCTACCTACCTTCTCTGGGCAATATGAAAATTGGTTAGAGTTTCATGGCACTTGTGTATCTCTAATTCACGCTAATGGCAAAATACCTAAAATCAGTAGGCGCCTCATCAGGAGCCTCTTAGATACTGTAAATAAAAACCTTAGGTCTTTCATTGCTAATCAAAAACATAAAAAACGAACAATGGATTCATACACATGTCCGCGGTGCAAGCAAAGCCATCCTATCTATATGTGTCCTCAGTTCATGTCATTGTCTGTGATAGCTCGAATTGCAGAAGCTAAAAGGCTCAACCTGTGCAACAATTGCCTAAGACAGGGACATGGACCTCAGGATTGCAAATTAGGGCCATGCAGAGTATGCAGCAAAAAACATAACACCACACTGCACACAGATGAACCTGCACTTCCACAGCAGTCCGATACTACTGTGTCTCAAGACAAAAAATGTGTTGTGTTAGCCTCACAGGAAGATTGCCACTCAAATATAGATTCAACAATTCAAACTGACGTTGTCTCCTTGTCATCTACACATAATGGTTGCATATTGCTGTCTACAGCACTCATAGACATTATTGATTGTATTGGTAGAAAACATACTGTCCGTGCCTTGCTGGATAATGGTAGCACATCTAACTTTATGACAGAGAAGCTAAGTAACCGACTTAACTTGCCAATTAAGTCTACTTATAATTGAGTGGAAGGTTTAAGTCAATCATTACATGTGACCAAACATTCTAGTTTGACTATATCCTAACGCACAGAGTCATACATAAACATTATTGATTGCTTTATTGTGCCAGGGATAACTCAATTATTGCCTACAACACGTTTTGAGATCTCACAGCTGAAAATTCCAAAGAACTTAAAATTAGCTGACCTTAGTTTCAACATTCCTTCAGAAATAGACATATTGTTGAATGCTAAAATCTTTCGGAACATATTAGGCACAGAACGCATATCTTTAGGCAGGAACAAACCAGTTCTCATTGATACAAGAGTGGGTTAGTTGGTATCAGGTGTGATGCATAAACAAGAAACTAAAGGCCCACCGCCTATTCAAACACAGCTCACTGTAAGTTTTTAAATGATGGCCACTGTGTAGGAGTTAGTGGGTGTGAATTTGAAAAAACTTACCAGCGAACTCCCATCCACTGCCTCACGCACCTCATGGGCTAGGCGGCGTGTACAGTCGTCCTAAATCCTTAGCGAATAGGCGATGAGCAAGCCGACAAATTAATCAAATCACATCCCTTTTACTACACACAAAGGTTTGAGTACTAGTTGTGGGGGAAACAAAAGCCATTCAAAATTCCTGAGACTAAATAGGTAGGTACACTAGGTAATACCTAATATTATGGAGAACGGTACGTAACAGCCACCTTTAACAACAATTAGATAGATTTTTCGTATTAGAATCCGTTTCACCACCTCGTACAACAACAAAGGAGGAAAATGAGTGTGAACAAAACTATAAAAACAACCACTCGTGAGAAAGATGGCCACTTTGTTGTAAAAAATTCTTTAAAACAGTCACCAGAAACATTAGGTGACTCATACGAGCAAGCTTTATCTAGGTTTCAGTCTTTGGAAAGAAAGTTCAAACGTGACTCATTGTACAAAGAAAAATACATTTAAGAATACATTGACGTCTGTCATATGTCTTTAGCTAATCATAGTACTGATAAATATTCATATTTCATGCCACATCACGGTGTAGTTAGAGACACTAGTTTAACCACTAATTTAAGAGTTGTATTCGATGCGTCAGCAAAGACTACATCACAGTTATCATTTAATGACATACAGCATGTGGGACCTACAGTCCAAGATAGTTTAATAGATATACTAATCCGATTAAGAAACACAAATATGTTGTTACATCTGATGGTGAAAAAATGTACCGTTGTGTACTGGTAGCACGTTACCAGAGCAACGATGTCTTCAACAAATCTTGTGGCGGTTTGATGCCACTCACAAAGTAGATATTTATAAGCTTAATACTGTAAACTATGCCCATCAACCTACCAGAAACTAAAGTATTGTGCAATCTTGTTCATGAAGAAAACAAATTTATTCATAAGTTTTCAAGCTTTAGTAAATTGCAACGTGTCACCGCTTACTTATTACGCTTCATAAACAACTGTAAACATCCTCATAATAAACTTACAACATTCCTAACTATTTCTGAATTAAATTCTCTTGTGTAAACTTATTCAACTAGATCTGTTTTCGGACGAATATTCTACATTAAAGAATAAGAGTTGGAGGTAGATTATCAAACTCGAACTATACATATGATGTTAAACATCTTATTTTAATTCATGCTTCTCATTATGTTACCCAAATTTTATTCAGATATTATCATACATTATTATTGCATGCAGGACCTCAATTACTGCTTGCTACATTGAGACAGAGATTCTGGGTAATAGGTGGTCGCAGTCTTGCCAGAAAAATCACACATGAGTGTCATAAGTGTTGTAGATTCGCCGGCAGAACTATTCAGCCAATCATGGCGGATCTGCCTAAAGAACGCATTCATAGTGAGCAGCCATTCAGTAACACAGCTGTCGATTATGCTGGGCCTATTCTAATTGCCAACAGAAAAGGTAGAGGTTGCCAACTTATAAAATCGTACATTTATATATTTGTGTGCTTGGCAGTGAGGGCAGTCCAAGTTGAACTAGTCACTGATCTAAGTACTGAAGTATTTATAGCTGAATTAAACAGATCTATCGCTCGCAGAGATCGGCCTGTTAACATATACTCGGATAACGGTACACATTTTGTAGGAGCCTACAATGAACTCTCAACCTTTCTAAAATCAAGGTGTAATGTCATTAGTTTAAGTGCAGCAGAGCAGGCAATCAACTTCAAATTCACTCCTGCCTATAGCCCACATTTCAACGGCTTAGCTGAAGGCGCAGTTAAGTTAGTTAAACTCCTTCTTAAAAGGATTCTATCCCTAGCCCATTTAACTTACGAAGAGTTAAACACAGCATTAATCCAAATTGAAGGGGTTTTTGATTCACGCCCTCTTACTCCATTGTCTTCTGATCCCAACGATATGGCTCCACTGACTCACTCTCATTTTTTAATTCGGACGAACGATCATGATGTTGCCCACTCAGGTAGACTCAGAAAGAGAGACTGGGATCAATACTTTGCCTCGATATAAAGGGGCACAAGCCTTGGCGGCTCATTTTTGGAAACGATATCAGACAGAATATCTTTCAGAATTACAGAAACGTGCAAAATGGCAGCGCCATAACCAGGAGCTGCTGCAGCTGGGAGACCTGGTCGTGGTCACGGATGACCGCCTCCCACTAAACTATTGGCGACTCGGCCGCATCATAAAGCTGCACCCTGGCTCCGATGGCATCACACGCGTCGCTGACGTCAGGACGGCTTCGGGAGTACTTCGACGAGCCTACAATAGGCTCTGCCTGCTACCCACTTCAGTCTTTGGAACAAGTTCCAACGGGGCCTGTTGGCGCGCAAACACGCGCCTCGCACGCATGAGCGGGACGCGGGAGGAGAGGATAGCTGAGGCCAGCCGGGCGGCCGCCAGGCTCGGCGTCTCATCCCCGCGCTCCCGCGCCGCGCGCCTCTCTGCGTGCGTGGCGGCCGCCGCCGCCTGCGCCATGCTCCAGTACAACCGCAACAGCCAATAAGAGCGGGCGTCGGTAGAATCATTCCGCGCGAACACTTTATATTGTCGCGTCGCTTGCGGTGTCCGACATTGTATTAAATTTTATTTCATCATTCTATTCAATATAAACCCAAGTATTCGGAGCCTGCATTATTATTTATCTCCACACACAAAACCTCAAGCACGGGACGAGATCACAGCCCCAACAAGGGCCGATGCCTGCCGGGTTGCGGGACTGTTCGAAAGAGATACCGTGGCCCCGGAACACAAAGGGCGATGAAGGAACATGGATGGGCTTTACTCAGTAAAAGTCTGACACTCCCTCCTGCTCCGCCCAGAGCGGGAGGATTCATTTGATGATATCCCACCCAAAAAAAAAAGGTTTTAAAAAAGGGGTTGAAAGTTTGAATGAAACTTCGTAATTTTCGACGTTAAATATACAAATTAATCTATGAGCCCTTAGTAAGAGAAAAAAGTTTACTGTATCACTTTGTTTTGAACATTCATTCTTTTGGGGGTAAAACGGGATGAAAGTTTGTATGAAACTACTTCATTTTTGAAGTAAGACTTGTAAATTTGGTAGATGAGCTCATGAGTGATTAGAAATAAAAGTATACATTATCACTTTTTAGGAACTTCAAAAATGCTATGTGGAAAACATGCTAAATGATCTGCGCGCAGCCCGCGCCTACTACCCACCTACTACCTACCTACTATCTACCTACTACCTACCACCTACCTACCTACCTACTCAGAACTTTTCCCATTAAAAAAACATTACCCTAAAGTTTGCTTGTTGTCGCCCCTGAGTTACGCTTCACCCACTCAACCTTCGTTACGCTACGGAGGTCGCCGGCTCGCTTCCTTCGCTCGCCACCACCACTTGGTCTCGCAGGGTTGCTCCACCCAGGACCTACCTACCACCGGAAACACCTAATGGCTATCTCTAACCGTTATGAAGTTACAGCCCTTTCAATTTTAGGGGAGGGAGGGGAGGGGAGGTGAGGGTATACAAATTTCAACGCCCCTCAATGGTTTTAAGTTAGAATTAAAAGATTTTTCAGTAGTAAAAAAAGGGGTGAAGAGAGGGGGGTGAGAGGGGCGAGTTTTGAAAAATTTTTGAATAACGCATTACCCCTTTATATGCATCTGAAAAAAAAATGTTCCAAGTACTGTTTTTTTTTTTTTCCAAGCCTCTTATACGAATCCGTAAAAAAACAAAATATGGGTCTCTTTGTTTCCGAGATACGATAGGGAGGGGGAGAAAGGGGGACGAAAAGGGGAGGTTTAGCAATTTTCCCATACTCTTGAGAGTTACTTGTTTACGAATCTATCAAAATATACCCCCCTCCCCATTCACCATCTGGGAGAATAATTATGTCAGTGAGTGGTAATCGAGCTTTATATAGTATAAAATCGAGCTTTATATGGTATCATAAGTGTCAAATCAAAGTAAGTTTTTAATAACAGGCAAATGATGAGCTAAACCTCACCCGGTCAAATTTTTAATGTTATTTTCTCTTATAATTTAAAGGCTCCAAATACACACATCAAAAATGTCTAGGGATCAAGCATTTTTATGCGGATTTCTTGAGATTGAGATGTGGCTTTGTAATAAATTTATGATTTTATAAATTTATATGGATCCTTTTTGGTGCATTTCATAATTTGAATCAGGAACTCTCAATCAAATTCGAGTAAAAGATGAAAATAAGCTGTCAATATTTTCCCTATAAAAACATACAACGCATTGAAGACATTATTAGTGCTACTGTTTCCCTACTACTGATTAAAACCAACGTTATTATGGAGCGGCGACGTCATTTAAGCAGGGAAGAAATGCTCAGAGCCGTGGGAATGATAGAAGCTGGTTCCCGGCAACGTACTGTAGCTTTAGCTCTGAATACAAGTCAGAGTGTTATCAGTCGACTTTGGACACGTTACCGAAGCACTGGTACCGTGGCTGAGCGCCATGGAGGACGGTATCGCTGCACCACACGGAGACAAGACCGATACATTCAAATCTTAACTCGAAGAGCTCCAACAATAACCGCCATGATGTTAGCCGTGAGGCTTCATCACTCTTCAGGGAACTTAATTAGCGACCAAACAGTCAGAAACCGCTTGCATGAAGTGAACCTTCATTCCCGAAGACCGCTACGGGTACCACCTATAGCAATGCACAATCGTAGGATTCGATATCAATGGGCTCTTGAACACAGAAATTGGGCAGAAGAACAATGGCGTTTCGTGTGCTTTTCTGATGAGTCTCGTTTTGGTATGAGACCGGATACAAGACGTATACGACACTGGAGAACCCCTGGACGCCAACAGCGATTAAAATCCTGCCAGGAAGTCCATCCTTATAGTGGTGGAACCATCATGGTATGGGCGGGTATTTGGATCGGCGGAAGAACTGAGTTGATTTGGATCAGAGGCAACCTCAACGCTCAAATTTATGCTGAGACGATTGTATCAGACGTCATCGTTCCTCTACAAGTGCAAATCGGTCCCTTATTTCAGTTAATGCATGATAATGCACGACCGCACACCGCAAGAGTTGTAAGACAGACTCTCGCCGCAGCTAACATCAATGTCCTGCCCTGGCCTGCTCAGTCGCCAGACTTGAACCCGATTGAGCATGCATGGGATATGCTACAGAGAAGAGCTCTGCCGAATATGGAGGGTATCCAGTCGCAAGAAGACCTTTTTTTGTTGTTGCAACGAACATGGGCGGCCATTCCACAGCGTGATTTGGATGAACTCATTTTGAGTATGCCAAACCGATGTTCTTGTGTTGTTAGTGTTCGCGGTAGAAACACGGATTATTAATTGTTTAAGTTACCCAATAAAATTTTAAAGAAAACTGTTATTTCAGTCTTTTTTTCGAACTTTAATGTTAGTGGTTCAAATGTCAAAAATCCCTTTATTAGGAAAATGGCAAATTTCTTTATTAATGCAAAGGTGACTTGGTTTATCGTTACTGTGACAAACGAAAACACTTTATTTGATGAATCCTTAAAGAAAATTTTAATTAATATCAATCAGGAGAAAAGTTATTGCAAAAATATATGTTGATCCCTAGATACTTTTGATGTGTGTATTATATTTTCGACGTTAGTTTTTATTCACAGCTAGTTCAACTTTTCTTTTGTTTTTTATGGCATAACTCAGTCGCCAAAATAGCAGTATCATCTAAAAAGGACGGATTGGTAGTGTTTTCCAGCTCTGGGATATAACCTATTGCAGACAGTAAATAGAGGATTGGGCCTACCACGCTTTTTTGGGGTAACCCAGCCTTTATAATTTTGAGCTCGATTCCGAGCCACCCTTACCATACACCCACTTGCCTTATTATTAACATCCATTTATTTTGACATGAATCCAGAATATCTGAACAATCTAGGGGATGCATGCGTTTAATTTTGACAGTGCGAGTCATATGGTCTCGTGATCTCGTCTTGGCAACATTTAACATGAAAATGTTTTTGGTGGGATTATAATTTCTGAGAACGTTTTTCACTCGATTGGACATGTTCCACAGAAATCTTGTTTTTTTTTGACACAAAGGGAAACAGGTCACTTTGAAATAGCATAAATCTTTATAGCAGTAAACTCGCCAGGAATCATCTAATATTTGCATCACATTAAAGCAAAAAAGCAACCAGTTACATAGACTAAAAATTTCATGAATAACATTCAACGTTCGTCAGCTCGTTGCAACTTTCTAATTGTATCATTAAAATTGTCATTTCCAGGCTCAGCGTTCGGCTTCAGCGGGTTTCCCATCGTTATCGTCCTCTCGATCCTCACAACATTCATCGGCAGGAAGATACCTTCAATCATTGCAGTCTTAGATACATTAGCTGCGTTCATAGTTTTACACTGTAGTTCAAACAATACTCACATAATGATAAGTCTTATAATGCAGGGATTATTTTGTGCTTCCCACACTACCATAACTATTATGATCTTAACTGAGTATGTTTCACCGAAATATAGAGGCATATTTCTAATAATCAAAACAGCTACGTTTTATTGGGGTGTCTGCATGGGCCACAAATGCAATAGATACCTTCTTTCATTGGAAAATTATTCCACTTGTTGGGATAGTATGTTCGTTGTGCACCTTACTAACTGTTTTTACTTGGCCCGAGTCTCCGTACTGGTTGGCAAATAGAGAAAGGTTTGAAGAATGTGCAGTATCACATCGCTCGTTGAAAGGTTGTGATAAAAAATCAGAGAGAGAATTAGACGCTTTAATAAATTCTCAGAAGGAATATATTTCTAGCTGCGGAAATATTAAAATATTTGCAAGAGAAAGTGTGGCTGATTTTTTCAAAACAATAATATCCAGGGAGTTTTATAAACCAAGCTTATTAGCTAATTTAACTGGGATTTTGAGATTCTGCTCAGGAAAGTTAGTTTTTGCTGTGTACGCTATTGTAATAACAAACAGTGAATCAACGGCATACATTGCGATGTTAATAATAGATGGCTTCACCGTGTTTAGTATGTCCGTAGGTTGCATTTTGTCGAAACTATTGAAAAGACTCTCAAACTCCAGCACCCTCATGAGCCATGTACTCGTATAACACACAGAATCATAGGCCTTCTTATAATCTATCCAATCTGTTGGCTAATGGCCATATAAATGAGAAGCAGCTCCTTAGTACCACGGGACCCGTTTCTACATCCATTCTGAGAGGCAGATAATTAAGATAGAACTACATTCAATAATGTTAGTTGATTTTAGATCTCAAAATGGATGTAACAACTTTATAGACCGTTTGGTAGACAAGTGATTGGTCTATAATTTTTGGGCTCCGCAGTACTACCTAATTTATGGAGCAGGCGGGTAATTCCTGTCGTCAAGAACTGGGGCAGCGATCCTGACTGTAAGGTGTTTGGCTCAGCTTCTTGTATTCATTGGTGACATTTTGAAGTTTTTGATGTGGTTATTTAACGAGATCCAGGAACCATTATGATGACAATTCCAGTGGTCCAGTAACTGTTTTGGTTTTTTTATCATTAAATTTAATATTACTTTTTTTTAAAAGACGTCCACTGCTGGACATAGGCCTCCCCCAAGTGTTACATTGACCGGTCCCGTGCAACCGGAACCGGAATTATGACTTATTAAAATAAAATTCTATAGTTATTTCCTTTAATTATTCCTTTACAAATCAATTACATTTTTAAATAATCCTTTGTTAAAACAATATAAAAACATTAAAAAATATAAAAAACGGCCCATCGGTATTGGGAACAGAGTCCAAGCTACCGGTCGGTCAGGGCTTCAGAGAGAGGAACCTCCTAACAAATAACTACGTGTAAGTTTTAATTCCCCGCACAAGTAAAGATACGTGACGCCACGCGAACGCGAACGTGATGTGCCATGCGCTATGTGAACGTGCGTGTAACTAAGGAATAAACTGTTGTTTTAACTCTTATCAGAAACCTTTGTTTCCGTTCCCCTGAAAGCTATACTGATTAGTGTAAAACATTCAACTACCTTTTGGAGGCCACTAACTGGCAATTGATAACAAAATTATACAGCACCTGCTAATTGAATTTATAAAACACCAATCGTATTCCAATGTCAAGTTAATAAACCAGTGGATTCATGTCATCACAGATGTTCAATATTTATAACGATTCACATTTGGTTTAATGTGCGTCTATCAAGGCGGGCATTCAGTAATGAGCAGAAGTAGATAACACAGCTACTATAAAACAAAAAATATTTATTTTTGTATTATCTAACAATTTGTAAAAAAACAATGTGTTAACATAAACCACTGTTTACTATGGAACTGTATCAATATACAGTTATTCGACGAAACAGTAACCAATGCTGGTTACTGTCAAAACAGACTTTCAAAACAGTTATGAAACCATTTCAAAAACAGGTGAGTGATCATTAGTTAAATCTAGAAATGAAACTGAATGCATCTGCATACCAGTATTTTTGTATAGAGCAACTACATGTGGAATACGATGCCGCTTGGTAAGAGTGTGTCACATTTTTGGGCTTCTGACTTTCCGCGAGAGCTGCCAAATGACAGCCGGGACTAACGGCTTAACATGATGTTTTCCGTGGCTCAGTGGGAACTCCTCATGTAATAGATGGTCACCCATCCACGGACCTACCTCAGACATCACCAAGCGTTGCCTTACCATGAAAATTGAACCGCGTGATTAATACTATTGCTACCATTTTTACAAATTGCCTGAAACAAGGCGTCGATAAGAATCTATTTTTTCAAAAATATCGGTTTTTCTGAACTCAAATTAAAGTAGTCAATGAAAGAAAGAAAAACCACTTGTTTGCAATAAACATGACGCATGTATAACATTGATTTTTTCAAAACTGGCTTCAGTATTACTTAACTTTTCTAACCTTTTAGAGGTATGAAGAACAGGGTGACAGGTTCCTCATCCTTCATAGACAAGTGAGGATTCTCCGACCAGACGAGTGTTGTATCTCGTGGATTACTGCCCCACGGTTACCGTCATATTGTTGGATTTATTGAGTTGTTAGAAAGGTTGCATTCTCAGATTTATGTCTTCAATATTCTACAGAATCCGCTTAAGATCAAAATAATTTATGTGTTTAGATAAGGCAACAAAATTAAAAAAAAAATATGGCCAAGAAAGTTTGATTATTTCTCTAGGGAGCGTTCAAAATAAAAATAAAAACTCTTTAAACACTCAAAAACAAGAAAAAATGTATTAGCCCTCTTAACTCTCCAACATGATTGTACTCACATGCAATTATGAGCTCATGTTTGCTCATTTCTACCTTCTTCAAGAGATGTAATTAATTTTCGTTTTAAAATAGTGTTTCAAGTAGGTTATAGGATAAATACGCACTATTAATATTAATTGTATTAATCACAAATCACATTCACAATCACAAATTTACCACTACACACAACTCTTACTTAAGATATTGTACTTATAGTTCATTTCGCTCATTGTATAGTAAAAATCAGAGAGCAGTACGCGCTTGGCGCCGAAATACTGCTCTCCGCTGCCCTGCCCTGCTTTGTCTTATCCTTCTGTAGCTCGTCGCGTTTCCGAACAGCTGACAGTGCATACAGGAAGTTTTCGAGGTAAGTCGCCACCAAGAGGGACCAAGTTTTCTTTGGCTCTGATGGCATGAAGGTCGTAAGTGACCTGTGTGAGTGACTGTTTCGGCAAACCCGACGGCTATTATTTATATAAACATAGTTCCACGACTTTTTCAAATCTTTTTCGCATTTCCACAATGGAACATTCTAAACTCAAACGTAATCTAAAATATTCTCGTAAAGTAGCCGACGTAACAATATCGAAAGGAGAGAAAAATAGATAAAATAAAAACACATAAAAGTAAAAATAATTTCCAGTTACTGATCTGCAGCGGAGTATGGACGTCAGTGTTCCTGTTTGGGCTGTGCGTGGGCGCACCTACCATGTTCATCCCGCAGATCAGGCGGGAGGCGAACAATACTGCAGTTATCACGGATGAGATGGCTTCGTGGATGAGTAAGTTTAGGATATTTTTTATTATAATTTCTGAGGATATTTCTCACGATTGGACATTTTCCACAGAAAACTTGCATTTTAATGACACAAAGTGTTATGTCACTTTGAAATAGTACAAATCTTTATAGCAGTAAACTCGCCAGGAATCAATTAATATTTGCATCACATTAAAACAAAAAAGCAACTCAGTAACATAATACTTAAAATTTCATGAAAAACATTTAACGCTCGTCCGCTCGTTGCAGCTTTCTAATTGTATCATTAAAATTGTCATTTCCAGGCTCAGCGTTCGGCTTCAGCGGGTTTCCCTTCGTTATCGTCCTCTCGATCTTCACAAGATTCATCGGGCGGAAGATACCTTCAATCATTGCAGTCTTAGATACATTAGCTGCGTTCATAGTTTTATACTGTAGTTCAAACAATACTCACATAATGATAAGTCTTATAATGCAGGGATTATTTTGTGCTTCCCACACTACCATAACTATTATGATCTTAACTGAGTATATTTCACCGAAATATAGAGGCATATTTCTAACAATCAAAACAGCTACGTTTAACGGTGGTATTTGGGCTTCCAATGCGATAGGAACCTTCTTTCATTGGAAGAATATTCCACTCGTTGGGATAGTATGTTCATTGTACACCTTACTTACTGTTTGTACTTGGCCCGAGTCTCCGTACTGGTTGGCAAGTAGAGGAAGGTTTGAAGAATGTGCAGCATCACATCGCTCGTTGAAAGGTTGTGATGAAGAATCAGAGAGAGAATTAGAAGCCTTGATAAATTCCCAGAAGGAATATATTGCTAGCTGCAGAAATATAAAACTATCTGCAAGAGAACGTGTGGCTGATTTTTTCAAAACAGTAATATCCAAGGAATTTTATAAACCAACCTTATTAGCTAATTTAACTGGATTTTTGGGGTTCTGCTCAGGAAAGTTAGTTTTTGCTGTGTACGCTATTGACATTTTAAAAAAAATAACAAACAGTGAATCAACGGCATACATCGCGATGTTAATAATAGATGGCTTCACCGTGTTTAGTATGTACGCAGGATGCATTTTATCGAAACTATTGAAAAGACGTACATTGTTGTTAGCCGCATCCAGTGTAGGTGTCATGTTTTTGTTTATTTTAGCTTTGTATTTATATTTTATTAGTTTAAATGTTATTATGGAAAACAAATATGTAACAATATCTTTATTTGTTGCTTTTTCAATAGCTGTAAGTTGTGGACCCCTGTCGGTGTCTTTTTCAGTTTATGGCGAGTTAATTCCATTAAGGTCTAGAAATTTGTCAATTTGTTATATCGCATTAGCAGGAAAACTTATAACTGGTCTGGGTTTAAAACTAGCTCCTTTATTATTTAGAACTTTTGGATTACATGGAACATGTCTTACATTTGGTGTTGTTTCAGTAGTTACTTTAGGTATTTTGTATAAATATCTACCGGAAACAAAAGACAAAACGTTGCAAGAAATAGCTGATAGTATGATCGGTAAACCAAATAGGGGTCAGGTGACGGCAAGGTTAATAAGTTGTAATAAAGAATAGAACTGCTTGTTTGAGTTTAAATTAACAAGAAGTATTAGAATATTTTTATGTATCATTGATAGCAGCCTGTGATTCTCGAATATAAAATAGTAAACATTTTCGATACCTACTTAGATTAGCATTTTTTTCCAAAACCAACAGAAGAAATATACTCTGCCTGCAAGTTAAAAGAAATGTAAGGTTCACACAAGTTCTCTACAATAGCTTTTATTCCTAAAAGTTCTGTATTTCATGGAAATGACGATAGGCAAAGAGTTGTTATGTAATGGTGAATTTATAAAAAAAAACTGGGGTAGGGTAAATTAATTAGAGATGGCCTAACTCCTGGTTTACAATTAGTGGGAAATGGCACTTCTGTGAATAAAGTCTAGCTTTATTGCGACATAACTTCATCCACACAGCGATTTAAGACTTCCCGCTATAACAATAGTCTGTTGAAGTAAATAAAAAAACCTTTCCAGTGATATATCACATGCTGTTATTGGTTCCTAGGCAGGCTTCCATTCATTTGTCCGTCCTCCAGATAATGTTAACCAGTCTCCGTTAATTTCAATCATCTCCCAACACACAATTAATTTTAATAGCGTGTGGCGGTCATCGCTACACCGGCATTTAATACTCTAATTATTAACTTAAAATCAAAAATGTGAACACTCCACAATACAAGTAGTACATGTTATTTTCCCGTTACACAGAGTTGTCAAATTCAAACAAATGTCAAATCATAGACAGAAAACACGTCTTTGGGTGTAAACTAACATATTTTAATAACAGAAATATACACATTTATTTAGTTGCTATATTTATATCACACATAATTTTTATTTTCAAATTTAACAATACTAATAAATATTTACACTGTACTAAATATAGCATACATTGTAATGTACTGGTGTGTACCTTTCAATTTTTCAAATTCAAAATCAATTAAGCATTGTCATTGAGTTCAGTACTCGTTTTGGCCCTCTGACCTACACGCTACATCTGGCAACCAAATCTAGACTTGTTTCGTAGACCTAGATCTCGCTAATCGACTCGATATTATCTCCGCAGCCTAGTGTCTGTATTAAGTAAATTGTCCTCTGTCGTCTTAGATTATTTGTAGCATTTAACCTTCTGGAAGTGTCGAGAGATTTATAATATAGAAATTATATTCCAGACCGCCCTTTCATTCGTCGTTTCCTCCTTCAAGCGGTTGAAAGTTTGAATCATTTCGATAAAACGCGTTTACCCTAGTTAAAACTAGTTTTCACTGATATTCAAATCAGTTAATACTAGTTCTAACTAAGGCTGTTAGTAAAAACTAGTTTAACTAGGAAAACGCGTTCACACTAAAAACGGGTTTTAACTGTAACATATACATCATACGAATACGATACAGAAGACTAATGTGGACGAAAGAAGACAAAAAAGGCAAAACAAATAGACAGTCAAGGTAAAGGAAAGGGAAAAAGATCAGCAAGCACTGGCCACCTATCCCGTACAACTACGGCCAACTTACCTTGATGTGCCAAGAGAGATGGCAAATTCCATTTTTTTTAATTGATTTATTTTATGTTCCTAATTATAAAACTTTATATTTTGTTGATTTTTAGGATTCCGTACCTCAAAAGGTAATAAAAGGAACCCTTACAAGATCATTTATAAGATTAATTATAGTTATTGTGATAAAATAAAGAGCTGATTGTAACAGCCCTCTATACAATTTTTTTTCACCTTAATAAAACTATGGCCATCTCTAACGAATTTACCATAATTGTAGTGAAAACAAAACGTCAGTGTTATTTCCGACTATGGCCACGCGTCAAGAGAACCCTGAGCACTATATTCATCTATTTTATCCATTGGTTGTTTACCTACATTCAAGATTACAATTACTTTAAGAAGAATAATCTTATTGGACCACAGCACCATCACATGTACTTGTTTTCAGGAGAAAGGCAGATCTAAGTCCGAATTATCTTTGAAATCAACCCGTTTAGTACAATTAATGGAGGATTAGACTGGACACCTATCATTTGCGTAAGTACCTTATTAGTTTTATAATTCCATATTTTTCTGAATTCTTCAGACTTGTAAATATTACAAAATATCATAAAAATAATATTTCGTAATAAGCATTTGTTACAAAATGTTTTTTTTTTTTTATTGGACAAGCCTGCCACACTGTTCCCAAACCACTGTAACTCCTGTACGCCAGAATCAACAGTGGCGACCACCAGAAAAGCGCCGAGACAATGAAGCTCGACGAAGTCCCAGAGAATGAATTTAACTGTCTTGGATCCCGCAACGAAATTAATCAAATGGTATAGTGGAGGAGTTGGAAAAAACCAAAATGGCTTGTAGAGTTGTATTTATTACGCCATGCATTTTGAAGAAAAGGCACTAAC
Source organism: Xestia sexstrigata (assembly GCA_941918905.2). NCBI lineage: Eukaryota > Metazoa > Arthropoda > Insecta > Lepidoptera > Noctuidae > Xestia > Xestia sexstrigata. The sequence goes on from OW799208.2 coordinate 21,996,525, forward strand.
ACAAAGCTGCCAAACTACCTAAAAACCAAAGAGAACCCGTATCCGTGGAATTTGTTAGTAGTTTATCATCAAAATTAATGCTTTTACATGCGGCGTTGCACCTAAAACAGAAAATCAAATAAGTATAAAACTTAATATTTTATTTTATCGAATACTAGCTGCGCCCCGCGATTTCACCCGCGTAAGTTTCGATAACATGGGAATTTCGGGATAAAAATGGTGAAATCAATGGTTTTCTAAGTGCACGAAAAAAAATGTTTTTTAAGGAAAACTTTTGATACTTTGGGTTACATTATTGCAATTTTTGTATGGATCTCGTAATGTTTTTGAAAATAAATTATAGCTGGGTACTTCCTGATAATTTAGCTTTAAATTGGTGAAAAATGATTAAAATCGGTACAGTAGTTTCGGAGTTTATTCGGTACAAACAAAGAAACAGAAAACTCTCTGTTTGCGCACATCCACACAGCTTTGAGAAACTGCAAAAGAACGCAAATACAAAAGCACTCGTGTTGGTTCACTGCATAGTCAATCTGCAACCGGTGCAGTAAAGGCCACTAGACCAACAAGAATCTTTAACATACCGTTCAATATGATAATTTTCGAAGATCACATTGCTAAGTACGTTTGTATATCTTATTGCTGTGATAGTAAATAACGCACGCTTAATAATAAACCGGAATAAGACAAAAGTTTACTTTGTTGGGAAATCGCGGTCAAAGTTTTGAGTGTCTACCTTGTTGAAAACATTTTGATGGCTTTCACGTGCTTATGGTGTTATTTTAATTTTCTTGGTCTTATATTGTATAGCGAATATAACTGACATAATAGTTTAATTATATTATTTATATCAAATTAATAAATGAAGTTTATTTTATATAGTTTTGACTTACGTAGCGTCGGTTTGGTATAAAAATTAATGAGCAATTTTCAAATTTTATGCACACTAACATTTAGTAATTCAGTTTAGTATTAATAAATAATATAATCTATCTAAAAGTACTTATATTAAAAAAAGTTATTATATCTACTGTATACTTATTACACTTTATAAATAAAACGGAAATAAAAAAAAATACAGAAATATTTTGCAAAACACCTTTATATTTGTTAATGTAAATTAACAGTTTATGTTTTGGGTTCCTTCTATCTGGCTGAATCTTGATGCTACACACTTGACATAATCTTCTTTAAACGAATATTTTTAAGGCATAAAAATAATTTAGTATAGTTATTGTTTGGCCGCGCAGCATGTCTTCTTCTTCCATTCTTCTCTATTTTTCGTCTTCTCATCAGATACTTCTTGCCATATTTTTCTTAACACAGTCCATCCATCGTTTCTTTGGTCTTCCTCTACTCGGGTATATGAGTAGAGGAAGACTCCACATTCATACTCAAAACATCCCTCACGACATTTTCCTCATTCCTCCACATCACATGCCCATACCACGACAATCCACAAAACTTTTCAGTTACTGGCGCCACTTTCAGACTTCCTCTTATATACTCATTTCTTACTTTATCCATTCGTGTAACACCACACATTCCTCTTAGCATTCTCATCTCCACGACATGCAAATGCCTTTCTTTCATCCCTTTTGTGGCCCAACATTCTGATCCTTACAAGACAGCAGGTCTAACCATTGTGTTATAAATCTTCCCCTTAAGTTTAAGGGGGATGCGGGAGTCGCAAATTGTTCCCATGACCTGCCGCCATTTCATTTATCCCGTGTTTTGTTAGTTCGTTTTGTTTGTGCCTTACACTACGATCTTGCCATCACTTTGCACGAGTGAACTGAGATACTGAAAGTCAGAGCAGGCAGGAAGAGACGCGCCATCTAGCTCTATGGCTCCAGAACCGGAGAGATCACAGAACTTTCTGCAGTTTCTGTTGCCATTTCTCCAATCTGCTCTGGATCTCAGGTCCATCTTCGCCGACAAGAACAATGTCGTCGGCAAACAGCATGCAACATAGTGCCTCTTCCTGGATGTCCGACGTCAAAGCGTCCATGATCAACAAGAAGACTTAGGGACGTAAGGACTTAGAGCTGACACTTGATGCAAGCCTACAGCCACACTGAACTTATCGATGTTGCCAGCAGCAGACCGGACGTAGGTACAAGATGGACTGTACATAGCACGAATTAACTCTACATACTATATACACAATATAAATCTGTCAATGTGGATGACTTAAAGAAGCTTCACGAAGAATACCACGCCCACGCCGAGGGATCGACCAATAATGAATTTGCAATATATTTTTTTTTTCTCGGTTTTTTTTTTTTAAATACAGTGGGCTAGAGGGGTGTAGCCGGTGCGACGGTTGGAGAAGATGCATGGAGAGACGGGCACTTCACTTCAAGGGCGACCCTGGGAGACGTCAGTCGATTCACTTTACGATAATCTGCATTAGGTTAAATAGAAGCTGTGTAGCATAATTTGTGATTCCTATCTTTTGTTTTGTAAAAACTGTTGTTAGATTTAAATTTTTAACCTCAGTGCGACTCTCACCTAAAGCAGCTACTACGTTGAATTATTCACGAAAGTGAATTGTTCGTGAGTAAAATTCAATCATGTCACGTGAGTTACAATAATTAACGGGGACGTCACCCACGACCTCCAGTCCAGTGGACCCCGATACCTACTCCTCCAATCTTCGAGAAATTAAACATAGAGTATTTACATCCCATTTTCCAGGGTTATTACATGAAGGCAGTCTTAATCGGAGTGATTATCATAACCGTCCTGATAAAAAAAATGCATGGACTGTAATGAACTGAAACGAGAGGGAACTGAAGGACCGAGGGTCACGTGTGCCGCTACCCAGACTATCCGATGATTTAAAGTAATCATTATCATGAGAACAAATGTAATGTTCCTAATGTAAATTTGATTGGACGACTAATAGATAATTTCAGTCAAATTTTATTATGAATTTCTTCCATTAATATGTGTGTTTGACTATGGATGCTTTGAGAAGAACGGTTGCGGGCCGTCTTTGTGTAACTTGCACGTATCATCGTGAACAATATATATATATATATCCAATTTGTGTTTATTTTTAAGTTTGTTGGCAGAATAACGGTTTTTTCTGTTTCGATATTTGGATTTTTCCGTTATTATATCAAGGCCATAGGAACCCAAATATCGGCTCTACTTCCACTAGAGTTGGATGTAGAGTTAATTCACACACCAGTTTCGTGATGAGGGGGCAGGAAGGCAAAGATAAATGTGAACTTGTCTCGTAGTCTGTAAATTCACAGGAGGTCCATGAGAAAGGGGTCATCTCTGAGAAAGGTATAAAATACAGAGATGAACTCGAACGAGCGAAATGTAATGTAACTCTAGATATTGATAAATATTCCTTAACAGATTAAGTAATTCTTATTTATGATTTTATGATTCTTATATATACAACACAGGAAAATACATTAAAAATATGAGTACATAGGAACTCCTTATTTCTTAGTTTTTTATTCTTAGTTAAGTCAACAACTCAAATATTGTAGAAAATGGCTGTGAGCTATCATCACCCTAAACTAATAAATAACAGGGCATGATATTATATTCCTTAGAGTATATATTTACATCATCTTAAATTGCATTGGATACCCGAATTGAGTAAATAGTACAAGTAAATTGCGTTGAAGTGATGCATCGTATTTTATTATAACTTAAACTATGATGTCCCAATAGGACCTTTTAAAACCTCTGTTAACTGTGAGCTCGACTACTTGCCTATCCTCCCCTGAATCAACACCGATTGTATTAAATAAATGATTTTAATTAACTAACTGTAAATTTTGTGTTCTTTAGAGAATAAGTTCAATATGGTTATGACGAAGGAGGAATAGTTTATATTTATTATCCTGCGTACTTGTGGCAAAATTAATCTTTCAAGCTATATCATAATTGATTCGACTCAATTAGGACAAATTTCCATTACTCTTTCAGACCCTAATATACTCTGAATACTCGCTCTTATAGGTACACTTTTGCAACCCATCTAATAAAGATAGTAACACAACACAGAATTTCGGCTCACATCTTTATGAAATCAAGATAGCCAATCTGACTAGTCCTACTATTAATTATGGGATCAAAGTAGAGAGAGGGAGATATAGGGAGGGATAGCTTGACCTTCAGATAAGCTATTCGGATATTAAAATTGCACTCTCAATTCAACTAAAATCCTCATTCACTGTGACGAGCAACGAGGACCGTCTGTGCTACAGTACCCGACGGGAGCTCGAGACATCAGAGGTTATAGGTATTGTCTTTACCCAGTAGGCAGTAGAATCATGTTAGGAGGCCCAGAGATACGATGGTGACAGATATAGTTCAATCGGTTAGAATCAAAGACCTCTATCACTGCAGCTATCATCCTTATATTATATCACATGAATCAGTACATACATGAGAGGCGACAGGTGCAGGTGGGAGCGTCACTCACATTCTCCTCTCAGACCAATCCCTGACTTGTTTGTTAATATATATAATATATAACAGACATCTGATCAGGAGGTAAAAAGATGCTTAGCACACCTATGATTATGATTGCTTCGCAGCGGGTTAGGTACATAAGGGAAAGGTCTATATACCTCCAATAACTACCGTAAGGTAGGCCCTGAGCCGGGCCCTAGGAAATTCCCCCGACGCTCACTAACCTGGCTTGATCAGTACAGATACCTAGTATCTCTTTAAAGTGAAGTTCACCTGTGTTCAGGACTAGGACTAGGAACTAGAACACTCATCCTTAGTTGCCACTAGGAAATAACGAGTCAAGTTGTCGGTGATATTTGATATAAACAATGTCCGATAATAATCGTTCTTTCTTAATTTAGTAGAGTTAATCTATCAAGGTCAAGAGACACGGTAGGTTAACTATGACCTAAGGTGAACCTAATCAGAGAGCCAGTGGCGATACTTTGTCCGACCATGCTATGTACTGGGATAAACGTAAATGCAGACGACGATAAAGACTAATGAGACAATAATTCACTATCTGTTAACAATGGTATCTCTCAGCTTATTCTAAAATTACTCTATGCACTTGACGATATATAGACGAGCACATGCCTTACACTCCACATAGGGGTGTACCATCACAATGTTTAGACAAAACCTTACCAGCGCCGTCTTTCTTACATTTTATATGATTTATAATTATCTCGTTTTCCTTTCTCTTGCTTTATTATTCCGGTAGAGCTCCTTCTGGCCTCTAGGACTGTCCAGAGAGTCATATAACTTCTCCTGTGCCTTAGCCCTGGAACCTGCTACCGCCTTTTTTGCCTTTCTCTTCCATTCATTATAAATCTTCTTCTTTTCTTCTTTCAAACTGTCGTTCCCGTTTGCTACCACTGCCATTCTTTAAACGCAAACTTTTTCTCTATCAGGCTCTTTTTCCACCACCATGTATCCTTGTCTATCATACTTTTCCCTTTGGATTCTCCAAACACATCTTTTGCTACTCTTCTTGTATAAGAAGAGTAGCAAAAAAAGAAGAGTAGGAAAATTTGTGAATGAATGTTGGAAAAAGATGGCTAATTAAATTAGCCATCTTTTTCCAACATTCATTCACAAATTTTCCTTCCATATCCAGCATATCCTTCAATTATCTTATCTACTAGTTGACTCTTAAACATACTTGCACATTCTTCTTTTTCTATCATACGCCATCTGGTTTTGGGTGGGGGCCGTTCTTTGTTTCTACTGGCCGAGACACTGACTTTTACCTCCATTATGACCAATCTGTGTTGCACTTTAATGTTTTTGACGTACTTAAGACTCTCTTTTTAAACCACGTATTTGTTACTGCCAATTGGGAGGCAGACGCAGCTTGAAGTAGTGCCTCGCCGTTATTGTTACGGTCTCCATACCCCCAACCGCCATGCACTCTCTCATACCCATCCTTCATTCTTCCTACGTTCCCGTTGAAATCAGCCCCACATACACTTCTTCACTCTCTTGCACATCCAATATCACTCGATCAAAGTCTTCCTAGAACTTCTCTTTAAGCTATCCTCACTCTTTCAAGATTGACCACACATTCTTTCAACTCACTATCCAAAACTATGCCCTTACCATTTCGCTTGCCATCGCTGCCACAGTAATAAAACTTATATCCTTCTCCTATCTTTCTTGCCTTCTCACCCTTCCACTTAGTCTCTTGCAGACACGCAATTTTTATTCGTCGCCTTTTAAGAACATCTGCTGACTCTCTTCCTCTTCCACTCATCGTACTTACATTCCAACTCGCACACCTCATTCTTACGTCTCATACTCTCCGAACTAACGTCTTACGTCGCACCTTCCCGTTCTGGCGCGACAACCCTTGTCCACTTTTGGCAGTGGCCGGGCCCTGCGCGTCGCCTGTGGGGTACGCCCGAGACCTAAAATGACTTTCATTTATTAAACTGACCATACTGCTTGGATTTTAGCAATCATTTTATGATCAGCCGCCTGCCTGACGTCAACCCTCTTTGGGAATGCATTTGTGCATGTTTATAATTATTTGCAGCGGTGGACCAGTGGTGGCGGCCCCGACTTACGAACAGTAAGTCGTGGGTTCGAACCCAGACAGGCGCATTACTTTGTGTAATTTATTTCAACAGCACTGCTCTCAAAACGGTGAAGGAAAACATCGTGAGGAAACCGGCATGTCCTAGAACCAAAAAATTCGAAGACATGTGTCATCTACCAACCCGCACTGGGCCCGCGTGGTGGATTATAGCCCATTCCCTCTCATTGAGAGGAGGCCGTGTCCCAGCAGTGGGAACATTATAGGTTGATGATGATAATTGTTTGCACATTATGATAAGTATTCCATTAGTCGCCTCTTACGACACTCGCTGGATGAGATGGGGTGGTGGCTTTTTTTTTCTTCCTATTTGCAGACAGTCATCGTCTATCTTCTCTTTCTGAACGCACCCGTCCCTTTTGACATTGACCGTTTTGACGCAGAAGGCGGGGAGTAAGGTTATGTTTGGATGTTTTCTTTGCCGATTATTATGTACCACCTACCTACCACCTACCTAACACCTACCTACCACTTACCTACCACCTATCTACTACCTATCTACCACCTACCTACCACCTACCTACCACCTACCTACCACCTACCTACCACCTACCTACCACCTACCTACCACCTACCTACCACCTACCTACCACCTACCTACCACCCACCTTCCACCTTCCTACCACCCACCTACCACCTACCTACCACCTACCTACCACCTACCTACCACCTACCTACCACCTACCTACCACCTACCTACCACCTACCTACCACCTACCTACCACCTACCTACCACCTACCTAACACCTACCTACCACTTACCTACCACCTATCTACTACCTATCTACCACCTACCTACCACCTACCTACCACCTACCTAACACCTACCTACCACTTACCTACCACCTATCTACTACCTATCTACCACCTACCTACCACCTACCTACCACCTACCTACCACCTACCTACCACCTACCTACCACCTACCTACCACCCACCTTCCACCTTCCTACCACCCACCTACCACCTACCTACCACCTACCTACCACCTACCTACCACCTACCTACCACCTACCTACCACCTACCTACCACCTACCTACCACCTACCTACCACCTACCTACCACCTACCTACCACCTACCTACCACCTACCTACCACCTACCTACCACCTACCTACCACCTACCTACCACCTACCTACCACCTACCTACCACCTACCTACCACCTACCTACCACCTACCTACCACCTACCTACCACCTACCTACCACCTACCTACCACCTACCTACCACCTACCTACCACCTACCTACCACCTACCTACCACCTACCTACCACCTACTTACCACCTACCTACCATCTACCTACCACCTACCACTTACCTACTACCTACCTACCATCTACCTACCACCTCTCTCTAACACGTTCGGTTACTCAATACTCAATACTCAATACTCAATACTTTATTGCATTCCATATTATGTACATAGATGGTATAAAATATTGTCAAGATCAATATGGACCCTGTCGGGCACAGCAAAAGTTAGGATGAAGGCTAAGTAACAATTCATGGAATTAATTATTATTATAGGTAGATCCAATAGATGTATATGTATATTATTGTGTGGTAAATTATGTTAGATATTTTAATTTATTTTTATCATTGTTATTATTAAATTATGTACCTATATATTTAAATTAAAATGTGTATGCATGTTATTTGTTATGTATATGTACAAGTATTGGTAAATTTTGTCAGATATTTTATTTATTTTTTATCATCATCATTATTATTAAATTATGTTAATATTGAAATTAATTTATGTATGTATATTATTAGATTGTCTTCATGTAAATAAGGTAAGGTTTAGCGAGACTAACGAACAGCAATTCATTTTGTTATACAGATTACGATTATTAAACTATGAAAAGTAACTGAAATATGCAATCCTCAATATGAAAGTGCAATCCTTAGATTAATAAAATATATTCGATGAATCGTTCAGTCGAAGTAGCGTTTGGCGATAAAAGGTTGTTTCGCAATTAATTTCGTTCAAACAATCGTTCAGTCGACTTCCCGTTAATCGAACAAATGACTCTCGAAGTTATGTTACGGACCCCTGTATTATAACACCGTTTTCAACTAAAGTGAAGTAAACCGAAACCTGTTAGTTTAGAAAAAATATGAAGTAGAATAATCTCACGTGCGTTTGAAAAAAAAACGAATTATTTCACCTTACTCCACCGTAGTCATAAAACAACGACACCTATCTCAAATCATGGGCCCCGCATCACTGAATGATTCTCTATCGCATGAAATGCATTGTCGCGCGCTTTTGTAGAAAAGAGAGGGGTGATCTAACTATCGGCTATTTTGGTTTGTTTCGCATGGCGGGATTTTACCTATAGATTCTTTAATTGGATTTAGTTCGTTTTATTAATAAAAGTGGGAATCCTTAATTTTTGACATATTCCAGTTTATTATTAAGCGTGCGATAAAAAAACTGTAATACTCATTTCTTATCTTATGTTAGTGGCTGAACCGGTCGACGCATACCAATCAATTTACTTCCAATGTCCATTATTTTCAAGTTTTAATATTTTATTTTTTTAAGTTTTAATTCTGGTTTAACGTGGTTTTGAGAAGGTTGGCCCATTCAAAAGTGTGCAAGTGGAAATAACACACCAAATCGATTTTAAATAATAATAATTGTCTATTGAGTAAATTTAAATTGTTTTTGTGCCAAAGATTGTGCCAACGCAAATACAATTTTGAAACGATGGAACAGTATCAATATACAAATATTCAACAAAGACTTAAACAGCATGCGAATCTTCAAAACAATGATTGGAATCCGTTTTTAAAACAGGTGAGTAATAGTTATTTTTGTTTAAAAATTAAATGATGAAACGAATCTGACAGTCCAGAAGCCGAAAGTGTGAATTTTCTTAGTCTTGTTGAAAACGTGATACTATTTCGAACTCGTTGCCTTTGTTAAGGTAGGTCCCTACCTACCCTAGCAAAGGCAACGATTTCGAAAGAAATCTTGTAGAAATCTTGTATAAACAAGATTTCATAATGCTCCACACAACTCCGGCCACGAATGCAGTTAAAAGGTCATTAAGTTGCAAGTGCGACGTAAGATAGACGATGGCTTTTGCATAATATGTGGACAGACACCGTATACGCTCTTGAGATCTGTAGAAATTGTGAACTGTAAAGATTTATAAGGCGATTATGGCGCGTGCAAATAAGTGAAAGAATATCGACAATATCAGTATATTTTAATTTCCAGTTGGTGATCTGTAGCGGAGTATGGACGTCCGTATTCCTGTTTGGATTGTGCGTCGGCGCACCTACCATGTACATCCCGCAGATAAGGCGGGAGGCGAACAATACTGAAGTTATCACAAGCGACATGGCTTCTTGGATGTGTAAGTTGTGGATGTGGATATTTATTGAATGTTTTTGAGGATTTTTGTTTGATCCGTATGGAGTTGTCCACAAAAGTTGTACTTTCTGACGTAAAAAGTATTATTTTTTAAACTTATATTAAAATTTTCAAGCGTCCGCAGTCGTCTTCAGCGGGTGTCCCTTCGTCATCATCCTCTCGATCGCGACAAGATTCATTGGCAGGAAGATACCTTTCATCATTGCAGCTTTAGAGACTTTAGCTGCGTTCATTGTTTTATACTGTAGTTCAAACAATACCCACATTTTGATAAGTAATATAATGCAGGGATTATTATGTGCTGCACAAACTACGATCATTGTAATGATCCTAACTGAGTATATTTCACCAAAATATAGAGGCATATTCCTGACAATTAAAACAGCTACGCTTTACGGTGGTATTTGGGCTTCAAATGCAATAGGTACCTTCTTTCATTGGAAAAATATTCCACTCGTTGGAATAGTATGTTCATTGTACATTTTACTGACTGTTTTTACTTGGCCCGAGTCTCCGTACTGGTTTGCAAGTAGAGGAAGGTTTGAAGAATGTGCAGCATCACATCGCTCGTTGAAAGGTTGTGATGAACATTCAGAGCAGGAATTAGAAGCTTTGATCAATTGTCAGAGGGAGTATATTACTAGCTGCGGAAGTAAAAAACAATCTGCCAGACAACACGTTTTAAATTTATTTAAAACGATAAAATCTAAAGAATTTTATAAACCCACCGTATTAGCTATAATGACTTTATTTAGGATTTTGCTCAGGCAAGTTAGTTTTCGCTGTGTACGCTATAGATGTTTTGAAGAAAATAACAAACAGTGAATCAACGGCGTACATTGCGATGTTAATAATAGATGGCTTCACAGTGTTGAGTATGTACGCAGGATGCGTATTATCGAAACTTTTTAAAAGACGTAAATTGTTGTTAGTGGCGTCTAGTGTAGGTGTCGTGTTTTTGTTTATTTTATCTTTGTACCTATATTTAATTAGTTTAGCTGTCATTACGGAAAACAACTATGTTACAGTATCTTTATTTGTTGCTTTCTCAATAGCTGTAAGTTGTGGACCTTTGACGGTGTCATTTTCAGTGTATGGAGAGTTCATTCCGATAAGGTCTAGAAACTTATCAGCTGGTTTCATCGCATTATTCTCAAAACTTTTGAATGCTCCATCTTTAAAACTAGCTCCAGTAATGTTCAAGGTTTTAGGATTGCATGGAGCATGTTTTGCATTTGGCATTGTTTCAGGAACTATTATAATTATTTTATATAAATATTTACCAGAAACTAAAGACAAAACTTTGCATCAAATAGCAGATAGCATGAACGGCGTTAATCCAAATATAGACGTGGTGTCATCAAAGTTACTTGTTAATAATAAAGGTGTATAAAACTGTTTTTTTTTTAGTTTATAACTACTGTTTATAAAGTAGCACGAACCTGTTTTTCTAAATTTTTACAACACTATTTAAAAATAAAATAAATAATAATAAAATAATATTTGTTTATTTTTTCCTACAAATACATTTTTAACTTTGAGACCATAAAGTCACAAAATGCGACTTAATTGTAATAATTTAACTCCATATTCCATGACTTCCTGTTCTAACGATGTACTCAAAGCCGTTTTGCAGAGGGCGTTCTTCGAGGTTCCAATTTGGTTCATTTCTCTTTTAAGTTTGATTTACCTCAATTATTTCGATTTCAACCGAATTATGTCTTAGCCTACATCTGCCAGCGCGGCAGCTGTATAAGGCTAAAAACACCACAACCCCAGGCCTACTCCAGACAACAGTCATGGACTTGTTCGGCCCATTGCTTGAAGGAGACCAGTGGGAGCAGTAGGTCTTTCTCGTTCAAGACACTGCTATCCGATGGACTGCGGGTTTTGCTCTCTAAAGAAAGCAACATCAGAGGCCTGTGCTCATGTCTTCATCGAGGAATATTTCATGCGGTTCGGTTTACCTCGCAGAATTATTTTGGGCATCGGTATCCAGTTTGTTTCCGCAATAATGCGATAATGCACGTCAGTCCTAGTTCCTGTTTCTGTTCCGCTACGATACACTAGAGCTGCGTTCCGATTTACGCCGTTATCGATTTGAGCGTCCACAAATCCGTTCCGAATTACTATCACCGTGAGCGCTGCCAAAAATAACAGTTGTGTTCAACGGTTGTGTTGTTTTGTTCGATTAAAAAAAAAAAAAAAATGAGTTTTAAACTCATGAACACTATATATAATTATCGTTGCATCTATGTAAATTGTAATTCGTAGGATTTTTTTAAGGGGTAAATCTCTGCCGGGAGCAAAATACGCTAATATAAAAACTTCCGTCATCCTTTTCATCACTGGACGAATCATCATTCTCTATCTCAAAATCTGAGTTATGAGTGATAGAGTCGATAGAGTCAACCAACATAACTTCCATTTTCAAAAATAGGTCTTGTAAAAGGTTTTGGTTTGGGGTTATGTTCACTGTCAATGCGTTCACGAGCGTTCCGACTTGATGACAGCTCTTAGCTGTCATAATTGTGATATCTAAATCGGAACGCAAAATATTTATTTTGTAATACGGAATTCAGCCTTTATAAGGTATCGCTCTCTCTTTCCCTCATACCAGTTGCAAGCGAGTGGTGGTTGCGCTCGGCCTTGCCGCGTCGCGTCGCCCCAATCCGCTGCTTACGCACAAGGTACTTACTTATTTATACGTGTAATTTCTAATTCCCCGCGCAAGTAGATACGTGACGCCACGCGAATGTGACGTGCCATGCGCCATGTAAACGTGTGTGCAACTAAGGAATAAACTATTCTTTTTTTAATCTTATCAGAGACCTTGGTTTCCGTTCCCCTGAAACCTCTACTCATAAGTGAAAAACATTCAACTAACTTTTGAAATCGACTAACTTGCATTTGATACCAAAATTTTACTGTACGTAAATGCCAATTGAATTTATAAAACCAGTCGTATTCTTGTCAAGTAGATAAACCAATGGATTCATGTCACCACAGCTGTTCAATATATTTATAACGAATCACAACTGGGTTTAAAATACGTCTATCAAGGCGGCCCATTCAGTAGTGCGCACGAGTAGATTACACAGCTACTATAAAACAATTTTTTTTTTTTTATTATCTAACAATTTGCGGAAAAACATTGTGTTCATATAAACGTATTCCACTATGGAACAGTATCAATATACGGATATTCGACAAAACAGTAAACAGCATACAGATTTTCAAAAAAAAGTTATGAAACCGTTTCAAAAACAGGTGAGTGATCAATAGTTAAATCTAGAAATGAAACTGAATGCATCTGCATACCAGTATTTTTGTATAGAGCAACTACATGATGTGTAATACGATGCCTCTTGGCATGACTGCCGAGACCCTTCATGTAATGGATGGTCAGCCATCCACGGGCCTATCTCAGACGCAAGCGTTGCTTAACCTTGAAAATTTGACCGCGTGACTATTATTATTGCTGCCAATTTTACAAATTGCCTGAAACAAAACGACGATTAGAATCTATTTCTCAAAAATATCGGTTTTTCTGAACTCAAATGAAAGTAGTCAATGAAAGAAGGTAAACCCACTTGTTTGCACTAAACATGATGCACGCATAACTTTGAATTTTTTGTTGAATTATTGTTTTCACAACTGGCTTCAGTATTAGGTTCTTTACTTTTCAAACCTTTTAAAGGTATGAAGAACAGGGTGTCAAGTTCCTCATCCTCCATAAAACAGTGAGGATCCTCCGACCAGACTAGTGTTGTATCTTGTAGGCTACTGCCCAACGGTTGCCGTCAGAGTTTTGGATTATAGTGTTGTAAGAAAGGTGGCGATCCCAGATATAAGTCTCCAATATTCTACAGAATCCACTTAATTCTCCAACATGATTGTACTCACATGCAATTATGAGCTTATGTTTACTCATTTCTACCTTCTTTAAGAGATGTGTAGCGTCTTCATTGATTATGTATTAATATTATAGGTATTACTTTAGTGAAATTAGTGTGAAATTAGTATGTAAGTATTTTAAGTTAACTGTTACGTACCATTAGCTTTAGGTTCTCACGGCAAGCCAGTACAGTTTTTAGTTGGTAACGTACCGCTCCGACCGTATCCCAAGTTTTAAATAATTGTTCAAATGTAGAATTCAGTCAGTAACTTTTCGTCTCCGGGTTCGGTCGGTTGGCATTCTTGCTCCTTGTAATTTATTTTAATACACCTACTCCATCACTAAGTAAATCAAGTACTGATTTTGCGATTCCCATACCGTCGACACTAGTTAACCGACCCCGACGTGATCTCTATCGTTGAGAGATCTGGTTACCTAGTGCTTTGGTTAGTGCGCGGAATCGCGAAACCTGTGCGCGAACGAGTGCTAGTTTTTCGTTCACGGAAGAAATAAATATATTATAACAAAATGGCCGGTGAGGACCAACCCCAGCCTGCTGCAAATACACGTCAAGTAGTGTTAAAGCCTTTTAATCCGGCCAAGTCAGAAATATGGTTTGGCGGAGCAGAGTGTTTAATGGCATTGGCAGGAGTAACATGCCCGCGCTTGAAGGCTGAATGAGTTGTACGTGCCCTAGACACGGAAGCAATGGAAGAGCTCACCGACATATTAACCGTGTTGCCGACTTTTCAAGGAGATGCATACCAACATGTCAAACAGACAATGCTGACAAGGTTTGGTGACTCAAAAGCAAAATAAACACGGATTTTGCTCGAGGACCAGGCGATCGGTGACCGCACGCCATCACAATTTCTGCGGCACCTAAAGACTCTTGCTGGGTCTACAGTAACGGACGACGTCCTGCGAGCTATCTGGATGAAAGGTTTGTCTCACGACATGCAGAATGCACTGATAACAAAGACGGATGCCTCGCTGAATCACCTTGCGGATATAGCAGATCTCATCCACGAAAACCACCAGCTACAATCTAGCCGAAATATTTGCGCCACTGTAGCCGCTGCACAACAAGTGCCCGCAGCGCCACCTGAAGGATCAGCCGTTCCAGATCGAGGTCAAGTCGCAGCCACTCAAGAAGCCGATCAAGGTCGAGACCAGAAGGTTGGAAGTGTTGGTACCACTATAGATTCGGCCCTGCAGCAGAGAAGTGTGTGCAACCCTGCGCATATAAATCACCATCGGCGGGAAACGCGAGCGGGGGTCATTAGTGGTGGATGACGCAAACTCCCAGCCACCCACACGCCGCATTTTTATAAAGGACAAAAGCAGTAAGGTAGATTTTCTCGTAGATACCGGTGCAGACCTATGCGTTTATCCAAAGTCACTGATCCATACGGCTCGCCAAATATCTGCCTATGGGTTAGTGGCCGCTAATGGCACACAGATCGCTACATATGGAACGATCCCACTCACGCTTAACCTAGGCCTACGCAGAGATTTTCCGTGGATGTTCGTGGTGGCAGATGTATCTAAACCAATAATTGGAATCGATTTTTTAGCGCATTATAATATAATGGTCGATGCGCGCAACTGACGACTTGTAGATTCAACCACCCTGTGTACCGTTAATGGACAGGTAGTAGGGTGCAAAACCGAGTCAGTCAAAACCGTTAACGGTGAAACGCCGCACCACCATCTGTTAGCACAATATGTCGACATTACTCGCCTTGATGGGACTATGTAGAAAACAGTGAAACACAATACTCAACACCACATAATTGTAACACCCGGTCAACCGGTTGCGCAGAAGCCTAGGCGTCTAGCCCCAGACCGCCTGATAGCAGCAAAGAAAGAGTTCGAGTCGATGTTAAAATTAGGCATCGCTCGACCGTCGAAAAGTTCATGGGCTTCACCGCTACATATGGTTCCAAAGTGTGAAGACGAGTGGAGGCCTTGTGGCGATTATCGTGGTTTGAATGAAAGAACAGTGCCCGACCAATACCCAGTGCGACATATTGAAGACTTCGCTCAGTGCTTAAGTGAAAAAAAGTGTTTTCAAAATTAGATCTAGTGCGTGCGTTTAACCAAATCCCTATCGCTGAAGAGGACATTCCAAAGACAGCAATAACAACGCCTTTCGGTTTATTTGAGTTTAAGTTTATGACATTTGGCTTGCGTAATGCAGCACAAACTTTTCAACGATTTATGGACGAAGTGTTATGTGAACTTGATTTTGTGTACTGCTACATAGACGATATTTTAATCGCATCTAGTGACGAAACGGAACATTTAAAACACTTAGAGACTGTATTTGTTAGGTTAAGGAAATACGGAGTAGTAATAAACCCCGCAAAGTGTGTGTTCGGGAAGTCTGAAGTTGAGTTTCTAGATTATCAAGTGTCAGCAGCAGGTACGCGTCCGCTCCCCACAAGGGTTGAAGCAATACGTACCTATCCCTTACCAACCACCGCAAAGCAGCTACGCCAATTCCTAGGTATGTTGAACTTTTACAGAAGGTGTATACCTAATGTAGCGCGTAGCCAAGCTAGTTTACATTAATTGCTGTGCGGCAACAAAAAACGAAAAACACCCATTACTTGGAACGACCAAGCTTTGCGTGACTTTGAGACCTTTTATTAAGGAACCATTCAGAAAGTCCATTTTCAATATGCTTCATAATACCTCCCATCCAGGTAGTAGGGCTACGAATAAGCTTATCACTAAACGATTTGTTTGGCCCTCGATAAATTCTGATTGTAAGTTATGGGCCAGAGCATGTGTTGATTGTCAACGATCAAAAGTGTCTCGTCACGTCGTTACAACGCCGGGAACTTTTACACTTCCGTCATCTCGATTTGATCATGTACATATTGACATTGTAGTAATGTCCTATTCTGAGGGACATCGTTATTGTCTTACTATGGTAGGCCGATTTACCAGATGGCCGGAAGCAATTCCCATTGTCAATCAAGAAGCCGACACAGTAGCCCGTGCATTTTATTCCAATTGGATTGCTCGTTTTGGCATACCACTTAGAATCACAACTGATAGAGGAAAACAGTTTGAGTCGCATCTTTTCAGAGATCTCAATGCCCTGATCGGTACGGCTCATTTTCGAAAGACGGCTTATCACCCTGCAGCTAACGGCATGGTCGAGCGTTTCCACCGTCAATTAAAGAGTGCACTAAAGTGTCACAATGCAGCAACCAGTAGTTGGACACGAATTCTCCCGACAGTTTTGCTAGGAATTAGGTCGTCTTGGAAGGAGGACTTGAAAAGACACACATCCGCAGACTTAGTTTACGGACAGAGCTTACGCCTCCCCGGGGAATTTTTAGGTGACAATCCGACTAACGAAACTCCGCAGGCTGAATTTACTAAAGAGCAACGTTCGCATTTTAATAACCTCAAGCCTGTCGCGAGTACTCAGCACGGACAGAAAAGCACTTTCATTTTCAAGGACCTTAATAACGCTACTCATGTGTTGGTGCGGAACGATACAGTCAAAATTCCATTACAGCAACCTTACGACGGCCCTTATAGAGTAATTTCCAGGAAGGATAAAACATTCGTATTAGATATATGTGGCCGCGAGGTTACGGTATCAATCGATAGACTGAAACCAGCTTATTTCTTAAGGGATTCTAATTGTCATCCGGACAGTGCTACTTATTAGTAGCGCTGTTCGGATGACAATTAAAATTGTGGGTGAATTTGTCTCCCGAAATCATTTCACGTTCTCAAACCGCACCTGAATCAGTTCCCCAATGTTCGCTATCAGTACCTCAGGTTCCTGAACCGCAGGGGCCGCGAAGGTCTGGTAGACGCGTACGATTTCCTGATTACTACCAGGCCAGTTCTTCGTGATCTCGATCACTGGCAGGGGGGTACTGTAGCGTCTTCATTGATTATGTATTAATATTATAGGTATTACTTTAGTGAAATTAGTGTGAAATTAGTATGTAAGTATTTCAAGTTAACTGTTACGTACCATTAGCTTTAGGTTCTCACGGCAAGCCCGCAGATGTTTTATTGCGGGTGGTTTTGTTCTTTGGCTATGTAAGGATAACAATAGTTTATGGTAGAGCCTTGCCCATTTTGCTTATTGTTCATATTAGCTTTAAGAATTTAGAGTAAATAGCCTTTGATATTTTTGTTGAGATGCCGACGGTTCTGTTTGTAATGTGTTTATTGTTTAACTATTTTTATTGTGTTAGCTAGCTATGGAAACCTTTGTACAGTTTTTAGTTGGTAACGTGCCGCTCCGACCGTATCCCAAGTAAAGTTTAATTGTTCAAATGTAGAATTCAGTCAGTAACTTTTCGTCTCCGGGTTCGGTCGGTTGGCATTCTTGCTCCTTGTAATTTATTTTAATACACCTACTCCATCACTAAGTAAATCAAGTACTTATTTTGCGATTCCCATACCGTCGACACTAGTTAACCGTCCTACGTACGCGAAAGATGTACTTAATTGGCGTTTTAAAATATAGTTTTAATAAGGTAATTGGATAAAATAAATACTTTCTGTTAATCATTATTTGTATTAATCATCGTAACAGGTAGTCAGTGGCCCAAAAAGTCTGACAACCAGTCTTACCAAGGTTTATCGTATTAACCAGTACGAACTGGGTTGTGGAGGTCAGATAGGCAGTCTCCATGGTCCACGGTTAGACTGGAAGCTGACCCCAACATAGTTGGGAAAAGGCTAAGCATATGATGATGATGTATTAATCACAAAACACATTAACAATCACAAGTCAATAGTGATCAGTGGGTCACTATTAACTTGGATATTGCACTGTCTTGTAGTTTACTTCGATCATTGTATAGTCAAATCAAAGAGCAGTACACCAGCGCTAGGCGCCAGTGTACTGCTCTCTGTTGCCCTGCCTTGCTTTGTCTTATCTTATTGGATCTTGTCACGTTCCCGAGCAACTGAAAGTGCATACTCGAAGTTTTCGAGTTAAGATGTTACAAAGATGGACCAAATTTTCTTCGGCTCTGATGACATGAGGGTCGTGAACGACCTGTGTGGGTGACTGCTCCGGAAAACCTAACGGCTATTTATATAACAACTCATCCAACAAGAAAGTTCCACGACTTTCTGAAACCTTATTCTTCACTGTTCCCTAATGTAATATTCTAGACTCAAATGTAATCCAAAATGTTCTCGTAAAGCAGCCGACGTAACGTAACGATATAAAGGAAAATTGTTAAAAAAACACATTTCTAAGAATATTTATTTTCCAGTTGCTGATCTGCAGCGGAGTTTGGACGTCTGTATTCCTGATGGGGCTCAGCATCGGCGCACCTACCATGTTCATCCCGCAGATTAGGCGGGAGGCGAACAATACTGAAGTTATCACAAGTGACATGGCTTCCTGGTTATGTAAGTGGTGAATATCCGATTAACCATTTTTTGTGCTGTCGGATCGATACATCTGGAAATTTATATTTCGCTATTACAGCATGCAGCATTGCGACTATATTGCGGCCGTTTTGCTTTGGCTATAATTTGACTGAAACTGTTTCACAAGTCTTGCCTTGCCTGTTTTCAAAACGTCGACACAAACGGTACGACTGGTCCAAAAATTTAAGGTCACTCAGCGAGCTATAGAATTGACTATGCTAGGAATCTGTCTAAAGGAATTGAATCCGAATTAATGTAATCCGACACAGAACTAAATTTGTCGACATAGCTCACAGAATAAGCAACCTAAACTGGCAAAGGGCCGTTGAACCGATTACCATTATATTAGGTTACTATTGGTGCCCTCAGGCTATGTGGAGCGACGATCTGACGTGGCTAGTAGCCGCTGCCTGAGAGTTGCCAGAAACGAAGTTGAATATTATGCGATTAGAGAGGCCTGTGTCCAGCGCTGAACTACTCTAGTCTGGTGATGAACACAACTTAATAATATTGAAATTTTTCAGCGTCCGCACACAGCTTTAGTGGGTTTACCTTCGTCATCATAGTATCGATCGTCACAAGATTCATCGGCAGGAAGATACCTTTCACTATTGCTGTGTTATTCACATTAGCTGCTTTCGTAGTTCTATACTGTAGTACAAACGTCACTAACATATTGATAAGTAATATAATGCAGGGATTATTAACTGCTTCACAACTTACTGTCATCGTTATGATTTTAACGGAGTATATTTCACCAAAATATAGAGGCATATTTCTTACAGTTAAAACAGCCACACTTTTCTGGGGTATTTGGGCTTCAAATGTGATAGGCACTTTCTTTCATTGGAAAAATATTCCACTCTTCGGTATAGTATGTTCATTGTATACTTTACTGACTGTTTTTACTTGGCCCGAGTCTCCGTACTGGTTGGCAAGTAGAGGAAGGTTCGAAGAATGTGCAGCATCACATCGCTCGTTGAAAGGTTGTGATGACGATTCAGAGAAGGAATTAGAAGCTTTGGTTAGTTCTCAAAAAGAATATATTGCTAACTGCGAAAATATAAAACTATCAGCAAGACAACATGTGTTAATTTTTTTTAAAACAATTAAATCGAAGGATTTTTATAAACCAACCTTATTAGCTATGTTAACTGCTTTTCTGTCAGTTTGTTCTGGAAAGTTAGTTTTCGCTGTGTACGCTATTGACGTTTTCAAGAAAATAACAAACAGTGAATCAACGGCGTACGTCGCGATGTTAATTATAGATGGCTTTACAGTATTGGGTATGTACGCAGGATGCACTTTGTCGAAACTTTTGAAAAGACGTACATTGTTGTTAGTCGCGTCGAGTGTAGGAGTCATGTTTTTGTTTATTTTATCTTTGTACTTATATTTAATTACTTTCAATGTAATTTTGGAAAACAAATATGTAACAATATCTTTGTTTGTTACTTTCTCAATAGCTGTAAGTTGTGGACCTTTGTCAGTGTCTGTTTCAGTTTTTGGAGAGTTAATTCCGATAAGATCTAGAAATTTATCAACGTGTGTAATCTCATTAACTGGAAAACTTCTAACTGGTCTGAATTTTAAACTAGCTCCTTTATCGTTCAGAACTTTTGGATTGCACGGAACATGTCTTACATTTGGTACTGCTTCAGTAATTACCTTAGTTATTTTGTATAAATATCTACCGGAAACAAAAGACAAAACTTTGCAAGAAATAGCTGATAGTATGATCGGTAAACCAAATAGGGGTCAGGTGACGGCAAAGTTAATAAGTTGTAATAAAGATGTATAGAACTACTTGTTTGATTTAAATTAAAACTACCTACTTCATTTGTTATATGTATTCAGTTTGTTACTTGTCCTACCGGTTATCAGTTCTATCAGTTATTTATTGATGTACTCATGTGTACACAAGCAAATGTATATGGTAGATATTTTCAAACTGTAATTTTAAAATAATTTATGATTACGATTATGGTTTTGAGAGTTTCAATCTTGAGATTATGATTGTTGATCTTATGTGTACCAATCCCGAGTGAAACACGCGTAAAAAAACTTCCCTTTCTTCTGGCAAACAAAACGAATTGGTAGAGTTGCATGCACCCACGCTCGGTCGTCTAGGGCCACATTAAGAATGAATGTTAATATATCCGTATCCCTTTATATCTCCTTGTAGTATATCTTTGTATTCAATTAAAATAATTTTCAGATGTACTTACACCAAGCACTGTTTGTCACTGCATCACCCAAAGGTTGACACAATATTAAGTGCCCCATCGTTTGGGTTTATGCCTTGCGTGTCTTGTTGTTCGTTTACTACAGGAACTGATGGATGCAACTGAAAGCGCCAAACTCGTAGCTCAGTTCTGGGCCGACACAATTTAGAATGCCTTCCAAACGCTAAGAAGAAGATGGTAATTTGTGCTTGAAGTGTTATAAATAAATAAAATACATAATTTTTGGACCAAAACAACAATATTTGATAAAGGTGAATGCCAAATGTAGATTTATTTTGGAGAGTCTATCCGAAATATCATTAAAATGTTTGATTATGTTTTCTTCGATGAAAACCGAGGAGCAGCAGGAAACTCTTTTCTAACTTTTTTATTTTTAAATAAACATTAATTTGACAGTTCTATAGTGTTAGATTTTTGTTTTGTATTGAAAGTTTGTGATTGAAATAATTTAGAAAGTATATTTTGATATAAGGAACTAATAATTTTTGTATTCATCTGTGGAGGCTTATTATTAGCAGTATAAGTATATAGTTTGTTATTATAATGTCGTTAGTCTGTAAGCTTTCATAAAATGTAAAAATAAATTAATAAATAATAATAATATTTTTTTATTTGTGGGGTTATTGCATTAAATTTCTCTTTAGTCGATTGTCAGTCGGTAATTTCCATGAGGTAAATTTCGCATTTTGAGGGGTCAGGTCAAGACCGATAGATTTAAATTGTTGTTTGAGGAGTCATATGCCATTCAAAACGATGTTAACACCACCTCTTAGCGTTCCACCATTTAAATACTACACGTTTTTGAATTTAGTGGGATGAATTACCAATCTGAAAATGGAGTTTGGTGAAAATGGTTTCTTTTTTGGCAACCAACTGCAGACTTTTAGGGCCAAAGACTACCTGTAACGACTTTAACTGCGATAGGCACTTTCTTTCATTGGAAGACTATTTCACTCTTCGGTACAGTATGTTCATTGTCTAATTTACTGACTGTTTTTAATTGGCCCGAGTCTCCGTACTGGTTGGCAAGTAAAGGAAGGTTTGAAGAATGTGCAGCATCACATCGCTCGTTGAAAGGTTGTGATGACGATTCAGAGAAAGAATTAGAAGCTTTAGGTTATTCTCAACAAGAATACAGGGTGTAAACAAACTCTTCACTCTTCTCTTCTTGTATAGGGTGAATGGCATTTTTTGAACGATTAATTATGTATGGTAACATAGTGATAGCCTAGTGGTGTGACCGTTGGACTGCCAAGTCGTAGGTCTCGAGTTCGAACCCAAGGCACGCACCTCTGATTTTTCGGATTCATGTCCGTTGTATAAATATCACTTGTTTCGGTGAAGGAAAACATAGTGAGGAAACCAGCATGCCTGAGAGATATTTCTTGACGCCATGTAATGCCAAGACAGAGGCTCACTCATGGGCGGCATAAAAACTCTGACACCAGGTTAGGCGCTAACCACACGATAAATAAGAAGTGAACCTTTAATAAACACGTGATTGTACTCATGATAACAAACAACTTTCCCAAAGAAACATTTTTTTAAATAAATTAGTTTTATTACAATCACACAACAGCCATATGAAATACGTGCGCGCGCCTATGACCTACCAGCTGTTAGCCTCGTGACGCTGTTTTGTGCACATAATGGGTAGGCAGAGCACCCGCGGGGCTTGCAAGCCCATTTAGGTACACAGTGTTATATCTACGTAAAGCTTCTCTGTTTACGACATGGTTTGGTATTTTACGGGTGTGCGCTACAATAAATAAATAGGTACATTATCTTTCAAAACAAACTAACTTCAGGAATAGACACTTTAAAAAAACACGTCTTTCATCACAATTTGAAAATCTTGAAAATTGAGCTATAATTTAAAATTTGAGTGTTATGCAACCAACTCGAATAATTAGTGGTACATCATCATCGGCCTAGTCTTTTCCCAACTATGTTAGGGTTGGCTTACAGTCAAACCGGATGCAGCTGAATACCAGTATTTTACATGAAGCGACTGCATTTCTCACCTCCACAACCCAGTCAGTACTGGGTAATACGATACCCTAGGTAAGACTGGTTGTCAGACTCTTTGGGCCACTGACTACCTGTACCGACTGTCAAAGATCTACAAATGACAGCCGGGACCAACTGCTTAACGTACAGTCGAACCACCTATTTGGTTTACATCTTACATGTGTGCGTGATCTCATCGTTATGTACACAAACACTATATTAAGGTTGAACTGCGCAACATATTTTCCATACAAATTTCGGGGGGCTATTACTCAACTGTTTGACATGGTACATCTAAAGTTAAACATGATATCGTTTTGTCTCATTATTAATTGTGTCTGTGCGGAATCAGAATAGTAAAATAAAAAGCCATTCAAAAGTTACGAGCTACCAAAGATTCATTTTTATAGCCAATTTTAACGTAACTTTGGGCGTAAATTAGTAATAAAAGAAGTGTCAAATTTCCAAAACAAAGTCCATACCGACACAGCACAATTATCGAAGAATTCAATAAATTTTATTTGATAATGATTTATGCAGTGGTTTTTTCATAAAATTCGATTTCCCAAAAGCCTTTTCATATTTTTTTACGCGCGCCTTTTACTATGAATTTTCGTGCATCTCACTGAATAATGTTTCCCCCGGTGCGGTGCGGGAGGGGGACACGCGATATTGACATGTCCTTCGTTTGATAGAAGAACAAGACCTATATTTCTGTCCTTGTCATTTCATGCATGACGTCAGTGACGTGTCATTTGTTTTGCGCTGAAGTTGAAGGGCCTGTGCATTTTTATTGCACTCCTATAATGTGTGTGTTTCGATGGCGCGACCACGGCATTTTTTTTTTAAACTATGGCAAGATTTTGTAAAAAAAATAATTTAAAATTAAATTAATTAATTAATTTCAATTTTAAATTTCACATTCAGAACATTTTGAAGGTTATAAGCGATACCGTACGTATGCTCCTGAAATATAAACCAAGGATTTTTTATATTTTTTTTTTACAAATTCAATCTGTTATTTAAGTACCTAAATTTCAGGTCTCTGAAACGCTTAGTTTTTAAGATTTCCGTGGCCGCGCGGTTCTCCGCGTTTCGATGGCGTGGCCACGTTCAAACCCTTATAACTTTTTAACCATAACTTTGACAAATTTAAGGTTTTGGGAAATTTGAACCACATACATACATATTTTTACAAAATCATGGCATAGTTATTTAAAAAAAAAAAACGCCGTGGTCGCGCCATCGAAACACACACCCTATAATATGGTGTAGCGACCCACTTATTTAGAAACTTTATATACATAAAACCTTCACGATATAATTTTTGCTTTTCTTCTGATCTGTCACTTCTCTGTCATGTATTGATTAAATTTATATAGAATTATGAATTTTTTTTATATAATTTAGATAGTGTACATCAACCACTAAATTGGTGACCCCGACTTGATACGCCCTGAAAAGGAAATCCTAAACTTTATCAGGCCAAGGAAATCCACAGTACCACGATGACAATATAAAGCAGTCGTCTGCCGACCAACGTCCAGACTCTGCTGGCTTCACAGCCATTTATTTCTCTCGAGGGATTAGCAGACCTGGCGGAAAGCGTCCAGGACATCGTGACCCCAGGCCAACAATAACAAACAATATAGTTATACAATTTTATTGTTGCCACTAATCTCGCGAATTGTGTAGTGACGATGACGTTTTATGTTGATAGTAAAAGTTTTAAAGAAAAAGTTTATTTTATTCTTTTTAGCGCATTTAAATAAAAGGTCAGACGAAAGTATTATATAACTTCGTTTTTGTTCGGAACGGTTCGGAACGCTGAGTGCGTGCGTACGAACTAGACGCGCGTGAAGACTAGCGCCTAACTGCTCATCACTGATACTATCTCTGTCGGGCACGATGCCAGGTGAGACAGCGTGCTTTATGGCCACGCCCACCAATGAGTTCGAGCCCGTGTGATGTGTCACCTTAAAGGAGTTGCGAGCTCTGCTTTTATTAGTGTGCGTATGGCTAATAATGTTCTCTCAGCCGCTCATTATTCTTGTATGCAACAAGGCCCAACATTTTAACCTAATATAATATGGTAATCGTAGCTGATTGGTGTAAGCTCCTACGATAGTTACCGAACTAACCTTGGTGGCGTGAGTTCGATCCCCACTGGGGAATTTTGTTTTGCTGTTTTTTACTTTTTGGTTTTTTATTAAATTAATTTTGTGGCCAGTAAAATCACTCAAGCAAAAAAAGTTGAAAGTTAATTAAATAAAACCAATAAAATATTTTTTATTAGATAAACATTGTAATTACGAGCTTATCGCTTGGGTCATTAGCAAATAATCTGTCTCATTTCTTCCAATATGTTCCTTCCTAGGTGTTTGTCTTAAGGTTCAATTTGGTGTGGGCTGAATGTTAGCAAAAAAAACTTGTGTTGCCGGTATTATTATTTAATGCAAAATGGTTTTAAACATATAGGCTATAACTATCCATACTAGACGTTCGAATGAGTAAAACACTGTTGTTTACCAGTTTATTTTTACCAAGACCAAGTTTTTTATTGGTAAGGACGGGCGTAACGTAAATAATTTGTCAAAGTGGGTAGTTATATAAATTAATCAAAATAAAATTAGAGGTGAAATGAATTAACATGTTAGATAGTTAGAAATTATGACAACTTCTAATCAATCATAACAATAACATCACTTCACCAGACTTTTAATAATACGAGTTGTAGTTTAAAAAAAAGGGGTTAAGGCAACATGTATCCTATCTATTTATTGCTAAGGTTTGTATTTGTTCACATTCGCTTAACAAATTATGAACATTATTTACATATGAATAAGATTCATAATCGTTTATTAATTAAAATAAATTGGACTTATAATATGTGCACGATACACTGAACTTGTTATTATTATTGTCTTGCACAAAGTAAATGCAGCAATGATGACCTAGCAAGCTGTAGTAGATTTTGTCGGTGCGCAGTGGACAGCAAAATCTTCCGCGCTGGCTGCGCAAACCAGCAGATTATCGGTGATTTCTCACAACTTGTAAGCACATATTGTGTGCTGTTGCTGTTACGCAGGTGGACAAGAAAGGATCAGCCTTGTGCGTTGCCACGATGTCATGGTGTCGAGCCAATGAATGTTCCTTTTCCTTTGGTGTTATTGTTTTGTTTGATGTTCTACGTCTCCAGAATCCGCATATCGGCGGACCCGTAACTGCACGGTTCTCCACTGTGGATAAAAACAGTTTTTATAACACTTATGTTAAGAAGCGACTGTTGGCGCCATCTATTCACCGCAACGGGCAACTCTGGCCTTAATCATCTGCCGCGCGCTCCGTACCGGCTGAGCGCGCCCCCCTCGTCGCAGCGTCATGACGGCTGCCACATCCGTTTCCGAAAGACACACTTGTCTTACGAGGTCTCTGGACAGCCGCGCGTTCGCGTCGTCCTTATACGTTGCAAATGTATTTTTTGTAATTTTGATATACCAATAAATCGAGTCATAGTAAATAAATAAAGATCATCATTGGAAAGACCCGCTGCGTCCCGCACACATCAAGACACACATAACCCCAACCAACAATTTGGACCTTCGAGCCGAAATTCAGAACGACACCAGACTGACGAGACGCAGCCATCTTGGCGTCACAAGGAGATCCGAAGTGCATCGTGGGAAAGGTAGCGAATCACGGTCTGGAATGGTAGCGTATCCCGTCCCATCCTCTCCTCTTCCCAGCAATAAGGATTAACCAGTGATATTTCTCGTTTTTCAGTCGTGCGTTATCCAGTTGCCTAGTTGTGCGTCGCCGTGGGCACGTGCTGTGCAGGAAAATTGTAAGTACTTTTGCCTTTCTCAACTGCCAAAATGAGTGATGACGAAGCATTTAAGGATGTTAGTCAGGATCCCGTTACAATAGATCAGAAACTAAAGCTCGGGCAATTGAAACGAAGCCGAAGCACGCTAAAGGGCAGGCTGACGCTTTTCGAGAAGTTCCTTTCAAAATTAGAACAAGTAGATTCCATAAATATAGAGCTACACGTAAGGAACTTGAGTTACGAATACAGTCAATTTCTGATATGTTTATACAATTTAATTCAATACAAGATGAAATTGAGCAAATAGATTTACAGCAGATAGATTATCGGGAAACGTTTGAAGAGCAATATTTTCGTCTTACGGCTGCCGCGAAGTGTTTTATAAGCGATAACGACAATCAAACTAAAAATGTAGGTAGTGGTAATCCAAATCTTTCAGCAATAAAATTACCAGATATTAAATTACCTGCATTTGACGGTTCATTTGATCAATGGCTTGAGTATCGAAACTCGTATATTACCATGATTCATAATCGTAATGATTTAAACAGCATACAAAAGTTCCATTATCTTAAGTCATCGCTTAGCAGTTCTGCTTCGCAAGTTATCAGCGCATTAGAGTTCACTAGCGAAAACTACCTTCACGCGTGGAATTTATTGGAAAACAGGTTCCATATCAATCGTTTATTGGTGCAAAATCATATGAAATCGTTGTTTAAATTCAAGCCGCTTCAAAATGAATCGAGTGAACAGATTAGAAAACTTATTGATTCGACTTTACGAAATTTACGTGCACTAAAATCTCTAGACGAACCATCTGATACGTGGGATACCGTTATCATTTATTTAGTTGTAGAAAAGCTAGACCCGGCCACCGAACGCGAGTGGGAAACACATACGGGTTCACTGGTGTCTCAATTAAATGGTGATAAAATAAAACTACATCATTTAATGGAGTTTTTAAGAAACCGTGCAGATATGCTATCAATGGTTAATTTTAAGAAAAGTAATGTCGATTCCAAAGGTTCTCACAAAAAAGACAAACCATCAAGTCAACCTCATCACTCGCATTCTTACGTCGCCAAAGGTAAACAAACCACGGATAACAACAAACAGAAGCGCGTTTGCGAATTATGCGGTAATAATCATCATCTGTATTCGTGTGCGCAGTTTCTTAATATGTCGGTGCAAGATAGGCTTACAATTGTTAATAATAAAAAGGTATGTCAAAATTGTATTCGTTCCAGTCATTCGTTAAATGATTGTTCGTATGGCCCTTGCAAATTATGTCAAGGGAAACATAATACGTTACTTCATGGGATGAACGCGTCCACGTTAAGTTCGCGTCCTATGTCAACAGCTGATGCGCAGGTTCAATCAGAGCGTAATGCGCTGACGTGCAGCGCCGCGGTACAACCGGTATTGTTATCGACGGCTATTATCGATGTTCCTGATGCTGACAGCCAATATCACACTGTAAAGGCTCTTCTTGACAACGGTAGTCAGAATTGTTTCATTACAGAATCATTATGCAATCGTTTAAAATTGCCGATTATACAGTCCACTGTTCACATAACAGGTGTAGGACAAAGCGTTTCTAAAAGTTCTCACACCTGTAAAATAAAAATACAATCTAAAGTTAGTGATTTCAATACAGATATCCAATGCTTAGTTTTACCTCGAATAACATCAAAGTTACCTTCGTTGAACGTTAGTTGCGAGTACATACGTATACCTAAAAATATGTCGCTCGCAGATCCCAAGTTTAGTGTCCCGTCTGATATAGATATACTTGTGGGCGCGGATATATTTTGGGACTTGTTAAATAATAAGAAAATAAAGCTCGCTTCGGGTCCTACGTTATATGACTCGAAAATAGGGTGGATCATTTCTGGCCCTATTCGGAGTAAACATTCGTTTAAAATAAACCAAGTACAATGTAATCTTGTTCACATTGATTCTCAATTGCGTAAAATTTGGGAGTTGGAAGAATTAACGGATTTATCGTTTGCGTTAACAAAAGATGATCGTTATTGTGAAAAGTTGTTTACAGAGACCACAAAGCGTGATGCACACGGTAGGTTCACCGTGCGCATTCCTTTGAAGGAATCTGTCGATACGTTAGGTGATTCATACACCACAGCAAAGAATCGGTTTTTATCTCTTGAAAGAAAATTAAATCGTTCACCACACTACAAACAATTATATTGTGAATTTATGCGAGAATATGAAGCACTGGGTCACATGTCCCCGGTATCTAATGTTACCGAATTACTAAATAAACGACATTACATATTACCGCATCACGGTGTTTATCGTGAACATAGTCTCACGACAAAATTACGCGTTGTGTTTGACGCGAGCGCAACAACGTCAACTAATAAATCTCTAAATGATATACAATACATAGGTCCGCCATTACAAAATGACATTTTTTCAATTTTATTGAGGATTAGACAGTATAAATACGTCGCTTGCGCTGACGTTGAAAAAATGTACAGGCAGATTTTAATTGATTCAGATCAGCAAAACTTACAGTTAATTTTATGGAGGGAAAATCCTGATATACCGTTAAAATTATATACTTTGTTAACTGTTACGTATGGCACTGCATCAACGCCTTTTCTTAGTATGCGATGCTTGCAACAATTAGCACGGGAATGTGATAATGATTTGGTCGCTAGAACAATTAATGACGATTTCTACGTCGACGATTTGATCACTGGTGATGATGACCTTGACTCAGTCGTCGATTTATGTAATAAAACGGCAGCAGTGTTGCGTCAGGGTTGTTTTCCGTTACACAAGTGGACATTCAGTCACAAAGTCTGTCCTGACAGTACTAAAGATCTTAACATAGGTAACAATCATTTATCTAAAACATTAGGATTAGGCTGGTCCACAGAAAGTGATGAATTGCATTTTACTACTGAACTCACTCAAAGTGATTCAATGTCACTAAACGTGTTATGTTATCAATCATTTCACAGGTGTATGATCCGTTAGGTTTGCTAGCGCCAGCAGTTATCACAGCAAAGACATTGTTACAAAATTTATGGCTTCAAAAACTAGATTGGGATGAAGAAGTTCCCATTAAAGTTGCAAATACATGGCTTAATTTCGTTTTTAGTCTGCAATATTTACGTAATATTAAAATACCTCGTTATATAACAACAACCGATTCGCGATATAAAGAACTACATATATTTACAGACGCATCTCAACAGGCGTACGGTGCATGCGCGTATATCAGATCTTGCTGTGATAGCTGTAAGCATTCTATACCTATCTCTGTGCATCTATTATGCGCAAAAAGCAAATTAGCACCTCTTAAAACCGTAAGCATACCTAGGCTCGAATTATGCGGCGCGCTGGTAGGTGCAAAATTATATAATAAGATTAAAAATTCTCTACGTTTAACATTCGATAAGGTTTATTTTTGGACAGATTCGACCATAGTGCAAGGATGGCTACGTATGTCGCCTCACTCACTCAAAACGTTTGTACAAAATCGTGTGGTACAAATCAACGAAGAACCCAAAGAACCCTGCTGACCTCATAACAAGAGGAGCTAGCTTAGAATCGTTAAAATATAATAACAATCACATATGGTGGACCGGTCCAACGTTTTTACGTGAACCTAACACATTTATATTCTCGAATAATAATGAAGAAATAATAACCACCGAATTACCGGAAGTTAAATCACTAAACCATAATTAATTTAAGTTGTAATCAGTCTCTTCAAGTAGTTGACTTTGACCGCTTCTCATTGTTTAATCGTTTACAACGGGCTTGTGCTTATATCTTGCGATTCATAAGTAATGTGCGTGCGCTCACTCCCGGCGACGACGGTCGAAGCCGTAAAACCGGTTCGTTATCAGTAAGCGAACTACAACAGTCACTTACTGTGTTGACTCAATTAGTTCAACAACAGTCGTTTAGTGATGAATACTACAATCTTAAAAATAATATACCGTTAAACCATAAAAATAAATTATTTAATAAAATAGCGGGTTTAAATACATTTTTAGATGAATTAAATATTATTCGTGTAGGTGGTAGGTTAAACAACGCGGTTGATTTTAGTTATGATAAGAAACACCCGATATTGCTGAGTAGTAAACATCGTTTTACCAGGTTGTTGTGTGAATACGAACATAAAACATTACTTCACGCAGGACCTCAGCTTCTAGTGTATTCCATGCGTGAACGGTGGTGGATACTGGGAGCTCGAAATTTGGCTAGGCAGTTAGTACATAACTGCGTTACATGCACACGTATGAAAGGTAGGACATTGACCCCGATTATGGGTAATTTACCATCCGAAAGATTGGAACCAAACTTTCCTTTTATGCAATGTGGCGTTGACTACGCAGGGCCATTGCTCATATCGGACCGCAAAGGCAGAGGTGCCAAGTTAATAAAAGCATACATTTGTCTGTTTATTTGCTTTACCACTCGAGCCATACATTTGGAGTTAGTTGGTAGCCTATCCACACAAGATTATATCTTAGCTTTGAAACGCTTTATATCACGTCGCGGTAAGCCGTATCAAATCTTTTCAGACAATGGAAAGAATTTTGTGGGTGCTGAAAAAGAATTAGCAGTAATTTTTGAAAATTCGAATGATATCGTAGATTTTACTAATCAAAATCAAATTCGTCTAACGTTCATACCCCCTTATAGTCCTCACTTTGGCGGGTTGTGGGAGGCAGGAGTCAAGTCCTGCAAGTACCATCTGCGGCGTGTACTGGGTGACGCGCGGTTGACACGCGAGGAATTTGAAACTGTGTTAACTCAAATTGAATCCGTCCTCAACTCCCGTCCTTTGTCCCCTCTCTCCTCCGACCCGACCGATTACCTTCCTCTGACTCCAGCTCACTTTTTGATCGGCCGACCGCTGACCGCGCCAGCCTGCGAAGACCTGACGACCAACACGCCTACACAACTAGGGCGCTATGCTCGAGTGGAGCTGCTGAGGCAACATTTCTGGCAACGCTGGTCCAAGGAGTATGTGTCCGAACTCCAGCAACGTACGAAATGGAAGACTGGCAATGAAGACATCGTTCAAGACAGCCTCGTCCTTATCAAAGAGGATAGGCTTCCGCCTTTCAAGTGGAAATTGGGGCGAGTCACGCAAGTGTTCCCTGGGAAGGACGGCATTTCCCGCGTCGCTGACATCCGTACAGCCACGGGTACCATCCGGCGGGCCTTCTCAAAGATCTGCTCGCTACCTACATCATGATCGTGTTCTTCGTGTTGGAATGGTTCTTCCAAGGCTGCCGGCATGTTAAGAAGCGACTGTTGGCGCCATCTATTCACCGCAACGGGCAACTCTGGCCTTAATCATCTGCCGCGCGCTCCGTACCGGCTGAGCGCGCCCCCCTCGTCGCAGCGTCATGACGGCTGCCACATCCGTTTCCGAAAGACACACTTGTCTTACGAGGTCTCTGGACAGCCGCGCGTTCGCGTCGTCCTTATACGTTGCAAATATATTTTTTGTAATTTTGATATACCAATAAATCGAGTCATAGTAAATAAATAAAGATCATCATTGGAAAGACCCGCTGCGTCCCGCACACATCAAGACACACATAACCCCAACAACTTATAATAATAATAGCTAAATAAATAATAATAAATTATATAGAATATACTTATGTATTCCTTATTGATATTACTTATACACAATCCATATATATGTATACAAGACATACACTAACTTGTCAAAAGATTTTACCTATTTTTATTAACGTTATTCGAAGGCTTTTCTTTAATCTGTCTAAAGGCCCGTAGTCGTAGTTGGACAAAAATGGTCTGAACCAAGTTAATTTTATCTTAGCCATCTTAATCAATAAAAAAAACTATTATCATTTACGATAGTATATTATTGTATCTATGGTAGATATTTATTAAATAAATAAAATAAATAATATCTTTAGTTTCAGACCATATATCCATAATAAAAACAAAAATAAAACAAACATGGCACATATTATGTTACATTAACTAAGTAGGTATAATATCAACGTAATATCTAACTGTAACTCACCGATATCATTGAGCGCTTTGCAATTTCCCTTCTATTTAGTGTGTCGATGACAATTCAAATTGACAAATTTGGCGTCCAGTTTAGCACTTTCAGTAGCATCCATGATGATGTATAGCTCCTGTGCTGCGCAAACTACAGGACAGGCAGGACACCATATCAAGTGTCCCATCGTTTGTGGAACAACACCACATTTACACTCACAATCTCACTTATTTCTCATGCACGTTTTGCTCATGCAGAACAACGATTTCTGCCTTTTTGAACATTGATAAATGTTGCATGGTTGGATCCACAGAATAAATCCGCACACGAATATGAGTCTAGTAATCAATAAACTCAGTAATGCAAATACTCGTATATTGACAATGACAACTAAGAACGCTTAAGATTTTTATAATGAAGGTGTTTGAAAACAATATTTATAAATTGTCGGTAGTTATTTTTTAAACCGTTCCGTGGTTGTCTCAAACATTGCAAACTTCATTAATCATCCGCGAACGGGATCGAATCGTTATAAATTCTACTCTAAGTAATGTTATAACAAAATAATGAATACAAAAAGAGTATGTTAACTGGACCTGCGGTTTGAACTTACGACTTCTCGTTCACTGACCTTAGATGATAACCATCGTGCCAAAGTCGCTATGTAAACATTTGGCGAAATATTATATCTCATTCCGTAACGATGAATGATTCTATACATTGTATACGATATTGATGAACCGTATGCACACTAATAAAAACAGAGCTCGCCCGTTTTATATACTGTGTTTGTGTGCATAGCATAAGACTTCACGCACACATGTAAAGTGTAAACCAAATAGCTTGGCCCACTGTACTTTCCGAGGCACGGAGGAAACTCGGCATGTAATGGGTGGTCACCCATCCAAAGACCAACCTAGGCAGGCACGGCTTAACCTAAAGATCGACCCGAGTGGCTGTTATTGTTTAGCCACGAGCTCCTCGAATATTAGTGGTACGTCATGTATTGATAATGTTATACATTATTATTAGAGGCAGTAAAAGTGAGGTATTAGAGTTGGCTCTATCTGATCATTACAATTACTCATTGGTACGCACTAAAACGAGATTATAGCTTGGAAGATATAAACTAATTAAAAAATGCTATACCTACATAACCTAACCTTTAATAATGTTTATGAATGTCTGAACTCTGATAAAGCCTTTAATGAGTTTAATCATTTATTTAAACTTTTTTATGATAAATGTTTCCCAATAATTAAAATTAGAATACCTATTAGAAAGAAACAAAACTGGGTAACAAAAGTGTTGTAAAGGCAAGCGAGACATGTTATGTCAATTAAGAAGACTTAAAACTTCGGAAAACAAAGAAAAACTAAAGACATACACTAATCGGGTTTAAAAAATCATCTATTTCACACAAAAATAATAAAATAACTTTTATAATAACTCCAAAAATAAAATGGTCAAGCTACTTGGCAGACCATAAATAAAAGTAAATTAATCTGTACAAAGAAATATATTTCTAAAATAATTATCAATAACGAAGAGATAACAGATCGACTAGAAATTGCAGAAGCGTTCAATAATTATTATCCCTTCGTCTGTGAAGCCCGATCGAATAGGTCTGATGCCATTGTTTAACTATTGTGTCTAATTACAAAACAAGGAAAAATTTATGTATAATTAGCAATAATAAAAGGAATAAATTAGGTAACTTGATTGCGGACACTTTTTATATGTATGATTACTGCCACTGTCTATACCCAGGCGGTGATATTCAACAAATGCTACAGGGCATTGATAATAAAATAAAAAGCTTTAATAAAAATGACTATTGTATTATAATGATGGGAGAGATGGACTTCATACGGACTGGAAACTATCACGACATTATAATTCTTATTAGAGAAACCATCAAAAAAGTCAATAACACCAATGTGATTATTTGCCTTCCGACCTACAGCTGCGGCAACTATACAACTATACATAATGCTAGAATAGAAACTTTTAATAATCTCCTGTATCTAGACAACTTAACACATGAATATGCCTACATACTAGATTCCAATGCAGAATTAACTTGTGACTACCAAATGTTTTCTGCGCAACAAGGACACATAAATGTAACAGGAATAAAGAATATTTTCACTAATCTCCAGAGGACTATAACTGAAATCGATACTGAAAATAATATGACATTGACAGCCAATTCTTCTACCTCAGAAATTAAGCATTCAGACACGTTTTTTCTATAATTATCTAATTATTTTGCATCAAAACATCGCGGGACTTATTAACAAGGTGGATCAACTAACACTACACCTGCAAGAACTAGCCGAAGAAAGAAACAGTATAGACATAATTTGCGTCACGGAACACTTTATGGAGCGAGGACACGAGGAGTTTCTTTCAATACCTAATTATAAATTAGCCGCTTACTATACAAGAAGTACGAAAAGAGGGGGAGCCTGTATTTTGGTAAAATTTGGTCTCAAATATAAAGAGCTTACGAATGTCAGTAAAATGTCAATTGAAGGCGTTGTCGAAGTTTGTGCAATTGAACTAATACCACATAACACAATCATTATTTGCATATATAGAGTACCAAAGTTGAACAATTTAGAGGTTTTCTACTCAAAATTAAACACTATATTATCAAAATACTGTTACGACACGAACAAGAATGTAATTCTATGTGGTGACTTCAATATTAATATTTTAAAACAAGATAAATTTTTCTCTTTAATTTACCAGTTTCCTATTGAAGTACAATCTATGTTTACAAATTAATCAACCAACTAGATTACAAAGCAACACGTGTATTGATAATTTTGCACATAATATTTCACGAAACTGTACTCATAGGGTCCTTGATTAACATTTGTCGGATCACACCGCACAAACTTTAAAACTTCCAGTAACAAAAGACATGTTTAATCAAAAGTTGGAATATAAAAGTGCGTGACTACAGTAATTAAAACTTGATGAAATTCAAAGACTGTTTGAAATCAATTTCTTTTTCAGATGTTTACCTCACTAAAGACCCTAACGTAGCATACAACAACTTTTTAGAACTATTCCAATTGTTTTATAATTTATGTTTTCCGGTTACGTACAAAAAATAAAATTATTAAAGAATCCAAATTGGTTAACACCTGGTATCAGACGTTGTAGCCAAATAAAAAGACAGTTGTTGTGGCGCCATAGATTAAATCCATCTAAGATAAATGTGACGAAACTTAAAAATTATTCAAACAGACTTAGGAAAATTATAAAATTGACACAATTAGCAAAGAATCATTATAAAATAGAGACAGCATATAATAAATCAAAAATGACGTGGAAAATAATAAATGGAAATAGAAGCAACTCCCCACCAGAATATATAAAAGAAATAAATAATGACGGAGTTACATTCACTACACCCAAAGACATAGCAAATACCTTTAACGACTACTTCATAAGCCAAGTAGAAAAACTTTCTGCTGCTTCGACACGACTGACCACTGACAATAAAATAAATTTCTCTGCACAGTCAATGTTTTTAGCCCCTATCATACCAGATGAAGTAAACAGAATTATAAAAGACTTAAAAAATAAAAATAGTGTAGGATACGACGATATTTCAACAAAGGTTCTAAAGTTTGTCTCAGAAATAATATCAGAACCTCTCAGCTACATAATTAATTTAAACATTGAGACTGGAACCTACCCTGAGAAGCTTAAACCTACTGTCATAAAACCCTTATTTAAAAAAGACGATGAGAAAGACATAAAAAATTACAGGCCAATCGCTCTTATTCCGGTAATATCCAAGATATTCGAAAAGTGGATCTATAGGTCTATAGACGGATACCTCAACAAACATAATATACTTTTGAAAGAACAAAAAGGATTTAGGAAAGACCACTCAATAAATATGGCAATATACGACTTTCTTAATGTTATCGTACCTAACATGAATGAAAGAGTCCCGTTATCAGCAATATACATGGATATGACCAAAGCATTTGACTTGGTCAACCATGATATATTGCTGAGCAAATTAAATGCGTATGGGATAAGGGGAAATGTTTTATCATTCATAAATTCTTACTTAAAAAATAGAACACAACATACAGAAATAAGTCGAATTTGTAAATTAAATAAAACCGTTATAAAATACATATCTAAAGAATGAAAAGTATCTTATGGAGTGCCCCAAGGCAGTGTGCTAGGGCCTTTATTATTTCTTATATATATAAATGACTTTCCTCAGAATATACCCTATCCCATGACATTGTTTGCCGACGACAGTACTATCATTTTTAAACTTGACAAAAATAATAATGACTTTGAAGCTGACATAATCAATGCATTACAACAAGCCGTTAACTGGTTAGAACATAACAACTTAATTATAAATTTGAAGAAAACAAAAATTATGAATTTTCGTCGTTTCGTAGCCAATTCAGAACTAAATGTAAGCTTTAATAATAAACAAATTGAAGAAGTTGCAAATACAAAATTTTTAGGCTTAACAATCGACAATCAACTTAATTGGAAACAACATACTTCAATATTAATTTAAAAAAATAGTAAGTTTGATTTTGCTTTATATAAATTAAAGAAAGTAGTCAATCAAGCAGCGGCAGTCACTGCATACTATGGATATGTCGATTCTATACTACGCTATGGAGTCATATTCTGGGGTAACTCCTGCAATAAGGACATGGTGTTCAAATCGCAAAAAAGATGCATTAGAGCTATTACCGGCATAAAAATAACTGATAGCTGCAAACCTTATTTTGTATTGTTAAAAATAATTACTTTACCTTGCTTGTACATATTTGAGACTGCTTTATTCGTTAAAAAGAACATGCATCTATTCAAAAAAGCATCTGAACAACGCTATAAAATGATTAGACAAGAATATAGACAAGAATTATGCGTTCGACCATCAAAGACCGCCGTGATGCACAAGAGCATGCTTTGCATGGCCCCAAAAATATTTAATAAATTACCAAATGGAATTAAGGACTTAAACATTATTCAATTTAAAAACAAATTAAGTCATCTATTATTGGAAAAATGTTATTATACCATTGACGAATTCCTTAATGAGAAATTGTAACTGATTTGACAAAGATATTTATACATTGAATCTTTATTTCCATTCATTATTTTATATGTATGCTCAATTGTTAATGTTTCTGTCTTATGTTATTTTGTGTTTATTGTATTTATTGTTT
The DNA here is from genome assembly GCA_941918905.2 of Xestia sexstrigata. Classification (NCBI taxonomy): domain Eukaryota; kingdom Metazoa; phylum Arthropoda; class Insecta; order Lepidoptera; family Noctuidae; genus Xestia; species Xestia sexstrigata. The sequence goes on from OW799208.2 coordinate 22,035,178, forward strand.
GTTTATTTATTTGATTTTAACATGTTGATTATTCTTTTTTTTTTATAAGTATGACTGTGAATGTGAAAGAGTGTACACCTTTATGGTAGATTTTTGAGGAACTATTTATTTATTTTAAGATCTCATGTAAAAAATGTACCAAAAATCACACCCAATAAATGAATTTGAATTTACTTCGCTAACAGATGAAGGTACGTTCATCTGATTTAGTTTAACCGCTAAGTAATAGTAAAAATCCTGAGTTATCATTTATTACCAACACAGCTAATTCAATGTTTATGCCCCTACAATCACTATAGATATAATTAATTAAAAAAATATCGAAACCTTAAAAAACACCAATAGTGCAGGTTATGACGGGATGATCACTGAAGTAATAAAAAGTGTAGCCGTGAAAATATCTCCTGTTCTTAGTTTCATTATAAATTTATGCATAGAAAATGGTATATACCCTAAATATTTAAAGATATCTGTAATAAAACCACTACATAAGAAAGACGACAGACAAAATCCAATTTTTAAAGTTAATTCCAATTTTCGCAAAAAATATTGAAAAAATAATAAACAACCTGTATACTTTTCTTGAAAAACATAAAATATTTGCGGAAGAACAGTACGGCTTTAGAAAATGCAAAAATATAATTATGGCAATTTATATATAGCCTTGCAATTAGAGTGGTGAAAAATATGGATAGACCGACACGGGTGACTGCCATGTTCATGGATAGATTATAACATACTTTTGTCTAAATGTGGAATAAAAGGCAACGTATTAAAATTAATTGGTATGAATCGTATTTAAAAAATAGGTATCAAATAACGAGTATAACAAAGATCTGTCAGAAGACAAAATTAGAACGAACTAACGTACCAATCGAAACCAAGGAAAACGAACTTTGGTGTACCTCAGGGTATCGTCCTCGGCCCGCCATTGTTCCTAGTAACATAAACGATATGATATGTATATGTTATTCAACATCCCATGACCTTGTTTGCAGATGATAGTACAGTCATTTTCACAATATAAAATAGGGAGTCCCATAGTTATTAAATAGATATAATCTAAATCTAATAGTTATTTATGCAACTGTTGTATAATGAGGGGTATTAAAACACGAATGTGGATTTATCACACGAGGCGAAGCCGAGTGTGATAATAGTATCACATGAGTGTTTTAATACCTAATTATGTACAGTTGCATACAAGACTTTATCTACATCCATGATATGAATCCTCCATAAAAGGTTCTGAAACCATAGGTTGTTGTAGTGTTGTAAGAAGTCTATGTAAATTCATGGAAAGTTTAATTGCTGAGTATTTAATACAAACAAACCATGTATAGGTAATAATATAATTATTTACATTTTGGATTGTACAATTATTAAAATACACAAAGCTTATATCACTAATTTTTGTAAACAACAAAGTAATGCAATACTAATATCGAACAAAAATGGCGGGATTCGACTTGAATTCGAATTAACCTATTAGTTATTTTTTAATTACGGCGCTGTGGTAGTGAATCGCACGTGCTAAACAATGTTCTTTTTTTAAAACGAGTTGCATAATGAAATTTAGTACAACATTATAACACCCTTACAACATTATGACACTGGCTGTTTTAATGTTGGCCATAAGCTAACTGTTTCAGATACTTTTATACAGGATTTATAGCATGGGTGTAGATAAACAGGTTAATAACATAGTTATTTTTCTTAGCCAGTCGATAGCAATCTAAATTGTGTCGGCCCAGAACTGAGGTACAAGTTTGGCGCTTTCGGTGGCATCCATCAGTTCCTGTAGTGAACAAACAACAGGACACGCAGGACACGATAATAAGTGCCCCATCGTTTGTGGAACAGCACCACATTTACACTCCAGTTCAGAGTCATTAATGAATCCCCACCTGAGCAGGTTTTCCTTGCTGTGGCCAACCTGGGTCCGGAGTCTAAGCCTTGGTAACTCATGTCCAGGAGAGAGATTTGCACGCAGGTTGAACGAATGGTATTGGTAGGGATGCACTACTCTGCCACAGCTTTATTATTTTCGTGGAGCGCTCGCCACTGAGAGCTAGAGCTTGCCACTGTTCTGCGAACTTCTGGTGGCGCTATTCCTGCCAGTGGGTACAGTATGTGTAGTGGGGTCGGTTTAAGGCAACCAGTGATTATCCGGCACGTTTCATTCAGAGCTGTATCCACTAACTTTGCATGGGCTGAACGGCTCCACATGGGGCACGCCAATTCGCCAGCTGAAAAGGATAGCGCCAGCGCAGTAGTCCGCGAGACATGAGGTGAGGCGAACATAGTTAAATTATAGCAATCTAAATACAAATTTACATAAAACTTATGAAAAAGTCATATAAAAAAAGAATTGAAAGGAGTTAACATATTGAACATTTATAATAAAAAGACTAAATCAGTTCCAGTACACTCGGCATCATCATCATCATCAGCCTATTAACGTTGCCACTGTTGGGACACAGGCCTCCTCTCTATGAGAGGGAATGGGTTATATCCACCACGCGGGCCCAGGGCGGATTGGGAGATGTCACATGTCTTCGAATTTTTTGGTTCTAGGACATGCCGGTTTCCTCACGATGTTTTCCTTCACCGTTTTGAGAGCAGTGGTGATGAAATAAATTACACAAAGTAATGCCTTGTCTGGGTTCGAACCCACGACTTACTGTTCGTAAGTCGGGGCCGCCACCACTGGGCCACCGCTGCTCTCACTCTGCATAATCTCAGTAAAATAGCAAGCCGCGAAACCGTACTGACTGCATATCATGCATACATGTCTTCTACATTACGCTATGGCATAATGTTCTGGGGAAATTCATCAGATAGGGAGCTCGTGTTTAAGGCACAAAATGATTGTCTGTAAAGTCGCCTTACGGACGATAATTTTACGTGATAACGTCTTATGAAAACATTGATGAAAAAATGCATACTTTTATGAATTGAATTGAATTATTATCACTGAATTATAATTATTTCTCTTCTAGGATGATTTTTCAAAAACGCTGATACATGTAATTATTAATTATTTTAGTTATTAAATTAAATAATATTAAATTAATTATTAATTACCAACCAAACGGCTAAACGTAAAAATTTTCATGATATTAGTGATTTTTACCTAAAAACAAAATTTAAGGCAAACGACAAAAAGGCAACGACTCAACCTATGACATTGTTTGCTGATGACAGTACAGTTTCAATTGCATGTAAGGACATTAATAATTATAAATCTGACATTAATAATTCTTTGACATCTAATTTCTTGGCTTGATAATAATAATTTAAAAATAAATTTATCTAAAACAAATATAATGCACTTTGGACAAAGATTGCATAATCCATTAAATGTGAATTTGATTCATGATAATAACACTATAAATGAAGTACCTAATGTCCGTTTTCTCGGCTTAATTATAGACAGCAAACTAAACTGGAAAGAACACATTGACGCAGTATGTAAAAAAATCAGTAGTCAAGCTTATGCTCTGTACCAGCTTGCTCCAGCTATCAACACTAATGTGTTACTATTGGCTTATTATGGACTTGTAGAATCTGTCCTAAGATATGGCATAATCTTCTGGGGCAACTCGTCAAATAAAGATATGGCATTTAAAATGCAAAAGCGATGCATACGTGCAATGTTCGGTATCCAAAGTACTGAGAGCTGTAAGCCACTTTTTACAAAGCATAAAATCCTCACACTGCCCTCACTTTACATTTTAGAAATCGCCTTATTTGTAAAAAATAACCCCCATTTGTTTCCTCGAATATCGGACCTTGTAATACGAAATCGCCGGGATAATAGTAAACTTCGTGTTCAGCCAGCTAAGACAGCACTACTGTATAAAAGCGTTGTATGCAAAGTACCGATAATTTATAATAATATCCCTATCTGTGTAAAAAAACTAAATACAGACCAGTTTAAGAAAATATTTAAAAAAATACTGACAGAAAAAGCCTATTATAATGTCAATGAATTTTTAAATGACAAATCGCTCTGATATACGGACTGAATCTATTTTATTTATTTTGTATCGCATGAATATTTACCAATTGTTTTTATTTAATATTAATGTTAATTGTTATTATATTTTTTTTTGATTATTTTACTTTGTATAATTTCTATTTTCTTTTTTTTTTTTAAACCTAATGGTCTTCCGATCTAATTTGTACACCAGCTATTGGTCAAACATGTTGGGCCAAAGAATATCCTTTAACACCTATAGTAAACATCATACCATGTATATTATCTACACATGTTTTTGCAAATAAATGAATCTTTATCTTTATCTTTATCTTAATCCCCCTTTTCACCCTCTTAAGGATTGAAATTCTAACAACACCGTTGCGTTAGCTCCCAACCATACGCCTAGATAATATATTTTGTGATTTTTCCTTCGAAAATTAAGGACTTTCCATACACAACTTCGTCCCCTGTTTTAACCCTTTTGGGGGTGGAATTATCAAAAACGCTGACACACTTGTAAATTAATTTTCAATGGTCAGCCAAAACACAAAATTATAAGATCCTAACTTTAAAACTGACGGACTTTCATACAAACTTTCATCTAATCCCTTAGGGGTTGAATTTCGAAAAATCCTTCCTTAGTCCTTTTCTACATTATAAAGGAAACCACTGTGCAAAATTTCAGTTTTCTAGGCCCAAGAATTTTAGCTGGGCGTTGATGAGTCAGGCAAAACATGACTGGCACGCGGAACGTGTGACACTTTTTCGTGCGTGCAGCCGGTGTTCATCGATTTATAAGACGTTATCACGTAAAAAAGTGATTAAGAATTGTGTTCCAAATAAAAGCTACTGATTGTTGTAGACCACACTTGTAACAAATCTACTTGCTCCTATTAAATAAAAGGATAAGCAGACTTGTTCAATTAAAATTTAATGAGGGAAAGATTTACAAATGGGATAAAACAATACAGCTAAATATTAAAAACCTACCTAGCACGCACTCTAGGATTGTTTTTTTAGTTTACACACTTAGTTGGTTAGGAAGTTCAGCACTGTAGGAGAGACGGGAACAGGCGTCAGGGTAGCTGGTCAATACCTGGGCAACTTCGAGGTTCAGCTTCAGGAAACCTCTGCAGGAAGGGCGTCATGCAGATCTCAGTGTCCACCAAGTCAGCTCTGTAGTAAGACAGCTACAGAAGATCGGGAGTAGAGGTCCCAGATCCGTAGATAGCTTCCGAAGATCGGGAGAAGAGACACCAGGCGGAATCTTTAGTGGAATCCCCTGGGTAATATAAATATGTAACAGCAAAAACCAAACTGTTTTCTTATGCAGATTCAGATCCAGATTCCATGGTAGACCTTCTCTAGCTAGTTTTTTTAAGTCGTCTTCCTTTTTTTTTCATTTTTCAAATATATGTTTTCTTGTGGCCATCATCTCATCTGACAAGTGTAGTCGGCCAGGACTTATCCATGAGTGCGTAAATAATTTTAAAGATATAATTTAATTTTAAGTTATTTAGTAAACAATCGTAATAATCTCTATAATACAATAGCTAAACACATATTGATAAAAATAATTTAAATTTTATAAACCAAAAACATCATAGACTAAGGTAGGAAGAGAATTAAAAAGTAATTGACAGTTTGACAATTTGGCTTGTCACAACATGAAAATTATGATAATATTTTATTTCAGCAATTTTTAAGTTAATGAGTCGTTATTACATCGATTTGTTGAGTGTAAAAATATAAACAAATAAAAAGGATGATAAATAGTATTATAAATGATGAATATAAAGTGTAAGTATAGCATAATACTATACACTTTATTGAGATGAATAATAATTTTTCCATCTCTATACGCATTTGAAGTAGCAATGGTCGTTAAAAAACACCTACATTTATTTGAAACCCTAACTAGGCAAAATTCACGCTGTGCCTCATAAAAAGTTTCTTAGATTGGCTCTAAAAATGTATTATAATATGATACCCTATACGACGAAAGATGCTAACAATTAAAAAAAAAAGCTAATAGGCTTTATGGTTACAACCTGCACATTATTTTTCAATACACTTCATAGAAAACTGGTCCTTTACGATCAGGTTCAACATGCAATGTATTTCACACGGGTGCGTTTTTTCTCATTTTCCAACACGTGTGCGGGTATGAAAATTGCCACAGATAACTATACCTATACTTAGTCCAAATTGGTTCAATGCCTATAGTCAGCGGTGATTGTTTTTTTTTTAATCTCGGCAAAGAGTTACAACCATTATCAAAAAAGTCCATAATATTATTTGTCATCCACTATCACATATTATAAACCTATGTTTTGAAAAAGGAGTCTTCCCAGATAAACTTAAAATATCAATTATAAAGCCGTTGTACAAGAAAGGGGAGAAGACTCTAATTACAAATTATCGACCAGTGGCATTAATACCGATATTCTCGAAAGTCATAGAAAAAATAATACATCACCGAATGTACAATTTTCTCGAAAGTAAGAATGTACATGGTTGATGAACAAAACGGTTTTAGAAAAAATAAGTCAATTAATGTGGCTATTTATGATTTTCTCAAGAAAATTATGTCAAGTGTAGATAACAGACTACCCATCTGTGCCCTGTATATGGACATGACGAAAGCCTTCGATCATGTTGATCATTCTGTACTTATCGACAAACTAGAAAGATATGGAATACGCGGCAATGGTCTTGATCTTATCGCGTCATATTTACGCAACCGGGAACAATACACCGAAATAACAAATATAAATATTAAAACCAAGCGTGAAGTCAAATATCGGTCTAAACCTAGAACGGTGAGGTAGGTTCACCCTTGTTTGATCGAACAACGTTTGATATAATATTACTAAATCGAATTTTAGTTGCAATAAAGTCATTTCGAAGAATTATTCATTTGACCGAATAATTCATTGGTAAATTTTTATTTAGCGTAATTATTTATTTGAACTAATTTCATTTGAACTAATTTCATTTCGCCGAATTTTCAAATGCACTAATTTTATTTAAACTAATGTTTTACTACACTAATAATGATTTAGTCGAAAGATCGTATCGAATATTTAGTTCATTAATAATTCGTTTCTTTCATCGTCTATAAACTAACATTGTTCTTCACCTATCGAATTAATGCCACGCAAACTAAAACTGTACGGAACGGATTACAGCTTCAGCTTGGAAATTAAGTGTCTCATGGCTTTATCTTTCCTACCACATTCAACAATACCACAGTACTTCAAAGTTTGGGAAGAAAATTGTTCAGAAAAAAGTGCATTAATTGCCAAATGGTTTGCAGAAAATTATGTCGTAGGAAAGAATGGCAAACCCCCCCAGTTTCCACCTAGCTTATGGAGTTGTCATGATTTGAACCATTTAAAATTGCCACGCACACAAAATAATGTGGAAGCGTGGCACCACAGGTTAAATAGTATAGTCGATAAAAGAAACCCCGGATTTTATGAACTGTCTACTATACTGCTTGCCGAAATGAATATAGTTGAAGGAAAAATACAGTGTATTTTAAATGGAGAATCTAGTGCAAAGCAGAAGAAGATTTGCACTAAAAAAAATGACAATATTGAGACCATATTGCGCAATTTTTAAACGTATACAGAACTGGATTTACTAAAAGCAATTGCAAGTAATTTAAGATTAGTTTAACTGTTTTCTTGTTCAAAATAAATATTTTTTCAAATATTTACAATGTTTTTTTTCTGCATTCATCATCATCATCATTTCAGCCGAAAGACGTCCACTGCTGGACATAGGCCTCCCCCAAGTGTCGCCACATTGACCGGTCCCGTGCGACTCGCATCCAGCGGATTCCCGCAACCTTCACCAGGTCATCGGTCCACCTAGTGGGAGGCTGCATTACATTACACCAATTGAATATTCGATAAAATACATGGTTATACCATCTGAATATTACATCAAATGAACATTATACCTTTTGATCATTAGCGCAAATGTTGTTATAGCAAATAAATATTCTATGAACTGAAAATTCTGTCAAACGATATTATACAAAGTGATGATTTTCTTAAACGTTGTTCGATTTAGTAATATTATATCAAACGTTGTTCTATCAAACAAGGGTGAACCGGTGAGGTACGGTGTACCTCAGGGGAGCGTATTGGGTCCCCCACAATTCCTGGTGTACATAAATGATCTTCCAAAGAGTATCAATCACCCAACAGTATTATTTGCTGATGATTGTACAATAATGATAAAAAAAGAAGAGTCCTACAATTATGAACAAGAAATCAATGACACGCTAAAGCAAACTATAGATTGCCTATAATTTAAAAATTAATTTAGAAAAGACGTGTATAATGCATTTTAGTCAGCGACAGCGACAACTATCGGTTAATATTAGTCACAATGGACAGTCAGTTACAAAAACGGATACAACAATGTTTTTGGGGTTAGTGATAGACAGTCAACTTACGTGGAAACCGCATGTTGAATAAATTTGTAAGAAGCTTAACAGTTTTGCTTTTGCTCTTTATGCTGTCTAAATTTGTGAACCGTGACGCTGTGCTTACAGCCTATCATAGCTACGTGGAATCAGTTCTAAGATACGGACTCATTTTCTGGGGTAACTCGACAGACAAGAATTACGTTTTAATCGCACAAATAAAGTGCATACGCGCTATATGTAACCTACACTCAAGAGACAGTTGTAAGCCATATTTTAAATTCTTGAAGCTTCTAACATTGCCTTCATTATACATCTTTGAGGTGGCAGTGTTTGTTAAGACAAACCCACAGCTCTTCAAAATAAGAGCCCCAGCTGATCCACGGTTAAGGAAAAGGGACTCGAACATTCTTTGTGTTGATCGTAGTAAAACAGCCCTTCTACGTGAAAGTATTTATCGAATGGCTCCAGTTATTTTCAATAAAATTCCACGACAGATAAAGAATCTTAATAATAATATGTTTAAAAAGAAACTAAAAAAAAATTTAATTTATAAATGTTACTACTCCACAACTGAGTTTATGGAGGACACCACTGACATTTAGCCTATCACAATATTAAATTTAGATTATTATTATTTCTGACATTGGTAAATTGTGTGTTAGTACGTAAGGAATTGGGTGTTAGCATGTAAATAATTGAGTTATTTCATTTTAGATGTATGTCTGTTGTTTCGACATCACTAAGTTTATTATTATTTGTATGCTCTCGGGTAAAATGTAGCGAACTGACCATCATAATATAACATCTGTATTTTGTAACCTACATTTACGAATAAATTTGATTTGATTTGAAGAGTTAAGCGTCTGTAAGGCGTTAATATTTTTTTAATATTAAAATAATGTTTGTAAATAGAATATCATCAAAAACCATGATTATTAAATAAAATAAACGTTTATGAACAAATTACTTGCAATAATAACTTAAAAATATTTGAATTTTCTATTTTTCATATTAGGCTGTTTAGCGGCTTTTTACCTTTGCTTCTCCTTCAACCTGGTGAAAGCAAAGCGCGAAAAAAAAGAAAATTTAAATCATAGTTTCTTAATAATTGTTTGCGCTGGTAAGGACCTTATAGGGATAGATTCAACTTTGACTTTAAACCACAAATAGAAATTGCACAGCGACAGCCAGGATGGATGTAAAGGACTCACCGTAGCTCGTTGAGATGTCCAGAATTATCAATCAATTCGAAGGCCTCCTGTCCACGAATTATAACACTTCACAGCAGAGTATAGTTCTTCAGTATTGTTGGCACAGTAAATTGCACATATACGAAATTATATTAATCGTGGGAAAAATATTGATGCGTACGCGACGAAATCCAGCCGGCAACTGTCCTTCCTGGTGAGAAAGGGTGGGGAAAGAAAAGGAATAGGTTTGCACAGTAGTGCGAGGGAGAAGGAACATCGCTGTGCAATCATATCCAATTAAAAGTTCATTTTCTCTCTTTTTTTTTTTTTTTTAACGGTTTGGATTCTAGTAACTTGGCCTAAACATCCTCCCGGGTTGACAGGACATAGTCCTTTCAAGAAAATTAATGAAATTTAAGGTAAGACTATAAGCCGCCTTAAACTCTATTTCAAAGTTTCCAAGAATATTATAGGATTTATTTATATTTTCCAGTATGGATAAATTCAAGTTTACTTAATTAATACTTATAAGCTAAAATCATTAATCTTAAATTGAATATCTAATTTTAGTTAATTGAGCGATATTATGGACTGTATATTTTATTTATTGAGATGGTAGAGGAAAAACCTTCACAACTGGTCTACGGTACAACCCAGATCTTGTCCGAACGTCTACTACACGTACAACTCCATCTTTACCGGGAAAAGTTTGTTCTATTATGCCTAAAGGCCAATCTAGTGGGGCGCTATTATCCGACCTTAATAAGACTACAGTTCCCTTTTCTACAGAGCCGTTGGATTTTACCCATTTATTGCGGACTTGTAAAGAGTTAAGGTATTCTACTTTCCACCGTTTCCAAAATGACTGGACTAAGTTGTCCACATTACGTTTCCTTTGGAGCAGAGTAACGCTCTCATTTGTTAAATCTTCTGCCGGAAGAGACTTTAGAGGTGTCATTACAAGGAAGTGAGCAGGCGTCAGAGCCAAAGGCTCAGTAGGGTCACTGCTCAATACTGAAAGGGGCCGCGAGTTGAGCACCGCTTCCACTTGAGCGAGCACTGTTAGCATCTCTTCAAACGTGAGCAGCTGGCTACCTACTACCTTAGTGAGGTGAGTCTTGACACATCTGATATTACCCTCCCATAGCCCTCCAAAATGGGGGGCAGAAGCGGGATTGAATTTCCATGTAATCCGATTTTCACGCAATTCATTAGCGAATTTATCTTTGTATTCTTCCGACTCCAGCAATTGGTATACACTGTCTAAGTAAGATTTAGCGCCAATAAAATTGGTACCTCGATCAGAATACATCACCGCAATAGGGCCACGACGGGATATGAACCGCTTCAGAGCATTCATGAAGACTTCAGTACTTAAGTCGGAAGCCAACTCAATATGCACTGCCTTCGTAACCAGGCAAATAAATAGGCATATATAAGCTTTCTGACTATGTACACCTCTACGTCGATACGGAACGATATGTAAAGGACCTGCATAGTCCACCCCTGTGTGACAGAAGGCCTTTGCTTCCTGCACTCGGCAAGCTGGCAAATCAGCCATAATGGGAAACTCATTCCGAGGGTTTACCTTAAAACAGATGTTACATTTTTGTATACGTTTACGCACTATATTGCGAGCCGACAAAATCCAATATTTTTGCCTCAGTAGGGACATTAATAATTGGGGCCCCGTATGAAGATACTTTTGATGATAATGATCAATTAGAAGGTCAACGATGTGATCCTTTCTAGGAAGTAATATAGGGTGCTGACTGTCGTAACTCAAATCTGCATTACTCAATCTACCACCAACTCTAAGTAAATCATCTTTTACAAAGGCCTTTAGCTTTAGGAAAGCTGGGGGTAGATTACCTCCAGACTGAGCTAATTTAAGCTCACTTGGGAAGTGGATCTGCTGTAGATCTCTAATGACTGCTTCTTCAGCTTGCTCTAAATGGGATACCTCAAACTTTCTTGGAAGTTTCTTTATGAAGCGAAGAATATACACCACAATCCTTAGCAATTTTGACCAAGAGGACACGCGAGAAGATAGGTCATAGAAAACTGATGCCGATTGCGGAGCTGCAAGCACAGTAGTAGCCATTACATTGACCTTCATTTCAGGCTCTTCACTGACTGACGCAGGATCAAACTGATGGACTGGCCATTCAGGAAAGGGTAAGTGAGCAAATCGAGGCCCGTGGAGCCAGAGAGGGTGATCAAGTAATTGTGCTGGCGTCAAGCCCCTCGACAGGCAGTCAGCAGGATTGTCTTTTCCAGGTATGTGGTGGAAATGACAAGGTTCCAATTTGTTTTGTATTTTGGTAATACGATTTGCCACAAAGGTCTGCCATCGGTTAGGCAAAGAGTGGATCCAGGCCAAGGCCACAGTACTGTCCGTGAAAGCATACACATTTGTTATTTGACAACGAGTGGAGTAGGTGTCAATTACTAGCCGCATTAATCTCGCAAGTATAAGATTAGCACACAGTTCCATTCGAGCAACAGAAATCACTGTCTTAGATGGCGCCACTTTGGACTTAGCGCAAACCAGGTTAATTAGTGACTTCCCTGTACTTGGGGAGGACACATGTAAATACACAACTCCACCATAGGCGTTTTCAGATGCATCTGCGAAGCCCAAGATAGATATTACGCATTCGTCGTTCACTCCAAGGTGACGTGGCAATTTAATTTGTTGAAGCAAGGGCAATTCCGCTTCAAACTTCTGCCATAAAGCCACTACGTTGGCGGGAGGTACCACATCCCAACCAATGTTTTCCCTCCAGAGGGATTTGATTATTAATTTAGCGAGCAATGTGACTGGTGCCACGAAACCCATTAAATCCCATAATCGAGCAATAGTGGATAAAATATTCCGTTTTGTGCAGTCACGTGGCTGGGGTGTCACACTAAAAGTAAACGCATCTTCGGCTGGTACCCAGTGTAGACCCAATATTTTAAGCTGACTATCAGGACTGAACTCGACTGTTTCAGAGATACGATGCGACACAGGGATATTCGTCAGAACTTCAGGGGAGTTACTAGAAAATTTAACTAACTCAAACCCGCCAGCTGCGAATAAATCGATCAGCTGATTTGAGAGGGCAATGCCCTCTGACACCGAAGAACAACTGGTGGCTAAATCGTCCATATAGATGTCCGTCTCTGCCACATTAGCTGCCAGGGGGAAGCGCTCGCGCTCATCTAAAGCGAGTTGACGCACAGTGCGTATGGCCAAGTAGGGACTGCAGCATAAACCGAATGGCACTCTAGTCATTTCAAAAATTTTAATTGGCTCACTTATGTCAAATCTGTAGAGCAATCTCTGGAAGCGGGTATCCTTTTCATCCATTAAAATTCGTAAGTACATTTGACGTATGTCAGCACTTATCGCCACTGACCGCAATCGAAATTTTAGGAGAATTTGGAATAAATCATTTTGTAGATTCGGTCCTGTATACAAAATGTCATTTAATGACTTTCCAGACGTAGTCGCGTTACTAGCATTTAAAACTACACGCAACTTAGTAGTACTTTTATCCGTACGGACAACAGCATGGTGAGGTATTACGTATTGATCATTCCCAGGATCGACCTCCGAAATAGTACCGATTGGCCTCAGATAATTTTTCTGTAGGTAATCTACGAACACGTTATCGTATTCCTCCTTAACAGACGGATTCAATAACAATTTTCGCTCTAAAGATAAGTACCTATACTCGGCCGAACGCAAGGAGTCGCCTAACTCGGAAGTATCATTCTTAAGCGGAAGCGAAACTACATAGCGGCCATTACAATCGCGGCGCGTAGTTTCACAGTAATAATCCTCGCATTTTTGCTCATCCGGGGATAAAATGGTAGGTACATTAGGTACCTCTTCCAATTCGAAAAATCGATTTATACAATTTTCGGAAGTTAAGTCAGTAGTGCAGTAGGTACGCACAATATTACTCGCGGGGCTAATTATCGGGGCTTGCCCTACTATTATATAGCCTAACAAAGTCTCAATCGCGACAGGTTCCCCAGCGGCGCGCGAGATTGTATTCGGGCCTAAAATACGGGCAAATACGTCTGAACCTAAAATCAGGTCAATATTAGCAGGAGTAAAGTAGTTACAATCCGCTAATGGAATATTATTTAAATAATCCAAACGTGAAGCGTCGATCTTCGCGGTAGGTAATTCATTAGTGATACGATTTACGACCACAGGCTGAATATTAAACCTAACCGAATCATCGAATTTCGAACGAATTGTTAGACAAGTTACGCCTTCAATAGGATTCGTAACGTCGCCTACGCCTGATACAAATTTATTCTGAGGCGCACGCATTTTAAGTTTTAACCGTTTACAGCATTCTGTCGTAATCAAATCCCTTTGGGACGCACTATCAATTATAGCGCGTAAAACACAAATGTTGCCTTCGGTATCAACGATATGGCACTGCGCGGTTCCTAGCAAAACTGACGTCGTCGTCGCATCGCCATGTGACTTTCCGCTCGACATAGCGTCGTCGGCGCACTCGCCCACTGCACATAGCGAAACGGCAACAGGGCCGCACTCGGGCACGGCGCACTTTTCTTGCGAGGAGCCTTTCGTGAGTTCCGTGACTATCGCGGTAGTACTGGATGCGATCGGTATAGAATCGCGTGTGTTTGAATTCGTATTACTTGTGGGGAAATGTAACAAGCTGTGATGACTACGTTGACATTCCTTACAACGAGTTGACTCGCCGCACTTTGTAATGTTATGTTTATTACTTAAACAATTTACACACATTTTCCGTATTTTTACGAATTTATAGCGTTCACTAGGGGACTTTGACAAGAATTTTGGGCACTGAGATAAATGAAAATGCTCACTCTTCCCACAAGATACGCACTGATCTTGTTCCTGCACATTAATAAACGTCTTAACGTTAGTATTATTAGAACGCGAACCATAATTACCGCCCGAATGCGAGGAAATATTTTTACGTAACTGAGTACCTCCCGTGGAGGCTGGTTGCTTCGTACTCGATGAAATATTTTGCGCGCGTTGCAAAATATGAGACTGGTTCCGTACAAATGAAATAAATTCTTGACAGTTTGGAGTTTTATTTTTGTCATGACTAATTTGTAACTCGTAAGATTTTACTGTTTCCAGGCCCACTTTCTTGCAGGCAATGTGGATAAACAAGAAATCTTCCAAATTGACAATATTCAGCTGTTTTAAAGCGGAATAAATTGATGAAAATTTATCTATAAATTCCTCCAAATTAGTTGGTGAATTTTCTTTTACATTATTCAACGCGAACAGTTTATCTAAGTACGTAGCGGCTCGTACTCGTTTATCGTTATATTTACTGATTAACGTATTCCAAATAACGCTGTAGTTTTCGGAAGTAGGTAGAATACCTTGACAAATACTCAGGGCTTTCCCTTTTAATTTACCTACTAGATACTGAATTTTCTCGCTCTCGGTAAGATCTGGATTTTCGTGAATTACCGTCTTGAAAGTTTCGTAAAACATGGCCTATGTTTTTAATAAGGACTCAATTTCTCCATCAAAAGAACATAGCTCTAACGCAGGTAATTTTATTGAAGGTTTTTTCTCGCATTTAACCGCGGAACCCTGATCGCGACTAGTATTGTCAGTCACTTGCGACAACTTGTGAACCTTATATTTTATACGCGAATAAAGCTGTTCAAATGAAATTGCCGAACTGTAATTCGGTACAGGATTTTCCGGACTAGACAACTGGAATCGGTTTCTTTCGTTTATCGTGGTAAGAAAGTCATTTCGTAGGGTATCCAGCGTAAAACAGTCGGCTAAAAAGTTATCGATCGCGATGGGGTCGTCATTCAATTTACAACTAGTGTCGTAAATAGCTTGAGCTCGACCATACAAAGCACTTAATTTGTTTTGTAATTGTTGCAATCCGCGATCTATTACCGCCGACGCCGGTGCGGGTGGATCGCTCGGCATTTTTACCAATATGGCTGACTGAGTCTACCACGCGCCTACTAACTGACCCACTACTATAAAAAAAACGAATCTATTAATCCGGAACGGAGTGACCAAATGTTTGCGCTGGTAAGGACCTTATAGGGATAGATTCAACTTTGACTTTAAACCACAAATAGAAATTGCACAGCGACAGCCAGGATGGATGTAAAGGACTCACCGTAGCTCGTTGAGATGTCCAGAATTATCAATCAATTCGAAGGCCTCCTGTCCACGAATTATAACACTTCACAGCAGAGTATAGTTCTTCAGTATTGTTGGCACAGTAAATTGCACATATACGAAATTATATTAATCGTGGGAAAAATATTGATGCGTACGCGACGAAATCCAGCCGGCAACTGTCCTTCCTGGTGAGAAAGGGTGGGGAAAGAAAAGGAATAGGTTTGCACAGTAGTGCGAGGGAGAAGGAACATCGCTGTGCAATCATATCCAATTAAAAGTTCATTTTCTCTCTTTTTTTTTTTTTTTTAACGGTTTGGATTCTAGTAACTTGGCCTAAACATCCTCCCGGGTTGACAGGACATAGTCCTTTCAAGAAAATTAATGAAATTTAAGGTAAGACTATAAGCCGCCTTAAACTCTATTTCAAAGTTTCCAAGAATATTATAGGATTTATTTATATTTTCCAGTATGGATAAATTCAAGTTTACTTAATTAATACTTATAAGCTAAAATCATTAATCTTAAATTGAATATCTAATTTTAGTTAATTGAGCGATATTATGGACTGTATATTTTATTTATTGAGATGGTAGAGGAAAAACCTTCACAACTGGTCTACGGTACAACCCAGATCTTGTCCGAACGTCTACTACACGTACAACTCCATCTTTACCGGGAAAAGTTTGTTCTATTATGCCTAAAGGCCAATCTAGTGGGGCGCTATTATCCGACCTTAATAAGACTACAGTTCCCTTTTCTACAGAGCCGTTGGATTTTACCCATTTATTGCGGACTTGTAAAGAGTTAAGGTATTCTACTTTCCACCGTTTCCAAAATGACTGGACTAAGTTGTCCACATTACGTTTCCTTTGGAGCAGAGTAACGCTCTCATTTGTTAAATCTTCTGCCGGAAGAGACTTTAGAGGTGTCATTACAAGGAAGTGAGCAGGCGTCAGAGCCAAAGGCTCAGTAGGGTCACTGCTCAATACTGAAAGGGGCCGCGAGTTGAGCACCGCTTCCACTTGAGCGAGCACTGTTAGCATCTCTTCAAACGTGAGCAGCTGGCTACCTACTACCTTAGTGAGGTGAGTCTTGACACATCTGATATTACCCTCCCATAGCCCTCCAAAATGGGGGGCAGAAGCGGGATTGAATTTCCATGTAATCCGATTTTCACGCAATTCATTAGCGAATTTATCTTTGTATTCTTCCGACTCCAGCAATTGGTATACACTGTCTAAGTAAGATTTAGCGCCAATAAAATTGGTACCTCGATCAGAATACATCACCGCAATAGGGCCACGACGGGATATGAACCGCTTCAGAGCATTCATGAAGACTTCAGTACTTAAGTCGGAAGCCAACTCAATATGCACTGCCTTCGTAACCAGGCAAATAAATAGGCATATATAAGCTTTCTGACTATGTACACCTCTACGTCGATACGGAACGATATGTAAAGGACCTGCATAGTCCACCCCTGTGTGACAGAAGGCCTTTGCTTCCTGCACTCGGCAAGCTGGCAAATCAGCCATAATGGGAAACTCATTCCGAGGGTTTACCTTAAAACAGATGTTACATTTTTGTATACGTTTACGCACTATATTGCGAGCCGACAAAATCCAATATTTTTGCCTCAGTAGGGACATTAATAATTGGGGCCCCGTATGAAGATACTTTTGATGATAATGATCAATTAGAAGGTCAACGATGTGATCCTTTCTAGGAAGTAATATAGGGTGCTGACTGTCGTAACTCAAATCTGCATTACTCAATCTACCACCAACTCTAAGTAAATCATCTTTTACAAAGGCCTTTAGCTTTAGGAAAGCTGGGGGTAGATTACCTCCAGACTGAGCTAATTTAAGCTCACTTGGGAAGTGGATCTGCTGTAGATCTCTAATGACTGCTTCTTCAGCTTGCTCTAAATGGGATACCTCAAACTTTCTTGGAAGTTTCTTTATGAAGCGAAGAATATACACCACAATCCTTAGCAATTTTGACCAAGAGGACACGCGAGAAGATAGGTCATAGAAAACTGATGCCGATTGCGGAGCTGCAAGCACAGTAGTAGCCATTACATTGACCTTCATTTCAGGCTCTTCACTGACTGACGCAGGATCAAACTGATGGACTGGCCATTCAGGAAAGGGTAAGTGAGCAAATCGAGGCCCGTGGAGCCAGAGAGGGTGATCAAGTAATTGTGCTGGCGTCAAGCCCCTCGACAGGCAGTCAGCAGGATTGTCTTTTCCAGGTATGTGGTGGAAATGACAAGGTTCCAATTTGTTTTGTATTTTGGTAATACGATTTGCCACAAAGGTCTGCCATCGGTTAGGCAAAGAGTGGATCCAGGCCAAGGCCACAGTACTGTCCGTGAAAGCATACACATTTGTTATTTGACAACGAGTGGAGTAGGTGTCAATTACTAGCCGCATTAATCTCGCAAGTATAAGATTAGCACACAGTTCCATTCGAGCAACAGAAATCACTGTCTTAGATGGCGCCACTTTGGACTTAGCGCAAACCAGGTTAATTAGTGACTTCCCTGTACTTGGGGAGGACACATGTAAATACACAACTCCACCATAGGCGTTTTCAGATGCATCTGCGAAGCCCAAGATAGATATTACGCATTCGTCGTTCACTCCAAGGTGACGTGGCAATTTAATTTGTTGAAGCAAGGGCAATTCCGCTTCAAACTTCTGCCATAAAGCCACTACGTTGGCGGGAGGTACCACATCCCAACCAATGTTTTCCCTCCAGAGGGATTTGATTATTAATTTAGCGAGCAATGTGACTGGTGCCACGAAACCCATTAAATCCCATAATCGAGCAATAGTGGATAAAATATTCCGTTTTGTGCAGTCACGTGGCTGGGGTGTCACACTAAAAGTAAACGCATCTTCGGCTGGTACCCAGTGTAGACCCAATATTTTAAGCTGACTATCAGGACTGAACTCGACTGTTTCAGAGATACGATGCGACACAGGGATATTCGTCAGAACTTCAGGGGAGTTACTAGAAAATTTAACTAACTCAAACCCGCCAGCTGCGAATAAATCGATCAGCTGATTTGAGAGGGCAATGCCCTCTGACACCGAAGAACAACTGGTGGCTAAATCGTCCATATAGATGTCCGTCTCTGCCACATTAGCTGCCAGGGGGAAGCGCTCGCGCTCATCTAAAGCGAGTTGACGCACAGTGCGTATGGCCAAGTAGGGACTGCAGCATAAACCGAATGGCACTCTAGTCATTTCAAAAATTTTAATTGGCTCACTTATGTCAAATCTGTAGAGCAATCTCTGGAAGCGGGTATCCTTTTCATCCATTAAAATTCGTAAGTACATTTGACGTATGTCAGCACTTATCGCCACTGACCGCAATCGAAATTTTAGGAGAATTTGGAATAAATCATTTTGTAGATTCGGTCCTGTATACAAAATGTCATTTAATGACTTTCCAGACGTAGTCGCGTTACTAGCATTTAAAACTACACGCAACTTAGTAGTACTTTTATCCGTACGGACAACAGCATGGTGAGGTATTACGTATTGATCATTCCCAGGATCGACCTCCGAAATAGTACCGATTGGCCTCAGATAATTTTTCTGTAGGTAATCTACGAACACGTTATCGTATTCCTCCTTAACAGACGGATTCAATAACAATTTTCGCTCTAAAGATAAGTACCTATACTCGGCCGAACGCAAGGAGTCGCCTAACTCGGAAGTATCATTCTTAAGCGGAAGCGAAACTACATAGCGGCCATTACAATCGCGGCGCGTAGTTTCACAGTAATAATCCTCGCATTTTTGCTCATCCGGGGATAAAATGGTAGGTACATTAGGTACCTCTTCCAATTCGAAAAATCGATTTATACAATTTTCGGAAGTTAAGTCAGTAGTGCAGTAGGTACGCACAATATTACTCGCGGGGCTAATTATCGGGGCTTGCCCTACTATTATATAGCCTAACAAAGTCTCAATCGCGACAGGTTCCCCAGCGGCGCGCGAGATTGTATTCGGGCCTAAAATACGGGCAAATACGTCTGAACCTAAAATCAGGTCAATATTAGCAGGAGTAAAGTAGTTACAATCCGCTAATGGAATATTATTTAAATAATCCAAACGTGAAGCGTCGATCTTCGCGGTAGGTAATTCATTAGTGATACGATTTACGACCACAGGCTGAATATTAAACCTAACCGAATCATCGAATTTCGAACGAATTGTTAGACAAGTTACGCCTTCAATAGGATTCGTAACGTCGCCTACGCCTGATACAAATTTATTCTGAGGCGCACGCATTTTAAGTTTTAACCGTTTACAGCATTCTGTCGTAATCAAATCCCTTTGGGACGCACTATCAATTATAGCGCGTAAAACACAAATGTTGCCTTCGGTATCAACGATATGGCACTGCGCGGTTCCTAGCAAAACTGACGTCGTCGTCGCATCGCCATGTGACTTTCCGCTCGACATAGCGTCGTCGGCGCACTCGCCCACTGCACATAGCGAAACGGCAACAGGGCCGCACTCGGGCACGGCGCACTTTTCTTGCGAGGAGCCTTTCGTGAGTTCCGTGACTATCGCGGTAGTACTGGATGCGATCGGTATAGAATCGCGTGTGTTTGAATTCGTATTACTTGTGGGGAAATGTAACAAGCTGTGATGACTACGTTGACATTCCTTACAACGAGTTGACTCGCCGCACTTTGTAATGTTATGTTTATTACTTAAACAATTTACACACATTTTCCGTATTTTTACGAATTTATAGCGTTCACTAGGGGACTTTGACAAGAATTTTGGGCACTGAGATAAATGAAAATGCTCACTCTTCCCACAAGATACGCACTGATCTTGTTCCTGCACATTAATAAACGTCTTAACGTTAGTATTATTAGAACGCGAACCATAATTACCGCCCGAATGCGAGGAAATATTTTTACGTAACTGAGTACCTCCCGTGGAGGCTGGTTGCTTCGTACTCGATGAAATATTTTGCGCGCGTTGCAAAATATGAGACTGGTTCCGTACAAATGAAATAAATTCTTGACAGTTTGGAGTTTTATTTTTGTCATGACTAATTTGTAACTCGTAAGATTTTACTGTTTCCAGGCCCACTTTCTTGCAGGCAATGTGGATAAACAAGAAATCTTCCAAATTGACAATATTCAGCTGTTTTAAAGCGGAATAAATTGATGAAAATTTATCTATAAATTCCTCCAAATTAGTTGGTGAATTTTCTTTTACATTATTCAACGCGAACAGTTTATCTAAGTACGTAGCGGCTCGTACTCGTTTATCGTTATATTTACTGATTAACGTATTCCAAATAACGCTGTAGTTTTCGGAAGTAGGTAGAATACCTTGACAAATACTCAGGGCTTTCCCTTTTAATTTACCTACTAGATACTGAATTTTCTCGCTCTCGGTAAGATCTGGATTTTCGTGAATTACCGTCTTGAAAGTTTCGTAAAACATGGCCTATGTTTTTAATAAGGACTCAATTTCTCCATCAAAAGAACATAGCTCTAACGCAGGTAATTTTATTGAAGGTTTTTTCTCGCATTTAACCGCGGAACCCTGATCGCGACTAGTATTGTCAGTCACTTGCGACAACTTGTGAACCTTATATTTTATACGCGAATAAAGCTGTTCAAATGAAATTGCCGAACTGTAATTCGGTACAGGATTTTCCGGACTAGACAACTGGAATCGGTTTCTTTCGTTTATCGTGGTAAGAAAGTCATTTCGTAGGGTATCCAGCGTAAAACAGTCGGCTAAAAAGTTATCGATCGCGATGGGGTCGTCATTCAATTTACAACTAGTGTCGTAAATAGCTTGAGCTCGACCATACAAAGCACTTAATTTGTTTTGTAATTGTTGCAATCCGCGATCTATTACCGCCGACGCCGGTGCGGGTGGATCGCTCGGCATTTTTACCAATATGGCTGACTGAGTCTACCACGCGCCTACTAACTGACCCACTACTATAAAAAAAACGAATCTATTAATCCGGAACGGAGTGACCAAATGTTTGCGCTGGTAAGGACCTTATAGGGATAGATTCAACTTTGACTTTAAACCACAAATAGAAATTGCACAGCGACAGCCAGGATGGATGTAAAGGACTCACCGTAGCTCGTTGAGATGTCCAGAATTATCAATCAATTCGAAGGCCTCCTGTCCACGAATTATAACACTTCACAGCAGAGTATAGTTCTTCAGTATTGTTGGCACAGTAAATTGCACATATACGAAATTATATTAATCGTGGGAAAAATATTGATGCGTACGCGACGAAATCCAGCCGGCAACTGTCCTTCCTGGTGAGAAAGGGTGGGGAAAGAAAAGGAATAGGTTTGCACAGTAGTGCGAGGGAGAAGGAACATCGCTGTGCAATCATATCCAATTAAAAGTTCATTTTCTCTCTTTTTTTTTTTTTTTTAACGGTTTGGATTCTAGTAACTTGGCCTAAACATCCTCCCGGGTTGACAGGACATAGTCCTTTCAAGAAAATTAATGAAATTTAAGGTAAGACTATAAGCCGCCTTAAACTCTATTTCAAAGTTTCCAAGAATATTATAGGATTTATTTATATTTTCCAGTATGGATAAATTCAAGTTTACTTAATTAATACTTATAAGCTAAAATCATTAATCTTAAATTGAATATCTAATTTTAGTTAATTGAGCGATATTATGGACTGTATATTTTATTTATTGAGATGGTAGAGGAAAAACCTTCACAACTGGTCTACGGTACAACCCAGATCTTGTCCGAACGTCTACTACACGTACAACTCCATCTTTACCGGGAAAAGTTTGTTCTATTATGCCTAAAGGCCAATCTAGTGGGGCGCTATTATCCGACCTTAATAAGACTACAGTTCCCTTTTCTACAGAGCCGTTGGATTTTACCCATTTATTGCGGACTTGTAAAGAGTTAAGGTATTCTACTTTCCACCGTTTCCAAAATGACTGGACTAAGTTGTCCACATTACGTTTCCTTTGGAGCAGAGTAACGCTCTCATTTGTTAAATCTTCTGCCGGAAGAGACTTTAGAGGTGTCATTACAAGGAAGTGAGCAGGCGTCAGAGCCAAAGGCTCAGTAGGGTCACTGCTCAATACTGAAAGGGGCCGCGAGTTGAGCACCGCTTCCACTTGAGCGAGCACTGTTAGCATCTCTTCAAACGTGAGCAGCTGGCTACCTACTACCTTAGTGAGGTGAGTCTTGACACATCTGATATTACCCTCCCATAGCCCTCCAAAATGGGGGGCAGAAGCGGGATTGAATTTCCATGTAATCCGATTTTCACGCAATTCATTAGCGAATTTATCTTTGTATTCTTCCGACTCCAGCAATTGGTATACACTGTCTAAGTAAGATTTAGCGCCAATAAAATTGGTACCTCGATCAGAATACATCACCGCAATAGGGCCACGACGGGATATGAACCGCTTCAGAGCATTCATGAAGACTTCAGTACTTAAGTCGGAAGCCAACTCAATATGCACTGCCTTCGTAACCAGGCAAATAAATAGGCATATATAAGCTTTCTGACTATGTACACCTCTACGTCGATACGGAACGATATGTAAAGGACCTGCATAGTCCACCCCTGTGTGACAGAAGGCCTTTGCTTCCTGCACTCGGCAAGCTGGCAAATCAGCCATAATGGGAAACTCATTCCGAGGGTTTACCTTAAAACAGATGTTACATTTTTGTATACGTTTACGCACTATATTGCGAGCCGACAAAATCCAATATTTTTGCCTCAGTAGGGACATTAATAATTGGGGCCCCGTATGAAGATACTTTTGATGATAATGATCAATTAGAAGGTCAACGATGTGATCCTTTCTAGGAAGTAATATAGGGTGCTGACTGTCGTAACTCAAATCTGCATTACTCAATCTACCACCAACTCTAAGTAAATCATCTTTTACAAAGGCCTTTAGCTTTAGGAAAGCTGGGGGTAGATTACCTCCAGACTGAGCTAATTTAAGCTCACTTGGGAAGTGGATCTGCTGTAGATCTCTAATGACTGCTTCTTCAGCTTGCTCTAAATGGGATACCTCAAACTTTCTTGGAAGTTTCTTTATGAAGCGAAGAATATACACCACAATCCTTAGCAATTTTGACCAAGAGGACACGCGAGAAGATAGGTCATAGAAAACTGATGCCGATTGCGGAGCTGCAAGCACAGTAGTAGCCATTACATTGACCTTCATTTCAGGCTCTTCACTGACTGACGCAGGATCAAACTGATGGACTGGCCATTCAGGAAAGGGTAAGTGAGCAAATCGAGGCCCGTGGAGCCAGAGAGGGTGATCAAGTAATTGTGCTGGCGTCAAGCCCCTCGACAGGCAGTCAGCAGGATTGTCTTTTCCAGGTATGTGGTGGAAATGACAAGGTTCCAATTTGTTTTGTATTTTGGTAATACGATTTGCCACAAAGGTCTGCCATCGGTTAGGCAAAGAGTGGATCCAGGCCAAGGCCACAGTACTGTCCGTGAAAGCATACACATTTGTTATTTGACAACGAGTGGAGTAGGTGTCAATTACTAGCCGCATTAATCTCGCAAGTATAAGATTAGCACACAGTTCCATTCGAGCAACAGAAATCACTGTCTTAGATGGCGCCACTTTGGACTTAGCGCAAACCAGGTTAATTAGTGACTTCCCTGTACTTGGGGAGGACACATGTAAATACACAACTCCACCATAGGCGTTTTCAGATGCATCTGCGAAGCCCAAGATAGATATTACGCATTCGTCGTTCACTCCAAGGTGACGTGGCAATTTAATTTGTTGAAGCAAGGGCAATTCCGCTTCAAACTTCTGCCATAAAGCCACTACGTTGGCGGGAGGTACCACATCCCAACCAATGTTTTCCCTCCAGAGGGATTTGATTATTAATTTAGCGAGCAATGTGACTGGTGCCACGAAACCCATTAAATCCCATAATCGAGCAATAGTGGATAAAATATTCCGTTTTGTGCAGTCACGTGGCTGGGGTGTCACACTAAAAGTAAACGCATCTTCGGCTGGTACCCAGTGTAGACCCAATATTTTAAGCTGACTATCAGGACTGAACTCGACTGTTTCAGAGATACGATGCGACACAGGGATATTCGTCAGAACTTCAGGGGAGTTACTAGAAAATTTAACTAACTCAAACCCGCCAGCTGCGAATAAATCGATCAGCTGATTTGAGAGGGCAATGCCCTCTGACACCGAAGAACAACTGGTGGCTAAATCGTCCATATAGATGTCCGTCTCTGCCACATTAGCTGCCAGGGGGAAGCGCTCGCGCTCATCTAAAGCGAGTTGACGCACAGTGCGTATGGCCAAGTAGGGACTGCAGCATAAACCGAATGGCACTCTAGTCATTTCAAAAATTTTAATTGGCTCACTTATGTCAAATCTGTAGAGCAATCTCTGGAAGCGGGTATCCTTTTCATCCATTAAAATTCGTAAGTACATTTGACGTATGTCAGCACTTATCGCCACTGACCGCAATCGAAATTTTAGGAGAATTTGGAATAAATCATTTTGTAGATTCGGTCCTGTATACAAAATGTCATTTAATGACTTTCCAGACGTAGTCGCGTTACTAGCATTTAAAACTACACGCAACTTAGTAGTACTTTTATCCGTACGGACAACAGCATGGTGAGGTATTACGTATTGATCATTCCCAGGATCGACCTCCGAAATAGTACCGATTGGCCTCAGATAATTTTTCTGTAGGTAATCTACGAACACGTTATCGTATTCCTCCTTAACAGACGGATTCAATAACAATTTTCGCTCTAAAGATAAGTACCTATACTCGGCCGAACGCAAGGAGTCGCCTAACTCGGAAGTATCATTCTTAAGCGGAAGCGAAACTACATAGCGGCCATTACAATCGCGGCGCGTAGTTTCACAGTAATAATCCTCGCATTTTTGCTCATCCGGGGATAAAATGGTAGGTACATTAGGTACCTCTTCCAATTCGAAAAATCGATTTATACAATTTTCGGAAGTTAAGTCAGTAGTGCAGTAGGTACGCACAATATTACTCGCGGGGCTAATTATCGGGGCTTGCCCTACTATTATATAGCCTAACAAAGTCTCAATCGCGACAGGTTCCCCAGCGGCGCGCGAGATTGTATTCGGGCCTAAAATACGGGCAAATACGTCTGAACCTAAAATCAGGTCAATATTAGCAGGAGTAAAGTAGTTACAATCCGCTAATGGAATATTATTTAAATAATCCAAACGTGAAGCGTCGATCTTCGCGGTAGGTAATTCATTAGTGATACGATTTACGACCACAGGCTGAATATTAAACCTAACCGAATCATCGAATTTCGAACGAATTGTTAGACAAGTTACGCCTTCAATAGGATTCGTAACGTCGCCTACGCCTGATACAAATTTATTCTGAGGCGCACGCATTTTAAGTTTTAACCGTTTACAGCATTCTGTCGTAATCAAATCCCTTTGGGACGCACTATCAATTATAGCGCGTAAAACACAAATGTTGCCTTCGGTATCAACGATATGGCACTGCGCGGTTCCTAGCAAAACTGACGTCGTCGTCGCATCGCCATGTGACTTTCCGCTCGACATAGCGTCGTCGGCGCACTCGCCCACTGCACATAGCGAAACGGCAACAGGGCCGCACTCGGGCACGGCGCACTTTTCTTGCGAGGAGCCTTTCGTGAGTTCCGTGACTATCGCGGTAGTACTGGATGCGATCGGTATAGAATCGCGTGTGTTTGAATTCGTATTACTTGTGGGGAAATGTAACAAGCTGTGATGACTACGTTGACATTCCTTACAACGAGTTGACTCGCCGCACTTTGTAATGTTATGTTTATTACTTAAACAATTTACACACATTTTCCGTATTTTTACGAATTTATAGCGTTCACTAGGGGACTTTGACAAGAATTTTGGGCACTGAGATAAATGAAAATGCTCACTCTTCCCACAAGATACGCACTGATCTTGTTCCTGCACATTAATAAACGTCTTAACGTTAGTATTATTAGAACGCGAACCATAATTACCGCCCGAATGCGAGGAAATATTTTTACGTAACTGAGTACCTCCCGTGGAGGCTGGTTGCTTCGTACTCGATGAAATATTTTGCGCGCGTTGCAAAATATGAGACTGGTTCCGTACAAATGAAATAAATTCTTGACAGTTTGGAGTTTTATTTTTGTCATGACTAATTTGTAACTCGTAAGATTTTACTGTTTCCAGGCCCACTTTCTTGCAGGCAATGTGGATAAACAAGAAATCTTCCAAATTGACAATATTCAGCTGTTTTAAAGCGGAATAAATTGATGAAAATTTATCTATAAATTCCTCCAAATTAGTTGGTGAATTTTCTTTTACATTATTCAACGCGAACAGTTTATCTAAGTACGTAGCGGCTCGTACTCGTTTATCGTTATATTTACTGATTAACGTATTCCAAATAACGCTGTAGTTTTCGGAAGTAGGTAGAATACCTTGACAAATACTCAGGGCTTTCCCTTTTAATTTACCTACTAGATACTGAATTTTCTCGCTCTCGGTAAGATCTGGATTTTCGTGAATTACCGTCTTGAAAGTTTCGTAAAACATAGGCCAGGACTCAATTTCTCCATCAAAAGAACATAGCTCTAACGCAGGTAATTTTATTGAAGGTTTTTTCTCGCATTTAACCGCGGAACCCTGATCGCGACTAGTATTGTCAGTCACTTGCGACAACTTGTGAACCTTATATTTTATACGCGAATAAAGCTGTTCAAATGAAATTGCCGAACTGTAATTCGGTACAGGATTTTCCGGACTAGACAACTGGAATCGGTTTCTTTCGTTTATCGTGGTAAGAAAGTCATTTCGTAGGGTATCCAGCGTAAAACAGTCGGCTAAAAAGTTATCGATCGCGATGGGGTCGTCATTCAATTTACAACTAGTGTCGTAAATAGCTTGAGCTCGACCATACAAAGCACTTAATTTGTTTTGTAATTGTTGCAATCCGCGATCTATTACCGCCGACGCCGGTGCGGGTGGATCGCTCGGCATTTTTACCAATATGGCTGACTGAGTCTACCACGCGCCTACTAACTGACCCACTACTATAAAAAAAACGAATCTATTAATCCGGAACGGAGTGACCAAATGTTTGCGCTGGTAAGGACCTTATAGGGATAGATTCAACTTTGACTTTAAACCACAAATAGAAATTGCACAGCGACAGCCAGGATGGATGTAAAGGACTCACCGTAGCTCGTTGAGATGTCCAGAATTATCAATCAATTCGAAGGCCTCCTGTCCACGAATTATAACACTTCACAGCAGAGTATAGTTCTTCAGTATTGTTGGCACAGTAAATTGCACATATACGAAATTATATTAATCGTGGGAAAAATATTGATGCGTACGCGACGAAATCCAGCCGGCAACTGTCCTTCCTGGTGAGAAAGGGTGGGGAAAGAAAAGGAATAGGTTTGCACAGTAGTGCGAGGGAGAAGGAACATCGCTGTGCAATCATATCCAATGAAAAGTTCATTTTCTCTCTTTTTTTTTTTTTTTTTTAACGATTTGGATTCTAGTAACTTGGCCTAAACAATAATTCATGACAAAAATATTTGTCGTTTTTTTTTTTATTTCTTCAAAAGTGTATTGAAAAACGTCGTTTGATACACGTGGACATCTGTTATTGTAGTTCTTGGCTAGCCGTGTGGTATCCGGCAGAGTAGAATAGAACCAACCCATTACACTCACGGGTGTCGTATAAAGCGACTAATGTCTGAGGCAGAACACCTTGCGCCTCCGTAGACCAGAGAATGGGCAGCAGCGTTTTCTGTTAGTCTTTCATCACTGCGATCTCCAATCCGCCTGCCAAGCGTGGAGATTACGGCAAATTCCTCCCATCATGGGAGAGGCTTATGTCCAGCAGTGGACGTTATGGGCTGTTGTAGTGTAGTAGTTCTTGGCTCAATAACAACACTCTCTTGCGGCTCGGGAGTTAGTTCCGCCTCGAATACAATAACAAACTTTCTCCACTTGTATCAAAATGTACTATTGTAGAAACGTGATTTATCCAAATGTATCTATTATGAAATGAAAAATGTTTAAATGATTAAATATCATCTAACGCATTTGATAAAAGAAGTGTTTGCCAAATAAATGTTTGTAAAACGAATGTTTTTAAAATAAAACATTTGCGGAATAAGTTGTTTGCGAAATAAATAGTATACGAAACGTTGGTTGTAAAATAAAAATTTGTCAATGGAGTTTTGGTGAAACTCTGTAGAACCCGGTTAGAGATAGCCATTAGGTGTTTGAACAATATTATAGTAGGCGACGAAACCTGTCCGGTGGTGGTACCGGTAAAGCGAAGGGAGGAGCGGGCGAGCGAAGAGAGCCGGCGACCTCCGTAGCGTAGGGATAAGGTCACGATAGCTTTCCGGTGGTAGGTAGGTCCTGAGTGGAGCGAACCTGCGAGACCGAGTGGAGCGAAAGGGGAGGTGGCTAGCGAAGCGAGCCGGCGACCTCCGTAGCGTTAGTGCTCATTTCTGGAGATGCGGCGCGTTGCGCGGTGTGTTGTGCGTTTTTTCCGTTTACGGAGAGGCGGTGCGTGCAGCGGCCCGCGTTATCACACGCCCAAACACAAACATGGCAATGTACGATAGCGTTTACGAAGACGTGGCGCGTTCTGCGGCGCGTTGCCCGCGGCGTCATACGGGGCGTTATTTCGTCACGTCACGGATGTGCCTCAAGCTCTTTGTGTTATTCTTCTCGCGAATAAATAAAAATACCAGTCTAATTCGCATAATGTGTATTGAATAAATACTGCTGTCAGGGCAACTTACGAATAACATTGTTATCTACTGTTTATGTGGTTGTGTTTATGCCCGCCGCGTTGGACGCCGCGTGCACCGACGCGGCGTTCGACGCTGTTTCTCAAGCCAACGCGCGTAACATACACATTGTAACGTATACATTGGCATATGTTTGAATTTTAAGCGGGCGGGCCGCCCGAAGCGTCGCGCAACGCGCCGCGTCTCCGTAAATGAACGTTGAGTGGGTGAAGCGTAACTCAGGGGCAACGACAAGCAAACTTTAGGGTAATGTTTTTTTTAATGGGAAAAGGTCTGAGTTTTTAAATAAGGTTTTAGATTGTATTAGAAGTTCTTAAGGGGTTTCAAAATCTTCAAAAACAATTCTCTATTTTTTTTTTATTGATTTAATTTTTCGAATGTTTTAGGGGTTCTTAAGGGTTTTAGTACTGCTATAAGGGCGCTCATAAAGGTTTTCAAAATTCAATTAAACTTATAACTGAGAATTCTAACAGATTTACCAATTCATTTAAGGATTCCTATGGATTCTCAAAATTTTATAAGGGTTTCTAAGAAGTATTCCTTATACTTCTTAAAAACACGAAACACAACGTAAATACTAGTTTATTTATAAAAATAAATAATGAAGCATGATGCCTGTTTATAATATGTAAGTACCTTTTTAGAAAAGCAGGTTCTTTGCACACATCCACACCTTTGAGAACCTGTTAATAATAAACAAATGGTGACAACAAACTGTGGTGCAAGGTATATAAAACTGCTTTTTAGTTTATAACTACTGTTTATATACGTGGCGTAGCACGAAACTGTTCTTCTTCATTTTTACGACACTTTCAAAATAAAGTAAATGATATGAAACAAATTTTGTTTATTTTTCAAAAAAAATACTTTTTTGTACCTTTGACACCATTAAGTCATAAAATGCAACTTAATTGTAATAATAACTCCATATCCCACGAGCCACTGTTTAAACGATGTACTAAAACACGTTTTTCAACTGACGCCAGTGTCACCCCAATGGAAGAAAGAAGTATAAGTTGCTATTGAAATCATTTGCGTACTCTCCAAGGCAAAGCACTGTTGCGTAAACTATGAGACACTTTTGCTAAAACTGGAGTACTATGGGATTAGAAATGGTGGCCCCTGGCCATGGATGTTCCCCTCGCGAAGGGAACAGAGCGCTCAACACGTCACAAAGATCATACCTGAAAGATACAAAGCGTAAAGTTCAGGTAAACAGCATAATTCTCATTGAGGTTGGGATGCTGAGGGCGTTCTTCAAGGTTCGATATTTGGTTCATTCCTTTTTAAGTTTGATTTACCTCAATTATTTCGAAATCTACCGAATTATGTCTTAGCCTGCATCTGCCAGCGCGGCAGCGGCAGCAGTATAAGGCTAAAGACACCACCCCCCAGGCCTACTCCAGACAACAGTCATGGTGGTAATGGCCAGGGACTGTGACAGACTTGGCCCATTTCTGAAAGGAGACCAGTGGGAGCGGTAGGGCTTCCTCATTGAAGACACTGCTACCCGATGAACGGCGGTCTTTGCTCTAAAGAAAGCAACATTAGAGGCCTATGCTCAATGTCCTCATCGAGGAATATTCCATGCGGTTCGGTTTACCTCGCAGAATTATTTCGGGCATCGGGTGTCCAGTTCGTTTCCGCGGTGATGCGTAAATGCATAGCAGTCGTAGTTCCTGTTCCTGTTCCGCTACGATACACTAGATAAGGTATCGCTCTCTCTTTCCCTCACACCAGTTGCAAACGAGTGGCGGTTGCGCTCGGCTTCGCTAATCCACTAGTTATGCACAAGGTACTTACTTATGCGTGTAATTTTCTGATTACCCGCGCAAGTAGATACGTGGGTGGCGTCACGAGTCAATATTGTCCACAAATAACTTTTCCCAAATGTTATAAAGGACTGTAAATGTGTGTGCAACTAGGGAAACAACTGTTTTCTTAACTCTAATCAGATACCCTTGTTTTTCTGAAAGCTATACTGATAAGTAAAAAAATTTCAACTTACTTTTGGAGGCCACTAACTGGCTTTTAATACCAAAATTATACAGCACATAAATACTACTTTATAAAAACAACAATCTTATTCTAATGTCAAGGTTTAATAAACCAGTGGATTGATGTCACAAAAGATGTTCAGTATTTATAACGATTCACATTTGGTTTAATGTGCGTCTATCAAGGCGGCCCATTTCGTAATGCGCAGGAGTAGATAACACAACTATTATACAACAAAAAAAAAATATCCAACAATTTGTAGAAAATATTGTGATAATATAAACGTATTCCACTATGGAACAGTATAAATATACGGATATTCGACAAAACAGTAAACAGCATACAGACTTTCAAAAAACAGTTATGAAACCATTTCAAAAACAGGTGAGTGATCATTAGTGAAATCTAGAAATTAAACTGGATGCATCTGCATACCAGTATTTTTGTATAGAGCAATTACATGTGTTATACAATGCCTCTTGGTAAGACTGTGTCACATTTTCGGGTTTCTGACTATACGCAAGAGCTGAAAAATGACAGCCGGGACTAACGGCTTAACATACACGACAATGGCATAATAATAAATGTAAGCAAAACTAAGTGTACGACAATACATTCGCCATTTCCGCGTAACAAAAACATTGACTTGAATATTAAAGGCCATAGTTATGAATGTCTTCACAGCGAAAAATCAAGTTGTCATGTAATAATTTAGAGCAGGTAAAAACATACAGGTAGGTACTTAGGACTGACTATTGACACGATATTTGCATGGAACATACACATAGATACGGTTTGCCATAAACTTCGGTCAGTTCTGGGTAAATTGCATACCCTGAAGCCTGTAGTCAAGACAGGATTATTGTATGCACTGTACTATGCACTTGCAGACTCGATTATCAGTCATGGGTTGTGTGGCATAGACTTACTTTTAAAACATGATCTAGACAAATTTAAAATACTACAAATAGGATTATTAAAAATGTTGGTGAGAATTAAAAACTAAACAAAGCTTGAACAAGGAATATGAAAAATTATGTCAGAAGTGCAACATATTACCAGTCGACATGAAAGTAAAAATTACAATGATTCTTGAACAATATAATATTAAAATACACATAAAAGAAAAAGTGCATAACTACCCAATCCGATTTGCTAAGAAAAACAAACTACATGTGTCAAATGTAAATAATATTATGGTGGGTGTACGAGACAATGGATGACACCTACATTAATTAATGCATTACCTGAGGAAATGATCGAGTTTATCAAGTGTAAAAAACACCTAAAAAGTGTCCTAATAAAACACGACGGCCAAAACTATGATGCTGCCCGTGAGTCTCGGTGGGAACTCCTCATGTACCAAGCGTTGCTTAACCTTGAAAATTGAACCGCGTGACTATTATTATTGCTGCCATGTTTACAAATTAGCAGCAAAAAGGCGTTTCGGTTTTACTGAAGTCAAGTCAAAGTAGTCAATGAAAGAAAGTATAACTAAAGGCCCGGTCACACCGGAGCGTAGCGTGACGTGACGCGTGCACGCATCAGTTGTAATGTATGAAACTGTAAGAAAGATGCCAGACCAGATGCGTGACGTGTGCACGTGCGTCACTCACGCACGCAGAGTCGCATCTACTGACAAACCGAGTCCGCGCGCGTGTGTAGAGGAACGGCAACGTCACACACGCGCCTGCAGTGATGCCGTTGTATTATATGGCGCTTCCTGTTAGATGCCATACCGGGCACGCACGCACACGCATCGGTCATTGCAGCACGTACGCACGCACGGCAGGTTATATTTATTGACAAACAGAATATAAGAGTGTTTTTTTTCGCAATAGAGACAATTTTAAAGGAAAAACTAATATAAATAGTTCGCAAATATGATATTCACTGCATTCCTCTATTATTAAAATCATGGACCCAAAGTTTTTTTGGTAGCAGCAGAAAATTCTTGGCATAGTAGTAACAATAACGCTTCTTCATCAGAAGAACTACTGTTGTCTAACATATTTTCGCTAAATGCTCTCAACTCAATATGGCTGCTGACGCGCCTGCGTGACGTGATGCGTGCGCGCGCGACGTGTGCTGCACCGGTCTTGGCTGGTGTGACAGGGCTCGCACGCGCGTGCGATTGTCACGTCGCACGTCACGTCACGCTACGCATCCGGCATGACCGGGCCTTAAAGATGACGCACACATAACTTGTTTTTTTTTCTTGAATTCTTGTTTTCGCAACTGGCTTTAGTATTACTTCACTTTTTAAACCTTTTATAGGTATGAACAACAGGGTGTAAAGATCCTTATCCTCCATAAAACAGTGAGGATCCTCCGACCAGGCTAGTGTTGTATCTCTCAAAAATCTGACAGCAACCGCAGGGCAGTACCCTGCGGTTGCCGTCAGATTTTTAGATTGTCGATAAATCCAAAATCGAATGATAAATGATTAGAAAGGTTGAGATCCCAGATTTATTTCTTCAATATTCTACAGAATCTACTGAATTCTCCAACAAATTGTTAAGTTCCATCATGGAACTGTTAATGGTACTAGTGACAATGAAGGCAATTATGAGTTCATGTTTACTCATTTCTACCTTCATCAAGAGATGTTCTTAGTTTGCGTTTTAAAATATTGTTTCAAGCAGGGTATTGAATAAATACTCACTATCAAATTATCAATATACTCCGGCAAACCTAACGGCTATTTATATAACGACTCATCCATCAAGAAAGTTCCATGACTTTCTGAAACCTTTTTCACAGTTCCATAGTGGAACATTCTAGACTCAAACGCAATCTAAAATGTTCTCGTAAAGCAGCCGACGTAACGTAACAAAATAAAGGTAAATAGATAAACAAAACACATTTCTAAAAATATTTAATTTCCAGTTGCTGATCTGCAGCGGAGTTTGGACGTCTGTGTTCCTGATGGGGCTCAGCGTCGGCGCACCTACCATGTTCATCCCACAGATTAGGCGGGAGGCGAACCATACTGAAGTTATCACAAGTGACATGGCTTCCTGGTTAAGTAAGTGGTGAATGTCTAATAAACCAATTTTTTGCTGTCGGAAACTATTTCGCTACAGCATGAAGCATCGCTACTATACGAGTATTGCGGCCGATTTGCTTTTGCTGTATAGCTGCAAAAATTTGCGGTGGCTATAATTTGACTGACATGGACAGAGTGACTGTTGCAACCCCGTGCAGGGCACGCCACAATAGTGGCAATAAGTCCCCTCTTTGAGAAGTGGCTAGTGAGGCGCCACGGCGTCCTCACCTTCCGCCTGACGCAGGTCCTCACCGGACATGGCTGTTTCGTTAGGTTTCTGCACCGAATCGGGCGGGAGGAAACGCCCGGGTGCTTCCATTGCGAGGATCGACCAGAGGACACGGTGGAGCACACTGTGGAGGTGTGCCCCGCTTGGACGGAGAACCGCCGTGTCCTCGAAGTGGCCATCGGCGGCGGCGGCCTCTCGCGTCCAGCCCTGGTTCAAGATGGCTTCGCTCCAGACCATGGAGTCCGGAGCGAGACGGAATGGGACGCCATCACCTCCATCTGCGCAGTTATGCTAGAGAAGGAGGTGGTGGAACGTGAGAGGGAGAGAACCTCACGTCCCGGCCGCCGCGCGAGACGCCCCGGGCGTCGGGGGCCACCACGTGGCCCCCGGCCACCATAGACACACGACAGGCCGTGTCGACGGCGCGTTCGTGTTTCACGCGCGCCTCAAAGAGATTCAGCAAAAAGGAAGGGGTCCGCAAGGGCCAATGCCTGCCGGGGTTGCGGGACTGTACAAAAGAGATACCGTGGCCCCGGAACATAAAGGGCGATGAAGGAACACGGATGGGTTTTAGTCAGTAAAAGTCTGACTGCACGCCCTCCTGCTCCACCCAGAGCGAGAGGAGTCATTTGATGATTTCCCATCCGAAAAAAAAAAGAGGTAGGGCACCTTCAGGCTATGCGGAGCGACGATCTGACGTGGCTAGTAGCTGCTGCTTGACAGTTGCCAGAAATGGATTTGAATATTATGCGATTAGAGAGGTCTAAGCTGTGTCCGCTGAACTACTTCTGATGATGAACACAACTTAATAATATTGAAATTTTTCAGCGTCCGCATACAGCTTCAGTGGGCTTACCTTGGTCATCATAGTATCGATCGTCACAAGATTCATCGGCAGGAAGATACCTTTCACTATTGCAGTATTAGTCACTTTAGCTGCTTTCGTAGTTCTTTACTGTAGTACAAACGTCACTAACATATTGATAAGTAATATAATGCAGGGATTATTAGCTGCTTCACAACTTAACGTCATCGTTATGATTTTAACTGAGTATATTTCACCAAAATATAGAGGCATATTTCTAACAGTTAATACAGCTACACTTTTCTGGGGTATTTGGGCTTCAAATGCGATAGGCACTTTCTTTCATTGGAAAAATATTCCACTCGTTGGGATAGTATGTTCATTATATACTTTACTGACTGTTTTTACTTGGCCCGAGTCTCCGTACTGGTTGGCAAGTAGAGGAAGGTTTGAAGAATGTGCAGCATCACATCGCTCGTTGAAAGGTTGTGATGATGATTCAGAGAAGGAATTAGAAGCTTTGGTTAATTCTCAAAAAGAATATATTGCTAACTGCGAAAATATAAAACTATCAGCAAGCGAACATGTGTCTGATTTCTTGAAAACAATTAAATCTAAGGATTTTTATAAACCAACCTTAATAGCTATTGTAACTGGTTTTCTGTCGTTTTGTTCTGGAAAGTTAGTTTTTGCTGTGTACGCTATTGACGTTTTCAAGAAAATAACAAACAGTGAATCGACGGCGTATATCGCGATGTTAATCATAGATGGCTTTACAGTATTGGGTATGTACGCAGGATGCATTTTGTCGAAACTTTTGAAAAGACGTACATTGTTGTTAGTCGCGTCGAGTGTGGGAGTCATGTTTTTGTTTATTTTATCTTTGTACTTATATTTAATTGCTTTCAAAGTAATTATGGAAAACAAATATGTAACAATATCTTTGTTTGTTACTTTCTCAATAGCTGTGAGTTGTGGACCTTTGTCAGTGTCTGTTTCCGTTTTTGGAGAGTTAATTCCGATAAGATCTAGAAATTTATCAACGTGTGTAATCTCATTTTCTGGAAAACTTATAACTGGTCTGATTTTAAAACTAGCTCCTATAACGTTCAGAACTTTTGGATTGCACGGAACATGTCTTGCATTTGGTATTGCTTCAGTAATTACTTTAGTTTTTGTGTATAAATATCTACCGGAAACAAAAGACAAAACTTTGCAAGAAATAGCAGACAGTATGAAAGGTGAAACAAATAGGGGTCAGGTGACGTCAAAGTTAATAAGTAGATAAAGTTAGGTAGGTAAAGTTTTGTTTTCTCTATTATGCAAAATTAAAATTGAAAATAATGTATCTCGAGAAAGAAAGGCGTATATAAAGTTAATCTATACTAATATTCTAAAGAGGTATATAGTTTGTGAGTTTGTAGGGGTAATCTCTGGATCTACTGAACCAATTTTCAAAATTCTTTTACCAATAGAAAGCCACGTTACTTGTAAGTGTCATAGGCAATATAAAATATAGACTGTGTCATAGGTAAATATAGATGTATTACTAGAAAATTAAGGGAGGGGGAAAAATAGAGGAAAATAAATTTGTGTGGACATTTATTTTGTGTGAAGCCGGGTCGGGCCACTAGTAACTATTAAAGACGTTGTTACTTAATGGCCTACGCAGACCGGGACGGCATGGCAAGAGATTTATTTTTTTGCGAATGGACATTCAAACGTATTGATATAGAAATACGACCGTGGCGCGTCTTTCAATGCAAATCCCTTTCGATGCCAGATTAGATTAAATTTTTAGTTAGAAATAACTTTAAAGGCGAACGCCGTCTGAGACGAAACCACATAATATTATATTAGATAGATCTTTTAACTAGACTAAATAAAAAAAAAAAAAAATTGAAAAAAAAGAGTTACTGTTTTTGCCTTTCAGAAATAAATTACGTATTATCAAAACAGTGTTTTCCCAGCAATAATTTTAGCGTAAAGTTACTTAGTTTGATGTACAGTCGTGGTCTTTTCCGCCTGATCACTTAAAACAAAAATCGCTTAAATCATGCGGAGGCGTCGAGCCACGCCCCCTTAAAGTTTAAGTTTAGACCTATTAGGAAAGCGCCAACTTTGGCGCGCAAAATAACAATAACTCTCGTTTGGCGTAGTGCGCTCGGCCGATCGGTATTTTTTCATTCATTATTTCTAAACAAAGTCAACCGGGCGGGGCTAGAGAGCGTTTCTATGTTGTAAGTGCTAGCAAAAATTAGCTTAGTGGTGATCAGGCGGGGTGTCCTCGATAGTACCTTTTAATGCTTGGTTACGTCTTCGTTAAGGGTTTTGTTACACCATGCATATGTCTAATAATAGGTATCAATCAAAGGACTGTGTATTATTCCCATAACTGACTGCACTTTTCAGAGTAAAAGAAAGTTTAATGTGTAACATCTCTACAATAACGGCCTAACATGCTTTCCGAGGCGAAGAGGACACTCGGTATCGGTGGTCACCCATCCACGGACCAACCTAGGCAAGCGCGGCTTCACCTGAAGATTGACCCGAGTGGCGAGTGGTGTGAAAATGTCCACGATTACTTTAACAAATAGAATCACGTGCAAACATTAAGTGGAACACCGACATAACTAACCTAGGCCAACCTATTTAGTATCTATTAAGACAGCAATAAACCAGGTCGGTCTCGGGTCAGTCTGCTGAGGCCCCAAAGGAAATAGCGTGGCGATACCAGCATGAGCTCCACCGCTATCTAGTACCGGACGCGCCGCCATCTTGGATTGACGATGGCAGTGCTGGCAACCTAGCTCAGACTGTATTGTCTGTGGAATTAATTTTACTTTAGTGAATGTTTGTAATAACAACCTGTTTCGTTTTTTAAATCTTGACGATTAAATGTAAAAACAAATACATACATAACAGGCATTTTATTTGTGTCCTTAAGAGGCGTATTAAAAAAAAAACGCGAAATTTCGAACTTTACTCGTTTAAATTATATGTTTTTCGTTCGTTGCTTGAAATAACAATTACTTGTTACAAATGGTACGTTTTATCTACTTCAATATTAATATAATGAATTTAAGATAACTTATTTATTTATTAAGTAAAAACCATTCTACCGATGCATGTTTAGGCAAAAACTCACGGAAACATGATTTCTGTTGTATATGTGTGCGTGGCTGCGTCCACGTTTAGTACAAGTACTCGCCTCATCTACGAATAAATCAGTGTGCATTCAGCAGGCGGTTGTTTCACTTGTCACCGATACCCTTATACATAACATTGGCGACGAGTACCCACAAAAGAAAAAATCGCTATGGCGGCTCAACAGTTTGGAATTTTGTCAACGTTTGACCATACAGTCCACTCGTGGAAGACGTACAAGAGTCGTTTAGCTCAGTGGTTCATAGCAAACGACGTTTCTGCAGCCAGCGACGTGACAGGAGCAAAACGACGTGCTATCCTGCTTAGCGCACTCAGGGATGGCACCTACAAACTCGCTTCGGACCTCGCCTTACCGAAGGAGCTTCAAGAAGTGCCATACGAGGACATATTATTGCTGTTAGACAGTCATTTTACACCGAAACGCAGCGGGTTCGGTGAGCGATTCAATTTTTATGCGGCATCGCAACAAGCTGGTGAAACACCGACACAATGGGCAGCGAGACTTCGTGGGCTGACCGCTCACTGCGGTTTCAGCAATGTGGAAGAAGCCCTGTGTGACCGATTTGTAATGGCAATGTTGCCAGGGCGCGAGTGGGATAAGTTATTTGTACAAGACTTGACAGAACTGACGCTGGCTAAGGCGATCGAGTTAGCGGAAACGCTAAGAAGCGCACGCGCCGGAGCGGCAGCCACCGCGCATCTCGCGGGGCAGCAGGAGCAACAGTTGTACAAGATCGACCCGGCAACAAAGAAAAGTGCAGCATCGGAACATAAGTGTTCTGTGTGCGGCCGTTCAAATCATACGTCGGCGAAGTGTCGTTTCGCAAAATATAAGTGCAAAAAGTGTAATGTGACCGGGCACCTACAAAGGATGTGTAAAAAAACAAATTATATTGCCACCACAAGTGACGTGGATGAAGATGATGACGGTAAACTGTTTAAAATAAGTTGTATAAATGGCGAGCCAATGACTGAAATAGTGACAATACGGGGGGTAGAATTGAAATTTGAGATCGATAGCGGGTCAGCGGTCACTGTAATATCTCGTACAGTGTATAATAATTATTTTTCAACCGTGCCATTGACGCCGACTAGGAAACAGCTGTATACATATGTTGGTAATAAAATAACATGTGCTGGAGTAACTCGGTTACCTGTTACATACTCGGGACAAACACATGAGCTCAGTATTTACGTAGTTAATAATGGCACCGGCCCGCCGCTTCTTGGTCGAGACTTCATTGCGAGTTTCAAATTAGAGCTGCTACCTTGTATGTATTTAAACAAGACAGATAGCATGTTTAAACATTAGGAGCGTTTAATAAGTACAAAGTAACACTGAAAATTAAACCAGGTTCTCAACCAGTGTTTTTTAAAGCGCGCCCAATCGCTTTCGCATTAAAAGACAAAATTAATAATGATATCGATCGTTTAGTTGAGTTGGGTGTACTAAAACCGGTTGAGCATGCCGAGTATGCGACACCTATTGTCCCCGTATTGAAGCGCAACGGTACAGTTAGGCTGTGTGTAGACTACTCAGTTAGTATCAATAAACAGCTGATTGTGGAGCAGTATCCTCTGCCGACGAATCACGAACTGTTTAGTAGACTACATGGTGGACAACAGTTTTCAAAACTTGATTTGTCAATGGCGTACAATCAGTTTTTATTAGATGACGAGTCCCAAAAATTAACTTGTATTAATACACATCGTGGATTGTATAAATACACTCGTATGGTGTTCGGGTTGACTAGCACACCGTCCATATTTCAGAGAGCGATGGAATGTGTTCTATCAGATATGGATGGAGTTCTGTGTCTACTTGACGACGTTCTCATCACAGGTCCGACAAGGGATGTCCACCTGCAAAGACTTAAAGCCGTGCTCGAAAGATTACAAGATGCAGGATTGGTATTACAAAAAGAAAAATGTGAGTTTTTTAAAAATGAAATAGATTACCTAGGATATAAAATAGACAAACACGGACTTAAGAAAACTCCCGAAAAAGTTAAAGCTA
This sequence comes from Xestia sexstrigata, assembly GCA_941918905.2. Lineage (NCBI taxonomy): Eukaryota > Metazoa > Arthropoda > Insecta > Lepidoptera > Noctuidae > Xestia > Xestia sexstrigata. The sequence goes on from OW799208.2 coordinate 22,076,113, forward strand.
TAGTTGAAGCACCGGTGCCCACTAATGCAGCTAAATTGCAATCGTTCTTAGGACTAGTAAATTATTATAGAAATTTTGTAAAAAATGCTTCTGGTATATTATGTCCATTATATGACCTGCTAAAGAAAGGGGTAAAATGGAATTGGAGCGAGTTACATAATAATCCTTTAAAAAAATAAAAGAAATATTAGCGTCTGACCAAGTCCTTACGCATTTTAATCATAACGCGAAACTAATTCTTACGGTCGATGCATCGCCAACCGGTTTGGGAGCCGTGTTATCACAACTAGAAAGTGATGGCACCGAACGACCAATATCTTTCGCGTCCCGTACTCTTAACGCGGCGGAAAAAAATTACGCTCAAATACAGAAGGAAGCCACTGCCATTATTTTTGGAATATGACGGTTCCACCAATATTTATATGCCAGGTCTAATCCTTTTGTTTTAAGAACGGATCATAAGCCGTTAATATCAATTTTTGGACCGTATAAAGGTATTCCAGAAGTATCTGCAAATAGGCTTCAGAGATACGCGTTATTTCTCAGCGGGTACAATTATACAATAGAGTATGTACGTAGGAATAACAATTGTGCGGATTATTTATCACGGGCGAGCCTACCTGAGGTTCAGCAGAGCGATAGCACGAACAGTAAGAGGCTGCTTACGTGCTGTTAGAACCGGGTTCCGATGTAGGTTTTTAAAAAAGAAAATTACTTTTGGCTAAAATAAACTTGTCTATTAAATCAAATAAAAGACACGAGTGCAAGATACATGTGCACGGTAGGACGGTTGGGAGACGACTGGTGTGCTGGACTGTGACGAGGGGGAGAGAGGAATGAGTGAATGCTGCGTCAGCAGCAGGAATGCAGCGTAGGCTGCTGAGTAGACCAGAAGGGGTACAGATGAGGGATGTAACAGCCCCCCGATTAGGAGGAAACTTACGGGTGGAAGGTAAGTTGACGCCGGAAGGAAAGGTAAGTTTTACAGGTTTTAGGTCATTCGGAGACGAGGAGCAGGAATATCTTCGACATCTGTGGATGCCATTTCTATGGGAGTATCAGGTAAAGGGGTACATCTAGATTTCTTAACTAACTTACAATAACAATACAATTTATAGGAAATAACTAAGATTATAACTAAGCTTATAATAACAGTAGTATATGAATAATAGTTACCGTAAAGGACAATATGAGGTTTTTCAATTACTCCATTAAGGTTTGTTTTAATTTGGTCAGTTACTTTATTATAATTTGAGAAAAGAGAATCTAAATTATTAATGTTTTTTAAGTTAACGTAGGGAATTTTAATATTTTCTTTTAAATATGTAGTGGAACTACAACAAGTATCTTTAATCAATTCAAAGTGCAATACTATTGGTTTTAAATTTATTTCAATGTTATGTTTAGGTATTAACTTATTGTCGTTGCAATAGGCAATACAGTTGTCTGGTATAGTTAGTATACCAGTACCGGAAATAGAAGATTCAGATAAGTCTTGATTATTACATTCTATTGTTATTTTATAATTTTGACTAATCATGTATATCCACTGATTGCTATGTAACTTATGAAAGGTTTCGAAATTACCACTAATGAATTCAGTTTTGCAAAGAGGCGGAACGGAAGTCAGAGCTTTTGAAATAACCTCAGTTTCACAAATTGGTACGGCTGACGTGGAGTATACATTGGAAATTTCACAAATATAATATTGCGTATTTATAACTTTACAGGTAGTGAGTGAATTTAATTTACAATAAGAAGATTTATCTTTAGTTATGCCCAAATATTTAGTGGATGGTATTATTGTAGAATACAATGTTTTGTTTACAGCTTTAAGGGCAATAGGATAAGGTGTAGTATGATACAAATCGAATTCTTTAGTATTTACTAAAGGCATTTGTGATACAAATATAATTTTGTTATTTGCATAATAACTGGATACATCGGATATATTTTCTAGAATATGGATATTGTCTAAAATTAAGGGTACAGGTAATTGCTTAGAACTAGGGAGAAATCTATAGTTATTTACACGGTCTGAAAACAGTTGTTTAGGGGTAATAATAGAAGGATATAGCATATTGGACTTACTAAACATAATAGCATTAATTATGTCTTCTAACTTAAATGATAGGGTTAATAAACTACTTTCTAAAATATTCGACAATCCCGATATTTTAGACCTTATTAATAGCTTATTGGAAACTAGTGTTAAATTGGCTATTTCATGGTTCAGGGTATCAATAGCATAACTAAGGCTAACTTCATTTGCATTAATTTTATCAATGACTTCTTTAAGAGACAATAGTGTGGATTTTGTAACCATCATGTTTTCTTTCATGAGGGTTGCCAATTTGGTTTGATCATTCTCTAAGGTTTGAATGGCATTACTGTATTTTTCGGCATCGTTTTGGTCCATATTTCCAAACAGTTGTTTAATTACTGAGCCGATTCCACCAAACCAAGCAGATCTTTTATTGTAAGATTGAGATATAAGATGAGAAATAGAATCAAAGTCTCTAACTATATCAGAATAACGGGATGACAATGGTTGGAACAAATAGTGACATTCGCCTTCATAGTATGCATTGCTTTGATTACATAGAAATTTAGGAGTTTTTAGGATATCCCTTATGTTATCTAAGTGTGGTTGAATGAAAGAGATATCTATGGGGATGATAATATCTAAAGTATCATCGGTTATTTTTAGAGAGCCAATGGGGTCAAAATATATGCCTGCGTCGTCTGATGCTAGCTGGATATATCCTTGACTGTTTGACGCCAGGGTAGGATAAATGTAACCAATTCTGTAAGGAAAGGTAATTTAAATTAGCTAAGTTGTTTATACTACTAGTTGTCATTACTAGTTGCTAATTTGAATTCGTCAAAATGGTGTTTGACGTGACGTCTGTTGATTAATAGTGACGCAGTATTGTTGCCATGGATTTTTACGATTTTAAACAGGCCTTTCCATATTGGTGAAAGATCTTTTCTAAGGCGTAAGTGATTTTTAAGGTAAACAAGACCGCCGACTTTATATTTAATTGGCCTTGTGTGAGTGTCATAGTAACTTTTGGAATTTGTTTTTGATTTTTGTATATGATCTATTGCTTTTGCTCGGCAGTACTTGAGTCTATTTTGGAGTATACGGACATATTCAGGGTAAGTAGCGCCTGCAGTTTCCTCGTAGATGGAATTCGGTATATAGGGTTTGTTTCCAAATGCAAGCTCATAGGGAGAGAAATGAGTGGTAGAATGAATGGCTGTGTTGTACGCAAGCATAGCTGTGTACACAAAGCGGGGCCAGTTGTTTTGTTGCTCATTAACATAAGATTTTAGGTACTCTTTTAAGGTGAAGTGACTTCTCTCGAGAGCACCCTGAGTCTGAGGGTGATACGGGGTGGACCATTTATTTTTTATTTTTTAATAAATTACATGTTTGTTTAAATAGTTCGGCCGTGAAGTTGGTGCCTTGGTCTGCTAGAATTGTTTTTGGTATTCCAAATAAAGTAATGAAATGAACCAAACATTCGCATGTTTCCTCAGCTGTAGTGTTAGTAATTGGATAAGCGGCTGAGAATTTTGTAAGGTCATCTTGGAGCGTCAATATGTATTTATATTTATCGTTGCCGGCTTCTGGTAATGGTCCTACTATATCAAAAGCTACACGTTCAAAGGGCCGGGTGGAAAGAGATGTGATTTGCATAGGGGCACGATTAGTTCTTCTGAGGGCTTTATTAATTTGGCATTGCGGACAAAACTAAGTAACTAAGTAACTTGTCGAAAACTATGTAAAGAAATTACATAGTTTTCGACATCTACTCTCATGTTTATCCTGTAGTATTTTTCTTGAATGCGTTTCAGCATTCTACCGGAACCTAAGTGACCGGCTATAGGGAGATCATGGTTTTCTTTCATGATTTTAGGGACTTCACTCAGTGATGGGTAGATAATAGTATTCTTATAAATGTGTATAGTCATTTCTGAGTTGTGGAAAAGATAAAGGATCATATTATACAGTTTGATATACTGATGAGTATCGAAAGGATTATTAAAATCAGAAATAGCTATTTGAGGGTTATTTTGCCCTGTGAGGCTGACAACTAACTCATTTCTTACGGATTTAAGACACTTGTAGATATCTTCTTATGTGCAAGTGTCAAATTGATTGACCTTGGTTAAAATGAAATAATAAATTTTACTTTCGAATTCATATTTAAGGAAGGAATATAATGTTCTTTCTAGTAAGGAAAATTCGTTCAAGTTAGGAATATTGGATATGATTTCTTGAGTATACGGGACAGATTCGTCCATATCTATAGATGTAGGGATGATGATATATTTTTTATCAGTTTTGGATAGACTTTTATTATGTTCTATTATGGTTACGTTAGGATTAAAATCCTTAGCGGTGGTTTTAAGGAATTCTGAGTAATTACCATCTATGGTACTGGAGCTACTAGGGCTCGAGACATCAGGTGGTGATATTGGATTTGGATGATTAGTGGAAGATGAGGGTAAGTTTTCATTTATTATATTATCTAAGTCATCAAGGTTACCTAACTCTGGTAAGCTTGCAGGTTGGATAAGTGGATCTGTGAGATCTTCAAGTTGGATTAAATCATCTGGAGAGACAGCTGGAAGAACATCTGGATTCGATGTTTCGTCATAATCAGGTGAGTTTAAATTTTCATTAGAAGTACTAGGTATAGGATTTATAGGATTGACAGATTTAGTGATAGGATAGCGGGATAATGCATCAGCGGCATTATTTAGTTTCCCTTTTCTATATATTATTTCATACTCATATTCCTCCAATTTTAATCTCCATCTTTGGAGTTTACTACTGGGGTCAGAGTGGTTGAATAGCCAACGTAATGGACGATGGTCAGTAATTATTGTGAATTTTCTGCCATAGAGGTTGGACGGTTGGAGGTGGACGGAAGGTTCAGTTGTACTATAATTGCACTCATTTTTGTTGAGTGTACGGGAAGCATAGGCGATGGGCTTATCCTTGCCTATTTCACCTTGGGAAAGAATAGCGCTGATTGCATAATTGGATGCGTCACAGCTGAGAAGGAATGGTTTAGAGAAATCAGGATATGACAATAGCGGAGCTGTAGTTAATTTATTTTTTAGGGTTTCAAAGGATAACTGATGTTCGTTTGACCAAACGAACTCTACGTTCTTTTTCAGCAGATTTGTTAAAGGTTTTGCAATGCTTGAAAAATCAGAGATGAACCTACGATAATAAGAGACGAAATCGAGGAATGATTTGACGTCCTTGGGAGTTTTTGGTATAGGAAATTCATGAACTGCCCTGAGTTTTTCAGGATTTGGGTTTACGCCTTTGTCAGTAATGACATGGCCTAGATATGAAACTTCCTTTCTCAAAAATTCACATTTATCCGGTTGTAGTTTTAAACTGAATTGGCGGAGTCTATAAAATACGTTAGTTAGGTTATCTATATGAGCAGGGATATCAAATGAGTAAATTACAATATCGTCAAGATAAACGAAGCATTGGATGCCTTGGAGACCAGATAAAGCGGAATTCATTAATCTCTGAAAGGTGGATGGTGCATTCTTTAGTCCAAATAGCATACGTGAGAACTCGTAATGCCCTGTTAGGATTGAAAATGCTGTTTTAGGGGAATCATCAGGGGACATGTTTATTTGATGAAAACCGGAAGCTAGGTCTAATGTGCTGAAATATTTGCACTTGCCTAATTGATCTAGGATTTCGGCTATGTTTGGGATAGGATAGGAATCGCCGATGGTCACGTCGTTGAGCTTACGGTAATCGATTACAACGCGCCATTTTCTTTCACCGGAAGCATCAAGCTTCTTGGGTACTACCCAAATTGGTGAGGACCATGGGGACATAGAAGGTTTTATTATACTTTGTCTCAGCATTTTTTCAACTTGAGAATCAACCTCTTTCTTGTGGCATTCGGGAAATCTGTATGTCTTAACATGAATTGGGCTATCAGACGTGGTTTTAATTTTATGTTCTATTGCATCAGTGCAGGTTAACTGGTCGTCGGGTAGATGGTAAATGACTGAAAACTGAGAACAAACAGAGTATAATGCCTCAGTTTCTTCTGGATTAAGATGGGACACGCGAAGCTGCTTTAGAACTTCTTCTGTGCGTTCACGAGTGTGGGGTTCGGTAATGCTACCGATAAAGACTGAAGCGTTTAGTTCGAAAGGCTTTAAATGTAATTTTAGATCAGACTTAACGGTTACAGGTTCTTCTGAGGTGTTAACAATGGAAATATTAACACGATTGTTATTCTTAACTTGAACCAAACAGTTTGCTACTAATAGATTTTGGGAAATATGTTGGTCAATTATTAAACCTTTGATTTCTGGATTTGCTACAGTACATTCGATTATGGTTTTATTGCGTGGTGCAATAGTATAAACGGGTTCATTGAAATGCATTTTAAGCATAATATCTTTTAAATGCAACACTCCTTCATCATAATTAATTTGGCTTGGTAAGTATTTATTTGGTATATTAGATGTGAATTCGTATATTTCTTTATTAATATGTTTTATATTTTCAGGATTTTGGATGAAGTCTACGGTTTGGGGCTGGATACCCTGCTGCTTGACTTGTATGGAATGACCGCGAGTTTGGGGCTGGTTACCCTGTCCATGGGTCATGAAGGATTTAGAGTCTACGATTTGGGGCTGGTTACCCTGTTGCTTGACTCTAATGGAATGACCTTGAGTTTGGGGCTGGTTACCTTGTCCATGGGTCATGAAGGATTTAGAGTCTACGATTTGGGGCTGGTTACCCTGTTGCTTGACTCTAATGGAATGACCTTGGGTTTGGGGCTGGTTACTCTGTCATTGTTTGGTTTTTTGCGTCGTCTATTGTGGAGTTTATTTGTCCCGTGCGACGCTTATTCGGGACATTATTCAGTTTAAATTGTTGTCAACAGTATCGTAACCTTCTGTTTCGGTCACCGCATTAATACGGGGTTTAAAATAAGATGTGCTTGGCTGCGCACTTGAAGGGAAAGATTTATTTTGGTTATTAAATCTTTTATTATTATATTCGCGGAGTTGGCATTTTTCAAGAATATGCCCTGATTTCTTGCAATATCTGCAGAATGGGTCATTTGAAGAGGATTGTTGAAAGGTAGGTTTTTGGGATTGATTATAATTATTATTTTTAAAGTTACTGGATCTATTAGGATTATTACTTGGATCATTTTGACGAAGTGATTTCGCGGCTAAGTTTTGTTTGTAGGAGTATTGCTGCAATTTTTCTTCGGAAATCGCGTAATTTATGGCGTCATTGAGGTTTTTAGGATTCCGACACCTAACGATGTTTGCGATGCGAGGGGTAAGACCCATCGTGAACGTGTGGAGAGCTAAGTCTTCCATTGCAGCTACTCTGCCGGATATTTCACCTTTCTTGTGCCCGGAAATAGAAATTTCTGTAAGTAATTGAGATAGACAGGTTTCTATCCTAAGTGAGAATTGGTTAACATTCTCCTGGGCACCTTGCCTGCAATCCTGGAGCTCTGCAAGAAGATGAGCGTAATGTTTACGCTCTCCAAATTGATTCTGAAGGAACTCTTTAAGGGATGGCCATGAATCAAATTCCTTGATGGAACATGCAATCTCGGCTTTACCATCTAATTGGCTGATTACATACTTGATGACGATGTCAGCTTCATTAGAAGAGGCTAGGGAAATGGCATTATCGCAATTATTTATAAATGCATTTAGTTTTTCTCGGCTGCCATCAAGGGCTTTATGAATTTTAGAATTACACTTAAAGGTATGCTTTCCGTAGACTCTTCTTTCACAGCTCTTGTACCTTGGGAGTGAGACATGGTTGACAACAAATTTTATAAATAAAAGAATAACTATGACAAGTCTGGAAATAAGATTAAGTATTAGACTTAGGTCTACAATGTATTCTTATCGCTTATGCTATGTGTTGCGACTGGAACTGCGACGAGCGACGAGACATAACATCCGTTGATATGACGTATGGATTGGAATGTTCAAGATAAGCCGTTGAACGATTTTAATAACTTTAGAACTTTGATCACTTTACTTAGAAATGTGAAAATATGTTCACAACTCACAGTATTATTGCGCACACTTTCTTCATGTTTTTGCAGGATCTGGAGCTGGAACTGGAACTGGAACTTGAGTGACCTTGAACTAGGTCAGTACCGGGTTTTACCGGTGTGGTGAGTCGTCTCTGGAACTCAGGAACTGGAGTGACCTTGAATTAGGCCAATACCGGGTTTTACCGGTGTGATGAGTCGTCTCTGGAACTTTTCAGGAACTGAAGCACTTTCACTTTTAGGATTTTAGGCACTTTTTGGAAGGGTTCCAAAGATTTTACAATCCCTTTTACGCTGCCACCAATGTTAGAACCGGGTTCAGATGTAGGTTTTTAAAAAAGAAAATTACTTTTGGCTAAAATAAACTTGTATATTAAATCAAATAAAAGACACTGGAGACGACTGGAGTGCTGGACTGTGACGAGGGGGAGAGAGGAATGAGAGAATGCTGCGTCAGCAGCAGGAATGCAGCGTAGGCTGCTGAGTAGACCAGAAGGGGTACAGATGAGGGATGTAATAGTGCGCCGGAGGCGGCGCCGCCGTCGGTACGTTAGAAGATGACTCATTCAAGTTGCCGCCATCCGTCGAGCGCGCGGCTTATATTAACTTTGTAGTAGACGGGAGCTTACCTGGGAGCGACACTTACAGAATTACGCGAACAACCGAGTAAGGACGCAATTTTAAAGGTAGTAATAAAATACGTATTAAACGGGTGGCCTAAAAAAATAACAGACATAAACCTAAAACCATACTGGTGTTGTAAGTCACAACTTTCTGCCGAAGACGGTTGTCTGATGAGGGACCACAAAGTAATTTTGCCGGGAAAACTGAGGCACAGAGTTATGTTAGAGTTACATAAATCTCATTTAGATATCGTCAAAACAAAAGCATTAGCAAGAGCGCGGGTTTGGTTCCCAGGTATTGATGTTGCTTTGAAAAAAAGGATAGGCTCGTGCAATGTATGCACTGAACTACGCCCTTCCCCTCCTCGCGCTGCGCTTTCACCGTGGAAATACCCTCCGAGCCAGAGGATACATATAGATTTTCTGGGCCCTATTCACGGACACACGTTTTTGGTTGTTGTAGACGCCCACTCTAAATGGGTAGAAATTTATGATATGATAAACACATCAACCTCAGTAGCGGTGATTGATAAATTATACGATTTTATGTCTAGGTTCGGGATACCCCAAACTATAGTTAGTGACAATGGCACCGCCTTCGTATCACAAGAGTTCAAAAAATTTTGCAACTCCAACGGCATATTACACGTGACGTCACCAAGCTATCATCCGGCTAGTAATGGTCAAGCCGAAAGTTACGTTAAAATTGTAAAAAAGGGTATTAAATCGTGCATTTTGTCAAACAGCAATAATAATATATAATATAATATACGAGAAAGGAGATTGAATTTATTAAAGTACCTTTTCGATTACAGAAACTCGATTCACAGTACTACGGGATTGTCACCAGCTCAGTTAGTATTTGGCAAAAAACTTAGGTCACGCCTAGATCTATTTAATCCAAAATTAAATACCTCATTATCTTCATCGAACTTACCTAATGTGGTCAAAAACAAACAGTGTTCGCAGATTGAGTCATACGGTGGGAAAACAGAGAAACCTATTCTGTAGGTGATAACGTCTTGTATAAAAACAATGTTATGAATAAAACCAGTGTTTGGAAAAGAGGAACTATTGTAAAGCGAATAGATAAAGTCATGTATCTTGTAAAAGACATTCACACACTTTTAGAGCTCAGAAAACATAAAAATCAATTAGTTTTATATAGAGGTATCCATGTAGACGAAGAAACGTTCTGGGATTGCGACAGTGATGTCCAGGTATCATTACAACAAGTTAACAACAGTACATCACCCGAATCGATAAGACCCGATATACCAGTGGTGGGAGAAGGAGATACAGTGACAGAATCTGAGCAAGCATTGACAACCACTCAGATGACTCAGAATATAAATAGCCTTCCGCAACCTTCGTCATGTTCAGTTGTTGAAACAGCCGAAAAGTCCTCATCTCAGAACGAAGACCCTGAAGAGTTTCATGAGGCTCTGTCGGAAAGCAACTCACCACAAATGAATGAACAACAGATACAGAGGTATAACCTTTTATCCCGGAAGTTGTTACGCAAAATACCTAGAGTAGATTATAAGGACTAACTTTAAATTAATTGAGATTGTTGCCTACAGTATGGGGGAGGAGTTGTTGTATATGTGTGCGTGGCTGCGTTCACGTTTAGTATAAGTACTCGCCTCATCTACGAATAAATCAGTGTGCATTCAGCAGGCGGTTGTTTCACTTGTCACCGATACTCTTATACATCACAATTTCAAAACAAAAATTATGTTCTGCAGTCAACGTTTAAGTATTAATGCTCAACACAAAATAATTGTTATGAAAAAGGTAGACACTTGACAAACGTCAAAATCAAAGCATTTATTTCAAGTAGGCCAGTTACAGGCACTTTTGAACTGTCGAAACAAAGATGAAAATTAAATGTAGCTATAGTCCCAGTCACAAAACAAAAACTGTAAAAGTACTATAGTTGCCCATTCCCTAGCGTAGATCTCAATGGAGAAGAACGGGCAAGAAACTCCATGGACACTCTTTTAAATCAGAATATTTTTACAAAACCTTGGTTACATCATTCATGTTGAGATGATGATGATGTGAGAATGATGTAGCAAGATGTGCTCGTTAAAAGTGTCCATAGTAAAACAAAAAAAAACAATTCAAAAATTAAATAATTAATTCAAAATAAATCGTGGCAATCAAGAGCTGACCAGTCCCAACCGACAGCGCCCGGTCACGAACATGAAGCATGTATCAGCACCATTCAACTCAACCATTTTGAAGGGAACTGAATGATCCGACATACACACCACCATCAGCGAGACACAAGAGCATGACATACTCTTAACCACCAGGGCACATTCATGTCAAGAAAAGGTTTCCAGCGAATGATAGCATTCTAGTACAAAGCAGCAACAACAACAACAACAACAGCCCATAACGTCCACGGCTGGACATAAGCCTCCCCCATGATGGGAGGAATTTGCCGTAATCTCCACGCTTGGCAGGCGGATTGGAAATCGCAGTGATGAAAGACTAACAGAAAACGCTGCTGCCCATTCTCTGGTCTACGGAGGCGCAAGATGTTCTGCCTCAGACATTAGTCGCCTTATACGACACCCGTGAGTGTAATGGGTTGGTTCTATTCTACTCTGCCGTATACCACACGGCTAATATAAAGCACTCATACTATATGGGTTATGCGGTTTTATAACACTAAAGATATTGAATTTATACAATGCAAAGAGCTGTTGTTGCTGCAGCTGAGCAACAATTAGTGCTATCCATTTATTGTCCTTGTGGAGCAGGACCGGCACTGAACCAAGCATTTTTGTCAGCGAAATAATCGTCCAATTTGTAATATGCCTGCTTACATAGTGTGCGTTTAATGCATGTTTTAAATTGCGTTTCATTCAGTTCAAGAATACTTTGTGGAATTTTATTATAGCATCTCAAACAGCACCCCATGAAAGATGAGTCTACTTTAGCGAGTCTGAAGCCTGGCTGAACTACTTGGTTCCTATTTCTTGTGGTGTAATTTTGTATTTCACCTCTTTTACTAAAAAGTTGTAGACTTTTTCTTACGTACATTATGTTTTCGTAGATGTATTGACAATGTTTCGTCATGATGTTAATTTCCTTAAAAACTTGCCTTAGAGAATCGCGCCTACGAAGATTATATATGGCTCTGATGGTTCTTTTTTGCAGAATAGGTAAATATAGACTGAATGTCTGCAGCCCGTCCCCATAACAAAATGCCATAAGACATTATACTATGAAAGTAAATAAAATAGATAAATCTAGCGGTATCTACATCAGTAAATTGACGGATTTTTCTAATAGCATATGCTGCTGAACTTAGCCGCCCCGCCAGAGATGTTAAATGAAAACCCCATTGTAGCCTTGAATCAAGCGTAATCCCCAGGACCGTTATATCTACGAATTTAAGTTTCTCTTTATTCAATATTATATCACAATCTGTCCGTCTGAACTGGAAAGCACACGCAGAAGAATTAAATAAAAAAGTATGTTCTTCTGCCTATGCCCTCTATAAACCTGTTATAAGTACCAATGCGCTTATAACTACCTACCATGGTATTGTCGGCTCCATGTTGAGGTTTGGAGTTATATTTTGGGGAAACTCTACTAATAACGAAATCATTTTTAGGTCGCAAAAAGGTGTATTAGGGTTATGTTCGGTTTAAAAATAACTGGCAGTTGCAAACAGTATTTTATTAAATATAACATTTTAAGCCTGCCTTCCTTATTATTTTATGAAACAACAAATTGTATACGAACCAATCCTAACCTATTTATGAAACTACCAGACGCTTCTATTCGTAATCGACGGGATATTAATAAACTATGCGTAAAAGTATTTTTTTTAGCACCAATCATATAGAATAAAATCCCAAAACCTATCAGACAAATGCCGACTGCTTAAAACCTTGCACATATTATTTGATGTATACTCATGTTTTTACAATAAATATATTTCTATTCTATTCTATTATATTTTATTTATGATTGGCACCTCTAATTTGTAAATTCTATTGAATCAACAATCAAATCGTTTTTACATCTCACAATATGCTATACTTTCATAATAATATAATACAATAGCAGCGCTACGATTAGAGTAACACCAAAATATAAGAAGGCTCATAACACAAATAAACTACCTCGTAACTCTAGCGGTCAAACATTAAACTATTTTCCATCACTTTGGAATATCTCAGTAGTGGCCTAAAATCTAATCGGTGCCCGATTTATGGCACAAACTCGCCCTATATTACATGAAATGTGAAAGTACTGAGGCACGGGCCTTATTCAAAAAATAGATAACGGTCGGATTATCTAAAAACAGTTGTTTAAAACACATTTTTATGTTTACCAAAGCAAATAAACCGATTAATTAAACACGGTAATAAACTGTTTTCTCAAACCGATGGTTTTGAGGAGAGGTTGTTTATAGTTCCGGTTAGTAGTTAATCGGTGTATTTTGACGTTTGTAAATTGCTAATATAACAAATTTTAAGGTTTTTTCCAGATATTATTGCGAGAATTTAACATGCAGTCTGCTTTGAATTATATTTTGGACGAGGATGACGTTTTGGACGAGTTTGAAACCGTTGAAATACTTTGGCGAACTCTTCGTTTGTATGTCACCAGACGACGCTACTACACGGAGTTCGGTGGGTTTGTTTTCAATTACGCCTTGGTGCTAAATTAGTGACAATTTCTTTTTCGTCATGCATAAAATTAGCAATGCGCTTCTGTCCATTGTATTTAATTTAAAAACTATTTAAAATGAACAAAACTTCAAACACAGCATATAATTTGATGGCTATAAAGAACTGTCATCTCAGGTATAATGCAACCATTTTATGATGTTTCGCATTTGTACGGTTTTTTACGTGTTAAGTTACCCACCCTATTTGACTGTAATACATAACCGAACCGAATGAACATGGACAAAACCAAAGTCATGTTGAATGCCCATGTCACACCCATTCCTATCAAGATCGGAGACTCTACACTCGAAGTTGTAGACGATTATGTGTACCTGGGACAAACGGTCCAGTTAGGTAGGTCTAACTTCGAGAAAGAGGTCAATCGTCGAATCCGACTCGGCTGGGCAGCGTTCGGGAGGTTGCGCGGTATCTTCTCGTCCAACTTACCACAGTGTCTCAAGACGAAAGTCTATGACCAGTGTGTGTTGCCAGTGATTACATACGGGACCGAAACGTGGTCGCTCACAATGGGCCTCATCAGAAGGCTTAAAGTCACCCAAAGGGCAATGGAGAGGGCTATGCTCGGAGTTTCCTTGCGTGATCGAATCAGAAATGAAGACATCCGCAAGAGAACCAGGGTCACCGACGTAGCCCGAAGAATTGCCAAACTTAAGTGGCAGTGGGCAGGGCACATTGCTCGCAGAACGGATGGCCGATGGGGCCGAAAAGTTCTGGAGTGGCGACCGCGAACCGGAAGACGTTGCGTTGGAAGGCCTCCCACTAGGTGGACCGATGACCTGGTGAAGGTTGCGGGAATCCGCTGGATGCGAGTCGCACGGGACCGGCCAATGTGGCGACACTTGGGGGAGGCCTATGTCCAGCAGTGGACGTCTTTCGGCTGAAATGATGATGAGTGATGATGACATAACCGAGCTAGAATAAGTTGTGGTGAACACCAAAATTTCCACGTCATGTTTAAACAACTGTTTACGTTTAGCGGGCCGATTACGAAACAGCCGGTTATTTTACTGTTGGTGAACATGGCCCTAACTCTACATAACCTTTCGAGAATTACAGGCGTGATTTTATGTGGTAAACGAATGAAATATTAGAACCAAACCAATTTGCTTTTTAAACCGTCTCACGATAAAGAAATAGTAATTTAAAAACGTTAATTGTCTCATCTCGATACTTATGACCCTTTCCTTGTCTGTTTCCGATTGGATTAACAAAGTCAGAGTTACCCCTAAACCATCCATCATAGCTTTTTGGGACGACGTCACCGGGTTCAACGTCCTATGCGGGATATTCGCCTATCAGTTCAAGACAGGGATGGATTTGGATTGTAGGATGCATTGTTAGATGCAATTAGCAGGTTCAATAGTTTAAATTGGTAGATCGTTTGTATAGGGGCTGATGACTGATGGAGTTAACGAGTCCTGGAGTGGAGACCGCATATTGGTAAGCGTAGTGTGAGAAGCAACCAAAGTTAGATGAATTAAGGACCAAAAAAAACGCTGGGTCAGACGTGAGATCAGGGTGCTGTGGTGCAGCTTGGGACCTATGTCCAGCAATACTGCAATAGGCAGACTTGATTGAGTATTGTTGTTGGTTAGCGTCAGGAACCCTGAGCTTGAGTCTACACTTGGGCCGGTTGAACTTGGAACCTGAGTATAATAGCAGAGACTCCTCAATAATTATTTGAGTTTTTCCATTTTCACCATGGAATTTCTCTGAATTAGTGAATCAATTGCTATAAGCACAGAAATTAGACAAGATGTAGGCGTACATGATATACATTCAGTCAAAAAAGTATCGGGAATGGATGATTTGTTTATGGTTCCAAATTCAAATTTTTGTTTTTTTGTAGTTGTTAGATTGGCACAACTGTTTTCCATTTTGGCGCGGAGTTTGAGTTGCATCTGTTATTTATATTAAATACAGTGCTGGTTTTAGTAATATCATATATAGTGTGTATTGCGAATTTCATAATGGACAAAAATATCGAACAAAGAGTTTGTCTTAAATTTTGCATCGCCAATGGAATTTTGTGTTCGGAGTCACTGAAAATGTTACAGAAGGCTTACGGTGAATCGACTTTATCAAAAACTCGTGCTTATGAGTGGTTCAAAGCGTTCAAAAGCGGTCGAGATGTGATGGAAGATTTGCCTCGCTCTGGTAGGCCGTCAACGTCTGCAACTGAAGGTAACATCGCAAAAGTGAAGAAAATAGTGACTGAAAATCCCCATTCAACTCTGAGAGAGATAGCCGCTGAACTTTCTGTATCTCACGAATTGATCCGTACCATTTTAACTAATCATTTGGGTATGAAACATGTTGCTGCTCGGCTAGTCCCAAAAGATCTGAATTTTCTCCAAAAACTCAATCGCATGAAAGTCGCTGAGGACATGCTAGAACGAGTCAGTTCGGACCCAACATTCATGAAACGCATTGTTACTGGTGACGAGACGTGGGTTTACGAGTTTGACATGCAAACTAGTCAACAAGCTTCGGAGTGGCGCCTTCCAACTGAACCGAAACCGACAAAACCACGCCAAAGTCGATCAAAAGTCAAAGTCATGTTGACTGTTTTCTTTGACTATCGCAGTGTTGTGCACTCTGAATTCTTACCGGAAGGTCTAACGGTAAATAAAGAATATTATTTGAGCGTTATGCGGCGTTTAAGAGAGCAAATTCGACGAAAAAGGCCAGATTTGTGGAAAGAAAATTCTTGGATTTTGCACCACGACAATGCGCCTTCGCACAAGGCTATCATTGTGAACGAATTTTTGACCAAACACTCAACAAATACCATCCAGCAACCACCATATTCACCAGATATGGCTCCTGCTGACTTTTTTCTTTTTCCTAAACTCAAATTACCACTTCGTGGCACCCGTTTTCAATCGATAGAAGACATAAAGGAGAATTCGCGGCGAGAACTGAACTCAATTCCGGAAGCAGCGTTTAAAAAATGTTTTGATGAATGGATTATTCGTTGGCGCAAGTGTATCGTTTCTAAAGGAGCATACTTTGAAGGTGATAAAATAAATTTGGATGAATAACAGACATTTTGTGTATTATTGATCTTTTCCCGGTACTTTCTTGACAGAGTAGTATATCTACTTATTTCATTTTAGATTTGCAAAAATATAAAATGAAATAAGTTTATTTTATTTACCTTCTGTTCTCGGATTAAGAAGCATCAAAATCTTTGCACCCAAAACCTTTAACCAAATCCGTCCCACAATAGGCCATCGGCGATTTTAATAAACTCATTTCAGTCGTTAACCTCTGGTACAAGTTTAAACAAGGGCCATTAGGCCGCCATATTTGATTTTACAAGTACTCCTATTAATTACCACAGTTTACGCCGTTTGCATTTTAAATTGATGGTAATGAATTAGCAAAAACGTGAAACTTAAATCAAAGTTTACTTATATTTTCCGAAGTTGTGAGAGGAAATTATGGAGATGAAAATTTTTGGTTATCATAAGAGAAAACAGAAGCATAGTATATGGTCAATAATATTGGACGCAGGTATAAAACAAGCTCTCCAATAACTGTATAATTATATATGGTGATCAATGACGAACAGGACAGAGGTGCCCTTAAGATTTAACACTGATATGTTACGAGACAAAAACACGCCTTGTCCCTATTGTAGGTACTTAAATCAGATTTAAATAGGTTCATTTTGTTTTTGTTTTAGCCTGCACACACACACGTATATATTTTCTTTGTGGTACATAATTATTATATTTCAGGTATAGGTAGTTGTTTTAGATTAAACTAAAATACTGTATAGGTACCTACTTTATTTTCTTTTAAAAATATGTATGCTGTCTTGGCTTATTTCTGTATTTATTTATTGCTAACAGTGTAATTACTTTCTAACACAATAAAATACCTACTTACTTATTACTTAGATTCTTCTTTATCCGAATTCATTAATACACATTTAATTATTTTTCTCGTAATCTATCTATTTATTTGTAACCATTTACTAATATATTATGTTTGAAACTGTCTCTCCGTCACTTAGGCACCTACCCCCTCAAGGTTCATTAGAAGACCAGCGTCAGACAGCATCACCTGTCTGGCATGAATGCTGAAATGGACCTTTTTGGCGCAGCCCTGAGGCACACAGCACATAAATACTCTTTATTTTGTATATTTTTTTATATGTGTGTGTGCTTTACTAGGGATACTAGGGACTAGGGACTAGGGACACTTGCGCGAACCCGTTTGCGCGAAAAGACAAATGCGCGGTTGGACTTTTGCGCGATTGGACTTTTGCGCGAACGGACTTGTGCGCGCCAGGACACTTGCGCGAATGGACTTTTGCGCGAACGGACTTTTGCGCGCCAAGACACTTACGCGAAATGACTTTTGCGCGAAAGGACACTTGCGCGAATGGACACTTGCGCGACTGGACTTTTGCGCTACTTCATGGCCACTCTGTAGAGTAAACATAACATCACGCCTGTTATTACTTGAAGGTGGTTTTTTTTTGTTTTTCTTCAAGGGTGTCATCATCATCATCATCATTTCAGCCGAAAGACGTCCACTGCTGGACATAGGCCTTCCCCAAGTGTCGCCACATTGACCGGTCCCGTGCGACTCGCATCCAGCGGATTCCCGCAACCTTCACCAGGTCATCGGTCCACCTAGTGGGAGGCCTTCCAACGCAACGTCTTCCGGTACGCGGTCGCCACTCCAGAACTTTTCGGCCCCATCGGCCATCCGTTCTGCGAGCAATGTGCCCTGCCCACTGCCACTTAAGTTTGGCAATTCTTCGGGCTACGTCGGTGACCCTGGTTCTCTTGCGGATGTCTTCATTTCTGATTCGATCACGCAAGGAAACTCCGACCATAGCCCTCTCCATTGCCCTTTGGGTGACTTTAAGCCTTCTGATGAGGCCCATTGTGAGCGACCACGTTTCGGTCCCGTATGTAATCACTGGCAACACACACTGGTCATAGACTTTCGTCTTGAGACACTGTGGTAAGTTGGACGAGAAGATACCGCGCAACTTCCCGAACGCTGCCCAGCCGAGTCGGATTCGACGATTGACCTCTTTCTCGAAGTTAGACCTACCTAACTGGACCGTTTGTCCCAGGTACACATAATCGTCTACAACTTCGAGTGTAGAGTCTCCGATCTTGATAGGAATGGGTGTGACATGGGCATTCAACATGACTTTGGTTTTGTCCATGTTCATTCTAAGACCCACTCTTCCGGAAACTCTACTGAGGTCATCGAGCATTGTACTGAGGTCCTCCATGGTTTCAGCCATGACCACTATATCGTCGGCAAACCGAAGGTGGGTGATGTACTCGCCATTGACGTTAATGCCTAGCCCTCTCCAGTCCAGAACCTTGAAGACATCCTCCAGTGCAGCGGTGAACAGTTTCGGAGATATGACGTCTCCCTGTCTCACCCCTCGCTGCAGGAGGATAGGTTCCGAGGCTTGGTCCTGAAGTCGGACTGACATGGTGGCGTTTTTGTACAAACACTTCAACACCTCGATGTACCGATAGTCGATTTGGCACCGTTGGAGAGACTGCAGTACAGCCCAGGTCTCGATCGAATCGAAGGCTTTCTCGTAGTCCACAAACGCTAAACAGAGGGGTAGGTTATACTCTTCGGTCTTCTGTATAACCTGCCGCAGCGTATGTATGTGGTCCACGGTGCTAAAGCCTTTCCGGAAACCGGCTTGTTCGAGAGGCTGGAAATCGTCAAACCTGCGCGCGAGACGATTCGTGATGACTCTTGAAAACAACTTGTAGACATGGCTTAGAAGTGAGATGGGCTTATAATTCTTCAACCGGGCATTGTCGCCCTTCTTGAAGAAGAGTACCACCACACCCCTGCACCATGCCTGTGGCGTTTTTCCCTCAAGTATGACGGAATTAAACAGCTTCTGAAGGGCCTTAAGTACCGGTTTTCCACCCGCCTTCAGGAGTTCGGCCGTAATTCCGTCATCACCCGGTGCCTTGTTGTTTTTGAGCTGCTTCAGAGCCATCCTAATCTCGTACAGGCTGACGTCCGGGATGTCTTCGGTATAGTGTCGGGTCAGTCTAGCTCTTGGGTCGTTTGCTAGATCTACGACGGGTTGACTGGTTGACGTGTACAACTGTCCATAAAAGCTCTCGATCTCCCTCAGAAGCTCCGGTTTGGCGGATAAGATCCTACCATCGTCGGTCTTCAGTTTCGTGAGCTGGCTTTGCCCAATAGCCAGATCTCTTGCAAATACCTTGGAGCCTTTATTCCGCTCAATCGCGTCTTTAATACGCTCGGTATTAAAGCGGCGGAGGTCGCTCTTGAAGGATTTAGAGATCCGTCTATTGAGCTGCCGGTATTTACAAGCCTCGTCTGAAGACTGTAGGATCATCTCACGCCGCTCCTTCATGAGCTTTAGAGTGTGATCGGAGAGTCTCTTGTTCTGATCAGTACGACGTGCCTTGAAGAACTCAAGGGTGTAGGTGATGATAATGCTACGAAAATGAGGTCAAAATGAAAATTCATGACGGCGCCGAGGAAAATTTTAGTTTTTCCGTCATGGGTGTCATTTTCATGGTTTTCGGGGTTGCTGATTACGAAAATGTGGTCAACATGAAAATCCAAGATGGCGCCGAGGAAATTTTTGGGTTTATCCATCATGGGTGTCGTTTTCATGGTTTTCGGGGACGCTGATTACGAAACTGTGGTCAAAATGAAAATCCAAGATGGCGCCGAGGAAAATTTTCTGTTTTCCCATCATGGGTGTCGTTTTCATGGTTTTCGGGGTCGCTGATTACGAAAATGAGGTCAAAATGAAAATCCAAGACGGCGCCAAGGAAAATTTTAGATTTTCCGTCATGGGTGTCATTTTCATGGTTTTCGGGGTTCCTGATTACGAAAATGTGGTCAACATGAAAATCCAAGATGGCGCCAAGTGAATTTTTTGGTTTATTCATCATGGGTGTCGTTTTCATGGTTTTCGGGGACGCTGATTACGAAACTGCGGTCAAAATGAAAATCCAAGATGGCGCCGAGGAAAATTTTCTGTTTTCCCATCATAGGTGTCGTTTTCATGGTTTTTGGGGTCGCTGATTACGAAAATGAGGTCAAAATGAAAATCCAAGACGAAATAAAAAAAAGGTATAAAAAAAGGTGATCAAAATGAAAATCCATGATGGTGCCGAGAATTTTTTTTGGTTTTTCCATCACGGGTGTCGTTTTCAAAAATTTTCCTCAGCGCCATCTTGGATTTTCATTTTGACCTTATTTTCGTAATCAGCGACCCGGAAAACCATGAAAACGACACCCATGATGGAAAAACCAAAAAATTTCCTCGGCGCCATCTTGGATTTTCATTTTGACCACATTTTCGTAATCAGCAACCCCGAAAACCATGAAAATGACACCCATGACGGAAAATCTAAAATTTTCCGAGGCGCCGTCATGAATTTTCATTTTGAACTCATTTTCGTAGCATTATCATCAACTACACCCTTGACGGAAAAACAGGCGTGATGTTATGTTTACTCTACAGAGTTAACCTCAGTGGCCATGAAGTAGCGCAAAAGTCCAGTCGCGCATGTGTCCATTCGCGCAAGTGTCCTTTCGCGCAAAAGTCATTTCGCGTAAGTGTCTTGGCGCGCAAAAGTCCGTTCGCGCATAAGTCCAGTCGCGCAAAAGTCCATTCGCGCAAGTGTCCTGGCGCGCACAAGTCCGTTCGCGCAAAAGTCCAATCGCGCAAAAGTCCAACCGCGCATTTGTCTTTTCGCGCAAACGGGTTCGCGCAAGTGTCCTTCGCGCAAATGTCTTTCGCGCAAGTGTCTTGATACCCTTTAATAAATGACGTCAAACAAATATTTTTCTTTCTTTCTTATGTCTTTAGTGTACAAGAATTAGTTAAACAGGGTTGCTGCATCATCATCAGCTTATTAATGTTCCCCACTGCTGCCTCCACTCAATGAGAGGGAATGGTTTATAATCTACCACGCGGGCCCAGTGCGGATTAGTAGATGTCACATGTCTTCGATTTTTTGGTTTTGGGACATGCCGGTTTCCTCACGATGTTTTCCTTCACCGTTTTGAGAGCAGTGGCGATGAAATAAATTACACATAGTAATGCGCCTGTCTGGGTTCGAACCCACGACTTACTGTTCGTAAGTCGGGCTGCCACCACTGGACCACCGCTGCTCTGTTGCTGCATGCTGCTTAAGAAATGAGACACGATTTTTGGGAAAATTATAAGTATCGATAATTTAAAAACTATTTTTTTTATTCGGTAACAAAATGCCATCAACAAAATAATTAGTAGCCGAATTCAAGGCCGACACTAATTTAATTACCATCGACATATTAAAAAGACGCATACATTGACACCAATAACGTGGTAGTCGATTTTAATCAAATTCACGCACGAAACTCAAAATAAAAAGTCCCTTATTAAGACGTGAGACACATTGAACTGTCCAGAGTTTATCACCCTCGACAAAAACAAATCCCTGTTCCCGACCTTCGAGCACAGAATAGTAAGGTACAGAGAGTCAACTGCACAGAACGGGTGAAAGCTGGCACATAGACGCGTACGTACGGCGATCTCAAACATATGCCTGTCGCGACGGAACTTCTACTTCCTGTACTTGTAGCATGTCAATGTACACACAGCAAATTAGTTAGGTCTGCAGAGCACACCAAAATAATGTTGGTGTGCGTAAAATCAGCTGGTGTATTACTTCGCCTCACGTCTCACAAAATGTCAGCAAACACGTGTGTGTGTGTGTAGCTAATCTTCGCTAAGATTGTCCGCCGTGATTGAAAACGGTTAGGACTATTTTGTAGGCAAAGAATATGAAGCATAAATTTCATATTGAAGCTAGAAGAAGAAGAAGAAGCTAGAAGACCTATAAACTAATCATGAAGCTGGAAAGTATCGGTGTGCGTGGAATGCCGCTAGAAATATTTAAGGATTATCTAGAAAACCGTGAGCAATGCATTAAAATTGATACTCACCTAAGTGATGAGTTCCTCGTGTCCTATGGAGTTCCCCAGAGAGGGATCCTTTCCCCAACTCTATTTCAGATCTACGTAAATGACCTCTGTAGGCTGAGTCTCCCAAATGGTAGAATTTACGCTTACGCAGATGACACTGCAATTCTTGTAGACGGAATCACTTGGGACATTGTGAAAGCGAATGTGGAGGTGGCCACGGCTAAAGTTATGATGTGGTTAAACTCGAACCTTCTTATATTAAACCTATAAAAAACTACTTATATCCCCTTTGCTATACGACGTAACGCTAAACCATCTCCTTCTTTTTGTATAACTCCTCATTCCTGCACAAACTCGTCCACCCCCTGCACTTGTGCTCTGCTTGCTAGATCCGAAAGCGTTAAATACCTCGGAGTACACATAGACGACGGACTGAGATGGGACCAACAAATTGACGCCGTCACCACCAGAACTTTACGTCTTATACATATATTTAAGTCTCTTAGAGTATCCGCCGACCTAAAAACTCTTAAGATGGTGTACCTTGCACTATGCCAATCAGTGATTGGTTATTGCATATAGTTGTATGGGGCGGTGCTGCTAAGACTAGATTTCTGAGGGTGGAAAGAGCACAGCGAGCTATACTTAAAGTCATGACGAAAAAGCCTTAGCGGTATCCAACAACTGAACTGTTCTCTGACTGTAAAGTACTTAGATACGGTTCGTCAGCTTTATTTGCTTAAATCCACCCTTAGAAAGCACGCAGGCCTTCCTCCTCTTATCACAAACAAACGCACGTACGTTCCACCAAATATACAACACAAGACCTCTTTAGCCAAACATCAATATTATATACTAAGTACTCATATCTATAAAAATGTTAACAAACATCTCAATATTGAAAATCTAAACTCAACAACAACAACAACAACAGCCCATAACGTCCACTGCTGGACATAAGCCTCTCCCATGATGGGAGGAATTTGCCGTAATCTCCACGCTTGGCAGGCGGATTGGAGATCGCAGTGATGAATGAAAGACTAACAGAAAACGCTGCTGCCCATTCTCTGGTCTACGGAGGCGCAAAGTGTTCTGCCTCAGACATTAGTCGCCTTATACGACACCCGTGAGTGTAATGGGTTGGTTCTATTCTACTCTGCCGGATACCACACGGCTAGCTAATCTAAACTCACATACACTAAAATCTAAATTAACAGAATGGCTGCTCCTTAAGGATTACTCTTACACGGAGTCTTTACTCACCTATCTTGTATGTACACTCACACACACGCACACCTATACTCACATCTACACACACATACACTCACACCTACACACACACCACGTACATACACACAACACACAACATACAATTCTACTTTTGTATACCATACAGTAGAATGACACAGTCCACTTGAGATATAAGTTTTTGTTGATTCATCATCATCTGCCTAGCCTTTTCCCAACTCTATTGGGGTCGGCTTCCAGTCTAACCGGATGCAGCTGAATACCGGTATTTTACATGGAGCGACTGCCTATCTGACCTCCACAACCCAGTAAGTACTGGGTAATACGATACCCCTTGATAAGACTGTTTGTCAGTCTTTTTGGGCCACTGACTACCTGTAACGACTGTCAAAGATCTTCAAATGACAGCCGGGACCAACAGCTTAACGTGCTTTCCGAGGCACGGAGGAAACTCGGTATGTAAGGGTGGTCACCCATCCACAGACCAACCTAGGCAAGCACGGCTTAACCTAAAGATCGACCTATAAGTCTTTGTTGATTATTGACCGTAAACTACCTCTTATACGAGTAATACAGGTATACCCTAGCTTAAGAGGTAGAGTATTATTCTTGTACAGAATTTACAACATAAACTATAGAAGTATTTCTTAACCAAATATTAAGCTGTATTTAAAACTCTGTATGTTTTTTTTTTGGATAAATAAAGTATTATTATAAAAGTATTGCTAGTAATTGGTCTCGTGGCATAGGTGTATAAGCAATCGGCTGGTATAGCAAACGTCGTAGGATCGAGTCCCGCCGCCGACATTAACTTTTTGCATTTTTAAAAACATTTGTTGTCATTTCGTTGTTTTTTTTTTGTATTTTATCTGATAATAAAAAAAAGAAATATGGAAGTGAAAATTAAACAATTTGTAATAAAAAATCAAAAACATTTATTGACTAGGTTTTTTTTATAATTACAAATTATAAAGGTTTGTACATGACAAATATTCTAAGTTGGACAGAAAATAACGTTATTTTTTATATTCAAGTGGGTAATTTATTTATCACCACTGCTCTCAAAACGGTGAAGGAAAACATCGTGAGGAAACCGGCATGTTCTAGAACCAAAAATTCGAAGACATGTGACATCTACCAACCCGCACTGGGCCCGCGTGGTGGATTTATAGCCCATTCCCTCTCATTGAGAGGAGGCCGTGTCCCAGCAGTGGGAACATTATAGGCTGATGATGATGATGATGATGATGAATTTATTTATTAGTGATATGAATAAACAGCACAGTTAAGATTGTCTTTTAAACAGTTTGTACGGAACCCTCGGTGCGCGAGTCCGACTCGCTTTTGGCCTTTGGGATTTACGTACATTTTGAACGTATGAAGCTTCGTCGATCGGCTACACGTATCAGTGTTTCTTCTATATGTGTGTGTTTCTGAATAAGGCAGTTGTGAGTCGAAACGCCGCCAGTAAGGGACACCTCCCTTACTGGCGGCGTTTCGACTCACAACTGCCTTATTCACCGATCTCTTCGCTCGTCGCTTTTTCATCCTTTCTACAAGAACAAACCATCTAAGAATCCTTGCAATTTTTGTTGCAACATCATCTTATCACGTTTTTTGGCAAGTCTAAGTATGGTGGCATTCTGTTGCTATCTATTCTGTGTTTCAAGTGGGAGTGTCTCGACTTATGATAATAATCTCAAATTGATATGCAAGCCGATGTTTGATTTAAAGTTACACTTTTCAGTTTACGCGCCTCGTTGTGCTGATGTTACATTGACGTGGATTTGGTGTGGATGATCTTTGACCTTGGGTATGCATGAGACGTATTTTGTAGTAACAAATATATTATTTTTCTGGATATTGATATTATATTACTTCCAACCAGCGTTTCATTAGTCAAGAGCATGAGGTCTTCAGTTCGGTTTTCAGATCAAGGCAAAGTCATTTTTCCTTTAGTGTTTCTCAGTAGCAGCCTACAGTCTGGATATATAACTTACTAGTGTAATGTGATCTAATGAAATCAATGAAATTAAACAGGTTATTAAGCTAATTTCATACGTCAAAAACTCTGTAGTCTCTTTGTGTAGTTATATTAAATTCCAAGCAAGTATGAAGGCCAAAAAGTTGCGCCACCTGTCGGAAAAACCACACATAAATCAACAGCCCAAGGTTTTATATCATGCCTCTAGCACTTGTAAGTGTCATTATGGTTACCCTGGGAAATGACAATTATAATCTGTTGGTTTACTCCAAAAGAAAATCCCTTCCTTCCCATAACTTCAACCAACCGACAGATTACTGACAAGAGATAGACAGTTCTACTATTTAGGGAAGGATCTTTTTTTGAGAACTCTACAAAGTTATATACTATATTATACTCTACTCTACGAAAATCAATATTGCTGAGGCCCAGTTAATTATTAAAACTAGTCTATTTACGAATATCATTTATTTTGTAGTCTTTTGCAAATGCTAATTTATTTAACACTGTTATCGTTACCTAAAGTCGAGTAGATTTTTGAATAGGGCACAGTAGACCGGCCTATTCAATAACAATTCAGTTAAAAAACATCGCTTTGGAAATATAGATCAAGGACACATTGTTATAGGGTGTAAATAGACCCTTAACGAAGCCGAAAGACACTTGTTCTCCCCGTCGCGTCATTGTGATCATTTTTTTATTCTGGACCATACCTGGGAACCTTCTTATTTACGGAGATATTGGAGGTCATAGATCCAACTTTTTCACAAGTTTTTTTTCAAATACTAGTTTTTAAATTAATATCGTCGTCGTCTCGTCGTTTTCGTCGTAGATTTGAAGGTCTTAATTCCATAACCCGTTTACTATTAAATGCGTCCATCAGCAAAATGTTTTGAGTGCGTTACATTGAGTTTCACCGTAAAACGTGACATTTCACCCCAAAAAAAAATGTCGTAATAATTTTTGCGTAGATTTACTTAGTTTGATGTACAGAATGCTTGGTTGACGGCTTCGTGAAGGTTCCGTTTACACCCTGTATTTTGGATTGATTTAAAAGGGTGCATGGGCGGAATGAGCCTAAGACTTTACTGCGATCTATAGTAAAGGATCGGCTAAATCGGTACGGACAATGCAGACACAGGACACGGACACTTCCATACTTGAAAATATACTGTCTGCGGCAGTAATTTGTCTGTACCGGTGTCGCCGGGCCATTATCTTACCTATGACATCGAAATGAATGGTTTCATTCCTCTCATTTCCAAAAATAGCCATTTTTTCAAAACAAGCATTAGGTAGGTACTCATTTGTTTAAAACCACTTGCAATAAGCTTCACATTAAATCTTCTTTAGTTAATGCCACTTTATCGCTAATATGATTTCATTAGTTTACTATATTGCACTAAACTACTTTATGCTAAAAACTTGACCCCGTCGCTATGAACCGCAAACAGATTAGAACCTGGGTAAGACCACAAATGGCCTTACTCCTCAGGGTCTGTGGCTCCAGATTGAGGCGGTCTCGAAGCTGCAGCGCTGCCTCCTTTGAAATTCGGTAGCGCAACCGGAGCTCTTCTTCATCATTTTTTTCGAATAAATTTATTCTTATTGGGATCTGGCGGCGGCTAGGATCATCTTCTGGATCAGACAGCAACGATAGGCTGGTCAACGACATATACAGCAGCGAAAATAAAAGTAAACACTACGTAACATTAAAATTACAACCCAGTAAAAATTATAACCTCTAAAATGTAATTTAATGAACTCTGATGCGATGAGCGCTAATGTCGCTTTGTGCAAAACAAAATACCGTTAATGGGTGGTTTGACACTTCATTAGATAAGTTTGACATTTCCATAATTGCTTTAAAATGCATCTAATTTTCTTTCCTGCAATGCTTTAATGAAACATTTGGGTTTAACGTGGCATTAAAAAAATAAAAAAAAATCTTGCAAGTGAGTGTTACATTGGGAAAACTTTAATCCCGAACATTTTTTATTTTGACACACGAATGCTACCTGACAAGCGCGCGTGTGACACTAGACAGAACGATTTGTTACTAAGTAGTAACAAGTACCAATTGGATTACGATTTTCTTCGTGTTGCCCGTCTATCATTCGTAAATATTTGAATGTCTTTGGTTTAAAACAAAACACTTGAATTTTGAAAGGTAAAAGAAACAACTTGATTAACGGCGCATGTTGATAAAAAATGTCCTAGAAACAACCACAGAGGCTATTGCCCTGTCAGCGAGGCTGCGAGGGTCTAGAATACCCACATTTTGCGCCTGACCAACTTCCTCGGCAAACAAAATGAATTAGACCTTTTAATGGCCAAGATGTAGTACCGACATATTTTTTACATCAGTGGCTTGTGGCTGGATTGTGTACAGAACTGAGACAATAGTTTAAGTTTAATATTATTATACTTTTTATATTAAATTGAATTATTATTATTTATTATTGAATTGTGCCGTTGGTTTACTGATCGCAAAGCGCTACTGGGTTCGGTCCCTTGTTGGAGAAAGTGTTGTTGGGTTTTTCCATCAGAAACTAAGTTGCAGCTAGAGTAGCAGTGGATTTGCTCCCATAACGTGTGGAATGTGGTTGCACTAATAGTTACACCTCTGCCTAATCCTTCGGGAATTACTGGCGTTGTTTATTTTAAGCAAGCCTAAAAAAATAGTAAATCTTAAGCTAACATAAGAAGCATGTTTTGGGGGTTGAACTATGAAAAACAGATTACAGTCTACAGAAAGAAGATATAATTGGGAGCGAATTAATTGTACATTTTGTTATTCCAACTAGTTCTAGCTCGTTGTTACATTTATATCTTTCGTACAAATAAATATTATCTGTAAGTTTCTTTTATTATATTTTTTGCAACGTACTCTGTTTTTTTTTGCATTTATTTAGCGGTTACAACCTTTCTTGCCCCTCTCAGCACTTACCTTCTTATAAAATACCTTCGAATCAAGGTATTCAAGACAACAACAGAAACAAATGTTTTTGGATTAAACACTTTTCTGAAATAAATTATATGTATCAGTAAATAGGACGTTAAACTAGCCCAAAACTAGGTATACAGTAAGTCTCTAAGGTCAATAATACTTCGAGAATTCAATTAAATTAAAGAAAACATGCCAAATTTGTGAACTTTAAACACCGTATTGAAACCAAGATGAAGACATTCACAAAATATTTGTTCTTGTAATAAGATTTTTAGAACGTATTTTTCATTCGGTATGCAGATTTCGCAGTTGGGTGAAGGTCGATCTTAGAAGAAGAATATTATGTTAATCCTGTTAAAAGTCGTAGGAATATGAGGCGCTTTCAAAGTGATTGCGACTTGTTTGCCCTCTAAACTTATTTCAGACGAATATTTTACGAAACAACAATTTTTCGTAAAGTTATGAAGCATTTTCGAAAATTTTATCAGTTTTTTAGTCATTTTTAAATGCAGACAAAATGGAAAAACTGTAAAACATCTACAAATTGTACCTGACCTGAAGAAAAAATAATCTTCACGACCTGACTAGGCAAAAAAGGTGATTTATTTTAGAAAAACGCTGATAATTTAGTTGACTTTTAGAAAAACCAGAAACTAAAAGAAACTTAATATTACTATACAAAGAGTTGGAATTATAATTTAAACAAGAGCAGCGGACATCGCTCCTGGCTCGCGCCAAACACGAGAGGTTCCTCAGATGCAAGCCCTGGGTAAATCAAAAGTACATTTTTGACATAATCTCCGCCAAATTTCATTTTGCTGTCGACAGCATCAGCTGTCAATACGGGATGTGTTTTATGACATGACACAAGATAATGTTTGATGCTAAGAGTTTGTTTTTATGTTGGAATTGTTCGCTTATTAAACTTTTATTTATTAATGTTAAACTTTTATTTCTTATCAATCATTATTTATTATAATTTATTTGAAATTTGGTCGATATCCTTGTTAGCACAACATTTGTGTGTATGAGCTCTGTGACTGCTGAGCTTATGGGTTCGATGCCTGGATCAAGCCCTAAGTTGTTGGACTTGATCGTTTAGAAGTTCTCAATGTATGAATATTAAAATAGTTACTAATTGTGACATTTTTTAAACTTGTTTTGCACGTCTTTTGTTTAGTTGACAAAATGGGAAAGTTACCAGTCGGGACGTACCTCCTGAAAGATATTGTAGAGTTTAATTTTTTAGGACGGACGGAGAATACGAAGTAGAACCCGCGGCATATTCAAAACAATCGTCGTCTCTATTGGGAAGATCACCGTTTGTGTTTTGATCGTGACAGTCCCGTGTTCGCGCAACGATCAGTTTGGTTGGGACGTGACGTTACGAGTAAAATGAAATGTCCAACTTATATAACCCTTTGTCGCTAATGACTTGTCCTAGCCCGAACCGCACTGAAAGCCTAGTTCAAACAACATCCTCTTGGAGACTGTCGCAAAGTCGCAGTATTTACTCCATGTACACAGCTTCTCATTAAATCTTCTCATAATTCAAGATTCTTTTCTATTTTGACAAGTCAGTTTCTCCAATATTATAATAAGACGGTCGAAATATTTTATCTTAAACATTGAATATGCAACGTCTTGTATTTTTACAACTAGATATTTTTTTATTTAATTTGATTTTCATTTTAATCGGTTTATTAACTATACTTTTTTGGATAAGAAGATCGTCAAAAAGTCATAAAATCAAAATTAATTTTGTTCAAATTAGGTTTAGAATCAGCACTCTTTGAACGTCAAAATATACAACAGACAGTCCCCCAAAACGCACGCTCTTCGCCACTTCCTAGTGTTTTAGCTAAGATGATAAAATGGTGAGCAAAACCAGCACCTGATTCTCATGGGTGCAGTAGTGACATGCTGTTTACTAGCTGATCCATCGCTGATCGAGCTGGAGCGATGCTGTAAGGGTGCATATAAGTATGCTTCACAGTATGCCGTTTCATTGAAATCACTTCAAAAGGTTCGAGTTGGGGTGATGAATTGCGTTTAGGTGTGCGCTGACAAAGTGTCTTAGACATATACATATTAGTATTGGGATTAAGGGTAGGAGAAAGATGAATATGATCATCATAACATTTAGTTATATAAAACCTTGGTAGGTGAAAGGTCAGGTGCATAGTACTCGCAGCCGGCGTACGTGTATGCCCAGATGTATGAGCGTGGATGAAGCAAAAAGAGTACGGAAGGATCGTAGCCTTCGGTACTTTCTGCCTACACCTATGGGAAAAGGCGTGAGGGTAAGTGTGTATATCTTTGTGCTATCACGTGAATAATTTTATTTGTATTGTAGCATATAATTAACAAGTTTGAGAGCAGTCGACCGTGACATTCGTTGAACAAACATAAATTAACCTAACAAATTTGTAGAAAAACGTTGATTAACCCTACATTACTACTCATGTTGCGACGCACAAAGAAACTACTCATACGCTTGCGAGGCGCATCATATTTACTAATGATTTTATTAAAAACCTATAAGTATGATTGATATGTTTTGACTGTTTATGTAATTGTGTAGATTACTAAAAAAAGAAAAACACAATTTTAATTAATACTTATATATTTTTATTATAAAATCTTTAATCAAATAAATCTTAAAAACAAATTTTAGGAACTTAGGCAATTTAACAGTCTTCTCATTAAAAATAAAAACTTAAAGTATACAATTCTCTTGAAAAATAGTAAATTATGAAGTAATCAACTAAAAAAAACTAACAATGTAACAAAAAAAATATTTTAGATGCATCCGATACATACATGAACTTTTCACTATTTTCTGGGACAAAAGATAAAACAGATTCTTCAGCTCTTATGTCACTGGAGTTCTCTATAGTTTCATCTTCTATGTATCCTTCTTCTACATCGTCCTGAACATCTTCATCGCTTACGTGATCTTCAATTTCAGAGTCATCTTGTTGGAGATCCTAAATAAATAAATAAATAAATAAATAAATAAATAAATAAATAAATAAATAAATAAATCTTCCGAAAAGTTATCATCACTGTTATGGTCGCTTTCTTCTAGCCAATTAGCTATAATATCATCCATAGCTCTTCTATTACTAGCCATGATTATGTTGAAGTTTCAAAACGTACCTAAAAAAAAGATAAAACACACTGGTAGTAACTAATAATGAACAAAAAAACACTAACAATTACGTAAGTTTTACGCTATTAATTTGATTAATAGCGTAAAACTTACATACAAACTACTCATACGTCTTTGGAGCGCCAAGGGTAGTAATATCAAAAAAACTATTACACTTACCGTAACGCAAACACCGTCCTGCGACACGTGCTGGCGATGACTGAGATGTCCTTGAACGTGAATGCCGTACGCGCATAGGATAAAAAGAGAAAGCAATATATCAAAAACGCGGGCGCCTCTGCGACGTAGAGTAGTAATCTAGGGTTAAATAAATATAAACGTTTAACACGATGGAACAGTATAAATAAGTATACGTATGTGGGAAATTTAATGCAAGTGGAAGTAAGGGAAATGGAACGTAAGTGAAAGTAAGGGAGAGCGTGCTATGTGTGAGGGAGAGAGCGATTGACGAGGGAAGAGAGAAGGGATTGGTAGGACGCCATATTGAATGAGTGGACTTGGAAGAAAAAAGACGTTGTGCTGGTGCCAAGAGAAATAAAACTATCATTATTCAAGACTGCATTATTTTATTGCCTGGAAGAACCCTGTATCCCACAATTTTGGGGGCTCGTCCGGGATACAGGACAGAAGACGCTAAGATCGACGACGAGGCTAAGTTTTTCACGCTGCACGTGGTTGGGTGCGCGGGAACAAGACGCCGGCTACGGAAAAAACGTATATTCTACGACTTTTACGAGCTACGACGAAGACTGAAGAAGACGTAAAGATGCTAAATAATACGGAAAACGTGTCACCGAGAGGTGATGCTGAAGACTTCATAAATAATTTTTCGGGTCAAGACCATACCTACCCAGGAAGCCGTTGGGTTCAAGATATCGAAGATAACACGGAAATATTCGAATGGACGCCGCTCCAACAGCTCGTGATCGCGCGTAGATCATTGACGGGAACGGCGGGGCTATGGCTAAGAAGCGAAAGGCCTTTCAAATCGTGGGCCGAGCTGAAACAAGCCATCAGTAAGGAGTTTCCCGACACGATTGATCAGAAAACTATTCACGAAATGATGAGTGCACGTAAGAAAAAACGTGATGAAAGCTGCATGGATTATGTACTTATAATGAAAGAACTTGGAAAACGGGGTAAGATTCCCGATTACGTTGCGATCAAGTACATTGTAGACGGTATCCAAGACCTAGAAACTAATAAAATATTATTGTACGGTGTTACGAGCTACAGTGAACTGAAGGAGAAGCTGAAAATTAATGAAGCCGTGAAAGAAAAAATGCAGGCGCGACGTGACACGCAACGTAATCAAGGAGGTAACGTCAATAATCGCAATCCAAAGAGAATTCAAGCAATGAGTTACGGTGCTATAATTGTGGAGAACTCAATCATTCATCTCAAAGCTGTCCTCAT
This sequence comes from Xestia sexstrigata, assembly GCA_941918905.2. Classification (NCBI taxonomy): domain Eukaryota; kingdom Metazoa; phylum Arthropoda; class Insecta; order Lepidoptera; family Noctuidae; genus Xestia; species Xestia sexstrigata. Next base: position 22,109,296 of record OW799208.2, read on the forward strand.
AAGGAAAAAGGTCTCAAGTGCTTCAAGTGTAATGAGTTCGGCCATATTTCAACAAAGTGCACTGCGTCGACAAAACGCGAAGACGATCGGAAGCCTTCGGAGAACTTCGATAGCCGATCGAGTCGGCCAATCAGCGGCAGAGGCGACCGACAGCGCTGCCAACATGACGGACGTCGTTCGGGCAGAAATCCGACGAATCCCAGCACTTCGAAGTCGGCCATGTTTACTATGGGTGACGTTGGCCCCATTGACAGCTGTCACTGTCATCATGAAAATAAAGAGGTTATGCAGATAGTCAACAAACCTGACAAGAAGCCGGGCAAGCCGATTTTGAGTATTTTGGTTGAAAATACCGAAGGGAAAGCACTCATTGACTCAGGAAGCGATGTCAACTTAATGTCAGAAGACTTTTACGACGTGATTGGCCAGCCAAAGACGACTGAAGATAGTGTTGTGTTGTCTGGTCTCGGATTAAACTAAACTAAAACAAGTGCGTTCATTCGGGAAGTTTACAACTTGTGCTACGATTGACGGACGATGTTACGACGGAGTTACTTTCCATATTGTGCCTAAAGACTGTATGCCTTATTGTATAATATTAGGTCATGAGTTTCTCACTAGTGTGACAATGATTATGAATGAAGGAAGTGTGTTGTTGTTACCTTCTGGTGAAGAGTGGATGAGACGAATAAATTGTTTTACGATAGGTTTGAATGTTGTTGTAGGTTCATCAGCCAGCCCTACAATCAAAGAGGAGGTTTTACAGTGTGTAGATGACTACAAACCAACCCAAGTGAAAGAAGCACCTATACAACTAAAAATCATCTTGAAGGACGACATCCCAGTGGCTCAAAAACCAAGAAGATTGTCACTGAAGGAACAGCAAATTGTCGAAGATCAGGTAAAGGAATGGTTGGATAACAACATCGTCCGGGTAAGTTTTTCTGAGTATGCCAGTCCCTTAGTATTGTAGTAAAGTATTGAGTATTGAGTATTGAGTATTAGTGTTGGTTAGGAAGAAAGACGGTTCTACACGAGTATGTGTGAACTACAGACAACTTAACAAAAAGATGGTAAAGGACGAGTATCCACTACCTGTAATTGAAGATTTAATTGATAAACTGAGAGACTCCAAAGTATTTAGTGTTCTGGATTTGAAAAATGGTTTTTTTCATTTGAAGGTCAGCAAGGAATCGATACATTACACCTCATTTGTGACCCATCATGGTCAATTTGAATTGGCCACCTTTTGGTCTGTCAAACTGCCCTAAGTATTTTATGCGATTTGTGTCAACAATTTTCAGGGATTTAATTGATAAGGGCTCTATGTTAGTTTTTATTGATGACATTATCATTCCAGCCAAGGACGAAGTACAAGGTATGCAAAGATTGAAAGAAGTTTTATCAGTTGCTTCAGAATATGGACTACAGATAAATTGGAAGAAAACAAAGTTGTTATGTAGTGAAATTGAATATCTTGGTCATTGCATACAAAATGGTGAAATTAGCCCGAGCTCCGAAAAGACAGACGCTGTGGTGAGATACCCAGAACCAAGAACAACTAAGCAGGTACACAGTTTTATAGGACTTACTTCTTATTTCAGAAAATATGTAGAAAATTATGCTACGATAGCAAAACCCTTAACCGATTTATTAAAACAAGATGCTGTCTTTATTTTTGAAGAAGATCAACTCAATGCCTTTAACCTTTTGAAGCAGAAAGTGGCGTGTAGTCCTGTGTTAAAGATATACAATCCTAAGCTGCCTACAGAAGTACAAACAGACGCATCTAGCATGGCATACTCGGCAATATTGTTACAGCAGCATCCGGATAGTGGTCTACATCCAGTCCAATATATGAGTAGGAAGACGAATGATGCAGAACAAAGGTACTCTAGCTATGAGCTGGAAGCTTTAGCAATAATAGAAGCTGTAAAGAAATTCCGTCATTACCTGTATGGCATACATTTTAAGATTGTTACAGATTGTCAAGCATTTGCACTAACTCTGAAGAAAAAAGACTTATCAGCTAAGATTGCAAGATGGGTGTTGTTTTTAGACCAATATGACTTTAAAGTTGAGCATAGAAAAGGTTCAAAGATGAGGCATGTGGATGCATTGAGCAGACACCCTTATATTTCAGCTGTGGTGGTAAGCCTTCATGACCAAGTCAAGGAAGCACAGATCCAGGATGAAGGACTAAAAGCTATAATTGAAATTGTAAAAGAAAAATCTTATCTAGACTATTGGTTAGAAAACAATATTCTATACAAGGGTGAACAGAAGCAATTAGTAATTCCTAGAAGCATGGAAAGAGAAGTCATAAAAAGGGTGCATGCCAATGGCCATTTTGGTAAGAGAAAAATGAAGGAACTTCTTGTTAAAAATTTCCACATCAAAGATATAGACAAAAAAATTGATGACTTTATTGTAAGCTGTATACCATGCTTACTAGCAACAAAGAAGCAGGGAAAACAGGAAGGTTTTCTTAACCCTATTCAGAAGGAGGGAAGCCCTCTGCATACCCTTCACATGGATCACATCGGACCGATGACTGAGACCAGAAAGAGATATAATCACATTCTTACAATAGTTGATGCCTTTACCAAATTTGTGTGGCTTTTCCCCACTAAGAGTACTACCAGTAGTGAAACTCTGGAGAAGCTTAAAATCCACCAACAGACGTTTGGGAACCCAGAAAGGATTGTAACTGATCGGGGTACTGCTTTTACAAGCCATGACTTCAAGGAATATTGTGAGAGTGAGAATATACAACACATCAAAATAACAACAGGAGTGCCGAGAGGAAACAGACAGGTGGAAAGAATACATGGAATTATTAAACCAACTCTAACAAAGTTATGTGCAGAAGATCCATCAGTGTGGTACAAACATGTAAGTCAATTGCAACGGGCAATAAATAGCACATTCCAAAGAAGTATTAACACTAGTCCATTTGAGCTGTTAACAGGTGTCAAGATGAAATCCAAAGAAGATATACCTTTAATTAATTTAATACAACATGAAAGTCTGGAACAATTCAATGAAGAAAGAGAAGAATTAAGAAAAAGGGCTAAAGAACAAATATTAAAAATTCAGGAAGAAAACACAAGTAATTATAATAAAAAAATAAAGGAAAGTACTAAGTATGAAGTAGGAGAACGAGTAGCAATACAAAGAACACAATTTGGCCCAGGACTAAAACTGAAGCCGAAGTATCTAGGCCCATATAGGATTACTAAGGTCAAACGAAAGGACCGCTATGATGTCGAGAAAGATGATGTCACATCTGAAGGTCCCATAAAGACTACTTGCTCAGCCAATGGAATGAAGAGGTGGCCTGACAACGGTGAAAAATATGAGTAAGCATGTTGAGTTTTGTTTATGGTGATGTATGGATGTAAGACTGAATGAAACATGTTTTATATTATTTTTTGTTTATATTTCTTATGTGTTCAAGAGAAACTCATTTCATTTGTTTTGCAAATGTAAATTGTAGTTCAATCTCACAAGCTGGTTAATATTATGCTAACTTACTACTGTTTTGTTTATAAATAGTGTTTAAGTTTGTAACATGATTTGTGTTAAGAAGTTAAACCTTGCTTTGTGTTCACTTAAAACCTTTACTTAAGAATTACTGATGTAAGATTAAAATTTAATTTATTTTGTTGTTAATGTTTGTGTTTTGTGTATTTAAGTTGTTTGGATGAATGAGGACGACTGTCAATGAAGAATGATGTTTATGGAAGAATGGATTGAATATCTGCCTAGCATGTCTGAGGACAGACATGAATGTCGGATGGCCGAATGTGGGAAATGGAATGCAAGTGGAAGTAAGGGAAATGGAAAGTAAGGGAGAGCGTGCTATGTGTGAGGGAGAGAGCGATAGACGAGGGAAGAGAAAAGGGATTGGTAGGACGCCATATTGAATGAGAAGACTTGGAAGAAAAAAGACGTTGTGCTGGTGCTAAGAGAAATAAAACTATCATTATTCAAGACTGCATTATTTTATTGCCTGGAAGAACCCTGTATCCCACACGTATTTTGTTATATTGGTGTAATCTGTCGCCTGTACATAGTGTTCATTCCCTGAAGAAGTAAGCTGAGATGGTGGATGTGGTCTATGAAAAGCCCACACGTCAATGTGTTGACAGATATACAGACATATGGACCGATATCTACGGATATCTACCACCTACACGATACATACACCTTTATCTCGTGAGACCTAAATTAAAAAAGTATCCATACCTAATTACTTGTAAAAGATGACCACATTCTAATTAATTGCTGAACTCTCGACCAAAAATGTAATAATAACAAAGGGCCATAATTGCGTGCTTACTCAGGATTACACGATGTTTGCTTTTCTCCAGAGATGACACAATTCTCTACAATTATAACACAAAATGAATGCTCCCGAAAACGATAAACCGTTGTCGTCAAAAACTTCGGAACGTTTTTTGGGGTCGTCAACCTCAGAATTAATTCAAATTTTCTATACGTTATTGTAGTAATAAGAATTAATTCGTGATTTTTGGAAATATCGGGATTCGTTTATATAGGGTTCCGTACCCAAAGGGTAACTGTTTCGGCAAAGAAATATATTGTAGATGCTATTGCAGAATCACAGCCAAAAAACATCTTGGCAAAGCAACAGCACTGGATGACTGAAGACACCTGGCACCTGGTCGAAGAACGCCGGAAATTTAAGCCAGTGGCGCTAGCATTACTGAGCTAAATGCCAAGTCAGCTATAATACAAGCTGCTTGCCGACGTGACCGCAATGACCACCTGGGAAAGATATGTGATGAACTGGAGCAGCATTCTGATAAATATCAAACTAAAGATCTCCATGATAAGGTGCGATACATAACACACCAGTTTAAACCCAACACGCGGGCTATTGAGGACTCCATTGGGTCGACGGTTACGGAGATAAAGGACATCGTAGATGTGTGGAAGAAATATTACAAGTCGCTATTTTCCAGCAATTTTACACCAAACTTCATATGTTCTACCGACCATATACGTGACCGTGAACCTGATATCATGCGGGATGAAGTACGAGCGGCAATTAAATACCTTAAATGCAACAAAGCCATAGGATGTGATGAAATCCCAATCGAAGTCTTCAAGGCGATGGGAGAATTTGGAGTCGATGTCTTATTTACCATCTGCAGTAAAATATGGGAGACTGGCATATGGCCGACTGGTCGCAATCGGTTTTTATTCCACTGCACAAAAAAGGGTCCACCAAGAAATGCAACAATTACCGACTCATATCCCTAATATCGCATGCAAGTAAGGTAATGCTCCACATAATCAATACAAGACTATTGGCCTACCTCTCAAAGCAAATTGCACCCGAGCAAGCCGGTTTTGTAAAGGGAAGAGGCACTCGCGAACAAATCCTCATACTGCGTCAGATAATTGTGAAGGCCAGAGAGTTTAATTCAACCCTCTACATCTGCTTTGTGGACATCCGAAAAGCTTTTGACACTGTCATTTGGACACACCTCTGGAAGATACTCGCAGAAATGGGTGTACCGCCTCACCTAATAGTTCTTTTGAGGCGACTATATAAAGACAGTACTGCAGTGGTACGAGTGGACAATACCCTTTCTGGGCACTTTAAAACCGAGGCCGGTGTGCGACAAGGATGTATCTTATCGCCGTTGCTATTTAATACCTATACAGAATACATCATGCGCATTGTCTTGGAGGAATGGGACAAAGGTATATCAGTTGGGGGTCGCGTGATAAATAACCTTAGATACGCTGATGATACAACCCTTCTCGCACAGTCCAGAGAAGATATGGAAAATCTTCTGATCCGTCTCGAGACTACCAGCCTCAATTTCGGACTTGCCATCAACCGAGACAAGACAAAGATGATGATAGTAAGCCGGGCTGAAAAAAGCCGAATTAATGTACAGAGTATGGCTAATTGCGAAGTTGTACAGAGCTATATCTACCTCGGCTCTACTATCTCCAATACTGGGGGATGTGGTGACGAGATAAAACGACGATGCGCCATCACCAGGTCAGCAGTGGAACGGCTGGGAAAGATTTGGGGGGACAGGAGGATTACCAAAAAGACTAAGGTCAGACTGATGAGATGCCTTGTCTTTCCGATCTTTCTCTACGGTGCCGAAACTTGGTCTCTGCGAATGCAGGATCGCCGTAAAATCGACGCTTTGGAGATGTGGTGCTGGAGACGCCTCCTAAAGATCCCGTGGACAGCGTTTCGCACCAATGTTTCCATCCTCAAGGAGCTTCATATTAAGAACCGGCTTTCGTCTACTGTGCAACTACGAATATTAAAGTTCTTTGGTCACATCACTAGAAATGAAAATTCCATGGAGAGACTGGTGGTTCAGGGCCAGGTGGAGGGCAAGAGATCACGCGGCCGATCACCAACTCGCTGGACTGACCTGATCAAGAAAGCTACTGAGTTCACCATGGTCCAATGTACTCGCAACGTCTCCAATCGGCAGAAATGGAAGCACATCGCTGAAAGGGCAATCCTCGGGGAAGTCAACGACCCACCGAACATCTCTCCGTGTACCTCGTCTGTGCAACCACGACCACTCTGACAAGAGTGTCTTGACTAAGAAGAAGAAGACCCAAAGGGTAAAAACAAGACCCTATTACTAAGACTCCACTGTCCGTTTGTCCGTCTGTCCGTCTGTCTGTCACCGGGCTGTATGTCATGAACCGTGATAGCTAAACAGTTGAAATTTTCACAGATCATGTATTTCGGTTGCCTCTATAACAACAATTACTAATAACAGAATAAATATAAAATATATAAATACATATTTAAGAGGGGGCTCCCATACAACAAACGTGATTTTTTTGCCGTTTTTTGCTCAATATTAATAACGGCAACAGGTAGACGCTTGAAATATTCACAGAATATTTTAACATTAAAATCTATACCTAATATTATAAGCTAAAGACGTTGAACGCGCTGATCTCAGGAAATACTAGTTCAGATTGAAAAAATATTTTAGTGTTGGATTGCCCATTTATCGAGGAAGGCTATAAGCTGAAGCGGTAATGGAGTGCCGATAACGGCCCCATTACGCTTCTTCCAAGCGAATATCATGCTGCAGAGCAGCAACTGCGCCATGCTCCAGAGCATGGCGCAGTGGTCGATTAATATCGCTGTGGTCGCTGAGCCGTATCTTGTCCCGCCCAGGGAAGACTGGGTGGCGGACATTAGCAGCTCAGTGACCATAGTGTCGTCGGCCGCCGCCGGTACTCCGACCCTTGAAGATGTCAGGAGGGGTCGGGGGTGCGTAGCAGCACGGTTCGGGGAGATTGTAGTGATGGGAGTCTACTTCTCCCCGAGCCGAACTTTTGCCGAGTTCCACAACTCTCTCGCAGAGTTGAGTGTTGTCGTCGGAAACCATTCCCTCCCCGTGCTTGTCCTCGGGGACTTCAATGTCAAGAACTTGGCTTGGGGTTCTCGTTGCACAAATGTGCGGGGACGGATGGTAGAAGACTGGGCTCTGGAGAAGGGCCTGGTCGTCCTAAATCGGGGTTCTGTCGCCACGTGTGTGCGGATGCAGGGCGAGTCGGTGGTGGACATTTCGTTCCCTAGCCCCGCTCTGTCGCCGCGTGTCGTTGACTGGCGTGTCATGGAGGGGTTGGAGACCTATTCCGACCACCGGTACATCCGGTTCGATGTCTCCACCCAGACCTCAAGCGCGCCGGTCCAACAGGCCCCGAGTGGTCCGCGTTGGGCGCTGAAGCAGCTGGACCGGGAGCTCCTCCTTTAAGCCTTGATCGTGCAGGCCTGGGTGACATCACCGGACAGGCCTGCCGACATTAACAATGAGGCAGGGTGGTTCCAGGAGGCCATGTCCAACATCTGTGACGTGGAAATGCCCCGAGTCCGGCCAGGAAGCGCCCGACGTCAGGTGTACTGGTGGTCGAGAGAGCTGACGTCTCTGCGCGAGGCGTGCGTAGCTGCGCGACACCTGTACGCCAGGCATCGCAGGCTCCGCATCCGCCCACCGGATGCGGCAGCCATTGAGGCGAAGCTATATGAGGGGTACAGAGCGGCGAAGACCGCCCTCCGCGAGGCTGTCCTGCGGGCCAGGGATCTGGCCCGCGAGGAGATGCTGGGGACTCTCGACAGAGATCCGTGGGGGCGCCCTTACAAGATGGTGCGGGATAAACTCCGCACCTGGGCCCCCCCACTGACGCAGAGCCTCCGGCCTGAGCTCGTGGAGGACGTAGTGAGCACTCTGTTCCCTACGCGGGGGGAACATCCCCCCCCGCCTATGGCTCCGCCACCTGCGATGCTGGAAGCGGACCATCAGGACGACGACGACGACACTCCGGAAGTGACTTGGGTAGTCCTGAGAGTGGCGGTACGCAGGCTCAGTGCCAAAAATACCGCCCCGGGACCCGACGGCTTGCCTGGCAAAGCCTGGGTCCTGGCCTCGGAGACTCTCGGGCCCCGACTGGAGGGGCTCCTTAGCGCATGCTTGGAGAGGGGCCAGTTCCCGCTTCGTTGGAAGACGGGGAAGCTGGTCCTCATTCGGAAGCCGGGGCGCCCTGCGGACTCTCCGTCCGCATACTGGCCCATAGTGTTGCTCGACGAGGTGGGCAAGCTCTTTGAAAGAGTAATTGCAAACCGCCTCGCCGAGCACCTTGCGGGGACGGGGCCGGATCTTGCGGAAAACCAGTTTGGTTTCCGCAAGGGGCGCTCTACGGTGGACGCCATCATGCGCGTGAGAGCCCTCACGACGGGGGATGCAGTGTCCCGGGGGGGGGTAGTCTTGGCGATGTCTCTTGACATCGCCAACGCCTTCAACTCCATGCCCTGGAGCTGCATTAGGGAGGCACAGACATCACCGGGTGCCGACCTACCTTCGTCGTGTGGTCGGGGACTACCTAACGGATAGAGCCGTTATCTACCCCGGTCGCAGCGAAGAATTGAACCGGCGAGAGATGTCGTGCGGTGTTCCACAGGGATCGGTCCTAGGGCCTTCCTTGTGGAACATCAGGTACGACTGGGTGCTGCGCGCCGACCTCTCTAGCGGCGTCAGCGTGGTCTGCTATGCAGACGACACGCTGGTGCTGGCACAAGGGGGGTCGAACGAGGCGGCGGACGAAATAATGACACGCGGGGTTGCGATAGTCGTCGAGAGGATCCGGCAACTGGGTTTCGAGGTGGCATTGCACAAGTCCGAGGCCATGTGCTTTCATGGGCCTCGGAATGCGCCACCTCCGGGATCCTCACTGACGGTAGGAGGCGTATCCATCGGCGTCGAGTCGACGCTGAAGTACCTGGGACTCGTTCTCGACAGCCGATGGAACTTCGTGGAGCATATCCGACGTTTGGCCCCCAAACTGGAACGGACCGGGGCTGCCTTCAGGCGGCTCCTACCCAACATTGGGGGCCAAACGCCTCCTGCCGGAGGCTCTACGCGGGAGTCGTGCGGTCCATGGCCCTTTACGGGGCCCCGGTGTGGGCGCGTTCCTTGAGGCTGCGTGCAGCCCACTACCTGAACGCGCTCCAAAAGGTGGTAGCCGTAAGGCTGGCCCGTGGGTACCGCACGATTGCCCGCGAGGCGGCGTGCCTCCTTGCCGGATTGCTGCCATGGGATCTGGAGGCGATAGTCCTCGCGCGCCTGCATGAATGGCGCGCGGAGGCGCTTCGCCGGGGGGAAACTCCGCTGCCGCGACAAATTGTCGCTCAGCGGACAGACTTCCGGCGGGATCTCATGGCGACATGGAGAGAGCGACTGTCGCAACCCCGTGCAGGGCACGCCACGATAGTGGCGATAAGTCCCCTCTTTGAGGAGTGGCTGGAAAGACGCCACGGCGTCCTCACCTTCCGCCTGACGCAGGTCCTCACCGGACACGGTGTTTTCGGGAGGTTCCTGCACCGAATCGGGCGGGAGGAAACGCCCGGGTGTTTTCACTGCGAGGATCGACCGGAGGACACGGTGGAGCACACGGTGGAGGCGTGCCACCGCGTGCGTGCGTGCGTGAGCACCGCCGTGTCCTCGAAGCGGCGATAGGCGGCGGCGACCTCTCGCGTCCGGCCCTGGTGCAAGCCATGGTCCGGAGCGAGACGGAATGGGACGCCGTCACCTCCTTCTGCGAAGCAGTAATGCTAGAGAAGGAGGTGGCGGAACGTGAGAGGGAGAGAACCACACAGCGTCCCGGCCGCCGCGGGAGACGCCCCGGGCGTCGGGGGCCACCACGTGGCTCCCGGCCACCGTAGGCGCGGGCCTGTGGACGGTGGGCTATGGGCTAGCTCGCCGTCCGTCCGTCTCATGACGACAGGCCGTGTCGACGGCGCGTTCGTGTTCCACGCGCGCCTCAAAGAGAGTCAGCAAAAAGGAAGGGGTCCCAAGGACCGATGCCTGCCGGGGTTGCGGGACTGTTCGAAAGAGATACCGTGACCCCGGAACACAAAGGGCGATGAAGGAACATGGATGGGTTTTAGTCAGTAAAAGTCTGACACTCCCTCCTGCTCCACCCAGAGCGGAAGAAGTCATTTGATGATTTCCCATCCCAAAAAAAAAAAAAAAAAAGGCTATATGCTATATTATAGCATCAAGCAATGACTAAAAGGAGCGGATCATCAATAAAAAAAAATGCAAAAACAGGGAAATTAGTATTTGTATTAAAATAATTTCACGTGGTCGACGGTCAAGCCTGCAATCCCCAAAGAATAGTAGGGGAGCATTTATATCACCACCACACATAACGTTAGTTATGATTTTTTGGTCCTATGTGATGGTTGATTCATATTTTTTGTATAACATAAATATAATAAGTAAAAGCTGCTCAATTCCCTCATTGCAAGAGACTTAATAATCTAGATAATTGATTAGACTGATATGTTTCACTAATGCATTAAAATGCCCTTCAAAATACCTACACCACAAGATGTGTCATCAAAACTAGGCGGGTTTGTTTCACTCAAACAATTGTTTTCAACATTTTCATGAAACATGTAAATACCATTAAAATGTATGTGTTTCTAATTGATTCTTAGTTGTTATAGATTTATCGGTCTTAAATATGTGGTCACACAAATCTTAACTACACTAAATCTTGGCCAAACTAGACCTAGACAATCACGACCTACATAACCATCTCATTAATAAAAACAAACTCAGTTTTATTCAGAAATGAGTTTTAATTAACGCTTGAGTTTTGAGGTGATGGTTACACCCGCCGTTCGGCTCCTCGAGAATTGAGCTATCAAATCCAAAAATATTTTTTTCAAATTTGACAAGTAGATCTAGAGATTAACTCTTAGTTTTTTATTCAGATTGATATAAAACATTTATTTGACAGTTTAAAAATACATGTTACAAGCTAGTCACAATAAGAAAGCACACGAGTGTATTTCCACAAATCTGATCCTAACCCCCAAACTAGGCCGTTTTCTTTTTTTTTTCGGATGGGAAATCATCATATGACGCTCTGGGCGGAGCAGGAGGGAGTGTCCGTCGTCCATGTTCCTTCATCGCCCTTTGTGTTCCGGGGTCACGGTATCTCTTTCGAGCAGTCCCGCAACCCCGGCAGGCATCGGTCCTTGCGGACCCCTTCCTATTACTGACTCTCTTTGAGGCGCGCGTGGAACACGAACGCGCCGTCGACACGGCCTGTCGTCATGAGACGGACGGACGGCGAGCTAGCCCATTGCCCACCGTCCACAGGCCCGCGCCTACGGTGGCCGACGCCCGGGGCGTCTCCCGCGGTGGCCGGGACGCTGTGAGGTTCTCTCCCTCTCACGTTCCGCCACCTCCTTCTCTAGCATTACTGCTTCGCAGAAGGAGGTGACGGCGTCCCATTCCGTCTCGCTCCGGACCATGGCTTGCACCAGGGCCAGACGCGAGAGGTCGCCGCCGCCAATCGCCGCTTCGAGGACACGGCGGTGCTCCGCCCACGCGCGGCACACCTCCACCGTGTCCTCTGGTCGGTCCTCGCAGTGGAAACACCCGGGCGTTTCCTCCCGCCCGATTCGGTGCAGGAACCTCCCGAAAACACCGTGTCCGGTGAGGACCTGCGTCAGGCGGAAGGTGAGGACGCCGTGGCATCTCTCAAGCCACTCCTCAAAGAGGGGACTTATCGCCACTATCGTGGCGTGCCCTGCACGGGGTTGCGACAGTCACTCTCTCCATGTCGCCATGAGATCCCGCCGGAAGTCTGTCCGCTGAGCGACAATTTGTCGCGGCAGCGGAGTTTCCCCCTGGCGTAGCGCCTCCGCGCGCCATTCATGTAGGCGCGCGAGGACTATCGCCTCCAGATCCCATGGTGGCAATCCGGTTAGGAGGCTCGCCGCCTCGCGGGAGATCGTGCGGTACCCCTGGGCCAGCCTTACGGCTACCACCTTTTGGGGCGCGTTCAGGTAGTGGGCGGCTCGCCGCCTCAATGAACGCGCCCACACCGGAGCCCCGTAAAGGGCCATAGACCGCTGGACCTGTATTTTAGGGGTCAGCGTTCAGCCATGGATTCTCTAAACAGGATTGAGAGTGTCGCTACAAAGTTGACAGCCAAGGTTATTGCCGTTTGGTAACACATAAATATTACTTAGTAAAAAATAACTAAAGGAAGGAAAATATTGTTTTATTGTTTTTATACCTTTAAATGTAGGTTCGCTTTAGTTTTCATAGTCAAAAATAGTTGACATTTAAAGGCTCTTAAAATCATTGACAAGTAAATTACGTCAATCAACTTTTCAAAGGAGCAATTATGCGATTCAAGAAGTTTTAATTGGATTTGTTTTTGACTTTATCTCAATTAAATATGATTGAACTAAAAGTCTGAAGTGTTGCCATTCATGGTATTTGAATGAATGAAAGTTACAAATAGACTATTACTATCAACCCAGAGACCAAGTGGAAGAAACTGTTATGCGATAGAAAAGTTACGCGAATTAGTTTTTGTGACCTGTTCCTCAAAAGCAGTTATTTCACAGAATGTCAAAGTTGTCAAGGAGGCAGCGACGAGATATTTTGTTATATGAATGTCGTATGTCGACTAGGATTGCGGTTGTCGTTGACAAATGCCGCCGATCTTATGAACGTAGCTATAACACTAAATGATTTTAATGTAAAAAGGCTAAAGCTTATTCGCACTTAGGAACACGTTTCAAGAATAGAATATTTTAAACACTGTAATAGCGTACTCGAAGGTCAAGATCAACTGTAATTTTAAATTGACAACATTAAAGGAAATAAAAAGAAATCCAGGGAAAATTCAAGTGACCGACATACACTGAGAAACTGCCAAACTTAAGTGGCAGCATGCAGAGCTCTTTGCTTATTGTGGAATGGATTTCTGAAGAGTTCTGGAGAGGCGACGTTGCACCTGATAGCAAAACGTTGGAAGGCCTTCCATAAGGTGGATTGATTACCTGGTAAATACTCCAGAAATCCGCTGGATGCGAGATTCACTGTGATTCGATGTAATGAGGTAGGTGCATGTTCGGCAGACGATATCTCCGGCCTGAAATGATTATGATGAAAGGGAAGTAAGTATTCCAATTGCAACTATATAGTTAGAATTTACAAATTCTTTCCGCGAGTGTACTCGAGTGCGCTATTGAGCCAAACAAATTATTGAGAATTTTATATAATTTGATAATAATAAATGATTTTTCGTCTTTAATTAGGGACACATTCATTTATTCCAAAAATGTTAATGGATTTTCAGAAGCATAAAACCTCTTTTGTTGTTACAAAAAAACTGTATTACCCGGTTAAATTGAAAATGCTCTGTTTACTCCCATACAATTTGCAGTTAGGACTAACTTAACTTTATAGGAATAATTCTATTATGCACTAGTGTGTAATATTATTATGCACGTGTGTGTTATAGATCGGTTTATGGCCTTAAGAACGATGTAATAAGGCTCACTTTACGAGCAAGTGTGTCGAAAATATTATTAACTATCTTGTGTAAACATTACCAAAATCAACTTCATCAATTGAAAGAATCGTCTCAAAATTTTACTCTGCGTCTTCCGATGACGTAGTACAAATGTGTTTCCGTACTCATAAAATAAGTTTGTCACAACCCGAGGATAATATTCTGCGAGGAGTCCGCCAGCGCCATAGCTCTATTGTTTTCAATAATACTTATGTTCAGATTAGGAGGGTGGATCTTCGAGTAATCGGTAGTTTTCACAAGTTCCCCTTCATCTAAATCAGAAAGGATGGCAAACTTTTTGAAAAACTCATTTATGGTTTCTCGATGTAAGCTAAATAAATCAGTACCGATCTACCTACTTGTTGTTTGTGAAACTAACTAACATCGCGGTAGACCAAGAAGAAGATGCACGGACGAATTTGACTCCTACCGAAAAAAAACTGATCCATATTAGTAGAGTGCAGAAGTATAGAAAAAGAGAAACTCTTCGAACAGTAATGGGCCTGTACGGGCAAGATAATATTAAACAAGCTCTAAGTCTTCTTGAAGAAACTATTAGATTTAATTTTGGGATCGTATGCACCGCAGCCACGAAAGATACCGTGTTCATACATAAAGCTACTATAAAAGGTGTAAAAAGACTCTTAACGAAGCCGAAAGGCCAAGTGCCTTTCGATTTCGTTAAAGAGTCTTTTTCTCTCCCGATCATACCTGGGAACCTTCTAGTTACGGAGATATTGGGGGTCGAAGTTCCAACATTTCACAAGTTTTTTTTAAAACCATATGTTTTAATGTAAGATTTTACTTTAAACACCTTCACGACCCCCGTATTATTCAATCCACCCATCAGCACAATGTTTTAAGTGCGTTACATTGAGTCCTACCGAAAAACGTGATTTTTCAACCCAAAAAAAAAAGTAGCAAACATGTTTGCGGAGAGTTACTTGGTTTGATGTACAGAATGCTTGGTTGACGCCTTCGTGAAGAGTCTGTTTACACCCTGTATAAACATTGTCGTACTCATGTGAAAAACGGTACCGGCAACATAGTGTTCATTGAGATACCTAAATAAAAGCCAGACGCTACGATCTGTCGTTGCGGGTGAGCGCCTTTGGGGCTACGATTTGCGGTTGCGATCGACGCCAGAAGTGTGTACTTTTTAAATTAATCACAAAAATAACCAAAAAACCTAATCCTATAAGCTCATAACATGATACTCTCGTCTTTTAAGGTCTTCTCCTGTCGTACGAGTATATCGACAATAGTAAGCCCTCAAGGATAACCTATAGTCCTCAGAGCGGATGTATGAGGAGTGGCGTCGAACCCTCGCGACAGTTTATTACTCCCTCTGACCTCTACAAGTGTTTGTCTTTTATATTTACGTGTACGTGCGTGAGGTATTTTTACTTCATTTATGGGTAGAAAGGTTATAACTAGGATATTTTTGGATCCTTTTGAAATGAAGATGAATAAGAATTAGAAACCCCGTCTAATGATATGAGTACATAACATACATAACGCCTCAATTCTCTGTATAACTGGGCCGAGGTCATCATTATCTGCCTAGCATTTTCCCAACTATGTTGGGGTTGGCTTCCAGTCTAAGCGGATGCAGCTGAATATCACATGGAGCGACTGCCTATCAGACACCCACAACCCAGTTAATACTGGGTAATACGATACCCCTTGGTAAGACTGGTTTTCAGTATTAGGCAGAGGTGTTATGTATACTAACACCTAATTTTCATCAGCTAGGTATGTTTAAGTCTCATGGATATGGGGCGTGCGTTTTACCATCATAATCATCATCTTCCTGCCCTTATCCCATGTTACTTGGGGTCATGCCTTTTACCGTTAATCGGATATAAATCCAGATTTCGGGCTTTTACCTAACATTACTCATTGAAAATCCCCCAAAAATACTTTGCAAGACCTTAAGCGAACCCAGGACGACATGCTCAGATGACATTACCGAAAACCGGATTACGTTCATAGGATTCTGGGAAAGGAACTTTCGTTATTTATTTACCTTATTACTTCTAACATTAAATTTCTAAGATGAGCATGTGTCATTTTAACGCGTGAATTATCTAGCTACAAAAATATCCAAATACAAAACCTAGTTTTCCCATAAACCAATGAAAGTAAAAAGTGAGTTAACTGCGAAATGCGTGATCGTGACACGCTGTACCACACGTGCGTGGCGGGACAAGGACGTGACAAACAGATGGTGTCCGACTAAACACGGCGCGGTTGACGACCCCCGACGCCATGACGTGACGTCAGGACACGCTGCCATTGGGAGAATGGGGTAGTAGTAATAAGGGAGAAAGCGTGGTTCGAAATTGTCCTTTCCTACGGAAAAGAACCCGTAGAAAAATTCAACGGTTAATAAATTAAAATGTATTTTTCCGGCCCTAGCACGTAAAACCGGTGGGTAACCGAGGGGTGTTTTTTTTTGTTTTTACTATAGACACTTTTAACGTGCACATCTCGCTACATCGTTCTCACATAATTTACCACCTCAATATGAATGATGTAACCAAGGTTTTGTAAAAATATTCTGATTTAAAAGAGCTGCGTCCATGGAGTTTCTTGCCAGTTCTTCTCCATAGAAATCTACGCTAGGGAATGGGCAACTACAGTACTTTTACAGTTTTTATGTGTTGTGACTGGAACTGTAGCTACATTTAATTATATCATCTTTGTTTAGACAGTTCAAAAGTGCCTTTATCTGGCCTACTTGAAATAAATGCTTTGTTTTTTTTTTATTGTAAACACAATTGGTACACCTTTAAGGATACATCCCACGTTAAAAGAAAATAACCTGTTTGAGTAGTACTCGGCTACCCCATGTTTTCCCTGCGGCAACAATCAGTTTTGTATGCAACCATCTATAATCTATAGGAAATTTTACACCGTTCTAAGGACAAAGATAATGGTATCAGTCTATTAACTCGCCATCCTCTTCTCTACTTATGCTTTTGCAAAATATTAGCGTGACGTCGTTGTTGAAAAACTCCTTTCATAATAATACCATGTCACTCTCTAATTTTTAAGTCTCGTTATGAAGGAAGGAAGTTTCATAATAAGCAAAATATCAGCCCTATCCCCTAAGCTCGCCCCGTTATACATCATACTCAAACATAACTGACGTCAATATACGTACCTACCTACACGTCGTCAGTTCAGACACTAATTGAAACACTTGAATCAATTAGCGTCACCTACACTCTCGCGTCTTCAGATAAAATAATAAAATTAGTTAAAGTAATGGCTTGTGGTACTGCAACTAGGAACCTGATCCTATCAATAAATTTATTGTTTTCCTGAACAACGAAACGTAGAAACCGAAAGATACATTAGTAAAGGGCTAGCACGAGCGGAAACAATTTAAACTCAACATTTATTACCCATTAACTTCGAGAGACGTCATTGAAAATTGTTGTATAAAAATAAAGCACTTGATTACATAATTAACTGTTTTTAATATATTTAAACATATTAATACTAGATAACAGATTGACACGCGTCACGGAGCCGGTGAGAGAGCACGTAGACACCAAAGAGCTTATTGTAAAGGTAGTATTGTAAAACCATAAAGCGTTAACACACATGCGTTCATATAATATCAACACCCTCTCTTGAACGCAAACCCATTCCAGCTGAGAGATGGCAGAGCTTCGGTCGATGTAGTCCCTTTGTCAATGCATCTGCTAACATGAACTCGGTGCTTATGTACTCTACATATATCTCTTTGGCAGCAACATTTCACAAAGTTGTAGCGAACATCGATATGTTTGCTACGAGCATGGTAAACATTTGAACCTGAAAGACTAATTGCACTTCTGTTATCGCGAACGATATTTCCTCCAAATTAGTGTTTTGAGTTATTTTAAAACCAATACATTATCTGGCTGTACCAAGGTCCTTCATTTTGAAATTTACTTGTAATTTTTTTTTCACATATGAATATTGTTTTTCATTATTGAACATACAAAGACATTTACTGCTATAAACAGTATTTCATGTTCGTTTACAATTCTGTTATAGATGCAAGGATCTATTGTTGACCGCTTCAATCCAATGTCAATGAGAGCAGCATTAAGTTTCTTATTCCACTGCCGGCTGGCTTGTTTCAGGCCATACAATGCTTTGTTAAGCCGACATACTATGTTTTGAATTTCATAACAAGGTGGCAGTGACATGTAAATTTCTTCATCTATAACTCCTTGGAAATATGCTGAAATAGCATCCAATTGATGAATTTTTAGTTTGTACTTAGCCGCTAAGCCAATCAAGTATCTGATTGATGAATAGCGTATAACCGGAGCGTAAACTTCATGGTAATCTATACTTTTGGTTTGTTTGAATCCTTTGATGACAAGACGAGCTTTGTATCGTGTTATGTTTCCAGCGTCATCTCTCTTAGTTTTAAAAACCCATTTGCAGGGAATGACCTTTTTGCCTACAGGTGAATCGATAACACTCCAAGTGTTATTTTCGATTTAAAATTCATATTCTGATTCCATGGCTTGCTTCCATAATTTAGAATTTTCACTGTTTAGTGCTTCAGTGTGATCTTGTGGATCATCATTCAATAATCTTATTGCAGATTCTGAATTAATGCATAAACAAGACTTAAGATCCGAACTATTACTGTTTACTTCTTCTTTTCGTCTCTGTGAATCTTTTTTTTTTTTTTTATTACAATATGGGCCTGCTCTTGACCTCGATCACGCCTGATGGAAAGCGATGGATGAGATCTATGATGGAACGAGCGTGCCCAGAAGATGCCTGTTCACTCTTGCTTTGAAGGCAGGTGGGTTAATTATTTTATTTTAATTTTTTTAATTTAAGGTGGTAAAAGGGTGATGGCGGGATCAGGTCGTGGAGCTCCTGCGCACACTCACCGAAGTACAGTCTGTAGAAGACCGACAGGCAGGCAACTTTACGCCGATGAGCTAGGCTGTGAAGCGAAGCAGCCAACGTCTCGTCGCCTATAAGCCTTTTAGCTCTGCGTTCCACCGAGTCAAGTGCAGCAAGCTGGTATTATGCTGAGCCATCCCACAAGGGTCTGCAATAGTCCATACAGGAACGGACTTGTGCTTTGTACAAACTTAAAAGCTGTCCAGATGTGAAGTATCGCCTCACCTTATTCAAGATGCCCAGCTTCTTAGCTGCGGTCTGAGCTTTTGACTCGATGGTTGCGCCAAAGTTGAGATCTGATGTCAACTCCATGCCCAAAAGCTGTAGGCGGTCAGTAACTGCTACAGATGCACCCCGGAAAGTGGGAGACAACTGGAACTGACTCTTTTTTGCAGTGAAGAGACACGCCTGTGTTTTCAGAGCATTGAATTCGACCAGATTGACGTCACCCCACTGGGAGACGAGATTTAGGGTCAAATTCATTCGCTCCACCATGGCCTTTCTAAGAGTAGCAGTATCTTCTCTGCTGGCTCTTGCACTGGATAGGTATCTTTCTGCAACTGTGCTGTCATCTGCGTATCCGATTGCACCAAGCTGTAGCAGGACGTTGATGTGCAGCAAAAATAATGTCGCAGAAAGAACAGACCCCTGAGGAACTCCAGCATCAATGGCCTTATGATCCGATGAGCAGCCATCTATGGCCACTCTGATTGATCTGTCACTCAAGAAGTCGGAAATCCAGTTGCAAAAGTCAGCAGAGATGCCGAATGCAGGAAACTTACCCAACAGACTAGCGTGCCAGACCCTGTCAAAGGCCTTCGAGATGTCAAGCGACACAGCAAGAGCTTCGCCATGTTTCTCAATGGCCTCGCCCCAACAATGCGTAACATACACAAGAAGATCCCCAGTTGAACGACCACGACGGAAGCCATACTGGTGGTCACTGAGGAGCGCATTGTCTTCGAGGTATGCTAGCAGTTTATTGTTAAGTACCCTTTCCATCACTTTGCACAGTATGGAGGTAATGGCGATTGGTCTATAATTGGCAGGATCGGCACGGTTACCCTTTTTGGGCACTGGCTGCACATTAGCCAACTTCCAGGACTCCGGCACCACTCCGGTTTTTAGAGAGAGGCGAAACAAGCGTGTCAAGATAGGAGACAACTCTGGAGCACAACTCTTCTTGCGGCTATTCCGTCAGGACCGCTGGCTTTGTTCACATCTAGACTGCACAGGGCCTTACGGACCTCTTTAATGTGGATTGAGATCTCCGGCATTGCGGAGCCACAGTGAGGTATGTTGGGCGGAATGTTAGAGGCCGTATCTAGGCGCGAATTTTCGGCAAAGATGGAGGCAAACAGATTTGCCTTCTCTTGCGCGGTATGAGCCAGCGTTCCATCAGGCTTCAGCATAGGAGGCAGCGTTGGACGGCAGAAGTTCGTCTCGACCGATTTAGACAGGGACCAGAACTTTTTGCTACTTGAAGGGTAGGACGTTAGTTTGGCCCCAATTCGTCCAACATGATCAAAACGCACCTTACGTAACACCCGTTTGCATTATTTGGCGGCAGAATTGTACGCTCTTTTCAGTACGCGTGCACCCTGACTATTGCACCTGTTACTGCGCGCCGAAGCCCAGGCCTGGTATGCCTGCTCTTTGGGCATATCGGCTTGTGCACAAGACGCCTTGTACCAGGGTTGAGCCTCGCAGCCAAGTAATACGTCAGAGAATGGGATAAAATATTCCATTCCTTGGCGAATCAATCTCTTGGCGAGCAATTGAGTCGATCTCGACGAGGTCTGAGATTTACATGACATATTTCAGGAGAACTGGTATTGATTGAACCTGGAGGCAAGTACGTCTGATCATTATGATCCTCATAATAACTTGAACTATTAGAGTCTGATTCATACATAATTGTCTCCATTATGAGATTGTGTTTGATTTTTATCGATCTCAAAATATACTACGCCGTCATTTCACTGCAGTTATTACATTTGCTAGTAAATGATTGTGTTTAACTTCTCTTCTATTTTATTCTTCTCTTCTACTAATTCCTTACACTTTTTATCTGTGGTTTCGGTACAACTGGTATTTTTTACTATTTTATTTTGGTTGACAGTTTCTTCTAAAAATACGACATCTCTACTCATTATTACTTGCTTGGTTTTCTTTTCTATAAAGCGATATCCTTTAGAGCATTCGCTATAACCAGTAAATGTCAACTTACGACACTTAGCATCTAATTTGTGACGCTTTTCTTTTGGTATATATACCATTGCTTGGCAACCAAAGACTTTCATGTGACTTAGGTCAGGCTTGGATTCAGTCCATCGTTCTCAAGGGGTGATATAAGACAGTGAGCGAGTTGGTGAGCGATTGATAATGTAGGCAGCAGTTGCTATTGCTTCTCCCCAATACTCCTTCTGCAATGAGGCATTGAGTAACATACATTTAGCTCGTTCTATAAGAGTACGATTCATTCGCTCGCTTACGCCATTTTGCTGAGGTATGTATGGAATAGTTGTTTGGTGCTTTATGCCAAATTTCTTCAGAAATTTATCAAACTGACTGTTTACATACTCTCTACCATTGTTGCTGCGAAGTATTTTTATTTTACGGTCCAACTCATTTTCTACTTTATTTTTAAATTCCAGAAAATTTTCTAATACTTCTGATTTACACTTGAGAAAGTAAACAAATGCCTTTCTAGAGAAATCGTCTGGAAATGTTAAGAAATAGTTAGCACCTCCGAGTGACTGGTTTTCCATGGGTCCACATAGGTGTGAGTGGATAAGGTCTAGGAAGTTAGTTGCCCGGGAGCCTTCATTTTTGAATGGTTGCCTGGTTTGTTTTGCCTCCAAACAAGATGTATATAATTATATACATCTTGTTTGGAGGCAAAACAAACCGCCTGTAGTCCTCATCTTGTTGACATAACTTCACACCAAGAATACATACTGGAATCTTAGTAATATCGTTCAAATTATGGTGACCTAGTCTTTGGTGCCATAAATACTTGTCTTCAGCTGTAGCTGCCATTGCCTGCCCACTTTGGTAGGTGAGTGATTTGTAAGTATTATTTACTAACTTTGTTTGCATTGGCCACTATCTGATTATTCCTGTTTATTATTGAGCAACCGGTACTGTCAAATTCTACTTTATTACCATTCATTATAATCTTGATCATAGAAAGTAAATTTGTGGATAAAGTAGGAATAAATAATACATTATTTACCTGAATACAGTCAGGTTCTCCTGTAATTTTATTTGGTACCTGGATATTTACAGTGCTACAGCTTTGCACGGTTAGAACTTTGTTGTTTACGATCCTGATACTTTGTACAGGCGTTGCAGTTTCATTTTCTAGCCAGTCACGGTTCATTGTCATATGGGCTGAAGCTCCGGAGTCTACATACCAGCTACTGACATCATTTACAGATATAGCTGAAAAAGCTGCGACAAAACCATTTTTGGTACCGTTGTCTTCTTTTTTTTTTTTTTTTTAAACCAACATTGCTTGCCCATATGCCCGCCCATATTTGTTACAGTTGAAGCAACGGGGGCCTTTTGGTTTTCCTGAGTGTCTGTCTTTATGTTGAGTATTGTTCATGATTTTATTAGACTTTGAATAAAAAGCGGTAGTACTTTCTGATTTTGTTGTAACTTCTTGTAATAGCTTTGTTTTTATCATATCTGCACTAATTTTTATGCCTGAGCTTTCTATACCCATTATCATAGGCTTATATTCATCCGACAACCCGTCTAACATTAGAGTTCCGAGCCACTCATCATCCACATTGAATCCTATTTTTCTTAATTTATGTGTTGTTCACATCAATCTGTTTATATATTATTTTACATTTGAACTCGATTCTAGGTCTCATGACTTCCGGTGTGCCTCAGGGTTCAATTTTAGGACTTCTACTATTTATATTATTTATAAACGACATCACGTCTTGTTTTAAAAACTCTAAAGTCTTGCTTTATGCTGACGACCTCAAGATTTACAAGCCCATCAAAAATTTGCAGGACAGCGGATTAGTACAGGAGGATTTGGATCGCTTTAGTGAGTATTGCAAGATTAATAAACTGCAGCTGAGTATATCTAAGTGCTGCTGTATCAGCTTCACGAAAAATAAGAATGTTCTCAAGTACCCTTACTCTCTAGATGGTACTTCATTATCAAGGGTATCACTTGTCCGTGATCTCGGGATTCTTCTCGACGATAAACTTCACCTTGATACCCACATTGATAAAGTGGTCAATAATGCCTATCGAATGTACAGTTTTGTGATGAGATCCGCGAAGGACTTTAAACGCCCATCTACCTATTTATATCTGTACAAGTCTCTTATCAGATCACAGCTTGAATATGCAGTGCCGGTGTGGAATCCCTTTTACAATAAATACTCAGATCGTATTGAAAAGGTTCAAAGAAAATTTCTAAAAGCCATGCATTACCGTTGCTTTTGTACATCTGTATCTTACTCGTATAATGATTCACTTAAAAAGTATAAATTACTTGATCTGAAATCTAGACGCACTCTCTTGGAGATGGTATTTTTGTTTGATTTGTGTAGTTATGTGTATGACTGTATGGATATTCGTAACAAAATAAGTTACATCGTTCCTAGAACGACAGTATGCCGCGGGGTGCGTGCACGGCCGTTGTTTGCCGTTAGCTCGTGTCATAATAACGCAGGTCTGCGGGCACCTCTGCGTCGACTTACCAGCAACTACAACAAACTTTTCAATGATGTTGACATGTTTGCTCTCTCTGCTAGTAAATTTAAAAATGTTATTTTGAAAACACTAGGTATTGATTAGGCATAATTATTAGCATGCCTTGTTTTTTTTTTTTTTTTTTTGTCTGAAATTAGTTAAATATATAATAATAGTTTTAAATTATAAATTAGATACTTATAAAAAAATAACACTAATATTTTTTAAATTATTTTAGTTTGTAGGTCTAAACTTGCATGGTCTGTAAAGCTTGTATTTTTTAATGTATTCGGTGGAAAATGTTGTTGGTAACACATTTACTCATACTTGTTTTATTGTTTTTTTTTATATTAATGTAATGTGTCACTGTTTGTTTTCCCCAATAAATAAAATAAATTAAAATATTATCAACTAGAATACATATTATAATAGTGTCAGTTAGGCCTGTATTCTTGTCGCGCTGACGTCAGCGGCAACCGACAGCCGTATTTTGCTTTTCTCGCTGTCGTCACGACTGACGAAAATTCAGGCATAGACAGACACTGCTTGCTGTACTAATTACAGTGAATCCAGTCTTATAGGTTTGTATGAACCCCGTTGATCCCTAACACAATCAATGGCCTACCGAGAGCGTACGTCGTCGATTAAAAATTTAAAAAAATCGTTTCATATTTATCACACATTTTCATAATTAATAATGATTGTGCTTGCCTTTAAAAAATAACCAAAATGCTATAGAATAATTTATAGGTATTTTTGATTCAGAAATCGACGTGTTTATTAAGTTACGTTTACACCGCGTGTCATGCTAGGGCCTCAGCTTCACCGACTCCACAACCGCGCGGACGAGCGGTGCCGTGTGTGGTAATCGCCGCATTGTAGAAACATAGTTAATAAGAGAACGGTTTGAGCCTTTGCTTTAAATTTTAATCTGCACAACTTAAAAATATTTTCACTCAGAAAACTACCGTAATTTTCATTTGAATCTTGTAGGTGTTTTTCTGGAACTGACTGCAGCCACCAACCACTACGACTTCGTCGCCCTCTCGCCCTCTATGACAACATGGAGATGACGACTATGCCACTAGTCACCATTTGATTTCACAGAGTTTACATAGAAACCAGTAGTATCACTGCGCTCTGTTGTTGCGGTTGGGTGACGTTGCTGTCGCGGTTTGCGGTTGCGGTTTTGGAAGAGCACCTTCATTGTAATCAAAGGTCTCATTTTAATGACGGTGAATTTAATTTAGGTTATAAGTGTTCTATGAACCGTTTTTTTATGAAAAACAGTTTTTTTAAGACAAACAGTTGTTTTTGACAAATAGTTTTTCTATTTTCCGTTTTATTTTTCTCATTTTGAGATTTGAAGCCAAAACTTTATTATTTTCTAATATGAAAGCCAAAGGAATCACATCTAAACGCCACAACGCGGCCACGAGTGTTCGGATGAAGATAAAAGTGAGAGGATCTAGACTTCTAAACACCTGAGTGGTTGCTACCACTCAGGTGTTTAGAAGTCTAGATCCTAGAGACTCAAAGCAGACTGAAGTTTGAGTTTACTTTCGTAAGTTACGTTATTCTCATAACAGTAATGTTTAAATTCGTATGAATCACTTGCTTACATTCGCTTAAATGAAGATGAACATTATATCCATAAAATAAGGTTTCAATTTGTATGAGACGACGCACACTTTATACACAGGACAGATCGTTTTGTGAATCTTGTCCTCACACTTGCAGATTAACACAATACAATGTACTGCCATTATTCTCAGAATCCATTTCCCTTTATCACATTGTTATGGAGTGTACTTGTCATGTCCAGACTGGTTTTTCAGTTAAATGTTTAATTAACTTGACTGCTTTACTTTGATGGTATGTTCAGTCAAGTGCTAGACTAGACGTTAGTGGTCACAATGTGCGACTCTGAGCTTGGGGTTTCGGGCTCAATCCTCAGGTGCCAGTTTAGATGAGAATAGCGGTCATTGACCCGCCTACATTTATTAAACTTCTTAACTTTAAAAACCAAAAATAAGCCTGTTCAAGTCTTGAATCGTCATTTATCGTGATCTTCAACATTTTTTGTAATGAAAAACATTACACGGTTCATTTGTTTTGGTTCGTACTAAGAGATATTATGGAAAGGGCAATGACCGCCATTTTCATCTTAACTGGCACCAACTATAGTCACTAAGGTGGTCCATGACAAAAATTATAATGAAATTGTACATTTTCTTTCTGCACTTTTATTGCAATATTTCTCTGTTATGCTAAATTTAGGTCGTACCGTACCAAAAGTTGTTCGCTCAATAAAGTTTTAGCCAACGTATTTACTAGTACTGTCTAGTCTCTAAACGCTGCAACGCGGCGCGGTGATGCAATCCTCGGCGTAGCCCAGCTATTTCACATGAAACATTTTTCAGAATTTTTATTAATAAAATAAAATAATAACAAACCATTTATTTCAAGTAACAAAGACCCATAGATAATACCTTAACCTAAAAATACATACTAATTACATTTTTTGTTAGTATAGATAGTTGCAACTTAAAAAACTATGCTACGCTAACTATGCTATGCTAACTATGCTATGCTATTACTACTTACTACTCAAGGTCTCATAAGTCAATATTCTGCCAGTGCGAATCACAAACAAAATGACCATGACCACATCTTCACATTCGACATTGAGTGAACTTTATATCTAAGCAGGCCATTTGCCATCTAAGCGAATTTTCTTCGTTTTACTAATGCGTTTACTAACTTGAACGGAGTTTTTAAGATCAGAGAGGCCATTATGAAGTATCACATTTAGATAAAACTTGGACGTATGAAATCGTTCCTATTTTAAGAATAATTTATCATCATTAGCTCGTATATTATCGTTATCTATGTTTTAGCTTTTAGTTATTTTTGGAAGCTTTTAATCGTTTAGTAGGCAATATTTTTAGTACCGTATATAAGTAATGACGGTATTAGGGACGCGCAAACTGTTACCATGAATTCAGCACATAATGATTATTAAAAAAAATGCTGTTTGATACATTTTGACCGCTATTATAATACCTAGTCTCTACTACCTAACTACATACCTAATTTTATAAAAGAACAGATTTTTTGTCTGATGAAAATCTAAGCCATTTGCTGAATTCAATATTTCTAATTTAATATTAAACACAGGTAGGCTAAGATCAAGTTCTTTATTTATAGAACTTACAAAGTAATGGACATTTGATCCGAATTTCATGCAAAACATTTTCATCATAAAATTTGGAACCGCTATCACATAGGTATGTGATAGCGGTTCCAAAGTTTTAAAAATTAGATGGTAGGTAAGAAATTAGAGAGTTTGACAGATAAATTATTTTGTATCCATTGGCAACTCTGTAAAGTGTGCACTTGTGTGTACTTCCAGGATTGTGTATAAATAGTTTTGTTTTTTTTTTATGGATTTTCACGATACTCTCATAATAATATCCATCAGAGACTATTTTGAAAACTCAAGCACTTTTACTGGTGTCCGAATACTCAGTAACATTAAAGTAGGTATTATATCAATCTATCTTCAAACTATTCTACGTTATCGACACCTAACTACACAAAAGTTTAAAGGTCAGTGTGAAGCTGATCTAACCAAGTCTCCAACTTCAAGAACAATAATAGAAACTAACAGTCAGTATCGTAGCTAATTGGCCCAGTTTGATTACCTCTCTACGTATTTTGTTAGAATATTGATTAAATCTCTATGGACAGTCGGGTGTGTCTGTGAACCATAAATTTGAATCGAATTGATTTATATCGTGAACTTAAGTAAGATTAGTAAGACCGGGGCTAAAACGTTTCCATATCCAAATACAGTGTTGCAGTGTAGTGTTTGTGGACGGACTGACAAGACGCCCAAGATATCATCGGGAGCCTACGATCCCGCCCGAGCCTGTAGCTGGAATTTGGTGAACTCGTTTAATTTATATTATGTTGAATGGGCACAGATTATTTTCCAACCAACCAGCGGTCGATTGTGTGTACGAATCTGAGGTTTCCCAGTTTACTTACCTAGTCAGGAATATTTCTTATTTAAACGATTAACTCTCTAAATAACCAAAATACATTATTGTGCATGATAATAACCTAAATCAATCCGGTGCTGTATTGTGTGCCCAATCCAGCCTAGAACAGCCACCAAAACAGAGCTGCAAGTCAGTCCAGAGCCTTCCCCAGTTTTCATACTTACGCCGACCGCACACTAGCGTAATACGTATATAACATCGACACTTAATCGAAGCAACACAGTTAACGCCAGAAAAAACTCTAAAATGGAGAGGAAAATTGCGCGTCTTATCTATAAAATGGTCATAGAACCTGCAAAGACTTACGGCCTTAAGGCAGCGGCACTCACAAAGGCAAACCGATCGAAACTCAGAAGATACGAAATACTCATTCTTAAAGATATGATAAAGAGTACGCGAAACCCCACGAATAAGAAAACACGCGAAATTCTAATGGGAAAAACCATTCCAAAAAAAATTAAATGCCTACGGCTATGCTACTACGGGCACATCCTCCGACGACCAGAGCCTCACTTACTACACGCAGCTATTAGATACAAGGTGAAACGGTTAAAATTAGGAAGACCAATATATACATGGAACGAGTCACTT
The DNA here is from genome assembly GCA_941918905.2 of Xestia sexstrigata. Taxonomy (NCBI): domain Eukaryota; kingdom Metazoa; phylum Arthropoda; class Insecta; order Lepidoptera; family Noctuidae; genus Xestia; species Xestia sexstrigata. Next base: position 22,137,525 of record OW799208.2, read on the forward strand.
CAACAAGAAATGGAATATTTCAATAAAAGCAAAGAAGAATTTACATTTAGAGAAAAAATAATATAGAGAAAAAATCAAGTCGGCCACCCAGGAAATATATCACCTTAGCGAAACTGATATTGAATCAAATACTACTGACGACGAAAAATATACACGAAAATAATGTTTAAATAAGACGTGTCAAAAACGAATGGAATCGTAACCATCAGAAACGAACATGATTCTCCAATGTTAGAAGAGACCAACCAAATGAAGGTCAAAACACCAATGCTCATTCCTATGGATTGTACCTGTCTTTACCACTATTCCTAAATTGGCTCTAGGCTGCATAGTCGGCTGATTGTGCCCAACTGGCTGCGGTTGGTCGGGCTTCCTTTCCCATCCCAGAGCATGTCTTTTCTTACGAAAAAGTGCCCCCTGGTGTATCCGGCTTGTCCGGGTCAGGCTTGCTCCTGGCTTGGTGTGGTACTCAATCATCAATCATCATCAATATTGAAAAATCTCTAAGTTCTCTTTCAAAAACAATATGAATATGAGTGTAAGGGGTTGTAGGGGGTTCCCAATAACAGCCTAGGAACTCAAGCCAACCTCACCTGCTCGTGGTATATGCTTTCGACCAACGAGGCTCTTGCGACCAGCCAACACGCACTGGACCAGCGCGGCGGGATATGGTCCAAACCCTCCCCATTTATGGAAAGCACAACGATCATATTATTATGTCCTCAAGTGCCCGGCGACTCCAGCTGCTCTGCTGGCGTTGCCAGGCGCCAGCTCAGCACTGGAATCAGGGGCGAGGTGAATCTCCGGGCGAGATCGATCAACCGTCATACGACTTCGGCGTGAGGCGACTGGGAGAAGCTACTAAAGAAACAAACGACGCTGTGTTCTTCCACTTTTAAGAAACCCAAGAACTTCTCGGTGTTGGATTTCTGGTTGCTAAAAAGTGGAAGGACAACATCATTGAGTTTTAAGGATATTCCGAACGCATAGTTGTTCTTAAATTTCGCATCACATCCCGAAAAACACTAACATTAGTTCAGACATACGCTCCTACATCAACAAGTTCCGACGAAGATGTTGAAGATTTTTATGATGCTCTTAACAGAGCATGCGGTGAGAACCGTGGAACTTGGAACTTAGTGTTGGGTGATTTTAACGCTAAAATTTGACCAAGGCGGGAATTGGATAACGAGGGCATTCTAGTGCTACACGGCTTAGGAGAACGCAACGAGAGAGGAACAAGGCTACTACAATTCGCTTTTGCACAAAATACGCATATTGCTAACAGTTTGTTTTCTTTAAAACCACAGCGAAGATGGACATGGATTTCACCAAATAATCAAATTAAAAACGACATAGATTATGTCTTAACTTCAGACACACATATTATAAAAGACGTAGGTGTTATTAACAAAATCAAGTTCAATGCTGACCATAGGCCACTTCGTGCAAAAATTAGATTTAGCTTCAAAATTCATCGCGCCAAATCATTTCGAGCACCAATCAAAAAACTCACAAGGGAAACCCTTTTTAATAATTCAGAAAAGTTTAACACGGAACTATCTAGTCACTTCAAAGGTCTAAACCTCGATTTATCTGATGTTGAAGAACAATACAATAGAATAGTAGAGGGTATCCGCAAATGTTCTAATCAGATAAAAACGAAAAAGAAGAAAAACTCACTACTATCTACTTCAACTAAAGAACAAATAGAAGAAAGATGCAAATATAACATCGGCTCCGAACAACGCAGAGTTTTAGACAAACAGGTCAAACGAAATATTAGACGAGATATCCGAAATTTTAACACCCAAGGTGAAAATAGCTCTAGAGAAAAACCAGTCTTTAAAAGTAGCTAAACAAGGCATATGCAAAACCAGAAAATGGATAAATTGCCTACAGGACACCATTGGTTAATACCATTGGTGTCCTGTAGGCTATTTATCCATTTAAACCACAACAGGGATAAAATTTTATAAAATTAGCACCAACTACTACAAAAATCTCTATTCAGACCCAACAAAGACTCACACTGAAATAATATATGAATGGCCCGACCCTGAAAAGATTCCTTTCATAACGGGTTACGAAGTAAAAAAAGTGTTAACCAGCATGCATTATGAAAAGAGCCCAGGTAAAGATGGTATAACAACAGAAGCCCTCAAACTTGGTTCTCCCACACTTCTCTCTCATATCACCAACATGTTCAAATGTCCAAATCATAGAAAAGCGTATACAATTTAGAATGCCTTTGTATTTGGCCTTCGTAGACTATACGAAGGCATTAGACAGCGTGAAACATGCAGCCATATTTTCCGCTTTACAAAATCAACAGTTAGACCAAACCTATATTCATATTCATTTTATTTTGCGTACCCAAAGTTTAAAAAGATGTTACAATGAGCTTACAGCTAAAAACAATTATGGACCCTGATAAGGCACAGCAATAAACAAGATTAGCATTTAATTTTAAGTAGTTAATAAAATATATTATTTACAAACAGAGGGTATGTAACACATATAGACACACGATAACAATTATAGACATAGTAATAACATAAAGTAAAGTGACATCATTATTTCAATATTAATTATAACTGAGATGAATATTATTGTAATTATTGTCGACATTTAAATATAAATCTTAAGAAACATAGTAAGTATTCTAATATAGTAGATAATATGTATTTATAATTATTGAGATCAATTTTATTTATCTTAAATTATTACATTAGTTTAAGGCACATGTCATTGTGTAGGCAGGGAGCATAATTAATTATAGTATATTTATTTCAAAGTGTAAAATGGTTAATTCTCAATTAGTTAAAATTATTAATTCATTAGTATTTAAAATTATTGAATTTAATTGTAAAATTTAATAAACAAACAACACTTATTACATAATATTAATTAGGTTAATATTACAATTTTTTTTTATTTATTAAAATAATTTTTATCTATGTATTTAGGGTGAGTTCTAGACGACTAACAATGTATGGTGTCTGTTTGTGTTAAATATATTTGTTAGTCAGCTAAGTATTCGTTTATTGTGTAGTATGTTTTTTTAATAAATAATTGTCTTGTCAATATCCTCAAAATAATTTACAACAATAGCACAGCAAAACATTAAACTTACCTTTCCCGGCCAAAATTTCAAAATAGACAAGGGCGTGAAACAGGGTGACCCGCTCTCTTCCAAGTTATTTACTAGCACCCTTGAGGAGATATCTAAGAACCTAGCAGACCTATGGTCCAGTAAAGGTGAAACAGTCGGTTGCAAGAAACTCACTAACCTTCGATTCGCTGATGACATCATCTTATTTGCACCAACTGCTGCCGAGTTACAACAGATGCTCCAAGATCTGAGCATAGCAAGCCTTGAGGTTGGACTAATGATGAATCGGAAATTAGAGGCGTTTGTTAGAGATTGGCCTGAGAAAGCCGCATGGAAAGAGGAGTGCAAGGCTATGGGGAGTCCTTAGCCCAGCAGTGGGACAAAATAGGCTAGTAAAAAAAAAATGAATATAAAGCAGACTACTCTTATCTGATAACAAACCGGTTCATTTGGGTAATAGGTACGGTTCACTATCCCACACAGATAGGAGACCTGTGGGTCAACAGTGGGAACATATATATTTGGCAGATTGTGTCTAAGTCTTTGGTGAGGTTCTTGTTTTTCTAAAACCGGCCAAAGATACTTTCTACAAGTGAAACGTGGAGACATGCAGATCAGGACGAGAGTGTGAATGGGGTGCTCATACTCCTATCTTAATGCTCGGACATTATCTCATAACAGAAGGTGTAGGCGACTTGGTGAAACTTGGTTCGTCTTAGAAACCAAGTTTTGAACCTGCTTGAACACTTAACTTGGTAAGTATTGTATTGTAAAACGGGCTGGTGTCCGTAACTCCACGTCCTAGCGCGTAATTTGCGTACGGAACTTGGTAAGTAAGTCTTCTAGGTACGTAGGTAGTACAAATTGCTCCATTTAAAAGAGCCTGGGTTGTAACACTGCAGTTCAAAAGCCTATACTTGCTTTTTTCTTTCCTTAAAATTATCTGTTACTGTAATTCGTTTAGTCTCGCAACAAAAGAAAAGCGAGTCATGGAAGAAGCCTACTAATCCGCCAATCTAAAAATACTCAGAAACTAAAAAGTCACATTAAAGTCACATGTCCTTACGACCAAAACCAACTAAAATAACAAGTTCAATGTCCCTTCTGGGCGCAAGTATGAATGGGCTGGGGTGACCACACGGCGGGATGTTCCGGCCCAAGTCATACCCGGATTAACTTCGGGACATAGATTAATTACTTTCTAAGTCACCAAATTTAAATGAAACTTTTGAGATAACAATTCAAATCTTAAGTAAATAGTATCGTATTAAATCTTAAGTCTTAATCTCATGACATTTAAAAACAAACTTTTTAAGTTTCTATTGCAAAAGTGTTACTACTCAACGAATGAATTTTAAATGAAAAATTTGATTCAAAATTTAAATTAGACGATGAATTACCTCCTAATAATTGAATGAAATTTCATTTCTTTGACATAGTATTCAAACTTTTCTTTTTTCTCCATTGTATTTAATAATTCTTGACATTATAATTAGAAACCCCTGACATTGTATTTAATAATTCTTGACATTATTACTAGAAACCCCTGACATTGTATTTACCCTAGTAGCATTTTTTGTTGGCATTTAGTTGGGCCATACACAGAGGTATGTGGCCAAACTAAATGCCAACAAAAATGCTACTAGGGTAATCATTCTTAACATTTTAATTGATAACCCCTGACATTGTATTTAATAATTCTTAACATTTTAATTGATAACCCTTGACATTGTATTTGATAGTAGTTAACGTTTTTCTTATTCTCGACTTTGTATTGTTTATTATTAATTTTAATTCTTTGAAATATTTGTACTCTGGAAACAGCAGAATATTATGGACTTCGAATTATGTGTAACATCTGTGTAACAACAATATTCTAACAAATAAATTTATTATTATTTATTATTATTATTATTATTAAATTCGGGTTGAGTTAGCTAATTATAATATTTTCGGAAAATAATTTTTATTCTCTTGATTTTAAGGACATCGCTTTTAGAACTTACAAAGTATTTTTCAAATATGACAACTGGCAAAAACATAATAATATTGAATTCATTATTTGAACTTAAACCTAGTGGTTAATCTAGTGGCTACTGTGGTGTGGAAACAGCAAACTGAGAAATCATCGCTACAAAAACAAAATGTATTTTCACCTACACCTCCGCGCATAAACTTTTTAAGAGCTTTTCAAGTTTCCCAATTTAATAAGCATGACGTACTTTGCAGTTTCAAAATTGATTCTATCAAAATAATTCTTAAAGATATTATGAAATCTATGCGTGGACTTTGGAAACCGCTTGACGTTCAATAGATTATTAAACTTTAATTCGATTAATGCTGGATGGTGTAAATCGTTTGAGTGCATAACTTTGGTAACTTGTAGGATTGTTATGAGGGCAATATTTATTTTGTAAGACGACTCTAATATTGTTTTCTGATTAGGTTTGAGTTACAATAATTACTATTAGTCTTTGATAGAAATACTTGGGTAAGCGTTTTCGTACATACTCCAATAGATCAAAAACAAGAAGCAATCTGATCCTTTTTTTTTAATTTTGTAATCAATTTCGAAAACCTACAAAAATATAACTAAGACACCTTTTGTGGTGCTTACCTGTGACATTTCCTGTTTCTGTAGCTACATTCTTGAACTTACAAATGTAGATAGACCTTTTGTCCTTACTGTATGGTCACCCTACGCAAAAAGTACTACAATAACACAATCAAGGAATACGTTTCCCTTTTGTTTTCTCAGTTTTTATTTATGTAGCAACATATCGCGATGTTTTCAAAGGGATACGTTTACAAACTGAGGGCCTTTTATTATTTGTGTAAGTATTGACATATTGCGTACTTTGAGACTTTGACATTCTGTTTGAGGGTTAACATTCGTTTTATAGGTTTCGGTTGTGAAAAACTATTTTTGTTGAAGTAGGAAATTGATTGTTGTAGTGATTTACGATTGACAGGTTTCTTGAAGTCTTTTTCACTGTATTAGATACGGGTGAAGAACGATCTACTAGCTATTTTGGCATACAGAACTACCTACTAATTCTTTTTTAAATCGTCCTAATGACGTCCCCCTCATCATGTCCATTTTTGCTCAATCTGTTGTTACCTGCTTACTGCTTCAATGCTTTCAAAATTTTACATGGACATAAACCTCTACAAAGGTTTAGCATATCACTTGGTTTTTAGCCTCGGCCTGCAGGAAGCTAGCCTTTTGGTTAACGGGAATATGACAATCACTAAAAACAAACTGGTATAATTAACTCATTTATTTCTTAACATCTAAAATATTTACAAAAATACAAATCGTCACTTTCGCAACACATAACATCATTATTAGGTGGTTATACATTAATCATATCAGACAGTAACAAACTCTACATTCACAGAACTCTACAATTGTAGAGACATCATCCAAATGGCACTTAATATCAATCTATGAATTCTTTGGACACACCAAAAAGTAAAGCTGACGAAGGCAAGAAATTATTATAAATGTCCAAAATTTCTCTAAACCATACATTTATTTACATAGAATATACACTTAATTTACATATTATTTATAAATACAAATTGCACAATAATTCATAAGTTAAAAATAATTTCCAACATTTTATCACTTAATCAAAATTATCGTAATTTTATAGCAGTTTATACCACTATCATAGGACGTTACTACTTCATGTTTTTTTTGTGAATTATTATTAATTTTATAGAAAGAATAACAAAAAGAGTACAAAATAAAAACATCCAACTTGTAAGTAGTTTTGACTAAAATGTAATTCACAAATCATTGTGTTAAATAGTAACAGAACGTTGTCAACCTCAGGTGCAAAACCCTTATTTTTCAAAACATAAATTGTCCAAACAATCTCACGTGAACTTACAGTTTGCAAAATGGCTTCTACTATAACGGCCGAGCAAACATAAGTCTCTCACTGCCTTGCCTCCTCATAATCTCTGCAGCTGCAGGAGTTGCCACAAACACCGCAGCCTGACCTCCCAGCTCCATGAACTTTCCTCTCTTATGGTTCATCCCACTCGCCCTCCTCTCCATCCTGTGCGTCGTATCAAACACGTCTTCTCCCTCACTATGGTCGTAATCCACCACAGGCTCATTGAGGACCTCTTTTCTTCTAGTCTCGAGTCTTTTCTTTCCATTTAAGAAGTAAGATTGGGTTAGATTGGAGACGTTAGGAGTAGAGATCTGTCTGGTCATTCTTCCTCCGGAGCCGATCCTTTCAAAAGGTGGGAAGTGTCTCTGCATGTTCTCCGAGAAGGACTGGCGCCTGTAGTTGAACTGTCTCGAGTCTAAGGGCTGATGGGTGAAGGACGCTCTCCTCAGAAACCGAGGTTCTTGCTCCAGAAGATACGGCTTCCCCCGACCCTCAGCGTTGCGTGTAGACTTAAGAGAATCTTCGTAACTGCACCTAGGAATTGAAATTGAATTTGAAATGCCTTTGGATGGTAAGGTTAGTAGAATATTAGCTGAATAGTGATGAAATAATGTTGCTGTTGTTGAATAAAATGAAAGTAGTGCGTGTCCTTTTACAAGATTTTTTTTCCATGGAATTTGGGCAGTTGGTTAGAACTGAATGCTTTACCCATACAATTTTGTTGATGTTTTTAAATGAAATGAGAATATGATTGGGATCGTTGTTACCATTTTCCGTGATTATGAAATACCAAAAACACGAACACATTTTGTGATTGTATGATAACTATGTATAAAAACTAAAAGGTGAGATGGAAGCTTTGCTTTTTCTGAATTTCTAGAATGGAAATAAATGTAGTAAAGGGCAATAATTGCAACATTAGACTCGGCGCCAAAAGTTGAAAATTCAACATCACACTGCATTAAGCGTGACAGCGTCGTTTGTCAATTAGCCCTTCCAACCCTGACCAAACCCCAGAACCATATACTTATACAAAAAGCCACCCACCCGCTGCTCTCCTCAGAAGTATGCAGGCTGGACTGGCCGCAGGGACAGCGCGTGGCCTCCGCGATGCCGGAGTCTTGTCCACTGGAATTCACTGACGTTATGGAGGTATCCTGCCCCTTCCTATAGGTAAAGTGTTTTATAGCTGCTGTCTGTGCTGTGGCGGTGTTAGTCAGTCGGTGGAGTGTTAGTACGGATGTGGGCGACGCTGGGGATGGGGACGCCCCGACCTGCGTTAAGGGGTTCAGGTTTAAGGTTTAGCGGTTTTGGGTAAGCATTATCCAAGTCTTATGATATAGAAATAGTTTTGTGAAGTTTATTGAATTGTTTGCAAATTAGTCATGATGATCTAGTAGTTCTGGGTCTAGAAAGTGTTTGTCAAAAAATGTGTTTACTAAGAAATACGTGTAGCAGTGTAAGCTGACTGACTTTGTGACAGTGTAGGGAGCTTAGGAATTTAATTTTTTCTACAACAATTACACAAAAAAACTTTATTTAAATTTTTTTTTTTCTTTAATAGCACTTTCAGAAAAAAAACCAGTTATTCAGATAAATTGTTACTTTTATTAAGTAGAATGTTCAGTATCAGAGTTACTAAGAAATGGAGAGAAGATAGCGCTCTATAAAGTGACAAAGTATTTTGTGTATTTGTCTATGAATGTGTTGTGCCCTGGTTCCTGAGAAATATGGCATTATGACAATCGTGTTGTGACGCGTTTGGTTCAATGATTACACGACATTTAGAGTTTCTAATACTGGTGTTGTGTACCTATAGCCAGGCTAGTGACGAGACCGTGAAGCTAATGGTTTATAGCATAAGGACCATTGAAAACTTGCGGTGTAGACAAAAAATAATGATATTAAGAGTGCCTTTAAATGTTTCACATATGGAACTCAAAGAAAGAAACATAACATTTATCTTACCAATAGACCAATAGACATGTCTGTAAGCACCAAAGTCTAGAAGAATGTCCTCATGTCTCTCTATCTTTTTTATAAAAAGTTTAGTTTGAAGAAAAAAATTGAAAATAACGATATTTCTACTTGTGGTTGATGGTCAAGTCTAAATAATTATTTTTATACAGACTGGTTTTTTTTTTTATTAATAGGTAGTATTTTATATATTCTTGTAGTTTACCATAGTATTCATTAAATTATTTTCAGATATACACCTGTATATCTGAAAATTTTAAAAAATAAAAAAAAATAAAAAATTAAATAATTATTATTAAAAAATAATAAATAAAAATAAAAAATTAAATTAAATTATTAATTATTATTATTGTTATTAATTATTATTTTTTAATAATAATTATTATTATTTTTTTTTTAATTAATTTTTTTATTAATTTATTTATTATTTTTTTTATTATTAAATTAATTAAATTATTTTTAAGGTGATTGATTAGACAACAATGGTGCTGTTGAAAACATCAGTATTCAGTGGTGTGTTTTTTTTTGTTTTATTCCAGTATCTTGTCTAAAGCAATGTTTTACAAAATAGTCGTACGAAGGTAAGGTAGGTGATCTACGAACCCATCTTATAACGGAACCCAAATGTATTTTTTCTTGTAGCATTTGTTCTTCTTACTTGCTAATAAATTAACGTGATTTGATAAAACTTGATTTCCCAAGTTGATCTACGTATGACACCTATAATTTATTTCATGGAGTATGTAACCTGATGTACCTAAATAGAATTTCTGTTGTGAGGAAAAATAATTTTATAATGACAATGAAGAGTTCATATTTGATCCAATGTTATTCTAGTGCACTAGATGGCGCTGTGTCTGATGTCTAGCGATAATTATTTATTGGTTAACAAGGGTGGTTAACGTGTTTTTGTAGTTAGTTCGTATTGTCCCACTCTTAAACAAAGGCCTCCCCAATTCCTTTCACTTCTCAAGATGGTGTGCTTCTTCTCGCCAATTCGCGAGAAAGCCATTAAAGACGTCCCGCCAACTTGAACTCCTCTATTACCTCCTGGATTACCTCAATTTATTAAATCATCAACCTATTAATGTTCCCACTGCTGCGACACAGGCCTCCTCTCTATTAGAGTGAATGGGCTTCACCACGCAGGCCTAGTGCGGATTGGTAGATGTCACATGTCTTCAATTTTTTTGGTTCTAGGACATGCCGGTTTCCTCACGATGTTTTCCTTCACCGTTTTGAGAGATGTAGTAATTTATTAAATGTAAGTATTAAATACTTATTAGATTTGGGAAAGGCCGAAACGGTGTAAAAACAATTTGTTCTAAAAATTACTACACATATTACAATATGTAGAATTTAGAACCAAAATAACCTTCGATGAAGAAAACTTTGGTCCATAAGAATAAAAAATTGTGTTCCAAGAGTATTGTTAACAACATAACTCTGTGTTTTGTTAATTAACTGTTTACATAATACATTACGACTTAAGTGGTGGCTTATTTAAGTTCAGATACGCTTACCTACTTACGAGTTAAATTTTAATGATTTCAGGAACAAAATTTTCCTGAATTTTGTACTTCAAGGTTACATTATTCGTTGTTTGTTGTTTTCAGGTTTTGTTGCGTTTTCCTGTACTCAAGAAAGGCTTTGATGTTGTACCAAAATACGGTTGAAATTATGGGTGTTATTTTATATTGGTTTGCCAGGATATAGCTACTTTTATCATTAAGCTTTTGATCACTAACAAGTTGGGTTATAAGGAAACTCGTCCCACCCCGAACACTCGGCCTACGCACCAATTATATCAGGGTTTTTTTTTCTGACCTTTCAAACTTGACTTTTGGCCTTTGGATATATTATGTATTAAAACATAATAAATTCCTTAGTACTAATCTTCGGTCATAAGTCATAAGGTCCTTTCTAAGTACTGGCTGTTACGGGGTAACATTATTATAAACATGCGAAAAGGTCAGGTCGGAAGTCGAGGTCATCATCTTATTTGGTATAGAACCTTTCGTGCGTAAATTGCCTTTTACCTTTTACTTGATAAAGGCAGAGACAAGAAAATGTGATACTTACGAGTATTGCAGGTAAAACACGGAAAATGGATGGTAAATCGAATTTATGTCATTATGGGGTATTTTTTTTTTGAGTCCTATTGCTTTTTAACTGCTCTAGTTCATAAACTAGTGCTGAAAACAGTTTTCCACTATTTAATTTCGATCTGGATTTTTATTTTCTTCTCAAAAGTTTTAGTTTTTAAGTATCTTTTAAGATTTATATAGGTGGATGTAGGTTGGATGTTTTATGAAAAATGGTGTGTTCCAATGATGTAGAGTAAACTTCTAAGCATACTTAAGTACTAATAACAAACTAGGTACTTAAGTAAATTAAAATAAATATAATATTATCAAATTAACGCTCTGAAAGCAGAAACATGACTCTTTTTGTACAAATTAAAACAATATTCTGACCAATGGCCACCTTTTCATTCTCAATACTGTTAAGCATAAACGTTTATAATTAGATTACTATACAATCGTCCAAAATACGATGATAAAAGCTTTTTTTAGCAGAAGGGAAAGGAAGGAATATTAGAATTAAACTAAATAAAAACTTTAGTATCCATACCTCTTCTGCAAAGGCCGCTGGTTGAATTTGATGCACATCCTCTCATGCTTCTGATTGAACAGCTGGTCTTCCCCAAACTGGTTCTGAGTCTTCACACATTTCTGGTGCGCCTTCCCGAACTCCTCCACCGTGTTCCCGTGAGGACAGATCTTCTTCACATTCTGATTGATGACGTCAATGTAGGAGTCTGCTTCACTGTAGCTCTGGTTCAGCTCCTGGCACTGGTTGCCGCCAGACGGGAAGAGACCACCGTATTTGGTTAGGTGCTCAGTTGAGAAAGCGTTAAGTCGTTGCTGGGAATATGGTTTTTGGTGTCGTCTGTTAGGGCAAAAGGTTTGAAGTGAGTGGTGGGTTAAAAGTGAGTGGAACTGCTGAAATTGGTATTTTTTGTTATGACGAGCTGTATGAGTAATGTATCTAGTGTGTGCTGAGTTTCAAACATGTTACTTTTGAGCTGCACCCATTAAACATTTTGTCTGTTGTTTAATTATGTGGAACCTTTTGGTGATTATACATTGGCGTGGTTACTCAAAACTTAGTGGATAATTGGCATACTTAAACTGATTTTCAATGAAATTCAATTTTCAATGTGAAAGTTCCGTGGAGTCTTATTTTCAACATCAGTAGGTATGGTAAAGTAATAAAAGGAAAATGTAAATACAACTAGATTTATAGTATGATATTAATATCATGTTATTACTGCTTACTATTCATAAATAGGCATTTTGCCAAAATGTAACAATAATGTTGCACTAAAAATACCAAAAACAGCTGCAAATAAAGATTCAAAAATACACTTACTACGGTATTAAAACTAATAATTATTATACCTACAAAAGAAGAATTCTAAGTGCCAGGAAACGCTACGATTTTTAGAGATTTCTTTATAATTTATTAACGAAATAGGTAAAGAACAAATATTTCTACAACACATGCATCAAGAGGGTAGTTTCATATGAAGTAGTGGGTCACATGCTTTCGCCTGTGGTGGTGGTGTTTTCTGAAAATGATAAGCGGAAAATTGTTGCTTACCATCAGTCGTTGGCAACTTATAAAAAATATGGACTCTGATTTCAGGTTAAAAAAAACAGTTTTTTTTTTAAATGCATAATTTTTAAGGAAAATGAAAATCGAAGCAATAGACTTAATAAAGTTTTGATGCGTGAAGCCTGAGTTTGCAAACTGCTATAGAGCTAACAAAACAAACTGTTATTTCTCGTTGTGATTGATCACTGATTTTAACTACAGAGTTTAAATAATATTTTAAATCATGAGATATTGATGAAACAAAACAACAAAACCCACTCAAACTCAAATGAAACAAAAAAACTCTCACCTTCGACTCTTCCTGACGCACAGTATGCAGACAAACGTAGCACAAGCTCCAATGAAGACGATACACCCGAGGGCCACGACACTGATCTCCATCGTGCTAAGCAGGCGGCCGCTCCGCGCCTGCACCATGGCGGTGTCGCCCACCTCCAGCACACGGAACCCAGCCAGGTTGTGGCGAAGGTCGATCTCACGTTTCATTAGGGATCTGGTGGAGAAAAAGGATTTAATATACTACTTACTTACTTGGAAGGTAATTTGACAGGATGGAAGACAAAAACGTGTATTGCATTGTACGGTAGTGATGGTAAGAAGTTGAATACCAAATTGTTTTAGACAAGTAACCTAATTGATACAAACACTCAAGTGCCATGTACTAAATAAATGTATAATTCTATAAATTAACCGTGGAATGATAAACGTTTAGATAAAAATCACAATGGAAGTGTAGATAATAAGTTCAAAGCAAAACTTACTTCTGAAGCACATCCATGTCAATAATGGCGTTCGACAGCGGATCTACTCCGTAGATATACAAGTCGGTCCTGGAAATTAATAGAAATATTTTTTTCAATACTGCTAATGACCCCACAAATTAAAGCTTAAAAGGAAAGTTCGGAACTCACGCAAAACCATCCATGGCAGCCTTATTGTGTGCCTCCAGTCTTCTGACTCTTATGTCATATCCAGTCATGGACGTTAATGACCTAGTGATATTTTCTATTCCCTTCTCAACTTCCATCGGTTTTGCTCCGACTACCAGCACCAGCTGTTTGTTTTCGTCTAGCACGTATACCTGAAAAATTAAATATTGTAAAAATTAAAAGTGTCTCGTTGAAAAACATGAAAAACTATACCACGAAAACTAAATTAGATATTCGTAGACGTCCTTCATATTTATTAAAAGCGTCCTTAGAAGTCCTTCAAAATAATATTGACGTTAGCGTTACATAAAAAGTTAAATTTCATTATTTCGGCTGCCTCGTTGGTTTCATGGTCGCAAGCGCGACTACTGAGCATGAGCTCCTTGATTCGATTCCCCGGTCGGGCAAAGTGTTTTCGGGGTTTCCATCAGGAATTTCTCAGTAGTAGTCACGGATTCTGGATATGTGCCCGGTTGATGGCAATAGACTCGCCCATAACATAACTGGCGAAATGTAGGTGTACACCTCTGCCCTCTGCTGAGTATACCTCTGCTTAGCCCTTCGGGGATTACAGGCATTATGTTCATTATTGCGCTATTAGTGAGATGACCTAGGTTCTATTGCTATGTCAGGCAACATGTTATTGGGTTTTTCCATGTTCGATAACTCAGTAGCAGCTCGAAGGACTTGTAACTTAAGTAAGAAGTTATGCCTGGCTTGTTGCAATTACAAAAGCTCGCCTCTTACAAAATGGGACTTAAACATTAACCGGTATCATTTGAGTGCACTATTTAGGCATATCTGTAGGTAAAACCTTTTGGGGATTACAGGCTTAATGTGATGTTCATTAATTCCAATACTCACAAAAACATTAGCAATCGCCGACTTCCCATCATCAGCTCCCCGCTTGTCGGTCGCCTTGACATCGAACCCGAACACACGGCCGGCATCCCGTGTGAGAGCGGACACGACTCGGACACGGCCGGACACCGGGTCGATTGCGAAGCGCGGAGCCTGCTCGTTGATGATTTGGTACCGGATGTCCGCGTTGATTCCGACGTCTGTATCCGTTGCCTGGACATGTATTAATGTTGCTTAATAATTGTGTGTTTGAAAAACTTTTAAAAGACATTTGAACTTTAATCAAAAGTGAGAGATACGGGTAGTAGTTATTCTTAACTTCTAGTAAGAATTTCTCTAGTTTTGTTTAATATACAAAATATTCACAGTTATTTAATCATAAACTAACTATGTACATAATTAAATAAACTACCAATACATAACATAACTAATTACTATGAAATAAACTAAAAATAATAAACTAACAACAAACTATAAAAGGGCATCGAAAAACTCCTCCTAACTTAAATTTACTAAGAATAAGTAGTGTTAATTTTATAGCTGCGTTTCACTCAAAAATATGCACAGAAGTAAAGAAGCCATTTATTGAGAAACGAAATTCGAGGTATTTGAATAACATTGGGAAGTATGATAAGCTACATCACTACTTACTTATTACCGTAAACAAAATGAATGTCAGGCACTTACCCTCAATTGTATAACTTGATATCCAAACGGTGCTGTAGTGGGAATCGCTGTGACTAAAGGTCTTCCGCCATTAGTAAACTTAGGAGCATTATCATTCACATCTTTTATCCTTATAATAACTTTAACATCATACTTAGTGAGTCCCTCCATTACATCATCGGCTACGGGGTATATCATGTGTGGTAACTCTCGGCTTATTTTTTGTCTCTCAGCTCTTACTACAATCTCGTAAACATCTCTCACCTCTCTATCTGGACTTCTCACTAAATACAAAGTTCCATTTCTCGGATCAATCACAAATGTCTTCTTCACATCGGCATCGTTTTCATTCAGAATGAAATATTTCATTTTGAAATTCTCATAATGCTCCGTCAAATTCAATGTTACCAACTCAACTGGCGTATGAACATTTTCTTCAATCTCTAATTCGTAATATCTTGAAATAAATACTGGTTTATCTGATACCTCTACTTCATCAGGAACATCAGTCAGTGTCAACATTAGGATGGCCGTGGAACTCAAACTTGGTGATCCTAAGTCAGAGGCTACGATGGTCACATTATGAACTGTCTGGCTTTCATAGTCAAGTCTTCCCGTCGTTGTGATAATACCTTCCTTCGAGTCGATTGCAAAAATATTTAATTGATTCTTTCTTTGTGGTAGACTGTATAGAATAAGACCATTTCCATTACCAACGAAATCAGAGTCGTTTGCGTAAACCTTGGTAACAACTGTTCCAATAGGAGCATTTTCTTTTAACGTTGCTTTGTAAACCGGCATCATCATAACTGATT
This sequence comes from Xestia sexstrigata, assembly GCA_941918905.2. Taxonomy (NCBI): domain Eukaryota; kingdom Metazoa; phylum Arthropoda; class Insecta; order Lepidoptera; family Noctuidae; genus Xestia; species Xestia sexstrigata. Next base: position 22,153,477 of record OW799208.2, read on the forward strand.
CAAAGTTGTGATTTGAGATTTCATCAGCTTCTGGGTGTTTCCATTCTAGAAGTTCATCGTATGCATAGAATTTCGGCGCATTGTCATTCACATCTAATACTTGTACCTCTACACTGACCGAAGACGACAGTTTCTTATCATAGCCATTATCTTGTGCTACCACTGTGATGACGTATTTATCTTCACTTTCTCTATCTAATTCCCCATTAACACTAAATACTCCAGTCAGTGGTGAAATTTCGAAAGGCAAGTCTTTAGATGCTGGTTGAATAGAGTACGTCAAGTTAGCGTTCTGTCCAAAATCAGCATCAGTGGCATCTACTTTACCTAATACTTTTCTAGAATACTGAGCTTCTTCTACATTAAAACTATACCAGGACTTCTTAAACATCGGGAAATGGTCATTGATATCCTTGATGAAGAATCTAATTGATATGTGGTCGCTCAAGTCTCCACCATCCAATGCTGTTATATTTAATCTAAATTCTGCTTCTGGAGGTAATGTTCTGGCTACAATTATGTGGCCATGTCTTTCATTGATGACAAAATATCTTTTCACTTGCATAACTTTAGAAGACATGCTATGAGGAGGTATGAAAACTTCTGAAATGAATTCATATCTTACTTGACCATGGACTCCGCTGTCCATGTCTATCGCATTAATTTTTAATATTGTAGATCCAATGGCAACGTTTTCTGGTACCATAAACAAAGGTCCATGAGAATCGGAATCCAAAGCAAACTTACTCCTTGGCTTAGCTTCCGAATTTGATATACCCGCAGTAGAATTATTCTTCCGTTCGCGGTACACCTTCACTGAAGACTTTTCGTCTGACTCGAGGAGTTCTATGTTTTCTCCCAAAGGTATGATAATTTGATTGAATTTAGGAAGATTATCGTTTTCATCTGATACATTTATTGTCAATTTAGTTTCAGAGCTCAGTCCACCTCTATCCCTTGCTACAATTTTGAGTATATACGAGCTTTTTTCTTCTCTGTCCAATTTGTTTCCTATAAACGTTACCACTCCAGTGTTTTCATGCACATGAAACATTTCACGACCATCTCCAAAGAGAGTGTAAGTAAACGAAGCATTTGGTCCCATGTCAGCGTCTTTGGCTACTATTTTATTTGTCATTTTAACTTCAGTATCTTTTGGCGAGTTTTCAGCAATAAAACCCTCATACATAGGAAGTTGAAAGACCGGTGGGTTGTCATTTTCGTCGTCAACGTGTATCGTAACTTGGTAAATGCCAGCTCCAGATATCATACCTTTAGTGAATTCAGCGATCACTGTCATTCTATAAGTTTCTCGTTTTTCTCTGTCTAAAGGTTTCTGAGCAAAGATTGTACCATCTTGTCCTGAAACATAAAAATATTAGTAAATAAGATTTCACATTGAATTTAGAGTTATTTCAAAAAATATATTATGTAACTTACCTATCGCAATGTCGTCAGTAACATCCTGTTGATTAGCGATTATGAACCTTATGTTACCAGTGTTGTTGGCTTGCAATGAACTCACGTTGACGGGGAATATTTGGCCTACGGTTGCACCAGCTATGTTTTCTTTAACGTGGAATACTAGCGGTGAATGTGCACCTCTGAAATAAAATATTATTTTATTACTTTTATTTGCTTATTTTTATGTTAAAACACGAAAAAAGAAATTATAAACATTACCTCAACAACACTCCTCTTTCGTCATTCACGTCGACTACATGAACAGTTGCATTTGTGGTAATACTCAAGTTTGCGTTTTCTTGGATTGCTACCGCTTCGAAGTCATACATGGGTCTGTTATATTTGGTCAGCTCATCTACCACTGTTATGACCCCAGATCTCTCTTCTACTGCGAAAGGCACTGCAAGTAAAAATTATGATTTAAAAGTTACTCCACCTACTTCAATTACGTATTAGGCTCTGCCAGACTAAGTGCGCTATTCATCATCTTCCTGCCCTTATCCCATCTTACTTGGGGTCGGCGCAACACGTTTTTTTCTTCCATTCTGCCCTATCAACCGTCACACAGCATTTACTCCTTTTTCATTCATATCATTCCTCACACAATCCATCCATCGTTTCTTTGGTCTTTGGTGCGCTATTAGTAAATAATAAGTACATTGCAAACTAAATTCATAGTTAATGGTTAAAGTGGTAGTAATTGTTAGTCTAATAAACAAATTCGAATTAAAATCTAGGTACCACTCACCTCCTTCTTCATAACTATGTAATAGATCATACGACACATCATTCTTTTCCATAGCGTCATTGATGCGTATTTGGCCGACACTCGTTCCGATACCAACATTAGCTCCAACCCAAAATTCGTAAGGCGCTCCTATAAAACCTGGCTTGTCTGTTTTGGGACCTGAGAGAAACACACACAATTTACTGTTACTTCTGCATTTGAACTTTCCCCTGCGTTTTTTGTTAAGATTAGTTAATAGATATAGTTCTTACTTAGGTCTTCCTAACTTACCTTTAGTAGCACTTGTGACATCAATAGTAACAACAGCTAACGAGTATCTTCTCTCACTAGGATTCGCTGGTTGATCTGAAGCCTCAATAAACAAAGCATGTCTTCCTTCAATGATGGGAGACTCAGCAACAGTCACGGCTCCAGTCTTAGCATCGATTTGGAAAGGCGAAGTAATTGTCAAATTACTTGTTCTTTGCAAATCATACAAGACTATTCCATTTCTTCCTAAGTCAGGATCCACAGCCTTCACTTTACCAATTGAAGTACCAACTTTAGCATTGGATTTGATTGAGAACTCGTATAGATTACTTGGAACGAAGACAGGGTTGTTATCATTAGCATCTAGTAGAGTGACTTCGACGTTGACGTACGACATGAGCTGTTCATCAACATACTCCATGTTTTCATTCTTGTTTCCTAGTTTATCTGGGAAGACGTACGTGGTTCTGTCTTTTAATGGTGTTCTAGTAGTAGGAGTCCTTCGCCATTTAGAAATACGATTTTTGTCCAAGAAGGTTCCAACTACACTTGGTTTCTTCTCTTTGGCGTATACCTTCATTTTCAGTGATGAGTGTTGTTCTCTGTCAAGTACAGACTGGAAAAGAAATAATTGTTCGTGTATTCTTATCGAAATAATAAGGCCTGCAAAATTGTTCGGAAATACGTTAACTTTCATGTGTAGGTACACTATTATTTTTACTTGAGATGCTCAAGGTTTAAATATCAATGAACTTCAAGTATATCCAAAGGAATGTGTTCTAACGTATTACTATTTTTCCTTGAGCAACAAGAAAAGTCGAAAAAAACATTCTTGTGACACAATTACAGATCAAACACGTACAATATTATCTCTGGGTTACTTAGATAAACATGTAATTGTAGCATTAAGCATAATGAGAAAAAATAACGCCTAATGAACATTAGGCGTTATTTTTATGTAGTTAGTAGAAAAAACCGGCAAAGTGCGAGTCGAACTCGCACACAAAGGGTTCATACAATGTATCATTCATTACTAAACAGTCATCTAACATTATTGAACCATAATACGATGGGTAGATACTAACCTGATTCCTAACAGTGAGCCAACCAGTTCGAGGATCAATAGTGAAGGCACCTTCAGGATCTTTCAGTTGATACGTGAACTCTCCATTGTCACCCTGGTCCTTATCTGTTGCCATCACTTGCAGTACACTGAAACCTGAAAGAAACACGATCATAACAAAAGTGTCTATTCTGATTGGAATCGTGATTATTATATTTATTGTCATGATTAAAGGAATTTGTGGCGATGCTTGTGTCAGCCTTGATTGATGATGAAAGAGTTGGTAAGGTAAATATTGCACTTTTTGATCAGGATAATAAGACTTAAATGGACTTCTAAATTTTGACCTTCGATGTCGATATCATAGACTTTATCATTGACGTTATCAAGTTACATACCATTAGGCAAGTTCTCCACAATGCTGATGTTGTAGAAGTCCACTTCAAACTCCGGAAGATTATCGTTGAGGTCAAGCAGTTCCATCTCCACCCTCGCCTGCGTTGTCTTCAGTGGGTTGTCCAGTTGTGACGCCTGGACTTGTAGCACAAATGTGTTCCCTGAAAATAACGTAGGTATTTATCATTTGTTAGTAGTTAGTACGACCTTTATTTAAACGTTTTTTTGGTGATTTACTGGGTTCTAGGAGCATTGATTTATTTGTGCCGTATAAAGTGGTGTTCGGTAAGGACACAAATCTTCAGACGATTATTATAATTTAACACGGCACCTGTAATCTTCAGATGAGAATGGAACTCCAGCCCTTAAGCTCAGCAGTTGCATTTGCAACCATTACACCAACAAGGCAAAGTGAAATAGTAACTGGTGGGTTAGGTGTGCTTTAATAACTGACGTCAAATAAATATTTTTCTTTCTTTCTTTCTTTTATTTAGTTGAATACTGTATTTTATTGATTAGAGAAATAAAGGAATTATTTATTTATATAAACTAAAATAAATAAACTAACAACAAACTATAAACAGGCATCGAAAAACTCATCCTCAACGCTGTCAGCTGGTAATGTGCCCAAGAGACTGACGGCGTTGCCACGTTGTATGGCAACACTTAGCCTCTGACTAAGGTAAAAGCCAGCTGTTGGAACACGGGAAGCGTCAACTAGGCTTTTTAAAAGTTCTTTGAACATGCTATGGGCATTACTTCGTAACTTCTATAGATGGATAGGTTTCCAGAATGTACAAATAGAAGAGCACTGATTCATTAATATCGATATAATACACTTTGATATAATTATACACACGTTCAATACCTGATAAATTAGCTTCAGCATCCAAATCGATTTCTTTGTCGAGGAACAGGGTGCCATTCCGAGGGTCCAAAGAGAATAGCTTCCTCTCATTACCGGCTACCAGCTCGTACTTTAGGGCTGCATTTACTCCCAGATCTTGATCAAACGCCTTGATTGGTTCCGGGAATAACAGCTCCTGGTGGATCTTCTTACCCTGAAACACGAGTTTAACTTATATAATCTCATGTTTTGCCGAAGGGAATAGAATAGAATAGAATAGTCATTTATTTGCTCAGAATTTATTTATTTATTTATTTAACACTTCAAGCACAAAGTGCAGAGGCGGACTTAATGCCATAGACAATTTAGGATTTTTGGGAATTTAGGTATTTACAATAAGGTAGTTACAATAATGTTAGAGAATCCTTGTACATTATACCATTTTGGTATGCAAGCATTGATGCAGTTCATCATCAAACACACAAATATTGACACACAACTAAAATGTAATCCTAGGAATATTTATTACATATTTAATAAAAGTTGAGTTAGTTTCTTTTTGAACGTTGTTACGGGTTCCTCTTCTATGTAATTAAGAATGTGGTTAAAAATAGCCGTTGACATACCAAAAACACCTTTCCTCAACAAAGCAGTCCTATAGCCACCTATGCCTCACAAATTTTGGTATTGAGATTGCTCAGTTACATCTCGGTTTCTGCTTTCCGATAAAGTTAAGAATAGGCAATGGAAGACATGTGCTATTGTTCATCCCCACAACTTGCTTTTTAATAACAGGTCAACCACCATTGGGGTGCAAATTCAGACTCGCAGCGCCTGCTGAAAAATACCATTTGGAAAAACTCTGCATGATTTAGGGACCAAACTTCAAGTCTCATGCCTGTGCGTATATTGTGTTTGTTTTATAACATGCATCTATTTTGTGCCGAAATAATATTAATTTGTCTTTCTTTTCCGTATGGCAATAACAACGCAGCAATTAATATGTATTTGGCTCACTCTGACCGCAATACCTGACTACTCTGTCAATCACGGATGAGAGACTCAAATTAAGGTCATCCCTTTTTGCCGTTTGGGTTCAGAGTCGGATTATAAACTTAATCATTTCAGTCGGCAGTCGATTGATGTTAGGGAGAAAGTCACGCAATGATAATTTTGAAGAGATAAAATCATAATATCCACACCTGTTCTTCTCGAAGGGTTGAGCAGAGGTGACCTGTTGTAGGTTTCCCAACCAAGTTTGAGTCCAATTTTGTAGACAGGTACAAAATAATATTCTATAGTAGGTACTTTAAAAGTAGTAGAAAGTAATACAACAGGTTGAACAATAAACATCGGGCAAAAGTTCATATGTCAAGTGGTTAAGTTCTTTCGATAACGTACGAGTATGACTGTATGAACAAAGTTTTAGTAATGACTTAAAGTTTCTGCTAGACTATTGACAGTAAAAGTTTGATTTTATGTTTTTGTGTGTTATGTTTTTGGGCGGTATTTTACTTATGCGTAAAGCCTTAATAAGAGATCAAAAATGATTATACCAAATCTGTAAACAGGTTGTGACGTCTAGGCAAGCAAGACTGCTCTATCATCGACCACATCAGGTAGGTCATAAATAAAGTCAAACGTTTATATAATCATAAAAAGTTAACACATTACATAAGCAGTACGTGGATAGCGACACTTACAAGTAACGGGTAGAACTCTGGTATTTGTGTCCTGTAGAGATCAGCAGTGAACTTGGGAGGCAGGTCATCATTGTCTTGCACCACGATGTGCACTGTCGCGTTCGAACTACGAGGTGGAGAGCCACGGTCCTGAAAACAGCAAAGATAGGATTTAGATACCTAGAGATATGGTTTCTATTACATTAAGTAAAATGGGGATCATGCAGACACCGAATAATAGCATAATTAGCCTAAAACATTCATATTCCAAGGACATAGGCTTCAGAGTGTAATGGTGGATGTAACATGTCTTCGAAGTTTAATCGGTTTCCTGACGATGTTTTACTTCGCCGTTTAAAGAGCAGTGGTGATAAACACTAAGTGAAATGACTGCCTGGGTTCGAACCCAAGGAATAACCTCCTAAAAATAGCTGAAGAATGGAGTTTCAAAGCTTTTCACTTACCGAAGCAGTCACCACTAAAGAAAACTCTTTGTCCCCTGCATCATAATCCAGTGGTTTCTTCAGCACCAGAACTGGCTTGTGAGAACTTTCTAGAGCGAAGTGACCCTCAGTGTCTCCCGAGATGATGCTGTACTGGACATCAGAATTGGGGGTGTTCGGCTTGTCGCGGTCGAACGCGTGGATCCCTTTGAATATTGTGAGACCTGGAAAAAACAAAAAAAAAACGATAAATTATTAAAACTAGCTGTATTGTGGCTCCGTTTCGGGTATGTCACAGCATCATGCATACGCGATGGCCAATTTCAGGAATTGTAAGCATTTTTTTTTCAGTGTAACTAATTCTTTTGGTGTTTTTGTGGTATTCAAACGTATTCAACTTACATAACATAACATCACGCCTGTAATCCCCGAAGGTGTAAGCAGAGATGTACCTAATAGTAAACCCACATTTCGCTAGTTATGTTTAAGTACCATGTTATAGGGGGCGAGCCTATTGCCAGCAACCGAGCACAAACCCAGACTCCGTGGCTGCTGAGAAATTCCTGATGGAACAACCCAATCACACTTTGCCCGACCCGGGAATCGAACCCAGGACCTCAACCTCATGCTCAGCACTCTCGCAGTCGCTTGCGACCACTAGCACTATCGAGGCAGTCATTTTCAAATAATTTTCCTTATAATTCTAAATAATGTAAATAAGTTGTTTGGTTAGATGAATACTTAGAGACCCCGTCACTCTTGGAAGACCTAAATGCGTAGTAAAATTCAAATAAAACGACCTTCGATCGACACGACCTTCTCTATGGTTCAAAATTGCATTTTCACGAGAATTTCTAATTAATGCTTTTTCACGACTTTTGTATTCTATTCTGCTTGAACACTCTTGTTTGACTTTACCAGATGTGTGCAGAATAATAAAATTCCAAATAGCTTTTCATAGAAGAATCTTTGGAAATCTTAAGTAAATATTAATTTTATATGTCAAGTATTTTTCAATTCCCCTTTGAACATTTTGTAAAAAAATAAAAAAGACCCATTGGGAAAACTTTATTGGAGAATTTTAGTTTGCAGATATTTTTGTCTCTTTAAGATCAATGAGAAATAATATTATAAATTGGTGGCCGACGTCCACAGACAATGTCTTTGAACTTTATTAATATACCGAAAGACGTACGCGGCTTTCGGTATATTAATAAAGTTCACTTCCTTCGCACAAATATTTTACAAAGAGCTGTATTTATGTAGGTAACGCTGCTATTTATTGGTATGTACGAGATATACGAGTCCGCCTATGCACCACTATTGTACATGAAGTTTACATAAATAAATAAATAAATATTGCTATAACCCATAATCACACAACATGATTAATATTACGAACTTTGATACCTACACTTTTAAAAATGATGTTCAAACAAACAAACATACAGTAACTTTTCCTAACTTTTAAATAACTAAAAACTGCAAGAATCTTTAAGAAAACTTTTGTAGGTTATAATAATAATTTCATGGCAAACAAAGCAAAAATTATAAGTCTAAGTATTCCTTCGCTCCCCTTGGATACATATTTACAATACATGCTAAATATATGCAAAAAATAACCTGATTTGAAGTTAATTCAAAAAATTTAGAGGACACACTGCTTGCTAATGCGTAGTTGCGCGTTTGATTGGCTATCGGCCAGATTCTGTGATCCTTGGTGCCGAGCGAGTCATGAGTGTGATAACAGGCATGTCTGATGACTTGTGTATCCGAGACGTGTATACACGAACCCCCAGCTAGGCCATGTCGAAGGTGGGTGGACTTATAGCAAATGTACCCCGAGTACTACTTCACTGCGTAGAAACGGACACACTAATCAAAGTACATTTCATACAATCATCAAAATCAAAATCAAAGCATTTATTTCAAGTAGGCCAGTTACAGGCACTTTTGAATTGTCGAAACAAAGATGAAACTTAAATGTAGCTACAATCCCAGTCACAAGACATAAAAACTGTGAAAGTACTGCAGTTGCCCATTCCCTACCGTAGATCTCTATGGAGAAGAACGGGCAAGAAACTCCATGGACAGTCTTTTAAATCAGAATATTGTTACAAAATCTTGGTTACATCATTCATGTTGAGATGGTATATTATGTGAGAACAATGTAGCAAGATGTGCACGTTAAAAGTGTCCACAGCAAAAACACACAAACAAAAAAATACAATTCAAAATAATTCATTCAAATAAGCCATGGCAACTAAGAGATGACCAGTCACAACTGACAGCGCCCGTTCACGGACATGACGCATGGATCAGCACCATTCAACTCAACCATTTTGAAGGGAACTAAATGATCCGACACATGCGCCACCATTAGCGAGACATGAGTGAGCATGACATACTCTAAACCGCCAGGGCACATTCAAGTCAAGAAAAGACGTAGGTTTCCAGTGAATGATAGCTTTCTAGTACATAGTACTTACACAATATGGGCTATGCATTTATATCATCATCTGCCTAACCGTTTCCCAACTATCATAATTACGATCCGCTTTCAGTCAAACCAAATTACATTTCCAACCTGTCTCTTTTATGTGCCGTAAACAACTCCGACACAATCAAACCCCTAAAGTGCCAACCACTCGACTTCCTCCCCACCGTCACCCCTCAAGCCGTCAATGTACCCACCTGTTGGAGTCAATTCATCCACAGTGACATGGTACGGCGTGTCCAGGAACTTGGGCACGTTGTCGTTCACATCCTCGATGTATACCGTCACTGACAGGTACGCTGATATCTGGAAAGAAGAAAGTATTACTATGAACAGAAGATCTTAGTGATCAAAAAATGATGATTGGCACAAACAAAGAGAGGTATACCCGGCAGTGGATGAAATCAGGCGGCTGTGTATGATGATGATATAATCCACAGCCTGCTGAAAATGATGCTAATAAATACTGAATTTAACCTAATGCTCACCATAATGTCGATACATCTTAATCATCAAGAAATAAACTTAGCTTTACTGCCGAATAATGGCAAAACTTTAAAAATAGCATAGGATTGTTAGCCCTGTCAAGTCTTAAAGGGGTCCCATTCGATATTCGTCTGTACCAGATTGAGTGATCCTGTTTCCTGACGTCGCATTTTAAATTCATTTTTTTTCGATACTTTTTTAGTCTACTTCAACTAAAGTTCAAGTACTATCAATAACGTTATTTACATGGGGATAGTGGCAGTAAATGTACGAAGAAAATGATGTATGTAACAAATACCAAAATTTTATTAGGACTTGAGTGCTAGGATCAATTTGTATGAGATCGTGCATGAGCGTACATTTGTCATAAAGAAAGCCTACAAATGTGTCGTTTACCTTTCTGACAAGTCATGTAAAAACGTTTCTGAAGTATTGAGCCTCATTATTTATCACTAAGTAATTTCAGTCTTAAAAGACTTGATAAAAATGTAATATTGTATTCTTGTGTATTTGTAAAAGTACTTAAGTGTAGGTTGATGATTTAGTACCTAGTGTAAAAAGTTAGTTGAGAAATCGAAGCCTCTTCAAAAAATGTTTTCGTTTAAAACTCTATAGAATAATATTTCGACCGATTTATCGGAAGACAGTTTTAAAAACAGGTTTTTTAAACTACTTCAGACGTAAAGCATCCACTTTAAAAACTTAAAAAAAAACTGTTGGGAAAACTACCGTCCATTCCACTCACCGGCTAATGGCTCATAAAAATCCAGGCTATCAAAATATCGCTACATCGAACAACAATATTCCTCGCAAAAAGTTTTCTAGAACGACTAAAACATCGAGTTGACACAAATGGTACATGTTCCACGGTAGAAATATTTTTAGTGTTCCTTATGCAAAGGGTGCCAACGGGACCCTGTACTAAGAGTCCCCGCAGACTGTAGACTTTGTATCGGCCGATAGGTTAGTCAGGCTCTCAATGAGTATGAACATATTGTATGCTAGAGCGCATACTGCCTACTTACAACGTTTCGGTATCGGCCGATAATTTTGGTCTGGTTTGCGCATTCGTCACCGTCGTCACCGAACTTCTAGGCCACCCTTTTTTAGTAAAGTTTTTCGTGTTTCTCGTTTCGCGTTTCCTTTTTTGCATTAAGAACCCCTCGTGAGCGAGTCCGACTCGCACTTGGCCTGTTTTACGTTTACTTTTATAATATGACATCGTTAAACGTGAAAATACGTCTCAAAATGTCAATGAACCGTGCAGACGACAGGAAAAAGTACGAGAGGCAAGATTTGGGAGTTCCGCGAGTTCCGTGAGTACGGGAATACAGGAAATGTGTTGTGATTATGAGAAGAAAGGCTGTGGGTTGTGAATGGAATGTGATAAGGTTGTGAAAGAGACGGCTTTGTGTAAGTGTATCCTGTTCGATGTAGGTATTCTAATATTATTTATATATTTTACACTGCAGGGCAAAGGTCGCTTTTTCTACTTTCTTGAATTACTCGTAAAATCCTATTTAAAATAAGTATTGTTAGAATCTTGTTTCAGGAGTAATATCCAAGAGGTTAAATTCATGAATTGCAAAGTAAACGAGATTTTTTTATTTTTTTTTTATGTAAAATGCCTACCTAATCAAAAGACTTTAGTAAATCAGATACAATGCCTAAAAGAAACAAAAGTTCCAATGTTGTTAAGCAGTAAAGTATTTTCGGTCATGAAGTCAACCAACCAAAAAATGTTTACAACAACAAAGTAGGGCAAACATCAAACAATGACCACAATATAACTTGAAGCAGTTAAACAAACAAGCCTAAACCCTCCCAGATGTATTCCTAAAATGGAGGAATAAGATTAAAAATGTTATTTTATCGCCATGGCTAAATTAAGGACGGGTAGCGATCCCGAGGGTGGTATCCCGAAGTATGGGAAATGATCCGGCTCGAAGGCAACTGGGTGAAGGACGAATTGCTATCTGAGGTGACTGGCACAACCCTGGGAACTTTCAGCCGCATTGTTTCAGAGGCATTTTTAATATGCCTCCTCAATAATCCTTACAGTACTACAAAAAGAGGTGAATTTCGTTTGTTGTGACTGTTGCTGAAAGTTTGTAATCGCGCTGCATATCTTTCAAAAATCCTTGCAAGGTTGGATTTGTATTCAAAGCGGGTTAAGTCACCATTCATTTCGCTTTTAATATCTCATTAAAATTGACTTTTACAAACTGGAAAGAATTAACTTCTTCAACTTTGCTATTAGCGACCTTGTTGTGTCATGAAATGTTATTATTTTTGGACCATGAAACTTTTAATACCCTTCCTGTGTTCTTGAACTGTTTTTAACTTGTTTAGGCACAATTATTTTTGTTTTGTGTTAGCTACATTAAAATGTGCCGTGTGGCGTTTTTTAGAAGCAATCTCACTTTGAAGTTTGGCATTTCAACGTTGATTATGATTATCAATTCCATAAAATTTTGAAACATGGTCTAGCTGAACTATCATAAAAGTAATTTTTTATAGTGTTCATCAATATTTTTCTTTCCCAAATTATTCTTGCAGTAACTTTAATGTCTCTCTCATGAAATATTCTACCAAATCACCGTCTTGACATTTAAACGTTGTGACGAACGAGGCAGATATTAAATTTTGTCAAACACCCGCACATGTGGCTCCAGTTGACCTACTTCACATAATATTGTTGGGAAAGGAAGTGTTTCAAATGCCCTTTTGTGGTAAATGAAGGTCTGTAGGAAATTAGAAACGAATTGAAGATGTTGATTTTGTGAACTAATAATGCACAGCATAACGTTTTTATTTAAAAATAACCGTTAGAGAGGCCACCAGTGGAACATAGCTAACTACTGTTGAAATAGTAGCAAAGTTGGCAAAAAAGTGGGCAATATAGTCCTGTACAGTTGAACGGAATTTTTTACTAGACAACTTCTGATTCATAGAGTTCAGGGCTTAAAAGCATGACCTGCTCTGGCTATCAAACTTGCAGCAGTAGAATCAATTCAGGCTTATTATGCTATGCCAAATTGAAACTTGGTGGCATTCAATTATAATTGAATCTCTCAGTTTTTCCTCAATCAGCTGTACAACTTAACATTATTATGAGATTATAGGTTCTCATATGTAATGTCCATTAAGGTAAATACTTACAAGGTCATCTCCGGCGTCAAAGTCGCAACCAAGTCGGAATTTGACGACATTCTGCGGCGAGTCGCTGTCGACCAGCGCGTCCACACTCTGGGCCAGCACCACGGACACGTGGGTTCGGTTCACGTCGCGGTACGTGAACAGGTGGGCGTCTTCTTCTCTGTCTACGGGCTGCAGGCTTAGGTTCTTTCTGGAAAGATCGGGAAAGTTCGAGTGAGTAAGACTGTTTGATTGGAGTAGTAGATACTAATACGGTTGAGAAAATGGTATTAGAAAAACAAATGTTAAATCCCTACTACCTAATTTCCAAATTGCTATACCTATACTTAGGTACCTGTTGTATGAAAATATTAGACACTCTGATCTCTAAATTAGAATAATTAAGTTAACCGAAACCTGATTCTTTAATTATTGCATCCTCATCGTATCGTCGCTTTCTGTAGCTATCTATTACAATAATTGGTGATCTATATTAACCTTTGATTCAAATTAATCACAATAATTTAATTAATATTGGTAAACACGGCATCTGTGTTGGAACATCCAAACTAATTCAAAACTGGTCCATCACTGTATTGCTTCAAAATCTTCTAGTTTCTCACTAACTGTTTCATAATGTTTTCACTAGATGGCATTTTACTCAATTTCACAATTTCGCAAAATGTTAATCAAGTCTAGACACTTATAATGTTTGCACCAAATACATTAAAAGTCTAACATAACTTAACATAATTTAGACAACATTTCGTAGTCAATAACGTAATAAAAAACGGTAATGTATGGTAACCTAACATTTCCGCACGAAATAAAAGTTAGTAATCGTCTAAATAACAACCCGAAAAGTGTTATAATGACATAATAACTGAGAAAATAACTCTAATTTGTGTAATTATGAGTATATTAGTGGAAATTCTCACGTCGTCCGTCCGGAAGCCAAGTACGGCGGATATGGAGATACAAATCTTATTTAAACTGTGCCACCCATTGTTTTAAAACGTTATTCGGTATAATTAGTGATGCAATCGATATTCATGTTTGTTTAAAAGCTTTTTGATCGTGAGAAGTCATCTCTGACGAATATGGGATGCTGGTTGTAAATCCCAGATGGTGGAGATATTAAAGTTAATTAAACACGGCTATTCTTTTGCTTTGTTGTCATTGTTAATTATGAAGATAGTATTTTGATCTGTGAAATAAGATTTTATGTGCATTTTGCCTATCTCTGCTTGCACTAACAATAGGTAGGTATTGGAGTGTCACCAAAAGATTTAGCTTGTCCAGCGTTTGTCACTGATGTTTTAATTGAGAAATCACTAATGTTCATGTGGTGTAATAAGTAGGTAGAAATAGTCTTAGCCTGGTTCCATCGACGGTACCTACCTAATTTATAATCTACATTACATTATCTTTATTAAGAATCTAGATAACCCCTCTCGATTAAGTGGTTTACAACCGATCATATCATAGTAATCAAACTGATCTCTTATTAATCACTGCTTCGGTACTTGAACCTGAACCGAAGTTCATAGTCTTTTGTTTGATAAAATTAGACGCATTCATGTTTTTTTCTTTTAAATAATTTCATAACAATAAAACATGCCTACATTTATAAATTAAAACAACATAAAGCAGGTACTACAAAATGGCATTAAAAAACTACTCCCCAACATTGTCAACTGGTAATGAACCCAAGAGACTGGAGGCGTTGCCACATTATTCAAACTCAAAATCAAAAGTCGGTTGTCAAAATTAGGCTGGAAATCAGTAGGTACTTTTGATCTGAAATCCATGAAATAAAAGACATGATCAAAAACTTCCAACAACTCCCACCGCTTCATCAAGTTATGTGGTGCAATCAACCATTTAACATTATGTTTGGAACATGTAACGTGTTCAAAATGAACAAATTGCAAAGGCAGCCAACATAACCAAGGAGTTTTATCCACAGCAGAATATCACGTTTAAATTAAAATTACAATCCAGATACACAATGATATAAAGATTTACAT
Source organism: Xestia sexstrigata (assembly GCA_941918905.2). Taxonomy (NCBI): domain Eukaryota; kingdom Metazoa; phylum Arthropoda; class Insecta; order Lepidoptera; family Noctuidae; genus Xestia; species Xestia sexstrigata. Next base: position 22,168,520 of record OW799208.2, read on the forward strand.
AAAAGTAGACATTTCACAATGGATGACACAAAGGGCGGGCATGTCGCTAAAGTGATCTTTTCAACACAAGACAGTAAGGGAGATTAGTACTAACCCCACGTCTAAACCACCCACCCATCCACCTACCCAGTACTAACTGGATTGTGGAGGTCAGATAGATAGGCAGTCGCGCCATGTAAAATACTGGTATTCAGCTGTACCTATCCTGTTAGACTGGAAGCCGACCCCAACATAGTTGGGGAAAGGCAGGCAGAGTATGATGACAGTAAGGGAGATTTGCTGACCGAAAACACAATTCCGGGTTAAGGTTGCCTTTGTACCGGAGCTTTAGGATTGTAACAATTATTGGGTACAATAAAGATTTACAATAATTCAGTACTACGTTGCGGTATTTTTTATTGTAATGGTCATTAATGGCCAGTTTCAGCACATGGATGGTTACATAGTTATCAGGTTTTTGGCTAAGAGAAAATTGGAAACCGCAATAAAGTAATTAGTAATTAACACAAAAAACAAGGAAATCCGTGTCCAAACTTCATACGTTTTACTAAAATATAAAACACTTAATTCTCGTGATTTTAGATCCAAACCTTGACATCTAAATGATTGATAAAGTTTTTCAATTAATTTGTCTGCTTATCCAATAAAAATGTCAGGATGACGAATTTGGAGCAATCAACAGCTCATCAAATATGCATTGAATTGTTTTCTGTCAAAATTCATTAACAACCAATCATTTTCAGACTTTGCGGTTGTCGCTGGTTAAATTGAACTTATTTCAATCAAGGCTGTCCTTGAACGAAGATTTATTATCTAGACGATCTTATATTAGACTTAATGTATGGGACATTTATCCAAAAAACATTTATTTACATGTTTGGAAGTTAAATCGCAAAATACCCAAAATATAAGAAATAAATATGAGTACGGGCATTTTGTGAAACATAATTATGTGATTATAAAATCTAAGGCCTGGAAGTTTTTGAGTATAATACTAAACCCCTAAATCAGCATAGATACCCAAAATATAAGAAATTAATATGAGTATGGGAAAAATCAAAAATCAAAATCAAAGCATTTATTTCAAGTAGGCCAGTTAAAGGCACGTTTGGATTGTCGAAACAAAGATGAAAATGAAATGTAGCTACAGTCCCAATCCAAAGACATAAAAACTGTGAAAGTACTGTAGTTGCCCATTCCCTAGCGTAGATCTCTATGGAGAAGAACGGGCAAGAAACTCCATGGACACTCTTTTAAATCAAAATATTGTTACAAAATCTTGGTTACATCATTCATGTTGAGATGGTATATTATGTGAGAACAATGTAGCAAGAAGTGTACATTAAAAGTGTCCACAATAAAAACAAAAAATACAATTCAAAAAAGAAAATAATTCATTCAAATAAGCCATGGCAACTAAGAGATGACCAGTCACAACTGACAGCGCCCGTTCACGAACATGACGCATGGATCAGCACCATTCAACTCAACCATTTTGAAGGGAACTAAATGATCCGACACATGCGCTACCATCAGCCAGACATTAGAGTGAGCATGACATACTCTCGCACTCTCGCATTTTGTGAAACATAAATAAGTGATAATAAAATCTAAGGCCTGGAAGTTTTTGAGTGTAACACTAAATCCCTAATCCCTAATCATACTTACCCTAAGTATAATTAATAGTTCAGAACTTGTCTTCAATGACCACTTGCTAGAAGATCAACATGCAACGGTAAAAAAAATAGATTACTTGGAAACTCACTATACTTAGTTTTACTGTATTTTTTTAAACAATGACACAATTATTGGTTCAGTATATTGTATATTCAAGATTTGATAAAATTTTATTATGAATGGGATCGTCTAAATCAAGCGTTACTCAGTATTCCAAATCTTGTACAAGTTTGAAATTTTTGACAAAATAGATTTTTAATTTGGGCACCAATGTTGTATGTTCAAGTGCCAGAAACAAAAGGGTTTATCATGACTTACAGTTATACCAGTTGAAGGATCCAAAAAGTAAAGTCCAAGAATCACATTTTTGACCACTAACTTCTTAGAATGACCAACAGAATTACGTAAACAAGACCAGCATTTTAGTAGATCATAACATAATATTTCACATTATCAGATTAACACGCAACGCTTATGAAATTAGCGAAATGTTAACGGAACAAAATGGCTATTTGTTTCTTTACGACTGCATTTAAATAAGATGAGCTTTTAGCAACTAACAGAAAAGTAACGAAAATAGCAAAATTACAATAGATTAACACAGAAAAGTAACTATTAAAATTTCAAAACAAAAACTAGTTAAATCGCGTTTTAACTATTTGTAAAACCTTGAGAATAACCAATTGAAATAAATCGATGACTAAGAACAAATGACTTCTTAGTTATAGATTTATTTCAATTACATTACACGATACTGATAACCTTGATTTCATAATAATAAATGACACTGAAGCAGAATCATTCAAGGCAGATGTCATGTAGCTGAGCTTGACCGAATGTAGTAATTTTTGAAAGTATGGCAAAAAATAAAGAAAGGAAAGGAAGTCTATATCCTGCAGGTCTTCGTAAATCGTATCGATGTCAATCTGAATTGAATCAGCCCAGAATTTGGCAGCGAGTTTGGGATTTTGAGCAGCGTCCATCAGATCCTGTGAAGTGCAGACAACAAGACACGCAGAACTTGGATATTAAGTGTCCCATCATATTTGTGGAACAACAACACATTTACAGGGCAGACTCACATATGAACCACCACCAGAAAAGATGTTCCTTGCTTCAGCCTTCAGGCTAAAATAATGATGATGACTATTTTCAGGCAAATTGGGGTCATTTTCAGAATCAGATCTAAACATAAACTTCCATATTGACCTGGTAACGAAAGAAATTCTCATTGTTGTGTCCCAGCTGTCCCACCGCAGTAAAGTCGAGCGAGGGAACTGTATCGCGGCCATTCATACATGTTGCCAATCTGTCATTACATATGTATCATTGTGATCTTTATCCTTTTATGGGTTATTGCTTGGCTTCACATGTGGGACGTTTTTGTGGCATTCTGCAAGATCTGGTTGTAAAGCGACATGATTTTTCATTTAAGTTCTTACTGCTAGATCACCACATGTGAGTACAGACCAACTGACAAGGCAAAATAATTAGTGTGTCGTGGTAATATCCAATTATCCAGAGTTATTTTGCATGATAACACTAAAACGAATACAATGTAACCCAACTCTTGACTTGGTAGGCTTGTTAGGCAAGCCAATACCATAAATGATTCCCATTAGATACAGCTACATGTTAAGGACCTAGCAGAGGCAGCGCCAAACCGAAATGGGGAACCCCACTATTCCACAGTTTGCACTGCTACCGCTGCTGCTAAGGTCGCGGCCTTAAATGTATTAACAATGTCTCTATAAAAGCCCCGACAGGTTGATTGCCAAGATAATGCAAAAGTATACCATTTAACTCCTACGTCTGCGCACTGTTAGATAAGAGAGTCAACAGTTTAACTCTCTAATGGAGACAATAGTTGTTCAACATTTTGTTTGCATTCGAGGGTAATGCCACTCATGTGATATACAAAGGAACCAAGTGCAGGTCATATGTGAAGTCAGACACATGCACAGGACGCGGCCATACGACACATCGAATGTTTTCGAACTCTCATCGTCTTTCTGCCCTTGTCCCATATTACTTGGGATCCGACACCACGTTTATTTCTTCCTTTCTCTCCTATCTTTTACCTTGTTTTTTCCTTATGACTCCATACAAAATCCATCCATAAAAAAATCATATTCATCACTGTTTTTGTCACTGTTTTATTCACACAGAGGTTGATTACGATAGTACTCGTAATCATTCGGAATTGAAAGAAGTTTATATAGAAACCATTTCGTATTGCAGAAGGAGAGATAGAGTGAGAGTCTTCTGTTTTACAAACCCTAAGAAACTTTAAAAGTCCTTACTAACGAACATCGAACGTCTAGTAAGTACCTTTAATCGAAAGCTGCCTTTAACGCCTGACAAAACACTGTTTTACAAACTATGCCAATCAGAACAACATTAACACATCATGTGCCATTAGCTCATCTGCAGTCGATTGCTATAATATTGCTACTAAACTGATACAAATAATATTAGAATGTGGTGTCCTTGCATCGTTACTGCTCATCCGTCTTCATTATGTCATTATGATATGCAAGTTATAGTTGTCGACACCAGTTATAATTACAACTTTAGTGTGTCTATCTATGAGAGTGTCGATATCAACATTTATCATGTAGACTACTTTTATTAGAAAATCATGTTGATCTACTCTCATTGATTTTGGTACAGGGGAATATAAAGTCATCTGATAAACTAATGGTGCCAATTTTAGAAAACGTAGATACAAAGGGCGGCTAAAAGTAAATGACAGATTTAAAAAATCATGTAAAAATTTACTTCTGTGTCTACAGACACACTAATCTACATTTACAAACTACAGGTGCCTTCAGTGCCAAAAGAGGATATTTTAGATATAACCACATACGATTATAAGCAGACATTCAATTCCTCTTAATCTCTAAGTACACCGCAAAAACAGTCACTACGACTTTACTTAAAGATTTGACTTGACTTTACGTAATGTTTGATTAAAACACACCAATTCACGTGCAAAGTTCCCCACACGCGATAACAACTACTACTGAATATCCGAAACTAAATGAGGAAGCAATCAGCACTAATGATGCAAAACTTATTGATAATCAACTACACAGTCATAATAACATAAACGACGAATTTAAACAATCATCCCTAAGCAGTGTGACATAACAAACCTCTAAACTTATATAAGAATATTGAATAGAAAGTAAAACCTAAGAAGCTATTAGAATTAGCTATTATTACCTACGATCAGATTTCTCTCAGAAAATTATTAAAAAGTAAAACCGCAGTCTCCGGTTTAAACCCTACCTTGGTTAAAGAAAAGTTGAGACTAGTTTAAATGATAAAAAAATAAAACTCAGTGCTTTGTTTACGTGACTCAAGTATAAATAAGGTATTAAGCATAGTAGTATAATAACTACAAATCAAGCAAGAACGTAGTCTGGAACAAATACCCAAATGGATATGATTGATCCAATAAAAAGGCCTTAAAATCTCATTGATGATTGAAAACATGACAATATTGGAAATATAGTGAATAAATATATCAATTTTACTTAAAAATAATAAAGTTTAATTCCACGATTAAATAATAAGACGAATTAACACCAACATTTCGTGTTTTATATTGTCATGATGAAACTCAGAATCCAATCATGTATATCTTTAAAATCGACCACGAAAGTAAGAAACTAATTATCTAGATAGCATCAGTAGATCTAAAGACCATTACTGGAGATATCAAAGTATCTACGTAATAATGATTAATCTAAAGACTCTCAAATTGTCGCTATTGTGCCAATAAATTGGAAGAAGTTATCGATTTCCCCATAAATACAATGCATAGTATTGGTAAGATTTTTATGTAATAATCTTTTGAGCTTAAGAAGAGCAGGTCAGGTCATCAGGTGCAAAGAAATATTTATATTAATATATATATATTTATAAATTGAAGATAGCATATAGATTTTATTACGGGTAAAAGTATAATAATAACTTATGCAATATTATAACGACAAAAGAGAGTTATATCCAAACCGCAGTCAAAAGACAATCATATTGTTTTTAGAAACAAACCTAAAGATGCTAAGTCTAATTTTAAAATAAGTTTATACAATGGAGTTTCAGATCGTTTGGAATTAGCTTTCTTAAGCTTGTCTCTAAATTTACTGATATTTTGTAATGACTCTTTCTTAAAGGTATTCTTTTTGCGTTTTCTGGTTAGATAGAATCCGATACCATCGTTCAATCTACAAGTAATTGGATCAGTGTCTGATACAAGATTTACTGGATTGTATGCAACTGGACAGGTCACGTCACCATTATTTTCTTTATAAACCTCTGTAACATTCTCACTTAACATTCTGTTAGTATCTTTCATTCTTTATCTTTTTCTTTTGATATACAATCTGTGTGAGAAAGACCCACTAAATTGTTTACATAAGTAACAGTTTAACCTAATTTCATTATCACTTTGGCTATTAAAGTCGTTTTAATAGCCGAGTCATCTTCCTTAGTAATGAGTACTGCATTGTTACTATTTTTAAGTAAGATACACGGGCGGTTAAGACGCGCCGCTTAAAATGCTGACCTCGGACCTGTGGCCGTTCCTGATCTACTTTTTATTTTCTTTTATATATTCTATCAAATATTGGATTTATTTTGAGCAATAATACTGCATTTTATCAGATTACTATCCCATCCTGTTTTTTTTTTTCAGTTCACGGCCTCCTTCAGGCCTCCTTCTCTATGAGAGGAAATGTAATCGACCACACGGGCCCAGTGCGCGTTGGTAGGTGTCATTGTCTTCGATCTTTGATGACGTGTTCCTTACCGGTTTGAGACCAATATATTACACAAGTAATGCACCTTCCTGGGTTCGAACCCACAACTCTAAGTCGTGACCATCACCACTGGTCCACCACTGCTCTAAGGCCTACGTATTAACTATTTTCTGTAAAGGTCATTGCACTTACGCTTACTAAGTTGTAAGATCTAGAAACATTAGTAAGTATTTATGTAAATACCTCGCCTGCCACAATCTACTTAGTAACATCTAGATCCGGTGTATTAGCTAGCTTTCGATAGAAAATACGTTCATTTTCATTACTAAGTAAAAGTTGTACATATTTCAAGACACTCTTGATCATAAAATTCAAATAAAGTGAATTTATTCAAATTATTATGCATCGACGATATTATTATCACATAAAATTCACGAACACTTTCTAGGTAAAAGTTTAAGTTTGGATTTTGTAATAATTTCTAAACTTTCAGTGTGTTGCCAATGCAAGTTTGACATTTTCGTGATTATATAATATTTTTGATGATATTTGGTAACATATTATTAACTAACAGAAGCTAGATTTTTCATCGTGTTTGTACTTGATTAGCTAAAATTATCATATTCTTATAATGAGCTCATAAAACCTGACATTTAGCACTAACCTCAATTAGTAAATGAAACTAATGAAAAATGTGGATATAATTAGTTATTTTACCGATAAATGTGCCTTGCCTATTAAATTATCACCATGATCTTGAAAAACACTGACATGACATAACCCTATCAGTCAATTTTTGATAATTAGTAAAAGCTACTTTATTTGAACCACGATTTGATGATGAAAACAATACTAAATTTTTATATTGGTTTATCAATAGGTTCACAGCGACGACAAAAAATGTGCTTTTTTCAATACCTATTTTATTTTGGTGTAGGTATACAAACATTTTCAGTGATTTGTTATAAATAATAATATGATTACGTCACAGTATCTTCCTAATGTTTAAGTCCTCACTTAGCATGTGTGTCTTTGATTTTGTCAAGTTATCTTATAAGACCGATGCTGTAACGTATGAAATGATGTTTGCGAGTGTGATCTACATCTTATACAGAAAGGTCTAATCAAAAGACAGTCGCTTTCAAAACGATTCGTATTTAAATAACGATTTTCAATATAATTGACAAGTTTTTTGGTAGGTTAAGTCAATCCAATTCAATTTGATTTTGTCGAGGCCCTCAGGTCACTTATATCATTTTTATTATGATGCATAAAAATTACCACGGTAAAGCTCTCGTATTACTCTGCTCTAACTGGTTTGTGGAGGTTAGATAGGCAGTCACTTCATGTAAAATACTGATATTTAGCTGCATTCAGTAAGACTGGAAGCCGACCCTAATACAATTGGAAAAAGGCTAGGCAGATGATGATACATGTTGTAGTAGGTCCATGTCTCATGTCAGTTACATTATTATGATGCATAAAAAAAACTTATTACGGTAAAGCTCAATCATGTTTAAACCTTTACACATAAACACAGTCAGCAGACGCCGCTCATCGCGTCGTAACCGCTCGTCTGTAACGGGACCAACATGAGTGAATAACCGCACTCTTACTGTTGCGCAATGTGCACGGGTCAGTATTTGTTATAATATTAATATCTTGACCAACATAACTTTAGACATAAAAGTGGCGCCGCTTATTAAGAAGTATGTTGACTCACTAGCCGAGCGTTCGCAAGCTCGACTGCTGAGCATGAGGTCCCGGGTTCAATTCCCAGTCGAGCAAAGTTTTATTGAGTTTCTTTCTCCATGAGGAATTTCTCAGTAGCAACCCTGGACTCAGTATTTGTGCACGGTTGATAGCAATAAGTGTGTTTACTATTAGGGACATTCTGTCTAACCGTTCAGGGATTGTAGGCGTGATATTATCAGAGTGGCGCTGTTTGCTTAGAAAATATTCACAGACCCATCAAATTCACTACATGTCAAACGTAATTCAACATTCCACCATGGTGTAAGATAATTATGTTGGTCTCGTTACAACGCAACCAATAAATTGGTTGTTTGTATATTATATAAGTTATGGTGTTAGCGGAAGAGAAGATGTTTTATGAGTTTTAGATTTCTCATATAACTTAATTTCGATTAATGGTTCATTTAGTTATTTCCGGAGTAGGTGTGCGCCGTGCGGTCAAGAGGTCGTGATGTGAAATTGAAAGGGTCAAACTTGCAAATTTTTTAGATCGAAAGATATCCCAGTAAATATAACAATTTGGAATTATTGTTGAAAACGCGTTTTACCACAAAACACCACGAAACAGATGCTATGATTCCTAGAGTGGAGAAATAAGATAACACTGTAATGAAAAGCCTTTTTAAAGATATGGAATCCCTTTCAGAGCATACAATCATCAACGCAATTCCACAACATAACATCAATATGTCGTGGAATTATAAAGAAAATGTGTAAACATGCGCTTGCAGTAATTATAGCAGATTTGCTGTCATTTACGATTGTCTTCATCAGATCTTAACCAAAAACGAGAGTCACAAAAATAACATCGAAATAAATAATTTTCAATCAGCCAAGAAAACACAAAAAGAGGTACATACAAAAGAAAAAGAACATTCAATAGAATTGATAACTATTTTTTTATGAAGTTAGATAAGAAAAGAATAGTTCTATCACTTAACTTTTCATAATTAGGTACTTACTGTCAACAGTTTTTATTTTCCCCAAATTCACGTCAAAAAGTGGCCTTAATTTAAAAATTACTTGATCTTAAAGTACTTATCACTTTTTATTACAACTTTGTACAAAAAAATAATCGATATTACCGGTTGGTTATACAATATTACATTACTCGGTTATTATCAATCGATCGATTCGCACTATTAAACCGACACACGATATTTCAGTCACGAACGTGGGGAATAAGTAATATTTTCGTACATGATTACAATGTATGTAACATGAGTATTTATAAAGTTATAAATGTAGAACCATGACTGTGCGATCTTAAGGGGCTCCCCCATGCACACTAGCGCCACTTTAGTAAAAAAATCAGAACTCGTTAAATACACAATTAATATAAAATCTGATTGACAAAATCAATCATTTGGTATTTTTGGTAAAAAAGGTGATAGACATAATTACAGTACTAGAAATAGGGACCAACTAGTTCAGCCAGGCTTCAGACTCGCTAAAGTGGACTCATCTTTCATGGGGTACTGTTTGAGATGCTATAATAAAATTCCACAAAGTATTCTTGAACTGAATGAGACGAAATTTAAAACATGCATCAAACGCACACTATGTAAGCAAGCTTATTACAAGTTGGGCGATTATATCGCTGATAAAAATGCGTGGCTCAATGCTGGTCCTGCTCCACATGGACAGGGGCGCATAAATTGATAGTATTAAATAGAATTGTTGGAGCTGCTGAAGATTGTACAACTGTCTTTGCATTGTATAGAATCAATCTCTAGTGTTATATAATCGCACAGCCCATATTGTGTGAGTACTATGTACTAGAAAGCTATCATTCACTGAAATCCTACGTCTTTTCTTGACTTTAATGTGCCCTGGCGGTTGAGAGTATGTCACGCTCACTCTAATGTCTCGCTGATGGTGCCGCGTGTGTCGGATCATTCAGTTCCCTTCAAAATGGTTGAGTTGAATGGTGCTGATCCATGCGTCATGTTCGTGAACGGGCGCTGTCAGTTGTGACTGGTCAACTCTTAGTTGCCATGGCTTATTTGTATGTTTATTTTTGAATTGTATTTTTTGTTTTTACTATGGACACTTTTAACGTGCACATCTTGCTACATTGTTCTCACATAATATACCATCTCAACATGAATGATGTAACCAAGATTTTGTAACAATATTTTGATTTAAAAGAATGTCCATGGAGTTTCTTGCCCGTTCTTCTCCATAGAGATCTACGCTAGGGAATGGGCAACTACAGTACTTTCACAGTTTTTATGTCTTGTGACTGGGACTGTAGCTACATTTAATTTTCAACTTTGTTTCGACAATTCAAAAGTGCCTGTAACTGGCCTACTTGAAATAAATGCTTTGATTTTGATTTTCTAAATTATTTACGTCTGCTTAACTCATTGAAACATAGCTCGCTGTCGTTACAGATACAAAATGGAAAAAAACAGCCGTTTTTAGCAATTTTTCTAACTACAGTGAAGTATATTTTAATGAATTAAATAGACGTCAATAATCTAGAACTCTAAAGCATTGATTTTGTCAATCAGATTTTATATTAATTGTGTATTTAACGAGTTCTGATTTTTTTACTAAAGTGGCGTTAGTGTGCCATGGGGGAGCCCCTTAAGGCTTTTTGGAAAATCCGCAGGTATAATCGTCATCATCTGGCTAGCTTTTTCCATATTATTATGTTGAGATCGGCTTCCAGTTGAACTGGATGCAGCTGAATACCGGAACTTTACATTGAACGACTGCCTGTCCGACCTCAACAACCCAGTACTGGGTAATATGATACCCCTTGGTAAGACTGGTTGTCATACTTTCGAACCACTGACTTCCTGGAATGACTGTCAAAGATCTACAAATGACAGCCGGAGGCACGGAGAAAACTGGGTTTAACGGGATAAAAAAAACCAGGAACTACTAATAGTACTAATATAGGAGAACAGATTATTAGTTCCCATGATCGTAAGTTCCTTTTGTAGCATTTCAAACAAAAGAAAGAATACCAAGGTTCCAACATACGTAGGAGAAAATTAAATATTCAGATTTATATAGATTATGAAATTATAACAATCGCTCGTTAAATTGTGAGTCGAATAAAAGTCTTAATCAGCACTGACAGTTAATTGATTAAGTAGGCAAGTACTTAACAGCTACATATCAAACTTCTCATCAACTACAACGATAATCGATACATGTAAATTCTGACTGACAGATTACAACCATTCATTACATTTAAAAAATATGGCGTTCACATTAATCATAAGTGCAACACACTCTTTATGTTTATTGATTGATTAAGCACAATATTTTAATGCAAATGCCTAACTGACGTAAGGGGATCACACGCAATGAGTTGAATATCATTAAGTAATCGACGATTTCCACATACTGGTTTTACATTAACATGACATAATTGTACGGTTGTGTTTCCTGAATTAACTTAAACTTAACTTAACTTAGTTAACTTTGTAGTTTGATAATGTCAAAATTGGTGCATCCAAATTATCGCATGCCTGTTTATTCTTCAGCTATGCTGGAGTTGGATTCTAGTTTAACCAGAAGCAGCGAAATACATATCAGTGCATTACATAGATATTGGGTATTACAATACTCCTTGGTAGTTATCATTATCAAACAAAAGAAAGAAATGACTCGTCTGCGTACAAACTCTCACGTACTTACTTATTAATCTATCCATAAACCAGGATAAGATCAAAAACCAAACAAACTCCTACAGATATGTAAACAGTTCCTATCACAAAGCAATAAGGTTCTCAACACCGATACAAATGTGTTTGCAAAATAAGAGGAGAACAAAGAAAGAGAAAAATTAAAAAAAAAATGTAAAATATCAAATTTCAAATTAAACGCAATACGCCTATGATATGAATTTCGAAGTTTTTTGAACTTTTTAATTCGAAAAAAAAAAAAACTAAGTATGCTTGCTTCGACTCCGTTCACCTATTATACCCATTTTTTTTGGAAAGTGATAAAAAAGTCATTCTGTATAATTATATTAAAATAGGAACGGGTGGACCTAGCAAGTTGATTTTTTACCAGATAATGAAGTCTATATTCCTTATTAGGTGTATAAAAATTAAGGTCCTGAGTCAACACGATAAAAGATATGGGCAAATTAAGATTTTCGCAAAAATGTGTAACTACCAAAATTTACCTTAACTTTCAATGATTTTTATTTTTCGGATTTTTTCCTTTATTTTTGCAGCAAGACCTTGCTTTTAACCAAAATTGACAATTCTAGGTCAATCGGAAGTACCATAAAGGTTTTGGGTCGAAAACCCACATGGTAGTTCCCGTTGACCTAGAATCACGAAATTTGACGAGAAGCAATATCTTACAGCACATATAAAGGGAAAAATCTGAAAACCGTAAATATGTAGTTTAATAACAAAATTAAAAACGATTTTACTAGTACAAACTTATAATTTGCGGTTGGTGCAATAGCCGTTTATGGGATCGAACAGCAAAGTTAAGTTTGTCTCTTGTATTGCACCGGATTTCAAAACTAAAATTTCAGAGAATAGGCGAGACGACAAAAAAAAACTAATTAGTCCGTCAGTTAGATTATCAAAAAATGTTTGACCCGTGTTTTTTCTTTTATTACGTAAACCAAAATTGACGAATTCTGACGCTTTTAAAATTCTCAAAACGTCACGCCTAGGTATAATTTTTAGCTAGTTCTGACGTCTCGAGCCCCCACTCCCGAGTTTTGATGCGTTTTATTTTTGTCAATTTTCATTGATGCACAAAAACAAAAAATACGAGTTTTATACGAGTCCATCAATTTCCAATACTCTAACTGACGGACTAAATAGATTTGCAATTTTTTGATACTGTACCCTTACCGAAATATTTTCATGTAAAGTTTGCAAATAGATGCATAACATACCTTGGATGCACTTCTACCCTGAGCACTTCATCTCCAACTCGCAAGTTCTCCGGTATCCTCACGAACCTCAGGTATTCACCCACTGGGTAGAAATTACAACCTGCAACAACAAATAACAAACAATTGAAACTCAGCTTCTTTAATGACGTGTGTATTAGTTTTTATAAATTATCTAGATTAGGAATAACAAATCACAAAAGATACTTTACAATCAAGTGCTTAAAGTTTAATTAGAAAAGATAATTATGTGCTTCCGTAATCTTCGTATTCGTCACTGAATTAACTCTAACGTCGTAACTCACACCACTGATTTATTCGAAGATAGACGATTCCCTGGGAGATCCGTACATAATTGATGAAAATGAAGATAAAAAACCAAACATATTCAGAAATTGTTAGTAGAATAACTCACAATATCCATTATGCGCAAACATATAAACATAGTTCCGAAGACAATAAAGCAAAAACAGGGCTGCCTTCCGAAGACAATCAGGCTAGTGGCAACAACTAATTATTCTGCTTACGACACTGTCCCACAAATGGACTCATTCAATATGGCGACCCATTGTTGGGAAGGGAAAAACTGTCAGTGATAGGTGATCGCTTAATAGTATTTGCTAATAACTGTTTGCAATCTTAGCTGTTAAGAAACATAAATGGAACCGTTTTTAGGAATGGAGTTTCTGTCTTGTCATTCACACTTTTACTTTGGCTATAAAAAGACAAAATAATGGCTTATATTGTTGTCTAAGTATGTCGAAATCAATACAAATGTAGAAACAACATTAAATAAAATTGAAAAAATAATGATAGAATTTTAAATCCTCGTTTAAATTTTAAGTATTTGTTATACCTTCGAAACAGATCACTTTATTATTCCTTATGAAAAAAACTTTAACAACAAAATCTGTGAAAGACACAAACAAACGGCATATCAAAAAAGCTAGATCTTATCACTGCAGAACATGACCAAAGGATTGCATACAGACAGAACCATCTAGACATTACTCAAGCCATAACAAAATGATCGAAAACCAACAAAACTTCCTCATTGATTTCCATCAGATCGACAATGAAGTTGCGATTGCGCGACAAATCGCATCTTGCAGCTGTTATAGAGTATTTTCCCATAGATCGTCAGTTTCACAATGGCGACGCTTGAGTAGAAACTGATGGCTTCCAATCCAGCCGTGAAATCCGCAATCTTTTGTCGCATGTGATTTCAGAATTATTTTTTGTGGTGAAGTTGGCTGCTGTATTCAAATGTATGGCGTAAGTGGCTACAAGTCTTTACGTATTGTGTTTCATCTTTCCTTCTTATAACAAAATTGTCAGTTTGTATATCCATCCAGACATAACATTGTTTTAATGAAGATTTTTTTTTTGGGTTCGAAAAAAAATCGGTTTCAACATCCTGAATTTTATTAATTTAATTATCTTGCTTAACGTCAGCCACGTTCTGCAATTTTTATATAATTTATCTTTTTTTTTATTTTGGTTCATGTAATCCATCGTTCACCGTGAAAATATTAGGAATTACCAATTTGTTATATAATTTTAGCCATAAAACATTGCATAACGTAGCTTTTTACCGTTTATTTAGAGCGACGATTATTTGGTACAATTTCACTTGGCATATTATGAAGATGGCAGAATTTCATTTGGAATAATTTAATTTGGCATTATTGCCATTTCTATGAAATAGCATTTTTAACCTGAAATTAGAATTAAAATATTGTCTTAAAAAGACAATATGTTCCGCTAAAAAAGTTAGAGGAGCAGGTGGTTTTAACGCTCGCCGCCGTAGCTGAGGCTGGCCGGCAAGCCGAAGCTGCGGTGGTGAGCGTAAAACCAATCTGCGACGATAAGCTCGCGTGGGACCGCCGGAGCCCCGCAGTGCCGAAGCCGTGACAGAAACCATGCCTGCTGCATGTTTGCTTGCAATCTGCATGCTTGCTTGCATGCTGCATGTTGGCTGCATGCATGGTGTATGCTGGTTTGCATACTGCATGCTTGTTTGCATGTTTGCTGCATGCATGATGTATGCTTGCCTGATCACAAATATGCAGCAATTAACATTGTCGTCGTATGTTTGTGGCGAAAAAATGTGTTTAATCAATTTTATTATTATGGTAAGAAATACAAAAATATTATAACTATGAATTTTCAGTAATGTGATAGACGAGGCTTTCCATTATTATGCATTATGAAATTTATGCCAAAAGATGATTCTAACTGTAAACTTTCTGAAATATGATAGTTCTGCCTTTAAATGACTATCGATTTGAAATTTATGCCAAAAGATGATTTTGACTGTGAACCTTCTGCGATAAGATGTTTCTACATTTAATTCTTATGCATATGAAATTCATGCCTAAAAATGATTCTGCCTTACAAAATTATAAGGTTTGAATGTATGATAAATGAGTGTCTGCCAAATGATTTTCTGCGAAATGAAGTTTATGCTATCCGCTGTTATCCAAAATAATATTATGACATAAAGTTCTGCTATAAAGGGTAGACCCCAAAATATAGGTATAGGTATAGCTTTAATATAATACTTTATTAAATTAGCCGTTTGAGCCAAAATTCAATTATGATGAATAGTAGTTAGTAATGTTAAATTTTGTACATTTTGTCTGTACTGTATAAATCACATAATTAAGTGACACAACAAGTTACCGATGTAGATATGTCTATGTCTTCAAATTCACTCAGTTATCGTGAAAGGCGACTGTGTGTCAGTCGACAAAACAAAAAATAACAATCTCACGGCTAATGAAAAAGCATTAGCTGATTACTTACATAACACCTTTTAATCCATTAAAGCAATTTGACAAGTATCACACTGAGACGAGAAAAATAACAACAATGACTGTCAATATGAACGTGAACTCGATTCTGTACATGCACGCTCTTTTTGTTACGGAGACTAGAACAGTTTTGGCAAAAAAGGCTGATTCTGAAGTAAGATAGATACTTAATAGTTTATTGCATTCCAATGATTTCTTGGCGAGCAGCGGAGAGCAGCGGTGGCCCAGTGGTGGCGGCCCCGATTTACGAACAGTAAGTCGTGGGTTCGGACCCAGACAGGCGCATTACTTTGTGTAATTTATTTCATCACCACTGCTCTCAAAACGGTGAAGGAAAACATCGTGAAAAAACTGGCATGTCCTAGAACCAAAAATCGAAGACATGTGACATCTACCAATCCGCACTGGGCCCGTGTGGTGGATTATAGCCCATTCCCTCTCATTGAGAGGAGGCCATGTCCCATGATGATGATGATGATTTCTTGGCTGTTGTTAATGTGATGTATGAACGTGGATAGAGCAAAATAATATAGTGGTTAGTAGCAGGTAAGATTCTATGGTTTCTGCCTAACCTCATGGAAAAGAGTTTTGAGTTTATATATGTATGTATGGAATGACTCTGTAAAAATAGACAACAGATCTTCTGTGAATTTAAATATCAGTGTAGCAGTGCATAATATCGTGTTCTGCATGGCCTGCTGTCTGAACGTTACAGAAACTGATGAACGCTACAGAAGCTGCCAGACTCGTACCCAAATTAAGTAAAACAATAAAAAATCTGTCAAGATTTGTTGCCCTCGTAACGTTAATAATAACAAAACAGTGGATATGAAAACAGCTATATGACATTATCCAAGCTTGAATATACACAAACAATATAATATGTAATCATACGCCCACCCATCCTCTACACAATTATAGTTTAAGGCACAACAAACATCCTACACTGTCTCCATTCACATCGTCGTCAATGAACCGTGTGATCGCCATAATACGGCGGGTTCTCATACGTGCCGATGTTCGGATAAAATGCCGTAAACTATGGGACGGCTAGCGGAACCAATTGAGTTCCTAACAACCTGTGACTAGATGAGCACCCCGATTGTTTCGGTTAAGTTAAAACAAGTTAAGTGTGATAGTTATTTGTTAATTACAAAGATTTTCATATCTGTGTTTCATTTGAAGTTGGATTGACATGTTTACAACAGTTTTAAAAGTTCGTAGCCACAGACCTACATATATTTTCCTGGATTGTCTGATGAGATGACGAGTAATAGAGAAGTATGGAAGAAGAAGTCATGCTGCACCGAGCGCAATTGAATTGAAATGAATTAGAACAAGGGCAAGAGAATGATTACGATGATAAAGGTCAAGATTGTCGAGAAATTCAGTAGAACATTTCCTTGTATCTTACCACCGATTCCATTCTATTCTGTTTATAAAAGGAACTAGGAAACTCAATGTTTTCTTTGTTTTTTTACAGTTAGTGTAAATACTAGCATAGCCTAAGATGTAATGATTAAACCTTTCTCAAAGAGTCGTTAAACTTGTCCGAGGCAGTCATTTACAGCAGTCAAAGATACAGCCTTTACCTTCTTAACTCACGCAAAAAATCAAACAATAATATGCAATTTGGTTCGATTCAGATCTAAATATGCTCTGTGGGAACCCAGTTATGACTGAATAGTCACTGCCATCACACAACGCAGATGGTTACAGAAGACTAACTTGATAACGTGCTTGGAAACACAGTAGCGTCCGGCCCCTCTTGATTATTAGAAAAGAAAGAATGTATCCATAGTAACTGACACTTCATTAATTTGATAATATTAATTCAATCAAATAAGCCTAAGAGCTGGACTTAGACCTTTTCAACACCTTCCACTTAGTCTGTTCCAATCACGTTATAAAAGACACAAATATGTGATCAGCACTCCTGGGCTCGAGTGTTTGGTCGACCATCGGACCTTCGACATACATGGCCAGCCCGCTGCCACTTCAGTTTGCTTACTCTGTAAGCTTTGTCGGCAACTCTACTTCTTTTCTGGATGAGTCGTTAGTTTAATTGTTAAAACTAATTTTGTCTTTATTTTCTTGCACATAAGCCTTCTGATCCTCATTGCCCAGTGGCTATAATGTCAATCTCATCTCTCAAGGTGGAGGAACATCTCACTTCCTTACCTATTGTTTCTTTATGGGTTGAAATAGCGGGGTTTAGTGTTAAAGTTCCTATTAACAGCATTTTTTATCGGAACCAAATTGGCTTGGGAACTCTTGTTGAAATGATGTACAATGATCCTTTGAAAGATGGAAGTGGGATGATACATGATTTTAAGTGCAATTTAAACAAATAAAAGCTAATTTTAGCGGTAAGTTCCATGTTTTTCATTGAGAACTTCATTATAAGTTACTTAATCTTATCTTAAGTATATTAAAACCCGTTAGTTTTTATGATAATCTTATCTGTATCTAAGATCAGAATTTTTATGAATTACATTGAAAATATAATTTATTTGGTTATCATAGTTTGTTTGAGCTAACCGACGACATGACCACGAGATGCAACAAAAGTTATGTGTTGTTATTTAGTTTCTTTCTTTGTGATCTCAAAGTCGTTGACCTTTAAATAAAAAGTCTGCCTTCTGATTATTTCCTAATATTTTTATTGAATAAGATTTTTTTATTTATTCATTCTTTCTAGTTGTGTTTCTTCCTTCCATAACTCACAGTGAACCTTATTTAAGCGAAGAAGCTCAAACTAAACTCTCTCTCTAAACTTGATAAAGAAAACAGTCACTTTCAGACATGAACACGATCATCAGAAGAAAAGTTTTAGTCTTATTTCTACATTACCTGTCTTGTGGTGCTGTCACACAAACTATGGGGCATTTAATGTCCTACGTGTTTTGTTGTTTGTTCATTATAAGAACTGATGGACGCTACTGAATGCACTTAACTC
Source organism: Xestia sexstrigata (assembly GCA_941918905.2). Lineage (NCBI taxonomy): Eukaryota > Metazoa > Arthropoda > Insecta > Lepidoptera > Noctuidae > Xestia > Xestia sexstrigata. The sequence continues at coordinate 22,187,378 of OW799208.2, forward strand.
GTGCACAGTTCTTGGCTGACACAATTTAGATAAATTATTGTTGAATTAATCATCAACAGTTTAGGGGTATAAGGAACAGGGTGTAGAGTTCCTCAGACCCCTAAACTAATGATCCTGAAATGGACGTCAGCGCAGACTTCAAGCAACGTGACGTCATCATCATCAACATTACTTCCTCAAGCCTAAACCTGACATAGATCCTCTATATTCACAACAACTTCATATTCTCAATCTACGACGGAATTAGGGGTTATCAAAACAATAGCACATACCTCACCATTGCATGTCTTACTTACAACAGTTAAAATTCTTCACGCATTACAACATAATGGAGCTATTCTGGTTAAAAGATAGCATCTCTAACATTTTGTACAATACTACATGGTTCGTAATAAAATCGCCGTATATTATAATAAGATAGTGATCGTGGAGTGAATGATCTGCTTGTGACGGATTTGGTTGGGTTGCGAAGTGGCTTGGGTGGCCATCTGATGGTCTAGAAGATTTCGTAAGTGCACTTGGATATAGTGACATTCTATCAACGGATACCGATGAAGGAAATGTCAAAAATATACGAGGCGGAGGACTGAAAAACTACTCAGGAATTATGTCAATTCTGTAGAAGGTCAATGAAAATACATACATGTATCACTTTAAAAGCGATTGTGACTTGTGCCCACAGGCTACAGAACAACATTTCTCCCTTTACTTAGAAGTGTTTGATTTAAAGAGCTCCTTGGTTAATTTTTTTAATACCTATTTAATTGAAAATCGAAAGCACAGTTGGGAAACGATACTATCGAATGTTTTCTTGTCTTTTGTTATTCTCTCTTGAGAACTAAAGCAAATATTTACTTTTAAGAACCGCGTTGCATAGCCTAAGGTTAACAAAACATCAATACAATTTCAGCTGTTATAGAGCCACGAAATACTAACAACAATGCAACCGTCTGAGAATGTATCAGCTAGAAATGTAACGTATTGCCTAGATCGAATTAGTTACAAAATATTGTACTCATATGTTACCTTTTTCTTCTTCTGAGTAAACACTTGATATTCGAGTACACATGTTGTAACTTCACATTCGAATTAAACATTGCATTTGAGCATAGGTAGTGTAGTAGTGTTAGATTGTGAAATAATCTGACTGACAATTTGTCTAGATTTGTGTCAGTGCGATTCAAAGTTCTATAATTTGGTTTATTAGTCGTAAATCACGAATGTCTTTTGTTGGAAGTAAAGGAACAATTACTAAGTATTAGGCCATTCATTTTCAAGACATTGTAGTGAATGCTGATGTTCTTATGGAACAGTATTGGCCAAAACTGATGAGTATAATATAGATGTAAATTATTTACTATATGTACACTTAGAGGATGAGAAACGGGATATGCAATACATTGGAACGGTAAAAATAGTCGTTTTACACAAGAAAAAGACAGAAGAGACTACCAAGTTTTAAGAGCAGAAATGGTGGCTTTTTTTAATTAAAATCCAAAAAAAACGGTACTTATACCGCTGTAGGTAATGAAAAACTCCAAAACGATTAACGGTTCATGAACTTAAGATCGAACAGATGAAGCGTCTAGAAATGCTTAATTAAATGTCAACCACCTCGGTGAGAGCTTGACGAGACTAAACTTGACAGAAGCTACTAACTGCGGCCGTTCTCAGGGACTTACGCACGATATTTCCTTTTGCAGAAACATGTGTATCATCAAGATGTTTTTCTCCTTAGAAAGGAAATACTTAATCTATATTCTGTTCTGAGGTGAGACAATGTTGAGCCTTAATAATGTTGCTGCTGTCGTCTACTTTACATACAATAGATTACTGGAGTGAACACTGACCGATGAACTTAAAAAGACGGCTGGGTCAGACTGGATGCAGAAGGTGGTTTAGGGCGTTGTGGCGCAGCTTGAGAGATGCCTATGTCCGGTAGAATACTACACAAGTGCACAAGTCTACTGATGAACATAATACTGATCACTGCACTGCTGCCCTTTAATGTTAGGTACTAGTTCTACATTCCAAGCTAGTGCGCTAGTGGAAGACTGTACCTACATAATTGTCAATACCACGATGCTCAGATGTTTCTGTCCCATATTCCAAATCACCGCCTTGTTCTATGCAATCAGTGTAATAAAGCCTCGGCTTTATAACTGACTGCACTCTAGGTCTAACGGGCGGTAAAGGGTGGCTTTCTCTCGTCATTATAGATGACTATCTATCTATTTGTTGCTTTCATATCCTTTCCAATATTGCTCCGTTAGTAATGCTAATAGATGTGTCAATGTTGCGTCGGATTTGTCTGTCAGGGTCAAGATTAACTGTGATTGCGTGTTATTCTATCTCTGTGAGACCTCTATTAAAATCAAATAATATTTATGCTTGATGATTGATTCAATGTTGTGTTTTCAAGTGTCGTTAGGGGTGTTCCGCTATATATATAATTTCTAAAACACACTGAGCCATTTACAAATAATTTTATTCTTGATTAGCTTATACCCGCGGCTTTGCCCGCGTGGGGTTCGATAATTGTCCCATAGGATCATACTACCAGGATCAAAAGTAGCCTATGTGTTAATCCAGCATAATTATGTAAACTACATGTTCTTGATACCAAATTTCATCCGATTCCGTTCAGTCGTTTGAGCATGAAAGAGTAACAAACATACACACATACACACACACATACAAAGTTTCGCCTTTATAATCTTATGAAGTGTGATTCTAGACTTGATATGTGAATAGATTGACATTGGAGGATTTGCTCCAACGCACTCATTTCTCTTACACGACTCTTACTTTTTCACACCTTCCTACCTAAAATAACTCGTCAACCATTAATTCAACAACAAACTAAATAATTTTAATAACATTAACTACAATAAAAAAACATAATTTGCATGGTTATCCGTCAGTAACCGGTGCGGTCCAGTCAGGTCACTTTCGTTTTTTTTTCTCCGACTCCACGACGCAATTAGCGATACACTGCTCAGCTAATATCCGTTATTATGTCACAGATGTGTGTATTTTTTTAGTTGGAACTAAACTTGTTAGACAGACGACAACATAAACGGGCATAGACACGTGTTTCCGATCAGACTAGTTTGTAGTAGGATATTGCATTCGTTCTTGTTGCTGAATGATGCATTATACGCTTATCGATTATACTTACTTGTTTCAGTTCAGTATCTAGCTGTGATCGATAGCCTAATAGTTTTGTATCTGGTATATTCAAGTATAGGGGCAGCTGCAATTTTAGAATTTGAAGTTGGTCTGTATTGCTTTTTTGGCATACCTACGTGGTGTTTGGTCGTGCACAATGAACTTCATAAAATATCGGTCAAACCGGCACGGACAAGTAGCGGATCGGATGCGAACACCGGACTCCGACAGATAATGCAGTATGTTAAAGTACTGCATTCGGAAGTTTCGGTCAAACTGGCACGGACCGGTAGCGGACTGGCTGCTACCGGTCCGTGCCAGTTTGACCGAAACTTTAATGAATATTTGAAAGGGGACTCCACTGGTACTAGGCTGCACAGTTCGTCAAGTTCTACAAATGACGAGCAAATTGCTCATCCGTGTCAATCGGGAAATTGTTGGAAGTATAACGCTGGCCATCTATAGAATTTACTTCAGATTCAAATGTGAAAGCTGGTGTTTGTTCTGTTTGTCACTCGGCAACTATTTTTCCTATGAAAACATGTCATGTGTAATTTTATAATAATATATATTAAATATTTCACTTCTTTCCAACTGTGTTTATTACTCCACTCTGCATTACAAGCAATAGGTTATGTGCTACATGTGTGAAGTGTAAATATTTTGTGAAAATATTATTATTTTACTCGAAATATGGATGAGTATACTAATTCGAAAGTTACAATGGAAAAGCTAAAAGGTACCATCAACTATCGCGATTGGGCATTTCAAATGCAAAATATACTAGTATTCGAGGATTTGTGGCAATGTATTACTGGAAAATACGAAACCTCAGGTGAGAACGCTAACAAATTAGCTCGTAGAGAGGAGAAAGCTCGAGCGAGGCTATGTTTGAGTGTTGAAAAATCGTGCTATTCTCACATTGTGCAGGCGAAAACTGCGAAGGATGTATGGGATGCCTTGCAGAAGGCTTACGATGACACCGGGTTGCAAAGGAGATTGTCGTGTCTGCGAACTTTGTGCTCGATTAAGCTAGAACAGTTCGATAGCATGGAAATTTATGTCAATGAGATCTTGTCACTTGCTGAACAACTCAGTAGCATGAAGAAACCACTTGATGATGAATTTCTGGCTACTATTATGCTCCAAGGGTTGCCTCAAGATTATGACCCAATGATAATGGCTCTAGAGCATTCTAGGATAGACATAACTACAGATATGGTTAAAACAAAACTACTTCAAGATAAGAGATGGAAAGGGAGTGCCGCTGATAATGGCGATGGCTGCTTATTTACACGGAATCGTAGTAATGAAAAGGCTAGCTCTCGAGGCGAGAAGAAAAATGCCTCAAGTACATCAAAACACGCTAGTACCTCGTCAAGTACGAACAAGTTGTGGTGTTGGAAGTGTCGTTCTAAAGGACATGGCAAGAAGGATTGTCCTCAATTGGACCGCAATGGAGCGACGTCGACTTCCATGGTGTTGTCTGCACTTAACACTGACAGTTCGTGGATTATTGATTCTGGAGCGACAAATCATATGTCAGGACGCCAAGAATGGTTTCAAGCTCTTGATGAGTCGTCGACTAAGGAGGTTTGTGTTGCTAACGGAAAGAAGTTAGATGTGAAAGGGAAAGGTGAAGTACATTTTACGGTTAACTCTTGTGGACATACAATAGATACTACTTTGAAAGATGTAATGCTTGTACCTGATCTTACTGTTAATTTAATATCTGTGTCTACCCTTGCTGAAAAGGGATTTAAATTTATTTTTGATAAAGTTGGATGTAAAATACTTAAAACTGGTAAAGTAGTTTTATATGCTAGGAAAGTTGGGAGAGTTTACAGGCTTCATTCTGTGGGTAAAGTCAATCTGACAACGTCATCTACGTCTAAGGATATGATGTTATGGCATCAACGTTTAGGTCATATAAATTTTGACAGCTTGGCATCACTTAGGAAGGTGGCTAACGACATTGACTTTCAGGTCAATAATCAGAAGAAAGTTTGTGATGTGTGTCTTAAGGGTAAGCAATCCCGCGCTCCCTTTGTGACCAATCATAACAAACAGGTGGCCGAGGCGCGGCTGGCGCTCATTCATAGTGACGTCATGGGGCCGATGCCGACTAGTTCTCTCGGAGGCAAGCGCTACGTCCTCACATTTCTAGACGACTACTCCAGGAAGGTGTTCGTCTATCCCATTGCAAAGAAGAGTGAAGTGTGTAAGTACACTAAAGATTTTATTAGACTGGTAGAGAATCAGTGTAGTGCTAAAGTCAAGGTGATGAGAACAGATAATGGCTCTGAGTACGTTAATGCTGAGTTGACGGATTTTCTTAAAAAGAAAGGCATTGTACATCAGCTGACGGTACCCTATTCTAGTCAGCAGAATGGATCCGCGGAGCGCCTAAATCGTTCTTTACTTGACAAGGTCAGATGTCTACTGTATAACGCAAACCTTGATGACAAGATGTGGGCAGAGGCTGTAAACACTGCGGCGTTTCTGATCAATAGATCGCCAAGCTCGAGACTTTCTGGTAGATTACCAGAGGAAGTGTGGAGTGATAAGAAAGTAAGTCTTAAAAATCTGCGTGTTTTTGGTTGCGAGGCTTTTGCTCATGTAGATGACTGTAAACGTAAAAAGTTAGACCCCAAAAGTAGAAGGCTAATCTTTTTAGGTTACTGTGATAACGTCAAAGGATATCGTTTGTTCAACCCTGATGACAATAAGATCGTTATATCACGTGATGTGGTGTTCAACGAATCTGTGTTTCGAGGGAGAAATTTTAAAATAGGGCCAAAACGTGTGTTTGAACCTATTTATCTTACAGGAGGTGATGATGAGAGGGAGATGCTGGAGACTACGTCGGTTGAGGTGGAGTCAGAGTACCTGTTGCCTGAGTCGTCAGATCATCCACTTGAGGCGGAGCCAGATACAGTTCTTGCAGAATTACCAAATCATCCTGTTGAGTTGGAGTGTGAACGCGAGGCTAGTAAAGATTCGGTAACGTCGCCTGAATTGGCACCAGACTCTACTAGTACACGATATAACCTACGTTCACGTATGCCTAAGACAACCTGTAACATAACTAACGTGTGTAATGTGACAGAGCCCATAGAGCCACGTACTGTCAAAGAAGCTTTGAAATGTGAAGATAAAGAGTTATGGCAGAAGGCCATGAAAGAGGAAATCGATTCTTTTGTCTTACACGGAGCTTGGGAGCTTACTGATAAACCGGTTGACAAGAACGTTTTTAAAAATAAGTGGATTTTTACCCTTAAACGAGACTCGGATGGGAACATTATACGTTATAAGGCAAGGTTGGTAGCTAAAGGCTATACTCAAAGATATGGTGAAGATTTCCAAGAAACTTTTTCACCGGTCGTTCGCCATTGTTCTATACGATTGTTGCTATCTCTGGCAGTAGAAATGAACCTTAAGATTGATCATTTAGACGTGCAGACAGCATTCCTGAATGGAAATTTGCAAGAGGAGATCTTTATGCAACAACCGGAAGGTTTCATATGCCCTGGGAGTGAGAACAAAGTCTATAGATTACGAAAGGCTGTTTATGGGTTGAAGCAAGCATCGCGATCCTGGTACCGAAAGGTAAAAGATGTCTTATTTTCTTTGGGATACAGACAGTGTAAACAAGAAGACTGTATCTTTACTAAGAGATCAGGTGAGTCGATTGTTTTTATCGCTCTGTATGTTGACGATTTTTTCGTGTTCTATAATGACAAACGTCTGGCTGAAACGTTAAAAAGTTCTTTGTTAAATGTTTTTAAACTCAAAGACTTAGGCCCGGTACGAAACATGTTAGGTATAAAGGTAGAACGTGATGCAACTTCCATAAAACTTAGTCAGGAAAAGCGGATTGACAATATGTTAGATCGTTTTGGCATGACAGACTGTAAGCCTGTAAAGTCTCCCATGATAACTAATGTTAGTTCGGTAATTGAGAGTTCTAATAATGCTACAAATAACGTTGTAACGAAGTTTCCGTATCAAGAGTTGATTGGTAGTCTTATGTATTTATGTGTAACTACGCGACCTGACATTTCGTTTGCCGTGTCATATTTAAGTAAATTTAACAGTTGTTATACGGAATTCCATTGGAATCAAGCTAAGCGTGTACTGCGATATCTTAAAGGTACTAAGCAAAAGGCTTTGGTATTAAAGAAGTCGAATGTAGATCCCGTTCTTGAGGGTTATTCTGACGCAGATTGGGCGGCAGATCCTGATCGTAAGTCGTACACGGGGTATGTGTTTAAATACGGCGGTAATACGGTATCTTGGGGTAGCTACAAACAGTCCTGCATATCGCTTTCGTCCACCGAGGCGGAGTATTGTAGCTTGAGCGAAGCGAGTAGAGAAGCGGTGTTCCTACAAGCTTTAATTAAGGAATTGCTAATGAAGACTAGTTGTAAAATAGTAATGTATTGTGACAATCAATCTGCTATACAGCTTGCTATCAATCACACTCATCACAGACGGAGCAAGCATATAGAAATAAGATTTCATTACGTTAGAGATATGATAGATAGGTTTAACGTAGAAATTGTATACATCCCTACGGATGAGATGTTAGCAGATGTGTTCACTAAGCCCCTGGGCTGTGTCAAGCACGAGGTGTTCACTCGTCAGCTTGGTGTGGCATGAAGCCATCATGATGCCCACGTTATGGGGGGGTGTTGGAAGTATAACGCTGGCCATCTATAGAATTTACTTCAGATTCAAATGTGAAAGCTGGTGTTTGTTCTGTTTGTCACTCGGCAACTATTTTTCCTATGAAAACATGTCATGTGTAATTTTATAATAATATATATTAAATATTTCACTTCTTTCCAACTGTGTTTATTACTCCACTCTGCATTACAAGCAATAGAAATTACTTCAAATAACTAAGATTACGGTCAGAGTCAGTGTGGTCTATGTATAACAGTAACAAACAAATTGTCGTGGATTTATTCTCTTGCACAATCAATCAACTCCGATGTTATTAGGTATGTCTTGGCTTTGAATTTAAGTTCCAATATCTGTCAAATCTTATGACCAAAAATTATTGCGTTAGTACCCAGTTATACCATTTGTCGGGATGCATTTGGTTCAATTTATTTTAATATTCCTGCAAATCTAACGGACCTCACAGGATCCTTTTCAGAAACTTTATAATCTAGAATCTATTTCGTAGAATTTAAATAACCATGAACGGTCCGTAAGTCATCGGAATCCGGCAAGAAAGTCTCAACCGGTAATCGAACTAGATTCCAACTTATATCTATCTCATTTGCAAAATCACATATTTCCGCTATCCGCGCAGAATCTAGTCATTTCATCAACTTCCCCGCTTCTAATAACTTAGAATGACATTACCCTAATGATACCAAAGAAATAGTACTTAATATAAAAGCTTTTGAAATGAAAAGTAATCAAGGTAGTCTGTAATCAAGACATTGGTATAACGGGTTCCGGTAGAAATGGAAATCGTAGGTCAGCTCCGTTATTATATCATCATGAGGCTTTTGACCTTGTGCCCGTGGGTACTTGACAAGTCATCAGTAACAGATATACTACTAACCGTACTTTTACTTTTTCGGTTTTCATTTGCATGCCTGTTTTAATGTGGGTGGGAATATTATAATCGAAGAATGTGCTCTTTGTGGGATTTTTTTTAAACAAAACTTCTGGAAAGTAGGCTGATGGCATCCGTCTTTAATTTATTTTGATGTGGTAGGATAGATACTTATTAATAACACAATATGTACCCAACAAAACCACATGAGATCATAGCAAATAGGCATTTGTTTGTGTTAATAAAGCCAACAAGAATTTATTCGTATAAAACTAGTGTGGAAATTTCATAACACTCAAGGTCGGAAATAAAATGTAGTTAGAAGAGTAAAAGTAAATCCTGAGGGTCTAGATCTAAAAGTTTTCAAGGCATTTTGTACCTATTTCTGTAACGACCTTCAAAAGAATTGACACAAGCTTTTCAGTAGCTTTTATACATACTTTTAACATTTTTGACTTTTTCTTCAGAGCTATCGCTCATCATTTTAAATGACACTATCTAAGATCTCTGTTTCTAAATAGTAATAAATACCATAAGACACGCCCGCTTGGAATGAAGCTGTTACTTCCATAATGGGTGCCTACACAAAAACAAGTTAGCTACAAGATGTAGTTGTTCCGCACCATGCTTTTAGCACTTGCTCCGTGTTTACTTCGAGGAAGTTACAAGTCACACATGACTTACAATCGCAGACTTAGGTATTATTTTGTAATCGTTGTGGCATGTTTAAGACTTGTAATGATCATGTATTAGTCTTTACAACTAGCCCGCGACTTCAGCTGCTTCATTATTTTTTTATATCTCTGTGAGATGAAAAATAGCCTAAGGTCTTTCTATGTTACGACGTGAAAAGGTTACTGACAGACTACAGACTGCCTTCTTTTCGTAGCGGTAAAGATTCCAACTTCTTTATTAAAATTCAGAGGAAAATTGTAACATCAAACACTCTTGGTCTCCGTTCCCGATTTACAAAGGGTTTAAGTATCTTTTCCTACCAACAATTAATTTTCGCATTCCTTTTCGTATCGTTGCCTATTTCACGTCGTATGATTGGGTAATAGAAGGCAGGAATTTACAAAATGCTGGATGCTTGTGACTGGTGTTCGTGACCATGCTTTGAGAGCCTTTGTCCTGGGCGTCTTTCAAATGAAATGATAATGATGATAAATCGATTTTATAGGTGTTAGTTTTTGGCAGTAACTGTCATCATAATGATAAATTAGTTCCAATAACATAATGATAGTCTTCTGCCGATGCAAAATATTTTTTAATTATGAAGATTCGTTTTGCTAAACGTGGGCGTTTCACACGCTTTCCCAAGGCTTTCGTTTGCATATTATATGTAATTAATTGGTTTTAAAGAGGCATTGGTTTTTATAACATGTTTTTTTTTACCGGATATTGGCAAAAACCTGCACAGTTTTGAGAAGAGTGTTTTTTTTATGAAAATATAAGTGCATAGAATAGTTTAAGTTCCATCTGATGCATTGAGAACAAGCCCAGAGCTGTTACTGTAAGCATGGTCAGATAAAAGACCTACCAAATCGCTAATGTTTCAACATACCTTTATGTATTTATCGTACAGGTAGTCATAAGCATTTAAAAACAGTTGCGATGGATAAACAAATAAATTATTTTGCAAGATTTTAAACGTCTGAATATTGACAAAATGCCATTTACAAGTTTTAGCCGTAGCTTCGCCCGCATGTTGATTAGAAAACAACCCACGGAAACGTACTACCAGGATAAATAAATATTTAAAATGTAAAAAATGATATAAATTATTATTATTATTATTTAAATATCCGTTCAGCCGTTAAGGAGTCAAAAGGTAACCAGACAGTCAGACAGAGATATTTAAGTATGGATTAAATTATTTGCAGACGACCTATAGAGTGGCCCCCGGCCACCGTAGGCGTGGGCCTGTGGACGGTGAGCTATGGGCTAGCTCGCCGTCCGTCCGTCTAATAAAAGAGATGTCAGCAAAAGGAAAGGGTCCGCAAGGGCCGATGCCTGCCGGGGCTGCGGGACTGTTCGAAAGAGATACCGTGGCCCTGGAACACAATGGGTGATGAAGGAACATGGATGGGTTTTAGTCAGTAAAAGTTTGACACTCCCTCCTGCTCCGCCCGGAGCGGGAGGAGACATTTGATGATTTCCCATCCGAAAAATAAAAGAAAGACGACCTATAGAAGATACTTATCTAGATTGAGCCGTAAATCCGAACAAAGTATTATAGTAATAACTGTTACGCAAGAGATCTTGAACTTTCAACCAGTTTGATACGCAGGCGTTTACCGCTTTCTTTGGAAATCACCGTATTAAGATTATTATCTAAGGGAAAACGTTTGTTTATTCATAATATTTATATTTTATGACGCAAGGTGTGATAAATTATCATATTTGGGCGGTGAATTATTTATTTTGAATATGATTTAGTTTTAATCATTAAACTAGCTTGTTATGCATGACATCACTCGCGTTTTTGAGCATAATTAGTCTTCTATGAAGACTGAAATTAAAACTAGTCTTAAGCTCGTATTATCTTACGTGTCAAGAGATTGATTTATTAGCAGATTGATCTTTGTTTGTCTAAAAAAACTAGCATAAAAGATAAGTGTTCAAATCCATATCCATATTAAACGAGAAAGTAACTATCCGTCTGTCTGTCCTTTTCACGTGCTAACGGCTGAACGTATTTTGATTGGGTATTATAATTATTTGGCATAAGGTATAATGTTACCTGGTTTCGAAATATTTTTTTTACGTCATTAATTAGTCATTGCCATAGGATGTTCTAACGTAGACGACGCCGCAAGCAAAGCGTTAGATAATAAACGTATTTGTTGTACCTCCAAAGATGCGTATTGCCAATAATACACCAAAACAAATTAGAAGGTAGTTTTAACTGTGCTATTCGTGTAACTGCCAGTTCAAAATTCCGATCAATCTATAGCTTTTACGAGTATTATAAAACACTCATACGTGTGTGGAGGTACTATCGTTACGCCTGCGATCGCCGGAGAATTTATAATCGTACGTTTATGGTTCACTGAAAACATTACTTGAACAAAACATGGAGATACTTTATGTATGTGATCGTATCAAGGTAGTATTGACCTCTTTTTCGAGTATTTTCATTCAAGGTTTTGTATACCTCATCATCGTGCATCGTCTGGGTAGCCTTTTCCCAACTATGTTGGGGCGGCTTCCAGTCTAACCGAATGCAGCTGCCTATCTGACATCCACAACCCAGTTAGTACTGGGTAATACGATACCACTTGGTAAGACTGGTTGTCAGACTTTTTGGGACACTGACCTGTAACGGCTGTCAAAGATCTACAAATGACAGCCGGGACCAACAGCTTAACGTGCTTTGAGAGGCACGGAGGAAACTCGGTATGTAAGGGTGGTCATCTAAGGGGTGCGATGTCAGAAGTCCTCCACGTGTGTCTGGCGGTTGCTGGTCCCACTCGATACGTCTGGAGGGAAGAGCAGCTGCTGGGCCGGTGCACCCTGGGCGCGGCAGTATCCTTCTCCGGGGAATGAGAGGAAATGAGAATTTCCTTTTATCCCTCGGGGAGAGTTACTGCCGCGGCTAATTATTCTGACATGGGTGGGGTCCTGCCAGGACCACCGGCGCGTTCCTCTGCGTGACCCTCTGTAAAGCAGAGGGCATAGCAGAGGAGTGAGGGCGGGCTCGGTGTGCACTCACCCTGCCTCCGAGCAGACAGAGTAGGATGCGTCCTTCTTTGTCACCGTCAGTCTCGTAATCCCATTGTCGAAGTGCTGTGGATCACGTCTCGCGGCTTCGATAGGGACCGAGGGTCTTGGCTTAACCGCCCGGACTGCGAGGTAGAAAACCTCTATAAAAAGTTACCCTGAATCCCAAGCGGCGGCGCACCGCGAGGGGATGTATGGCTGACGGGTGTTCCCATGGAACGAATCAGTCGCTAGTGCTCACCCTCGCCAGGGTACCTGCAGACCCCCTGGCGAGTAATAAATATTCAAATCTGCCCTTCTAGGTACAGGGGTCTCTGCCTAGATTGAGAATATTTCCCCCATACTCGTGGGTTCAATTATGGAAACTTATTTAAAAAAAAAAAAACAAACAACCAACGCCGGTAACGGCACAGAAGAGGAGAGGAGGGATGCGGGGTCGGAGTCCGACGTCGCATCCAGCGATGTGAGCGCGGGAGGCTCAGAGAGCTCCCGCCGCGTGAGGGCCGGGACTGCTGCGGAGAACGGCAAGTTCTTCCGCAAGCGGCCCAGGCGGGATGGCGACCGGGGGTCGTCATCCGGAGAGGAGGAGGCCTCGGCCCGTAAGATCCCCACCAACAAGCGTGGTGGGATCCGGGGCAAGGGGAGGGGGCTCTCTGCCTCCGTGAGGCCAGAAAGGTCAGCAAAGCTGGCCGAGGAGGGGCGCCACCCGGGCAACATTGCTCCCGGGTCAGGCGACGAGGCGGGCGCACCTGGCGGCTCCGAGGCGGAGCGTAAGACCAGGTTTGCAAAGGCGGTGGAAGCCGCGATAAGGGGCGTGGCCTTGAAGGTGAAGACATCTTCAAAACTCAAGGCCATACCAACTTCGCAGGGCCTTCACCCCTTCCTCCTCCTCCTCCGATAGGTGGAGAGAAGCTGGCCAAGCTGCGGGCGGAGGTGGCCCACCTGACGGCCGCTACGGAGGATCTCCGAAAGGAGAACGCCAAGCTCCACGCAGACCTGGCCAGTCTGCGTGAGGCTGGCTCCCGCGCGGCGCCTCCAAATAGGGGCCACAAGCAGCAGCGGCAGCAGCAACAGCGACAAGCCCAGCCCGTGCCGGTGGAGAACCAGGTCCTAAACCTGGTTCGCCAGGAGCTAGCTTCTTTCCAGGCGCGGTTTTCCGTCCTGGAGGGAATTGTTCTGCGCCCCGCCCTGGGTGCAAACAGGGCAGCCGCGGGCCCAAGCACGATGCCGAGCACGGTGTCGTACGCGGCTGTTGCGGCTGCCGCACCTGGATCGGGGCCGTCTATTCAGCCCTCCAGCGGGGCTGTGGCAGCCCCCCCCAAAGAGCCGACTCCAGTGAACCCGGCGCCGGCTAAGAAGACGGCCAAGAAGAAAGGCAAGGCGGCTGCACAGGCGAGGACTGTGACAGCGCCAGTGCCAGCGGCGGGTGGGACAGTGCCTGCGGCACGACAGCCGCCGCCGCCGCCACCGCTCCCCCAGGCCCCTACACCTCCCGCGGCTGAAGCCGGATGGCAGGTGGTCGGGGAGAAGCGCAAGGGGCGAAAGGCGGCCAAAAAGGCCCGGAATAAGGAGCGGCAGCGCCAGCATAGGGCACGCAAGATCGCGGCTAGGCTCCGCGCCCCGAAGACCGCGGCTGTAGTGATTACACTACAGCCGGAGGCGGAAAAGAGGGGCGTGTCATACCGCGACTTGCTGGCGAAGGCGAAAGAGACGGTGGATCTCGGAGAGCTCGGGATCACCGGGGGCCTCCGGCTTAAAGTCACCGCGACGGGGGCTCGTATGCTGGAGATCCCCGGAGAAACCAGTGGGTCGTCCGCTGACGCTCTAGCTGAAAAGCTCAGAGCGTCCTTGAACGCGGACGACGCCCGAGTGTCCAGGCCCGTCAGATGCGCAGATCTGCGCATCCTGGGTCTGGACGACTCCGTGACCAAGGAGGCGGTGGTGGCCGCCGTCGCCAGGTCCGGTGGGTGTCCTGCTGAGCAGGTCAGGGCAGGCGCCCTACGTCCGGACCTCACGGGTATGAATACCGTTACGGTATGCTGCCCCGTGACGGCGGCCAAAACGATAGTGGAGGGCCGAAGGCTATTGGTGGGCTGGGTCTCAGCACAGGTGAAGCTGCTGGAGCCCAGACCTCTGAGGTGTTATCGCTGTCACGTGGGGCACCACGTGTCAGTACAGTGCGCCTCGGAGGTTGATCGCAGCGGCCTTTGTTTCCGCTGCAGTCAGCCCGGTCACGTGTCCGCGGCTTGCTGTGCCATGCCGCACTGCGGTGCCTGTGCGGCGGCCGGCAAGCCGGCCGATCACCGGGCTGGGAGCAAGGCCTGCGCTCCACCCACCAAGGCCACCAGAGGCAAGGGAAGGCCCTCCGCCGCCACCGCCACCGTCGCCACCGCCGCAGCCGCAACTACCGCCGCTGCTTCTGCCGCTGCCGTAGTGGGGCCCTCACAGGGGGCCAGGGAGGAGGAAGCGGTAATGGAGTGCCAATAACGGCCCCATTACGCTTCCTCCAAGCGAGCATCAACCACTGCGCCTGCGCTCAGGATCTGTTGCTCCAGAGCATGGCGCAGTGGTCGATACACATCGCTGTGGTCGCTGAGCCGTATTTCGTCCAGCCCAGGGAAGACTGGGCGGCGGACCTTAGCGGCTCAGTGACCATAGTGTCGTCGGCCGCCGCCGGTACCCCGACCCTTGAAGGTGTCAGGAGGGGTCGGGGGTGCGTAGCAGCACGGTTCGGAGAGATCGTAGTGGTGGGAGTCTACTTCTCCCCGAGCCGAACTCTCGCCGAGTTCCACAACTCTCTCGCAGAGTTGAGTGTCGTCGTCGGGAATCATTCCCTCCCCGTGCTTGTCCCCGGGGACTTCAATGCCAAGAACTTGGCTTGGGGTTCTCGTTGCACAGATGTGCGGGGAAGGATGGTGGAGGACTGGGCTCTGGAGAAGGGCCTGGTCGTCCTAAATCGGGGTTCTGTCCCCACGTGCGTGCGGATGCGGGGTGAGTCGGTGGTGGACATCTCGTTCGCTAGCCCCGCTCTGGCGCCACGTGTCGTTGACTGGCGTGTCATGGAGGGGGTGGAGACCTATTCCGACCACCGGTATATCCGGTTCGACGTCTCCACCCAGACCTCAAGCGCGCCGGTCCAACAGGCCCCGAGTGGTCCGCGCTGGGCGCTGAAGCAGCTGGACCGGGAGCTCCTCCTGGAAGCCTCGATCGTGCAGGCCTGGGTGACACCACCAGACAGGCCTGCCGACATTAACAATGAGGCAGGGTGGTTCCAGGAGGCCATGTCCGACATATGTGACGTGGCAATGCCCCGAGTCCGGCCAGGAAGCGCCCGGCGTCAGGTGTACTGGTGGTCGCGTGAGCTGACGTCTCTGCGTGAGGCGTGCGTAGCTGCGCGGCACCTGTACGCCAGGCATCGCAGGCTCCGCATCCGCCCACCGGATGCGGCAGCCATTGAGGCGGAGCTATATGAGGGGTACAGAGCGGCGAAGACCGCCCTCCGCGAAGCTGTCCTGCGGGCCAGGGATCAGGCCCGCGAGGAATTGCTGGGGACTCTCGACAGAGATCCGTGGGGGCGCCCTTACAAGATGGTGCGGGATAAACTCCGCACCTGGGCCCCCCCACTGACGCAGAGTCTCCGGCCTGAGCTCGTGGAGGACGTAGTGAGCACTCTGTTCCCTACGCGGGGGGAACATCCCCCCCCGCCTATGGCTCCGCCGCCTGCGGTGCTGGAAGCGGATCACCAGGACGACGACGACGATGCTCCGGTAGTGACTGGGGTAGACCTGAGAGTGGCGGTACGCAGGCTCAGTGCCAAAAATACCGCCCCGGGACCCGACGGCTTGCCTGGCAAAGCCTGGGTCCTGGCCTCGGAGGCTCTCGGGCCCCGACTGGAGGGGCTCCTAAGCGCATGCTTGGAGAGAGGCCAGTTCCCGCTTCGTTGGAAGACGGGGAAGCTGGTCCTCATTCGGAAGCCGGGGCGCCCTGCGGACTCTCCGTCCGCATACCGGCCCATAGTGTTGCTCGACGAGGTGGGCAAGCTCTTTGAAAGAGTCATTGCAAACCGCCTCGCCGAGCACCTTGCGGGGACGGGGCCGGATCTTGCGGAACACCAGTTTGGTTTCCGCAAGGGGCGCTCTACGGTGGACGCCATCATGCGCGTGAGAGCCCTCACGACGGGGGATGCAGTGTCCCGGGGGGGGGTTGTCTTGGCGGTGTCTCTTGACATCGCCAACGCCTTCAACTCCATGCCCTGGAGCTGCATTAGGGAGGCACTACGGTATCACCGGGTGCCGACCTACCTTCGTCGTGTAGTCGGGGACTACCTAACGGATAGAGCCGTTATCTACCCCGGTCGCAGCGGAGAATGGAACCGGCGAGAGATGTCGTGCGGTGTTCCACAGGGATCGGTCCTAGGGCCTTCCTTGTGGAACATCGGGTACGACTGGGTGCTGCGCGCCGACCTCCCTAGCGGCGTCAGCGTGGTCTGCTATGCAGACGACACGCTGGTGCTGGCACAAGGGGGGTCGCACGAGGCGGCGGCCGAAATAATGACACGCGGGGTTGCGATAGTCGTCGAGAGGATCCGGCAACTGGGTCTCGAGGTGGCATTGCACAAGTCCGAGGCCATGTGCTTTCATGGGCCTCGGAATGCGCCACCTCCGAGATCCTCACTGACGGTAGGAGGGGTATCCGTCGGCGTCGAGTCGACGCTGAAGTACCTGGGACTCGTCCTCGACAGCCGATGGAACTTCGTGGAGCATTTCCGACGTTTGGCCCCCAAACTGGAACGGACCGGGGCTGCCTTCAGGCGGCTCCTGCCCAACCTTGGGGGGCCAAACGCCTCCTGCCGGAGGCTCTACGCGGGAGTCGTGCGGTCCATGGCCCTTTACGGGGCCCCGGTGTGGGCGCGTTCCTTGAGGCTGCGTGCAGCCCACTACCTGAACGCGCCCCAAAAGGTGGTAGCCGTAAGGCTGGCCCGTGGGTACCGCACGATCTCCCGTGAGGCGGCGTGCCTCCTTGCCGGATTGCCGCCATGGGATCTGGAGGCGATAGTCCTCGCGCGCCTACATGAATGGCGCGCAGAGGTGCTACGCCGGGGGGAAACCCCGCTGCCGCGACAAATTGTCGCTCAGCGGACAGACTTCCGGCGTGATCTCATGGCGACATGGAGAGAGCGACTGTCGCAACCCCGTGCAGGGCACGCCACAATAGTGGCGGTAAGTCCCCTCTTTGAGGAGTGGCTTGAGAGACGCCACGGCGTCCTCACCTTCCGCCTGACGCAGGTCCTCACCGGACACGGTGTTTTTGGGAGGTTCCTGCACCGAATCGGGCGGGAGGAAACGCCCGGGTGTTTCCACTGCGAGGATCGACTGGAGGACACGGTGGAGCACACGGTGGAGGTGTGCCCCGCGTGGGCGGAGCACCGCCGTGTCCTCGAAGCGGCGATTGGCGGCGGCGACCTCTCGCGTCCGGCCTTGGTGCAAGCCATGGTCCGGAGCGAGACGGAATGGGACGCCGTCACCTCCTTCTGCGAAGCAGTAATGCTAGAGAAGGAGGTGGCGGAACGTGAGAGGGAGAGAACCTCACAGCGTCCCGGCCGCCGCGGGAGACGCCCCGGGCGTCGGGGGCCACCACGTGGCCCCCGGCCACCGTAGGCGCGGGCCTGTGGACGGTGGGCTATGGGCTAGCTCGCCGTCCGTCCGTCTCATGACGACAGGCCGTGTCGACGGCGCGTTCGTGTTCCACGCGCGCCTCAAAGAGAGTCAGCAAAAAGGAAGGGGTCCGAAAGGACCGATGCCTGCCGGGGTTGCGGGACTATTCTAAAGAGATACCGTGGCCCCGGAACACAAAGGGCGATGAAGGAACATGGATGGGTTTTAGTCAGTAAAAGTCTGACACTCCCTCCTGCTCCGCCCAGAGCGGGAGAAGTCATTTGATGATTTCCCATCCGAAAAAAAAAAAAAAAAAAAAAAAAGGGTGGTCATCTAATCACCCATCCACAGACCAAACTAGCCAAGCACGGCTTAACCTAAAGATCAACCCGAGCGACTGTTATTATCTACCGAGATTTTGTATACCAAATACCTATACATATTGTCATCATCATTTCAACCAAAAGACTTCTGCTAGACTTAAGCCACCCTGAAACATCACAAATAAAACGTTTCGTCTCTTTGCATCATACGTTATAACTACCTACGTCTCTTTTATTTTTCTGCCTGCTCATGTCCCATGTTACTTGGGGTCGGCGTTACCATTTCCCTTGCCAATCGTGAAGCTATCATTCACACCCTTTTTTTTCACGATTTTTTCTTTGAACTGTCTATCACCATCCATCCATACATCAATATTAAAACTAAACTATTCTAAGTTACTAATAAATAAAATTAACGTCAGTCAAACCTCATTGTAGATGGAGTTCCAATCTGATCAATGAGATTTAAATATTTGAAAATATTAAATGACTAATAGATTTTAGACCAATGATGATGTTCGGAACAAGTTATGCTGGTGCCATTAGATTCACAGTTACCCGTAAGCGTCATTAGTGAAAATGGATGTTTCATTTACTTTTGTAATAAAAATGTCAGAGGGATAAAGCAGTTAGCCCATCTGGCAGACGGACTGGTGATCACAGTTTATTTACAACTCGTAGACGGTATACTGTTAGAGACGACCGACGAGTAGACTGATTCATAGCCTGAAGCATAGCGTCACTTTGGACACGGCGGCGAAGCCTCTCTATGGTTCATCCCAACGAATATTATAACTGCCAAAATACCTGTCTGTACGTATGTTGCCGTTACACGACTTTATAACGTTGTACGAACTTCAATGATATTTGGCGCACGAGCGAGTAAGTAGACCATGCCCTGGCTAAGGATAAAGGTTAGTTTTTTTATCCCGGTCGTATATTCCCAGTTCATAATTTGAACACGCTGAAAAAAGCTAGTTTCCTTATAAATCACACATTCCTTCTATTTCCACTTTTCATTTAAATGCCAAATTAAAAAAATGCCCTTTAAAAGTACAGCACGGATCCAATCTCGGAGGGAATGCGGACATGGTGTACGTTTTTCT